>JAJTUV010000261.1:85000-1285000 GCA_021653895.1 Mastomys natalensis | reverse complement strand
CAAGATTTGGTGGACATGAAATGGTTTGCCTAAAGCTACTCAGAAGAACTGACCTAGGTGTTTAATTTCTCATAGCTCTTTCTCCTGAGGTCCCTGATGCATTATGTCCAGTTCAGGAAGTCTGACAGAGAGAGACTCTTCAGATCTGAGGGTTGGGAGCTGGGGAGAGAGAGTCCTAGGATTGAATCTAGCTTGTATTCTCATGTATGAGGCCAGGGTGGTCCTTACTTCCAGGAAACCCAACCTCTCTGGGAAAGGTGTGGTTTCTCCCACAGGTCCCACAGCCTTCAGCCTTGGGTAGCATGGGGAGCATCTTGGCAGTGACCATATCTGAAGCAATCCTCTTGCTGTGGAGACACAAGAGATAACAGAGCAGTTAGGGAGGCTGTGTCTCAACTGGGGCATTGTTTAGCTGGCCTGGGTGAGGGACAATGTGAATTGTTTCATAGCCCTCTCTCCTCTGTATAGCAAGGGAGAACAGTTATAGCCTAAGATGCTACCAACCAGTTTCTGTCTTAGCGTTAAAAAATTGACACACAAAGTAATAGGTTTCACCATGATGTTTTCATGTATGTATTTGTACATATACTTGTTCCCCTTCCCCTGATCCCCCTGGTCCCCTTATATTGTTCTACTTTCATGTCATATTTAAGTATGTGTATTCAGATCTAGATTCCATACATTAGAGAAAATGTGGTATTGTCTTTCTGAGTCTGGCTTATTCTGCTTAGCATTCTAAGATCCCTTCTTAAGTCATATTGCTGTTTGGTAGATATGTTTAAATCTCCCAACAGATGGTCTGTATGCTGGCCACCAGTGATTGGGGTCCAATCAGGCCATTGGCCACAGTGATGTAAAAGATGTGAGCCCATCTGTGTCCTTGCTGGTGGGAAGTCATTGTGAGAGCAACACTAAAATGAATGGAGAGAAGGTAGAAAAGGCCATTGCCAGTAGGGTGTGAGCCGGAGGGGACTGAGACCCTTCCACTCTCTGGTGTCTCTCAGCTTCCCATGCCTACAGTCTAGCTTAAGAGACTTTCTCTAACCTCAGACTGCAGCACCAAGGTTAGATGCGAGTCCAGAATGCAGCTGTGCCTGGCCGAGGCTAATGGGAATGCAGGGTCAGAGATAGGTAGGACTCAGGGCTCTCTGAAAGAAAGCTGAGTGACTCTTTACTGGGACTCCTCCCAAGGTGGACACTGGTGACTGGGGATGGGGAAGCTGTAGCAGTATCAAGGTTGGAGCTTTGCCAGCACTACTGCCCCACTCCCCGTGTTTCTCTACCTCTTCTGCATGTTTCTGTCTCCTCCCTTAAGCATCTTTCCATCTGTTTCCATGTCTGGTGGTTGGTCCTCCTGAGGCTGGGGCAGTGTAGTCTGAAGTCTGCTGCAGCAAGTAGAGTATCTCCCTTGCTAACGGAGAGGCTCACACAGTGACAACAATGTCACCGTCACCCTCTCTTGGTAGTGGTAGAGTCCTCTCCAGGGAAGTGGGGAGTTTGGGGGAGCTGGATGGGCACTTTGTCACTCAGAACAAAGCATGTCTCCCTTCTGAGGCATTCTGCCATGGAAGATAAGAGGAGAAACAAAGTCCCAGGACCCAGAAACTGCCTCACGTGACCCTGGCTCTTCTTGGAAGGGAGAGGTTGGCCCCATGGAGCTTAGGACCGGGATGCATCTAAGACAGTACTTGGTTTAGCCTGCCTAGTGTGGAAATTCCTCCCTGGCTTTACTGGGTAAAGTCCCACAGTCTTGCTGGGTCCTGCAGAAGTTCTCTGTTCTGTTGTCACTTTATGGAGGCTTACTCTAGACCAGTGGCCTCCCCAGGGCCCAGTGGTCCTGGGAAGCTGTGACAATTGGGGTTTCACTGAACACTGCCTGAACCGCTGTGCCTTTCATACCTTACCAGTGGTGGCGTGCTTCTCCCCACTCTGCACAGAGGAGGCACATGCTCAGAGTTAACATGACGGAAAGGAGTAGAGTGCACCCAAGTCCTCGTGGGCTCTCTGCTGGCCCAGGTAACACCTGCTGTCAGTTACTGACTCTGTACAATGGTCTATGAAATGCCACGTATCTGCTGGATTTCTATAGAGCTTAAGAAAGATGAATGTGCAGAAAAGTTTTATATCCTCATTGTTGAAACCCAGTTCTGACTTCATAAATGGAGACCATCACTGCTCTAATAAACTCTATCTACCCCAATACCTCTCCTGCCTGTCCCCAGCAGGGCCACTCAATCCTCCAGGTCCCACCCCCTTTCCTCTGGTATGTGGAATTATAACATTAGTAGAGGGGTGTGAGACTTTGTCTTCTAAGCACAGAATCCCCCAGCTAACCTGGCAGGCTGGCACAGGGCTTGCTGTAGCTCTCTGCTTCTGTGGCCCCTCCCCCAGTCCTGCCTCCCACGTGGGGTAATTAAGCTCACAACATCTAGTGTAAGCAAATAATAACAAGGGCATTATCTTCTGTTAGTTTGTGTTTTTCCTTGCCTATCATAAAGCAATTAAAATAATGAATGCCTTGTAAAACAATAGGTAAGAGGGTTGGTGAAATAGCACACTATGGGCTGTATACCTTTTGTGCTGTGAATTATAGAAGCTTTAAAACCGTGGTGGCTGTAGGGGACTCCCTGCCTCTGGGCCTTTTTCATGCTGAAAACTGTCTGTCCTTTGAGACACCAGGCTCAAGCAGCAGGAAATTGGCCCTCCAGGTGGCAGCCAGAGACCAGTTGGCTGGTGTTATGTGTAGCTCAATTGGTAGTGTGTTTGCCTAGCGCACAGAAAGTCCTGCCCCTGATTTCTAGTATTGCATGAAGTGGTAGTGGTGGTGTGTGCCTGTAAGCTCAGCGCTCAGGAGTTCAAGGTCATCTTTGTCTACATATCTAGTTTGAGACACTTGAGGCTACCTGAGACCCTGTCTCAAAAATGAGCAAAAAAACCATAAGACCTTTCGGGTTGAAAGCACATCTTTCCCTTAGCCCTCACCGTTCATTGCCCTGTTCTGAAAATAGGAGGTGATTTTGGCTGAAGAGGAGTCTAGGAAAGCTCTGGAGTTAAGGTCCGTGATCTATTTGGCATGAACAAGGCCTGTGGTCCTCTAAGCTGACCTCAGGAATGAACATCAGATTAAACTGCAGGTTCTGGAGCAGGTCCTGGTACTCTGAGAAGCTGAACACACCTTGTGCTTTTGATTTTGGTACTAACTCAAGCCTGAGAGCCACTGCACTCCAGTGTCAATGTCAGATGTGAGGTGGAGGTGGGACATTTTGGGACTTGGTACTGAGATCCTGTTATGTATCCTTGGGCACTGTTTAGTTCTGGGGAGCCGGCAACTTGCCCCAGCCCCCACCCCCATCATGGCCCCACCCCCATCCCAATCTCACAGGGCAGTCCCTGAATTGGTGGGAGGGCTAGATTTCTGACTGCCAAAGGTCACATCCTCATAGTCCTGCTGGAGAACCACCCCTCAAGTTTCAGCACCAGGACAAGAGGTAACAGACCACTGAGACTAGCCTCGGAGACTGGAGCAGCAGATGTCACACAAATCAGCAGGTGGCCCAGGGCCTCCTCCTCCCAGACTCCCACTGGGGTTGTTCCAGCTTCTGCAGCTTAAAACACTGGAGAGGATAAAATACTGTGCTCGTCCTGTCCTAAAGCCCCAGCTTCTCAGTCCAACTCTACCAGAGCCAGGGTCAGCCAGCAGGAGTTAGGACAGCCCCAGGCCAGCGACTCACTAGTCCTCGCCACTTCCCTGGTCTCAATGCACCCACCCTTCTCCTCACAGAAGGTTTCTACCTCTGCCTTTGGTTCCCTCTCCCCAGACCCACTTTAGTCCAAAGCACAATGATCCCCAGTGATTGTCTCTTTGAAAATGAATACCAGGATTATAAGTGATGAGTATAACGTCCTGACATTTTCTATCATCTCCTTCTGCATTAATAACCTCAGTGGGTGTTCCAGTATGGATCTAGTCAAATTTGATTTTAGAATGATGAGTCTTCAGTGTATGTATAACCCATGTATGTTTGGATGCATTTATAGAGATATTTGTTTACTTGAAATTTAAATGTGACTGAGCATCCTATATTTTACCTTGTATCCCCAAACCTAGGGCTCTGGAAGTGACAAAAAGCAGATACTCAGAATTCTTTGTAGCCGTTCATCCAAAGTTTAGATTGCTTGTGGTTGTTTTTGTTGTTGTTGTTGGTGTTATCTTTGTTTTGTTTGTGCTCTGGGGCCCAGACTGACTTTAAACTTGTGGAAGATACTCTTGCTTCAGCCTCCTGAGATTACAAGTGTGGACCACCACGCCCAATTTCCTTAATATTTACTATGCTAGCTTTGTTCTTAAGACAGTGTCAGGTGTGCAGTCTGACAGCAGTGTTGGAACAGGGGACATAAATGAAATAAATTAGTGAATTATGGAGTATAGATAGAGGCTTCAAGAGTTATGGGGAACAGTGAAGCAAAGCAGTGGCATTGGAAGAAGAAAGTTGCTGTTTTTCCAAGGGTAGTGGTTGAGATGCTAAGAATGCCTGGGTGAAAAACATAAGGAGACAGAGGAAGAAGAAAGCATTGAGCACCAAAGGATGCGGGCATCCTGGGCTCCGCACAGTGTGTGCAAATGTGTACCAGCTTCATATGAGCTCTGGATATCTAAAGGCTCCGTTCTTTAAGCGTATTCCAAGTCTGGAAAGGGAAATTTATTGCCTCTTGTAACTCAAAGAAAGATCTGGACTTTAGACACAGCTGGATGCAGGCATTCAGATGATGATGTTATTCCATCACATGTTTTCTTCATGTTGTCTTCCTTTCAGGGAAGGGTCACTTTCCCTGACTATTCCAGGAAATGGACCCACTTAAGCCCTATTGACTTTGCTGACTCTCCCTAGCCCAAGCGCCAAGGCATAGAATGAATGATCTATCTGTCTGCAGCATTGCTAGAACCATTGAGGGGCCATCCTGAGTCCCTTTGGAATGGCATAAATGATGAGAGAAAGGTGGAGGATTAGTAAAGGGAGGAGGGTTGGCACTATGAAGTCAGAGTGATTTGTGCAGAGACTTTGTGGGGATTGTGACCCTTCTTAACTGTTCTGTGACCAGAGACAGGCATGTTGTCCTTTCCTTTAATGTGGTCAGAGAACAATGCACCCTTCGATCTGTCTCAAGGGCATTCTAATTTACAAAAGGATTCTTCGGGTGTCATAGCGTGCATGTGGAGGTCAGAGGACTATCTTGGGTGTCAGTCTTCTCTGTCCACCTTGTTTGAGACAGAACCTCTCTTTTGTTGTTGTGTATGCTACCAGGCTAGTTGACCTGTGTGCTTCTGGAGATCCTGCAGTCTCAACTTTCCATCTTTCTGTAAGAGTGTTGAAGTTACAGATGTATTCTACCAAACCTGGCTTTTCCTAGGTTTGGAGGATTTAGTCTCATCTCCTCACACATGCATGGAAAGTGCTTTACCCATTAAGCAATCTCCACAGCTTGGTTTTAAAAAACTTTAAAGAAAATAAAATCCTTAGTGATCTCTTCTCCCCTATTCTGTATCTTTATGCCACATTCCCTCGTCTGGGAAACCCTTTGGGTTCTGATTCTTTATGGGTGAGCATCTGATTTAAATCCAGCTGTTTCCTATGTCTCAACTCTGATTCTCTCTGTTGCCAGGAGGCCCAGAAGATAAACAATGGCTCCAGCCAGGCAGATGGTACTCTCAAGCCAGTGGACGAAAAAGAGGAGGTGGTGGCAGCCGAGGTTGGCTGGATGACATCTGTGAAGGACTGGGCAGGAGTGATGATATCTGCCCAGACACTGACTGGCAGAGTTCTGGTGAGTCCCTGGCCCCTCCTATATGAGGTGGTCTTGTATCTGCAAAGGAGGTTTGCTTTTGAGAGGTGATAATGCTCTGAGTTTTCTCCAGGTTAAGTGGGGTGAGTGGCCAGTGCTCCAACTGAGCTCTCAGCTCAGCATGGTACTCTTTACACATATCCAAGCCTGCAGTTTGAGGCTGTCTACAGAAAGCAGACCAGCATCGTGCACTCACAACCTGCTTGCACGTTACACTGAACCTCCTTGGTCAATAAAACAGATGTACACATGTGGGCTCAAAAACACTCATGTACACACTAAACCTGTATGATCTCAGGATAAAGGGTGGGGTATAGCAACATAAACCAGAACCATGTCCGAAGTTTGTCAGTCTAGGACCCAGGAGTCTACCTATACCACTTCTGTGAGAGAGTGGGGGGGGAGGGAGAAAGAGAGAGACACAGAGACAGAGAGAGAGACAGAGAGACAGAGACAGAGTGACACAGACACACATAGACAGAGACAGAGACCAAGACACAGAGACCACATACAGACAGAGAGACAGAGTAAGATAAAGAGACAGAGTGGCACAGACACACACAGACATAGAGACAGAGAAGCAGAGACAGAGAGAGACAGAGAGACACAGACACACACAGAAAGGGAGAGAGAGAGGGAGAGAGAGAGAATTTATGTGTTTTTAGGCACACGCTCATGTGTGTGTTGTTTTGTACAAGTTCCTGCTGTCCTCTAGTGACTGGAAGAACTTGCTTGGGTACATTGTCCTATTCTGTTGCTGTGTGAGCTAGCGCCTGACGTACTCATATGAACAGCTTCTTGTGTGCATATGCATATGTATTGAGGGTGAGATATAGTGTGTATGTGTGATATGTGTGTATAGGGGTATAATGTATATGTGCAGGGTGTATATGTGTGTATGTGTGTGTATGATATAGTGTGTGTGTGCGGTATAGTATGTGTGTGGTATGTGTGTGTGTGTGTCGTATTGTGTATTTTTGTGTATCTGTGTGTGTATGTTAGTATAATGTGTATGTGTGTGTGGTATAGTGTATATTTGTGTATGTGTGTATGTTGGTATAATGTGTATGTGTGGGGTATGTATGTGTGTGTGTGTGTGTGTGTGTGTGTGTGTGTGTACACGCCTGTTGTGTTCTTCTATTTCTTAGGTGCCGTGTTTCTGGCTCTGTCACTTAGGCCCTCCACAGTCAGGGCTCACACAGGCACATCTTACCTGCTTATAGAGAGCTTGGCTTCACCAGTTGACCTTGTGAACCCCTGGTTTGGGTTAAGAATTGTGACTAAGGCACGCTTACTGGGGCCAAAGGACTACTGGGGTTATCCGTGTTTCAGTGCAAAGAATAGGGAAGAACTAGGCAAGTGGGGACTGTCACTTATCCCTGACAGGCCCATGACCTAGCCTAGGTGACTTCCTTTGCTATTGCAAAGCTGGTAACTTTCTTGGGGCTGCTCTAGCTCAGGAGTTTCCTGATGATGCACCCAAGTGACTTCTCCCCATGACTTCGGCATGTTTTGTGTAGGTCACCTTTCTTGGGCTTGAGGTAGGGTTCAGTCAAGAGTCAATTGGCTGGTAGGTAGAATAAGCAGGGACCTTATCAGCTACTGGGTCTAAGATCAAGCTGGGACCTGAGGTAGTATGCATAGTTCCCCAGAAACTGCTTCTTCAGTGAAGAGGTGAATGCAAAATGAAGAAGGTGAGGAAAGTCTCACTCAAATCTTTACTGGCAGTGTTTGGGATAGGTGCCTTCCTCACTGCTGGAGGGAGTGGGGAAGATACTCCAGACCCTGCTTGAGGAACTCAGGAGACTAGACAAATAACCTGGTGGGAGAACTGAACCCTGGGATCCAAGGAATGTTCTTTGAGCTTAAGCCAAATAGTCATGTTGGCACTAGCTGAAGGCTGACTTTAAAAGAGGGGAGGTGGAAGTTGGCACTTCAGAGGACATAGAAACTAGCAAGGTCAGTTGCTATAAGCGGGGAAACAGGAGGACAGTTAGATCCTTTGTGAACCAAGAAAGGATCTCATGAGGATTTGCATGTGGCTTGCTACTGGATGGGGGGACTGTCTTCTAATTCTGTAAGTAGGTTTCTGTTGCTCTTCCACATAGAGATCTGAACTTTGCCCTGGGAGACAACTGAGGTTGGGTTCCAGGACTGTGTATGCTTGTGTGACAGGGGCGAGGCTGTGCCTTCCACATATATGGCGGCTGCTCTGCACAGTCATGAGAATGATCTGTGATAGCCATACTTTGAATTTTGACTGAGCGAGTTCAAGAACAGAAGCCAAAGTAAAAGGGAAAATTGCACATAGTGGGTAGATATCAAAAGTTCATCAAACTGGTATACAAAACATCTCACAGACATGACAGATATGGACTGGGAAAATTAAGACAGTCAGTTGGAATTCCCAAATGGAATATATGCCCCCTTCCCCCATGGCCGAGCTTCTCACGGCTGATGTTCCAGTGTCTCCTTCCAACTGCGGGCACTTTATTATGGGATGGACAGTAGTAATATCCATTACCACTACTAGTACTATATTATTACTAGTGTTACATATATTATTACTCTCAGCCTCCGTGTTTTACCCTCCCTGTCACAGAGATTGTGGGAACAGTCCACCACAGAAAAGGGAGCCTTGGAGGGCTCTCTGAGACAAAGCTGCTTGGGTCTGAAATAGGGTAGAAGCAGACCCATTTCAGAGTCAGCTTCTCAGTGAGCTCATACAGCACATGACAGTTTACCAGTGTAATGTATGTCACAGCGGCCATGGCAGACACAGGGTGGCAGGGTAGGGAATGATATCATAGTTGGACCTGTCCAAGCCCATCGTAACCAGTCCCAGTGTGTTCATCAGAGCCATCTGACAGTTCCCAAGCTCCAACTCTGGGCCAAATGTCTTGCCTGATGAGGTGGGAAATAAACACTGACATTATCAGCAGAGTTCTTGGTTAGCATGCATCAGACCCCAGGTTCAATTATGAGTACCAAAAAAAAAAAAAAAAAAAAAACCTGGAGAAAGGCTAAATGTGATGTGCATCCCAGGATTTGGGAGGCTGAGGCAGGAGAATCACAAGTGCAAAGAAACCCTGTGCTACATATCAATATCTTGCTTTAGAAACAAACAACAAAAATTCTGAGCAGAGGAAGGAAGGTACTTCTTGGTTGGTCAGTGGTCAGCTAGGAAACATGCCTAAGACAGAAAGTTTGCTCACTGTTTAGTTTCCCCTTTCAAAAGTAGATGAGCATCTTAAAAGCCAAAGGGAGGAAATGATATCTTCAAGGAAAGCAAGTTGTATGAACAGCACATAGTACATCACTGGACTCTGCAGATTGGTCCAATGACGCTAAGGGCCAAGAAGGTCAAGGCACTGAGTTCAAAGAAGGCCTGGAAAGTTGCCTGGAGATGGCTTGTCTGGTCCGAGAATACCAAGCTAATGAATTTGGGCAGAATTTCTAGGACAAGGAGGTTTTGACAGTAGGGTGCTGCAGTTGTCTGTCCTATAGCCACCTAGGCAAGGGCGGCTACTCAGAGGGAGAGCTCCTGAGACAACTTAGGGTAGTGAGCTGCTACCTTAGTGATAGAACACTAGGGAAGATAAGGCTTGAAATGTAGGTAAGTCATGAGGTCAGGGTGGTAGATAGGAGTGATTGGGGAGCATAAGGCCATGCACTCCCCAAACACATCAACACTACTAATGTACTATCAATCACATTATGGAGGGCATCTTGTGAGCTCTGCACTGTGTCAGCCCTGTTCCTTGCCATCAGTTGAAAAGGCATGGGCCCTGCCATTGTATTCACTCACATATCCTACACAGTTGTTGGTTGAAGGGTGGTCTAGTTTCATTCCTGTTGCCATGATAAAACACCCAGACAAAAAGCAATTTGGGAGAGAAGGGGTTTCTATCAGCTTATAATTCCAAGTTACAGTCCACAGTGTGTGAAAGTCCAGGTGGCAGGAACTCCAGGAAGCTTCAAGACTAGAGAGAGAATAAGTACATCATGCCCACTTGGTTGCTTATTTGTACTCAGCTAGGTTTCTCCTTTTAGACATTTTGGTAACCCCTGCCTAGGGAATGGTGCTACCCACAGTGGGCAGGTCTTCCCACATCATTTAATTTAATGAAGACAGTTTCCCAGAGACATGTCCACAGGCCAATCCACAGCAGACAATCCCTCATCAAGTCTCTTCCCAAGTGATTCAGTGTTGTGGAAAGTTGACAGTTCTAGCTAACCATCACATAGGGGCTCATCACAAGGAAGTAAGCTAATCTTACCAAAGAATCCATCTCTCCTTCACAACTGAGAAAAATCAAGACTTGGAGAGGAATTTTGCTTGGAAAACAGAAAGCAAAGCAGCTGTTAGTGGCAGAGCCAGCTGGGGTAGCTACATGGACTTCAGATGCTCAGCTTAGTGTTCCTTCTGGATTATGATTACCTAGGTAAGGACAAGGCCATTTCTAAGTCACTACCTGATGTTGCTCTGAGTATGATGATCTAATATTACTGTTCTAGACCCAGCCAGGTCTGAGGCCACCAGTTTTAACTTTCTTAACCCTCACAGATAGAAACAGGTGCATCACAATCCTTTTTGCCTAGGGCTGTCCAAGGTGTCAACTGATCTCTGGTCTCCTTGAAGAAAATCTTGCCAGGGTGCTGGATCCCCTTGAAGTGATGGGTCCAGGCAGCATGGAGCAGTGTCTCAGAAGTCTTTGAGGAGTGTGTAGAGTCTGGCTTTGTACAGAACACAGGTTTTACCAGCACACAGGACAAAGCTGCCCTACATGTTCTGAGTCTAAAGCTGTGTTTGTTTTGAGCTATCCAGATGTTTATCCCTGTGATAGTGGGACCAAACCAGTACTACATACTGGCTGTTCAATTTCCTTTTTCAGTTCTTAATCTGTTTTTCTTAATGCATGCTTAGGAGCTTGGCCTCCACATCTGAGCCCCCTTTCACCTGTCTTATTGTTATAGGTGAGACTATTAAGGTTGAAATGTGGTAGGTAAGGTCTAGCTGGGGAAAGATTGGCTAGGTAGCCTAGATTATTTGTAACAACTGATCTCACTGGACAAATACCACATTCATTTGATAAATGGTAATTTATCACAGCTCTGGCTATGTACTCTATACAAACACAAAATGGTGAGCAAAAACAAACAAAACCAACTGTAAGTTACTCATACTGTTGGATTAAATAGATAATTGTACAGTTCCATCCCAAGGATGACAGGTGGTAGGCAATATTCAGATGGGCTTCAGCACTAAAGCGGTCAGTTCTTTGACTCCAGGGTTTCAGGTCTCAGTCTCTCTCCTTAGGACCAAGCTTCCTAGACAAAAGCCCAAGAGTCTGATGAGTGGGGTTCTCTTCTGAAACATAGGCCTGAGCCATAGAATACCAAAGTGATGCAAATGCAGACAAGGTTGTCTCTTCCTTTGTTTCATTTTTTTAAGTTAAAGAATATTTTATTTAAAAGTTTTAATTAAAAACAACATGGTGTGTGTATGTGTGTGTGATATGCTTGTGAATATGTAGGCTTATGTACCTGTGTAGCTGGATATAAAGACCAGAGCAAGACACCCAGTGTCATCCTCCACATTGCATTGCCTTGAGAAAGGGACTCTCTCTGAACTAAGAACTGACCATTTTGGCTAGGCTGACTTGACCATGGAGCTCTTGTGATATGCCTGTATCTGCTCCCATTCCACCATGCTAGGGTTGGAATATGGAGCCATGCCTGGCTTTCTACCAAGGTGTGTTAGGGATTAGAACTCAGGTCCTTATGCCTATTGTATACTAGCTTTTAACCACTCAGCTATCTCCCTAGCCTCCAAATTAGAGACTGTGAAAGTAAAATTAGGTCTCTCTGTTTGCAGGTCCATCTTCAATGTATTCAATCAATCACTTATCAAAAATATTGGGGCAAAATTGCAAGTCATTGAATGTGTGTGTCCTCTTTTTCTTTCTTCCATTTCTTTGTCATCCCTAATGAACATAGTGGAGGAGTTATTTCCATCACATTTATATGGTGTTAAGTATTACAAGTAATCTAGGGATAGTTTCAAGCCTACGGGAGGATGCGCGTAGGCTTTCTGCAAGTACTACACCATTTATATAAGGGACGAGTGCATCGTTGGATTTGATACCCACAGGGAGTCTTGGAAACAATCTCCCACAGATGCTGATGGACAATCGTAGAACAGAACATGCTTATTTTAGAATTGTGGAACATGTTGGAAGATTCACTGAGAAGTTCCATTTTAGGATATGGAGTTGGCCTACACTCGGTGAGACTTCAATATGAAGGAAGATGTCTTTAGGATTCTTCCCAAATGCTTGGGTGTTGCTGAGGGCCCATTGCCTACATTTCACCTTACATACTTCAGGCACACACTCCTGGAGAAATTAAATACGCTGCTTTCACTAGAAATCATGGATCTGTCAGCTAACACCATGATTATTTTTAGTTGGGAAAGGGATAATATCTCTTTGGTGGCTGCTATGAGCCAAGGTTGACTGGCCCCCATGAACATAGAGAAGCCCAGGCTGAATTCTATGTGGGCTCATTTCTTCCACTTTTTTCTTTTTCTATTCTCTTTCCCTTCCCTGTCTTGATTTCCTTACTTTCCTAATTCACATACACACACACACACACACACACACACACACACACACACACACACGCTATTAGGTGTTTCATTAAACCCTTGTAAGGCTGAAGTGGTATCTAAAGACAGTGGGCAAGAAACACTCGAGCCAGCTTTTGTTTGTTGGTCTGTAGTTTGTAGCCTCACAAACCCAAAGTCAATATAGATATTTTAGTTCAAGGCTGGCAAATGTTCCTCCTGTGAACATGTTAGGCTCTGTGAACCATGCAGACTCCATGTTAACTACTTCGTCTGCCAGTTTTATTTGAAAGCAGCCACAAACACCCACATTGCATGTGTATTCCAATAAAACTTTATTGACAGAAGCAGGTGATGGGCCCATGTGCTTTCTTTCATATTCTCTTTATAAAGCAATCAAAGGGTCGGAACGACCGTCTTACAGAATAAGAGTAATTGTAGTGGAGAATCCATTTACGAGGAAGAAGAATGTAGATACACACACATACACACCAACACAAAAACATGCAAACACTTTGCTCCCCTCCCCCAATCTCCATAGACATTTCATTTCTGAATAGTCACATTCATTTCCATCGATCCCAGAGCAACTGTCTCTCAAAGAAATCTGTCTTGTGACTAACAGTAGCTTTACTTCAATGTTTGAGCCATGACTGTATTGCCTAGACTTCCTGTCAAATCTATGATAGATGCAGTGTTTTGTGATTCTCTTAAAAGACCGATTTCCCCGACACAGTAACTGGCTCCTTGGGCGAAGACAAAGCCCTTAGCATCATTCATTTTAGTTCATTTCCCACCTTGCTTATGCTGCTACACTTGAACATTGCTCCAGGAAACATGCAAATATAATTCCACCCATTGAAAACATTTGCTATTCGCTTCTACGTCTAGGGGAGGCTTTATCAACGTATAGAGAAACAAAATGCCAGTCTCACCCTTTATTGTTCTAAATAGGTCACATGGGTGACATTTAACATATTATATGCCCAGACTGGGCCATTTTATTCTTATCTTCAGGGGTTGAAGAGAAAATACATGCTCAGAATGCCTTTCAAGCAGGAGTCACCCCGTTGGGTTAATGGGGTAAAGTCACTGTGCTGTCCCTGCTGAACTGTTTGAGCATGGCACTTGATCAGTAAACCTGAGGAGGGGTGCCCATGGGCGCGATGAATGTCCTGTGTGACATGTGTTACTGCCCTTCATTACTTACTATCCGGGGGTTGGGGGTGAGGCTGGTAGTGCTGGCCTTGTCTCTCATGTGTCTCGTCTCCCTTATCAGTGAAGCATGGTGGCAAATTTGCACACAGCACACATGTCTGTTTTCTTCTCTCTTCCACACATCAATCCTTTATCCTTTCATATTTTTGGCAACGCTATATAAAATTGTCACAACATCAACAGTTACTCTATAGAGTAGAAAGAACAAGAATCTTTTGGGGTTGTATTGTGGATAGTGATGTGTTACTACTTCTCTTCTGTCCTATTGGAAGTCAACAAGTCTTATTGACAGGAACACCCTTAAAGGGGTGGGGCGGGGGGCTGGGTCAAACGACTTACATAGTAATTCACTACTAGGACTTAAATGATGCCTCTTTATTTTATCCTGTGTTTGTATGTTGGTATTAGTCAGGAAATCAGAGATGATATATTACATTTGTATATGATTAAGTAAGTGTTTTGACTTTGATGGAAGAGGCACCGGAGTTATGACACTTGTTATTGGTAACCTAGTACTATTTATTCAGACGGAAGATTATGTCACGGGAGAGGTTGCTTGGAGCAGGCTCCCACCACAGGGAGCGAGCTGCCTGTTGCTAGAGATGTTCACAATTGTATTCTGACATAGCTGCCGACAATTGGTCAAGCTGAATCCCCATTGCTTTAATTAAGTGGGATTCAATGCAAGAGATGCTCTGGGATAAAAATGATTCTCTGGGAACGTGAACAGACTTCATTTCCTATCTGATCTTGGAGATTGCCCATGCATGCCAGCATATAGATAGATGCTCACAGAGGCATCTGGAGCAAGGGAGTAAAAAGATTCTATTTTCATGCAAACTTCTAGTCTTTTTTTTTTTTTTAATTTAAAAAGCTATAATCAGTCACTTATAATATTCTGGGGCAGGGCATGCCACACTAAATTAAAGTCAGAAGACAACTTGTTAGAGTTAGCTTTCTACTTCCTGTTATCATTTGGGTCCCTGGGATTGAACTCAGGTGGTCAGACTTGGTGGCAAGCCCCTTTACCCATGGAACCGTTTCACTGGCCTCAGCAGCTTCTGTTCTTATATCCCTGTGGGACCCTTTTCCCATGGCACAGGGGTGACACTCTTGAATCTACCCAACAATCTGATGATTCTAGCACATGGGCCAGAGTGGCTCACTGCTCTGCTCGTATAGCTTAGGAGCAAAAGATAGTTTTTCACATTTTCAAATTACTTTAGAAAAATCTAAAAAAATATTTTGCAACATGTGAAAAGTGTACAAAATTCAAATTTCATTGCCCTCAAATTTTAATTGTTATAAAGCCATGCAAGTTCATCTATAGTGTGTTTATGGCTACTTTTGTGACACAATCCAGTGAAGACTTGAGAAACATCCATAGAGCCCCAAACACTTATCAGCCTAAAAACAACTACTGTCTGGCTCCATGGTGAAAAAGTTTGTCACTCCCTTTGAAACTGGTGAAATTTGTCCCAAAGAATTTTCTAAGTTGTCCACTACACAAGGTAATAGATAAGACGTAATATTTTTGCAGTCTCTGAACAATGCACCTATATTACTCCTGTAAGCTCAATTCAGTCTCAAGTAGAGAATAGGAAGAGAGAGAAGCTGGGCTGAGTTCTTTCTTGTTTGTTCTTTTAGCAGGTTCAGCCTAGGGGCTGGGCACAGTCTGCCTCTGAGGTCATCATAGCAAAGTCACCCCTTGCACCTATTCATACCCATCCTGCAGTCTGCTACCCAAGGCCCTTCACCCAGAACATCCACAGCAGTGCTTTTTCTTCTCCCTGACTCCTTGTGTGAGGGCCGTCCTGATGCAGGTCTGTAGGGCGGGTACCTCAGCCCACACTGGTTTCTGGCCTGTAAACTAGCACTCAGTGTACCCAGCTCCCCAGTGTGCCCTGTAAAAAGCCCAGCTGCTAATTTTACTAGCCGGCAGGTTGACTCCTCTGGCCTCCCCAGAGCATATGGTAAAAGGGAGGACGGACTTAGAAATCAGACAGCTCTGGAGAAAGGAAGATCCTTCTGGCCCAAGGGTTTCATGATGGCCCCACAGTGTCCCTAGACACTGTTCATGGTACAGTAACTCCTCTACCTTTGGATATCCAAGAGAATAGTGGCTGGATAGGGATAGTACCTGCTTTTGTCTTTATCTCAGGCTTTTGCTTGTCCATTTCTCTGGAACTAGTCCACACGTGTTTATTGGTATATTCCAATGGAATGTCCCTTTTCACCCTGCTTAGCCTCTGTTGGGCTGCAAGCTAGGAGTTCTACCCTTCAAGCAGGGATCTGACTGGGGCCTGTTCTCTCTTCAGCTTCTTGAATCACTGGCCAGGTCATCAGAACATACCAGGCGGTGAGATGGAACACTTTGTGACAACAAATACTCTGTATTCCTGGCAAGGAGTTGCTGTGCTGTGGTCCTTGGAATACACAGGGCCTCTGTGTGTGTTGTGGCTGAAGCTGCAGCCAGACTACCATCCCTGTCTAACCTCTCCTCAGGGCTTTCATTCTGGGCCAGGAGCTTCGTCTTTTGAAGCCACAATTTCCTCATCTTGCTGGTGGGGAGAATGTCAGACTCTGGGTCTTCCTGTTGTGGTGATATGTTCATGAATAAATGCCAGAAAAATGCCTCTTGTGTGATTAGTGCTTAATAAACATTGGCTCCTATGGTTTGTGTTACCTGTCAGCCAGGGACCATGTTATAGTAGGCTGTCATGGAGAGCCACAAAGGCAGGAAGGGAGAACAAATCCTATCCAGAGGCAGAAAGAAGGGTGGGGGAGAGGCAGAGGGAGAGGGAGAAAGAGAGAGAGAGAGTGAGAAAGATCAGACTTGAAGCTTCTCTGAACCCAAAATTTTCTCAGAGGACCAAGGAGCACTAAGCAAGGCTGCTGGATGGGTCTGGGTATAGCTAGCTGTCCCTAGTAAGGGTCTCTTGTGGGTCTAGTCAGTCAATGTTTGTTCCGTGCACACCCTTCATTCAGGTCCATCCAGGGTCTGGCCTTTCTGAGACTGGACTGGCTCATGCCAGCCTGACTCACCGTTGTCAAGCTGGCCAGGAAATTCTCACTTCATATATAGCCTCCCTGAGCTGTGCAAGGGCCAGAGGTGGGGTTGTCATTGTAGGCATGTGTGTCACAGAAAAACATTTGGCAGGATAACAGATCAGTCTCATGGAAAGAGGGTGAAATGCATTCTCCATGCCCAGTCTTCCCTGGAGATATAGTGACCCCGACAGGGTACGGGGTTGACTTCAGTGGGCTTGTCAGCACCATATGTGAGGTATGTGTAACAGCCATTTTGGTGGCCACAGACCACCAAAGACATTGGAAAGACATTGAAAAGACTTTGGCAGAAGATGTAGGTGAGCATAGTATGTACATGAACATGTACAACTATACATATGAAGCATGTCCTCTAGGCTCAGTCAAACACCCTAGATAACTATAAATTAGCCACCATTCGAGGCACCACACACTTGTTGTTTCCTACAGCCTAGAGAACTCTAAGGACAGAAGAAACAAGGTGAAAAACATGATGCTTGGATTGGCTTGGATGCTGTGGGGAGTCCCTCGAGCAGATCTGGGACCTCACTGTTTCTAATTCTAGTCTCAGATCCCGTGAATTTCTACTGTCGGATCCCAGGGGCCAAATAAATACATTTATATGACTGACATCAGCCGGCCTTCTGCCTTACTGCCCTCTTGCCTCTTTTTCTTGCTTCCGGACCAGTAAGAGCTGGTGCCCCCTGGAGGCTTAGAATGGAATGGGCGGTTTGGAGCTTTTCAGTCAGGGTGTGCAGTGTTTTCTCCACCTCGCTTCTCAAGTCCTCAGAGGCTTAGATGTGGCTATTTGTGAGAGGAAAAAAAATCTCTTAGTGAGCTGTGACTGTCCTTAGAACCTCCATTCCAGCTGCGAGAAAGTTTAGTAGAGAGACTCAAAAATAGAGACGGCGATGGAGATGAAGTCGCTCACACTAGGGACCACATGCAAGCTGACGCTTCCGAGTTTAGTTTGCGATGCTATGTTTAGGAGGAGGCAGACGGACTCGTGCCTGTGGGCCCTAAACACTCCAATCTGGAGGACTAGAAGCCCCATTTAGATAGTCGGGTTCCAGAAAAAGGCATCTTCCAGAAAAGACACTTTTAGGGAAATGACACCACCCAAAAGCCACCATTTGGCCTCAGAACTTTTTTATTATAAGAATTGTTCTTTCTAGTTTGGGTACAGAGAGAAGGAAGGCTTGCCAGTTGTTTTTTGCCTGCCTGTCTTGAGGAATCAGAACACTCATAAACTTAATTAAATGCACCCAAACCTCTTATGCACCAAGGCTTTCTTTTTGTCCATCTAGTTAATTCCAGTTAATGAAATTAGCCATGTGATGATACGGACAGCCCGGGGAAGATAAAGCCAGAAACTTCTGGGTGGTAGCTTGGGTCACAGTGTGTAAGCCTGCAAGGACATGGGTTTTCATTTAACCTGGAGCTTCTAAGGTTCCTTACATCTCTGTGCCTCTGCCCTAGGCAAGCAGACCATCAGGCCTTCCGTGTTTGTAAGAGATGAGTTAATCCAGAAAGTAAATAGACTAGTCACACTGGTCCTTCCACAAGCCCGGGATCCAGTAGACTGAGAGAGTCAACAAACTCTCATCTTGGCCATTGCCTCAGCCCTCTCTTTCCATGTTTAATGTCTCTCATCCCATTTTTCTTTTGTGTGTGTGTGTGTGTGTGTGTGTGTGTGTGTGACTGTGGCTAGAGCAACTTTCCTAAGGAAAGTAGGGAGTAGCTCAGTGGGAAGGAGAAAAAAACAGTTGCCATAGTTGCCTGCAGTTACAGCAATAATGCCATGAAACAGAGGTCAGATCACAGAAAGTTGGTATTTCAAAGGGCAGCCGTTGCCTGGTTTCTGGCTGTCATCAAACCCTGCTAGATTTGTTGGCCTGTGAACTTTGTTTTGTTTGAGATAAGAGTTTCCCACGTAGGGGCCTAGAGTTCATCAAATAGACTACAATTGATGGCTACGGAGCCTAGAGATCTGACCTGTCTCTGTGTGGAGTTTGGAAGACCCCAGAGAGTGGTCCTGACCATCCTCTTTGCTTCTGGAGAAAGGTCTGGATTCGATGAATTTACTGGAGAGTCTATGCTGAACTGGTTTTATAGACTGGACACTTAGAGAGCTATCTATCTCGGTTTCTGTCCCTGCCTAGAGGACAACCCGTTGCAAAGGGAGAGCTGCTGCATTCAGTAGCTGTTACGGAAGCTACCATGATTTTATGGCTTCCCTCTAAGCCAGGATCTCAGTAAGTTAGTTTCTTAACCACTGCAGAGTTTAGAAGGTTTAGATTGACGGTCTGGAGAGGCAGATCACTTGGTCAAGTGCTTGCCTCATAACCACAAGTGATCCCAGTTCAAGCTCTGGGACCAACACAAAAAAAGCCACGTGTGATGGTACATACTTAATAATCCCTGTGCTGGAGAGTCAGAGGGGCCATGAAAGGGAGACTCCATCTCAAACAAAACAAGAAACAAAAGGTGCCTGAGAAATGACATTTGAGGCTGTCCTCTAGCGTCCACAAAAGCATATTTCCCTGCTCACTAGTGTGTGTGTGTGTGTGTGTGTGTGTGTGTGTGTGTGCTGCAGCCTCTGAAACTCTAGGCCGTGTTTGAGATCAACTCACATACAAAACCAGATCTCTTTTGTCAAAAGAACTAATGGTGAGCAGAAAGCTGTGTTATAATCCCGCCTCTGCTGTAACCTTCTTGGGTGACCTTGAGCAGGTCAGGATCTCAGAGTCTCCATGGGTAAAATGATGATTCAGGTGTTTATAAGCAGTTTGTTCCTTCTCAGACTCCCCAAGCTCTGGGCTTCCACATCCCCCATCTTACTTACTATGAGAAAGGTCTGAGGGAACTTGCTTTAGACCTGTAAGGCACTTGGCCCTGTGTTCAGCATTGAGAAAGCTGCACATCAGTCTTTTTTTTTTTTTTTTTTTTTTTTTGGCTGTTGGTCCCACTGGGAAGATGTGGCTAGATCTGGGAAGTCTCTTCCTGGCCTTGCACACAGGTTAGTGAGTGGTATAAAATCTAAACTTCTTCCCATGGCTTACAGGCCTGAGAGATAGGGCCACTGCTCTCCGCTTACCTCCTTTGATCTTTTCCCTCTCTGAATCTCTTCCACATAGGCACAAACATACAAAGAAGGAGAGCATCTCTCTAGAAGGGACTATGGCCATGGAGCTGACAGGAGGAAGGATGCCATGGGAGAAGGGCCTATACCTTCTGATTCTGAGAAGTTGGGTTTTCATTAGATATTTCAGCCTTGGAGTCTGCATTAGATATTAACATTTTTTTTTTTTTTTTTTTTGCTATGATAAAATCCTTGGAAAGAAGTGACTTAAAGGGGAAGGACTTCTTTTACACCCATGGTCTGAGAAAGCAGAATCTGTCTACTGTAGCAGGGAAAGCCTAGTGAAGTCCATGGCTCCTCACAGCTGTGGCAACCAGTGCATGAGACTGCTTGTTCATAGCTCAAATGGATCGAGAAACAGGGACTGTGGGCCAGAAGGGGCTAGGTTATAATCCATAATGCTAACCCCCACAAGGATCCACTTCTTCCCACCAGGCTTCAACTCCTAAAGTTCTATGACCTCCCAAAACAGCATCCCAGATGGGGACCATGTATTCAAAACATGTGCTTGTGGGCAACACTTCACCCACAGACCTGTAAGAGAACCCCTTACTGAGCCACCTTCATGGTGTCAGCCTTCTCTACGGGATGCTCACTATGACTCTGTATGACGTGTGACAGCCTCATTGGCCTACAATGATTTAAAGGGATGTCCTTCCACCAGCTTTTGCTTTAGGAGACCCCAGGTGACAGATGTCCCTCTCTACCACGAAAGCAGTTCTTGCAGGGTTTTGTTTTTCTATTTCAGAGGCAGAAACTTCTCTATCTTTGCACCTATGAACATTTCATAAATGGCACATTTACTTGAAAGAATGACTGCCAGAGGCAGTCCGGAATGAGCAAGGATCTTAGTGGTAAGGTGGCAGACTCAAGGGGCCTGGAAAAAAAAATGAAACCCTAACGAGGCTACCTCCCTAAGTTACTGCAAGGGTGCCGAACACTGTGGCTGATCCATGCAATTCAGACTGCAGTAATTTCCCAAATGAAGCTGCAAGTTAACTTCCTAGAGGGGCTGAAAAAAACAACTGCAACATGCCCTCAGTGGGCTATTTCAAGTGTTTCCAATTTAATTAACATGATTCTAAGCAAAGACTTGTCTGTGTTCTTGGGAGGAAGGGCTGTCCTTCCCTGGGTCCTCAGTGATGAAGCGTTACTCTTTGTCTGTTCACCTTCCCAGGTTCTTTGCCCCTGAGAGTTTGAGCATGGGAAGCCAATTTCCATAGTCTCTTGGCCCTAAGGGAGTTGCACACTGAGGCTTATGGCTATATTATTGAATAGACCTTATAGATAAAATTCAGTAAGACACTCAGAAAATTATATATATATATATGTGTATATGTATATGTATATGTATATGTATATTATAAATACATTTTTTTTTCCGTTCTCCCTGGACTAAGATGGAGAGATCAAGATGGAACTGGAATGGGGAGTTGGGGTAAGAAGTTATTTCTTTTTCATTTAGGTTTGTTTCTGCTATATAGCCTCTGGTCCTAATAATTTCTGCTGTGGAATTTAATTTTGTCAGAGTTAGATTCCTTGTCTCTTTGCCAAAGGTAGTATATTCTGGAGATTCAAAGTGACAGGAGAAACAGCCCCCATTTCCTGCAGGATAATTTTGTGTACATTAAACAGACACATTAAGCCATTTAGAGGAGAGGTGTTTGTTCTCAGGAGTCTGGAGGAAATCTGAATTTCTAATTCTGGACTCTTTAATAATTTTCAAAAGAACTGAGGGTACTAATTAACTGCCTTTGAACTTCCTTAGGCTGTCATCTATGCCCTGATCTCAATGTAGGGATAGAATTCTCTCACCTCAATGAGATTCTAAATTGAACACCAGCCTTGGAGTGAGGGGACAGGGATTGAACAGAGTTTGGGGTGAAAACTAATATGAAGAGAGGGGAAAAGACACAAGGTCACATTTGAATTCCTAGCTTTGGGTCAAGGCGAGAGACTTTATACTGTATTTTTTTTTTTTTCTGCCCATTTTTGGTTGCTAAGTCTTGGAAAGAAAGCCAAAAGAGAAGGAAACAAACAAACAAACACAATAAAAATACAAACAACAACAACAACAAAATGGGGTAGACTTGGGATTTAGTTAAGGGTGTCTAGGACACAGACTGTTTTCTTGCTCTTGTATTTAAGGATTGAAAAGATCTAATCCAGGGACGTTTCGTTTCCTGGGTCCGTTCAGGTGGTGCCTATAAAGAAAGCTCTGTGAAAGATTCACAGCTCAGTAACAAAGAGCCTGCCGCGGCTCTGCACTAAAGAATCTGACTGATTAGTAATTTCTGCCATGAGAGAAGGCTAGAAGGTAGCCTGACCAACACTGCTGTGTCTGCCTTAGCTATTTGAGACCATGTCACTTGCACATTTCTTTGATTTAGCTGAGGTTTGCCTGAAGTCAAGCAGTTCATCCCAGGCAGCGTGTGGACTAGAACCTATTTCCAGACTCTCTTTAGTATGTAGACAGCTCAGATCTGTAGGGTAGATCTCTCAGAGAACCAGGAAGGTTGCTTCCTGTGTGAGCCTTTTTCTTTTCTTTTAAAAAAATCTTTTCGTACTGTAGCCTGACTTCAGATTTTTCCATCTGGAGATTTCTTTTTAGTGTTTGGAGAGCAGAGGGGGTGGATTTCATAGCACATTGCTTCAACAAACAGAAATGCAGGCACAATTTTCCAGTGTGCT
The DNA here is from genome assembly GCA_021653895.1 of Mastomys natalensis. Taxonomy (NCBI): domain Eukaryota; kingdom Metazoa; phylum Chordata; class Mammalia; order Rodentia; family Muridae; genus Mastomys; species Mastomys natalensis. The sequence goes on along the minus strand of JAJTUV010000261.1, from coordinate 1,262,432 downwards.
GTGTCCACTCCCCAAATTCTTTTAGCACCCAGCATGAGCCAGTCTCAGCCCTCCTACTACAAAGTTCTCCCAGCCCACTACTGGGGTCCATTCTCTCATCTCTACAGCTGCCTTCCCTGTGCCCCACTCCATCAGTACCATAAAAAGCTTGTGGGGGCTGATGGCATCATGGTCTCCTTCCTTCATAGCCAGTACCTCCTATTTCTTCCTGTTTCCCCCGCACCCCCCTTCATGTTCTTTCTCTTCAGCTATTCATGCTCACATCTTAATGGCTGTGCCTACAAAGATAAACACATTTTGCCTCTGACCAAAAGCAGTTTCTGGTCTGACTTGAATTTCAGAGTCTGCCTGAGTTTGCAGGAAGGAAGCAGAGGCAGAGTCCTCGGTTTCATCTGGGGAGCCATAAAAGTTTGCTAAGAGTTTATTATCCCCATCAAGATGAAAATGGAATTCCAAGGCTTCAGATATGAAAGATAAATAACCAGGCAAGCTTCGGCTTCCGTGAAAGCCGAGTTCCCTTTGCTGATTTTATGAGTCTACCTGCTGTGCCCTCACCCTGGCATTCATCTCCTAGTGATGTCAGACAAAGCCTTCTCCGGGACTTATGCAAAATTGGGATGGAACGGAGGATTTCAGGCCATTGGAGGAGTTTACAAGAAGGATGACTGATCATGTTCTTGGACTATAACTCCCATCCAACCTCAGTTCTTGCTCTTCTTTTCCCAATATAATGGGGGTTGGAATAAAATGCCTGTTAATTGGAAGACCCAGGTTGGCTTAGAGTCTAGGATTATGAATTATCCAGTCTACGAGCAGTAGAATTTCTTATAGTTCCACATGGGGTAGAGGTGCGTCTTTTACATTTGAGGCGTCCGAGATTCTTTCTCAGGTCTGACTGCCAGTTAGGGCATCTAGAAAAGCCTCTGCCTGCTTCTGCATGCAGTGTGAGTGCTCAGTGACTCCAGAGCTGCAGTGAGCCTACCCCTGTGCCTCTCTGGGTGACCAACAACATGCCATTATTTCTCTCTAGAGCTTGCTTCTGGTCTCTGTGTCTGGCAGAGACTGGTGCTGACCTATCAGTTCCTAGTGTAGCCAAGTCCTATAGGTTTGCCTTTAGTGCTCCTTCCGTCACAGTCCTGGCTGAATCCCTTGACTTCTTGCTTTACTCACCCTTCCAGATTGTGTCATGTGTCTCACCAGCCCTACTTAGTGTCAGCAGTTAATTTTGTGTGTCATGACCAGTGAAATTTCCTCAAATCCAGCTTTGTTTAGGTCTCCCCATTGGCTTTGTATGGACTAAACCCCAGATTCTTTATACAAATGATCAACACACACCCTCTTTTGGACCATCCCGTTATCTATATTCCTCCGTATATATACTTTGTGGGTTCAAATCTGACCTTATCTTCGAAACTATGTTACAGGTGAGGAAGCCAAGGCACTGAACGTTTTGAGTATCTTAGGGAAGATCACGTGACCAATAAACCTCAGGACTAGGATCCTGGGATAGAATGGCATTGATTCCTTCCCCTCCTGAAATCTATGGTCTTGTCTATAATTCACCTGCACACATTTGTGGCCCACAGGCTATTGAGCCAGATCACTGTCTGACTTTGGCTCTGCAATGTACTAGTTGGGCCAGGGACAGAAAACAAGAGTAGCTACCTGACAGGGTTATTATGAAGATTAAATTCCCTAATATTAGTTAAGTACTTAGAACAGTAGCTGGCACAGACTAGGTATTATATAATTTGTTTGTTAATCAAATATAGTAAGTTGTAGATTCCTTGAGAAAAGGAAACATGTTGTTTGTTTTATAATTTCCTTTGTCTTATATGGGAAATGGAGGAAGAAGGGATATTTTATCCTCATTTCCAATGGATCTAACTGGATGAACTAAGACTTCTGCCTGGCAGTTGCTGGCAACCACAGTGCAAAGAGATCTGGTCTCTCCACTCAGTATAAGCCAGTGTTAAGCATGAGAATGCAAGAATCCAAGTATAGTGAAGGCAACTGATGAGTCTGTTCCCACAGCTTCACAAGGTACAGGTTAGGCAGCCAAGGCATAGAGGTTTAATACCCTAGGGAAGATCACATGTCCAATATACCTCAAGACTGGGATCCTAGGATGGGTGGCATTGATTCCTCCCTCTGCTTCATGTACTTCTCATCTATTAATGAGTGGAAGAACAGATCCAGTGCCACAGGCCTGTTGTCCTAACTATATGAGAGGCTGAGGTAGGGTAAGTCACAAATTCAAAACCAATTTGACCAATTTAGTGAGACCTATCTCATAATAAGGAGAGAATTCTAGAGATGTCATTCAGTGGAAGAGTGCTCCTTGGGATCATGCTCTGTGTGTGGTGTTGTTGTGTGTGTGTGTTGTTGTGTTTGTATAAGTGTGTAGGTGGGTATAGTATACATTATGTGTCCATGTGTGGTCTGTGTGCATGGTATGTATAGTGTATATGTATGGTGCCTGTATATGTGCTGTATATGTGTGTGTGCCTGTTGTGTGGATGTGTTGTGTATATGTGTTTTGTTTGTGTTTTTGTGTATTGTGTGGTGTGTGTGTGTGTGGTCTGTGCATACATGTGTATGAGTATGGTATGAGTAATGTGTGTATAGTGGACACTTAGGGCATCCTCCTCCCCTAAGCCACCTTCCTTCTATGACCATGTCCAGATGTCTTCATCTCACTCCTCTGCTGTCATTATTTAATCCCTCTCAGCCATTTCCCTCTATGATAAGGCTAGTTTTATTGTCTTCTCCTTTGAGTCATTTCCACGATAAAATGTGGATACAACTATGAATAGAAAAGTTACATCATCCCTTCCTCTTTGATCTGCTTTCATCATGATGGGCCCATTTGGAAGGTTTCATAGGGACAGACACAATGCTCCTCCACTGGACTCCATCAGCCACTGAATGATCAAGGTGCCAGGGAAAACTCTAGAGTGAGGTTAGCTGGTTTCTATGGCAACTGCTTGCTCAACCCTGCATGCATGCTTCCTTCTTTGCACGTAGGTGTGTGTTTGTTTATTGTTGGCGCAACCTGCCAGTGCCCCAGCAACTACGTAGGTGCCATCTCCACTTCCACCTCTGAGGTCATTCTCAGTTTTGAGCTAGACCCCCACCAGGTGGTGGGTGGAGGCACAAGTTCTACTTGCCTAGAACATACTCTCTTTTGAGCCCCAGACCCCGTTTCATCTGTCAGCACAATGATGGTGATCTCTCGGGGTGCTGGAAGGTGCTGTTTTAGAACCTTTAGAGTCAGACATCATCTTGGCTCCTGCACTGAGTCACAAACCAGCTGGAGAGCTGGTGTTGACGCACAGGCCTGCACAATCTGTGTGCGTTACTGTTCCTGGGGATGTCCATGAGCTGACAGTAGACAGGAACCAGAGAAACTGAGACCTGGGTTACTCTGCCAGGGTGACTCTGAGCATCTGAGGGATGGTGGTCTAAATTAAGATGTCCTGGAGCTGGGAAATTTAGCATGACTGTGAAATAGCACATAACTGATTGGTTATGAGTTCCTTTTTAAAATGATCACATTTAAGTTAGGTTACTTAGGTAAACCACATGATCATCAATTTTTTTTTCTTTTTAAATTATTAAAAATATCTCTTATTCTTTAATAATTTCATACATGTATATAATATATCTTAATCATACCCCTCCCAATTCTTCCCTGTATACTCTGGGCATTCTCTAAAACATCCTTTTTCTGTCTTCATGTTCTTTTCTATTCTGTTTTATTTTATTTTATTTTTTTTTAGCTAACATACTTAACCTAGTTTCTTTTTATTTTTAAAAGATGTGTCTCTAAAGTAGATGAAGTAATGACTAGACCAATAAACTATATGATTTAAATTAAATTTTATGCATATTCTATCACAGGAAAATATACATGTATACAAACATGTACATATATGTACATACATGTTTATGCATTTACATATCTATATATAGATATTGTACAATATATGAAAGTCTCTCAGGAAAGGAACCACCTCCTCCAGTGAGCCTTTAGGAGCCTGGTTAACATTTCTAGAAACCTCCATTATACCTTCACGTGTAGCTGACCAGCAGAACTGAGTCACCAGTTTGATCCTTAGTCCATTGCTGACAAATGAAAAGGGGCACCAAGGTTGACTTGACTAACTGAGGTTTACCTAGGAGCAGTGTTGACGGAGACGCTTTCCTCCATCACCTGCATTCCTGAACAAAGTCAGTATGCTAGGAAGAAGGAAACTGGGGCTGAGATCTGTCAGAGGCAGATACCAGTATGCCCTACAGCAGTGGTTCTCGACCTGTGGGTCACAACCCCCTTACTGTGTCATATATTCCAAATATCAGATATTTATATCAAAATTCATAATAGTGGCCAAATTATAGTTATGAAGTAGCAATGAAATAATTTTATAGTTGGGGGACACCACTACATGAGGAACTGCATTAAAGGGTCACAGCATTAGGAAGGCTGAGAACCACTGGCCTATAGGAAAATCCACAGGGAGGTTAATGTGTGTTAGTGTCAGTGGATACAATTTGACTATTTCTTACCTTACCTGGAGTTAAATATTAAATATTTGACTATAATTATAAATGAACCATCAGTAAAATGTAAAAATAAATGCATTGCAGGAAGATGTATGATGGATAAACCATCAGACAGACAGGCAGGCACACACACACACACACACACACACACACACACACAACTAGAAACATGGGCTTCATGGCATGTCTTGTGTTTCTTTTGAGAGCACTGGTTCATAGAATTCATGGTTGAATACAAAGCCCAACTATTCTGCCTCAGTTACAGGCTCTGTGGCCTTGGACCAGCTACTTGTCTGAGTCTCAATTGATTCACCTGTATAATGGGACATTGGCAGCTGCTTCATGGAGCTGTCGGTGGCTGCTTGCTTGTTAACAAACATGTAAAGCACTCAGGAAAATGTATTCATGTTTAACACACATGAACCAAGTCACCTGGGACCGCTTTGGGGACCAGCAGTCATTCTTAAAGTCTTGCAGACCTCTCTAACCTACCTTCCACAGCGCCTCTGGCTCTGTTGTGGAGGAATCACCCTACAGGGAGCATTTGGTTGTACATAGGTGAGGACTCTTAGCACATGTTTTTCCAGTTGAAATCCCAGAAAAGGGATTTCTTCCTTAACACTGAGGCAGCTTTGTGGAAGAGAATAAATGGGGAAAATGGTCTGTGACGAGAGAGCCCTTTGCCGGCTGCCACCTCAGAACAGGGGAATTGAGTGAAACTGAGCCAGTCACTGTACTCACCGACCTCCAGGACAGAAGGCATTGTGATCAGGTTGCCTATTGGTCTTGCACTCAGAGCCCCCACTTTAAGACCTATGTTTAGGAGTCTGTCAGGAGAGAATTTGGAGAATAAACCAGGGAATGGGGAGTCCTGGATTTCAAAGTCAACAATGGTGATGAATTTGTGACTTCTACCAGTGTTATTCTGGCCCAAGGGCACACATGGGTGGTGGTTAAGAATTCCAGGCAGTACAGTTCTTGTATGATTTGTTTTCAGGTCATCATTAGATCTGAACAAGCTATTCACTTCATATCTCTGCCTGTTGTTAAGAGAAATCAAAGCCCGGTGCTATAAGGTACCACAGAGACACCTGTGATTCCACTGTGCTCTACAGAGAAGGGCTCAGAGCTAGGGAGAGCGGGTGACATGCCTCCAAGTGTACAAATTAAAAGTATGTCAGAGGACAATACAACATTCTCCAGATGTGTTACTTGATTTGTATACATACTTCCATCTTCTCCTCTAACTGTCTGTAACTACTCGTAACTACTGATCACGTTTACAGTAGTACTGAGTATGAATGACAAACATTACTTTCATTTTCCATTTCACATATGTGTGTTATATATGTGCATATGTGTTTTTATGTATGTTGATGTGTGTCTGTGTTTGTGTGTGTGTGTGCCAGTGTATATGTGTGTATGTATGTGTAGACCTGAGGTTAATGTCTGGAATCATCCTCAATTGTCCACTTACTTTATTCTTTGTGTTGTGGTCTCTCAATCAAATCCAGAACTTAACCACTTTGTCTAGTCTTGCTGGCCAGCTTGATCGAGGGATTTTCTGTCTCTCCTCTTTTCTTCAGGCTGGAATTTTATGTAGGCCTATCCATCACTTATGTGGGTTCTGAGGAATCAAAACTCTAGTTTTCATGCTTGCCAGACAAGTGCTTTAACCACTGAGCCATCCCTGTAGTTCCTGCACTACAGGGAGAGAAGGTCCCATATTCTTCCCCAGTCTATGGTGTCTACAGGTAAGGCAGCCAGTGTGGGTGGCTAGCCAACTTGCCTTAGTAGTGATGCTCCCAGTGGCAATGCTAGCCCAAGTGGACACTGGATGCTTACTGTTAAAAATGGCCCAGCATTACAGGATGGGACACAAGGTGAGGCACTACCAGCCATTAGCTGAACACAGTCTCAACAAGATTTGACCTCATTAAGTAGGCAGTTGACCACAGTCATGCTCTACAGTTGGAGATGAAAAGTCTCAGTGGGACTTTTACTGATAAGCTTTCAAAACCTGAACATCCTTCAGGAGAGTTTCCTCATGGGTCTCTTCCTGTCCTGTGCTTTCCTTCTCATGCGCATGCCTGGTTTTCTCATTACAGCTTCTCTAGATGCCTTCCTCTGTGTATTCTGCTCCCTTTCCCCCATATATTTATCTATATACTTCTCAGTGAGACCACACCTTTGTGGGTGCATGTGTGCATGTGTGCGTGCGTGTGTTGGCATGTTAGATCCTTTGAGATAGAGTCTCATATAACCCAGGCTGGTCTCACACTTGCTATATAGTAAGGGCTGGCCTTGAACTCCTGATCTTCCTGCCTCCATTTCCCAAGAGTTAGGACAACATGCATACATCACCATGTCTTACTTATTTTCCTTTTCTTTACTTTTTCCTCTTTCCTCTACATACCTGTTAGTGCTTTGAAACTTCATTTAAGTGATTTCTGTGCTTACTGGGTAGAGGAATATTTTAGACTTCAAGTTAAAATAGCTAATGACTTTAAAGTCCTATGACACCAAGCCATCATTTTGCTTAGTTAAAAACCTTCTGATTGCTCCACTGGACAGTGAATCTTGATGTGGTAGGAAGGTCTAGAAATCCTGCTGCCCCATGTTTGGTCTATTGCCATTCTTGGTTATCTGCTGTTTAATCTAACAGGGAAACCAGTAAATGTATACTCTTTTCTACCCTGTTAGAAGAAAACCTTGCTATTCCCCACATAGATGAAATTTGTGATTCTTCCCTGAACTAGGGACTTCTGGTTAGAAACCAGACAATTACCAAGGATGTCAGAGCATCTCATCCTGGGGTTTGTAATTGAACAATAAAAATGTATACACATGCAGAGGCCATGGAATAAGACTTTTAACTTGAATCAGAGAATGAGGAGAAGAGCTGCCTCTTACAACATAGCACAGATGATCTCATGATGAATAATGGCCCTGTCCTGAAATTATATCCTTACTGCCGAGCAGTGGCTGTAGATTGGAAGGTTAATGGTGATGATAACTGTGCCTTGCATTTGCATACAGCACCCCCTCCCAGCCACTTGTTAGGGCAGCTGTCTTCAGATTTGGCAGGTGAATGCTCCAAAGATTTATGTCTTTGGAAGTGGAGTTATAAGAGGGTGCCAACACTGGATGCACAGTACTCATATGGGTCCTTATAGAAGGATCCACAGGAACCATATAGGAAGTGCATTCTCCTTCCATGACTTGCTGGCTTGGTACTGCCCTGGACTGCATGGGCTGCGTAGGCCATAGTGCTCCACATGAAAGAGTACATAAAACATTGACAGGCAGTGGCTTATTTTTTCATGTCTTAAGTGTTTTAAATGCTGAGGAATTGTTCGACCTGAATCCCCTCTGCCTCTGTTTGCCTAGAGATAGCAGCTTATCTTTTGTTCTTTATGCTAAAAGGGCTTATAGGCCTCTAAAGAAAACAGCTCATGTTTCTTGTGTTCTGTGAACCAGAACAGGAATAAACTTCTGTGAGGGCTTTACCTTGTCTCTCCCTCAAGTAAACTAGGAGCTAGCGTTCCTATGTTCTCTATGGAAAAGGGACCTTAGCATCAGAATAGTTGAGTAACTTGCTGAAGGTTGCACAGCAACTTAGTGGTCTGACTTGATAGCCTGCAGATCTCCCCCAAGAGCCAAAGCGTCTGAAGTGATGATTTTCATTTCCTTAGAAGTCCGAAGCTCTGTTAAAATGATGAAACTCTAGCTACTTTGAATAAAGGGCTGGAGTCCACAGAAGCTGCCCTCCTATCCAGTGTCCCACCCCAGGATTCTGTAGACCCTGAGCACTTCAACAATGTGCCCATGATACCATGCCAACTCCAGAAGTCCATCCCACCAGAGCAGACAGCACATCCACTTCCCAGAAAGGGCCTGTCTGGTTCATGCCACTGCTCCTCCTGAAAGATCCCAGGTTCCTCGTTAGGTGGAAACAATCATTCGATAAGAATTTCTCCAAGACCTACCTCTTCCTTTTGTGAGCCACTAAAAGGCATCTCTAGGTGGTTCTGTGTCTTTCATGGGAAGGGAGCCACCCTTAGCAAGGTGTGGATGGGCATTGCCTCAAGGCCTGTGCTAAGAGAGAAGGCTTGAGGTGAGGTGGGAAGTGCTGTCCCCTGTGTAACTGAAGGTCAGGGTAATGTGAGTCAGAACCTCTGGAAGGTCAGCAGGTTCAGGCACACAATGAGCCAAGGAGCAAGCTGTTCTGGAATGTGCTCTGGGCAGACTTGCTTAGATCCCATTAGCCTGCCTTCTCTCCAGATGTTTCTAGCTACAAAAAAGGTTTCTGGCTCCACTGAAGTTGGTAGGGACATGATCTTGGGTGATGGCTATTCAAAGAATCCCCTGAGTGATGTTTGACATCACTTACTTATGCCCGAGACACCCAGCTACTTCTGCCTCCTGAGCTTGAGTATGGGGAGACGGTGCTGTTCTACTGCAGAGTCTTCTCTGGGAAGGATTCACAACCATATGTCCTCCTGCCCAGGGCTGACTCTCCTTTCTATACATGGAGATGACAAGCCTGGAACATTCATGATGGAGAAAGTATACAGAGCCTGACCTCCACTTAGAATGTTTTAGATTCAGGAGGAAGACAGATAAATGGTGTCTGTGTTCTCGGAGTTGGATTCCAGCTACCCTCTGGTCACAGCACTGCCATATGTCTCTTTGCTTACCCCACTTTCAGCCATGATAGGAGAAGGAACATCATGAAGATACAGAAGACAGGATAGGTTACTGATCTGAGTATTTGCAGTTAACAGCAGGGCTCTTGCTTCAAACACTTGTTCAGTACACAGATATAGATCAGATGTGTTACAGGTAAATTTTAAAGGGCAGCCTCTTAGCAGAGCTGAAAGTGGCTATTTGTTAGAGCATCCTTGCTACTACTCCAAGGGGAAGGGAGTTGGTGTGAAGTACACAGAGACCAAGTATGACGCAGAGTTAGGAAAACCTCCACCAATCCCTGGAGAATGTGTGACCTCAAAGAGTCCGTTAGCATAGTCACAAATGACCTGACACTGAATGTTATCTTATTCTCAATCAGCAGTAGGAGATAGGCTGTTCCCAAAGGGTGTGGCCTCTATTGTGCATCTGTCTGTAACTGAGTCCCACCAATGCTTCCTTGGAAGGGTCGTTGCCCATACTAGGCAATTTCATCAATGTTTTAGGCAGTATGCCTGTCTGAAAGATGCCTGCAGAGCTGTGGCTCAGATACTGGCATCAAAGAGTCTCATGCAGAACTCTGCAAGGCAGCATCTCAGTAAACCCAGGCAGGTATCAGATCTGCAGCTGTCAGTGACTCCCTATAGCCGATCTGCTTTCCTAAGGAAGTAGGTGAGACTCTGCCATGTTAAGCTAGGCCCAGGGACCATATAACCAGCTAGGAAGACCTCAGGATCCACACTCACATTCCATTCTAAAGGCACTTTGTTTTCCCCAGTTTAGAATAGTCTATGGCACTGAGGGCAGAACAGGGGTGGTGGAGAGATCGTTAGAGTCCCCAGCTATCCCTTGCTACACTTGCCCGTCTCCAGTGTCACCTCTGTTCTTTGCCTCAGTAGTTACTACATGTGTTGTATCTCTCTCCATCCTCCACAGAGTCCTCACTACTTCCCCAGTCCACCTGCCTTCTTTTTCATGATCTTTCTTAGCACTCTTTGCTGGCACCCACCAAGCCTCAGGGATCATGGAGACCCCTAGCAGCTTTCCATAGAGCTCAGTATAATATGGCCTCATAACTGTATCTTTAGGGATCTGTGTTCCCTTTGACTCCTATAAAACGACACACTGTGTAGACAGACCATGCATGACCCAAGATGCCATGACTTAGAATGCCATGGTCCAGGTTGCCATAGTCCAGAGTACCAGTGATCATTGGATTCACTAAGTAGGAGGGAGGCATTGAAACCAATGAAGCCAAATTTGGGAAACATCCAAAGATGGCTTTGAACTCAAAGTCTTGCTGCCATCCCACCCTTGTGACCTGCCACTTAATCACATGGTCAAGGATGTATTAAGAGCTGGAGAAATGTGTAAATGTTTAGAGAGCAGCGAGCTGCAAGCTGTAAATGGCTGTAGCATGTTTATAAGAGCCTGGCAGCTCAGAAACGAGACTCTAATAGCTTTGTATTTTATTGTTGTTTATTTTTTGGTGGATAGAATTACCAAACTGATGGATGGAAGGATTATTCGAGTTGTTAAATATTTGGGATTTGCCAGTCTTTTGATGTAACATCTTCTGGCAACTACTTTAAAGTAAACTCAGACTAGTTTAGGTTAGCTCAGAGCTGTGGGTTAAGAAAGAGAGACTAGGGCTGGAGACGAGTCCCTTTACCATACTTGCAACACTATCTTTTGAGAGGGCAGGGCAGACCTTAATTGTGCCTGGAGAAGAGTTGCTGCCTGAGTTCTCAAGGCTTGGTGGTTAGAAGGAAAGTAGGTAGAATGGAGAAACTAGAGATACTAAATTAGCTGCTGCCATACACAGAAGCCCTTGGTCCCGGTTTCTGTCTCCTGTCATCAAGAGCACTTCCCATGTCTTCCCAGTGGCTTTCCACTATGGTCCTCTGGTCATCCTGTGTGTCTCCCTCCTCCCCTGCAAGGCTTTTGGCTGTGGCTTTTTCTGTCTGCTGAGGAGGTTTGTTGATTCATCTATAAATAGTCCAGCTTGAATCAACAAGGGTGAGCTAAGAATGGTGACTCTTCCACCAAGGCTTTCCGAGCCACCAGCTTTGAGCTGTAGGTTCCCCTTCTAAAGGCCATCTCTGTCCATGAGAGCAATCAGTAGCATGAACTATCTTGTCTTCTGTTAGCTGAATGACTTAAAAAAAATGGAGAAACTTGCAAGTGAAAAGTCAGATGGAAGGAAACATGGGAAGGGAGGAGTGGGGTGTGGACCTGACTCAAAAACATGGTTTAAGCCTTCTTCACTTGTCAGTAATTAGGACTGGAAGCAACACCCTTTACATGGTATTATTTGAGAATTAAGTGGGGTACATGTTGTATGTCTAAAGCTATGTGAGTGTTAGCTGTTGACATTGTTGTTTCTGAAAATCACTCCAGGAGATGTTCAATAGTATGTGGAAATTAATTTCACATTCTGACTTGAAGTTAGGGATTCCCAGGGCTTTTACAGTCTCACCCAAGCACATTGGGTTTTCTTTGTTTCTGTTTTGTTTGTTGTTGTTGTTTGTTTGTTTGTTTGTTTTGAGCAAGCTATTTTTACAATAGGGGAGAGGGATTTGTGCATATTCAGAAGTTGGCAGCAGGCTAGGTGTCAAGGTACAAAAATCAAAACATTAGAAATGTGACTATACAAGTTATAGAATGGGCAACATCAGATAGTAATGTCACCTTATTGCTGCTGCAGAATGGCAAGGTGGGGCTCCTTGTCATTTGAAAAAAGTGTTGGGATGAATTGGTAGATTGGGGGAAAAAAGCAAGTTGATGTCTTATGGTGCAAATACAGATATAAACTTTGAGATTACATTTTCTGTGGAAATGAATCTTGTTTCTACTACATGAACCCAGTGTTAACACTCATTCTTCAAAATCTGGGCATTTTCACTCATAATATATAATGAGCTAAAGGTTCCTTCCCCTAGAGAATTCAGTGTTCTCTGAGTGAATTGGTAAATCTTGCTCCACCTGTGACATTAACAGGGCATACTGCCTTTCTTTGTCTTAAACTGATGTGACATCAAGTTTTCCTATGGGGAATTGCCTAAGCTTCCTACACTCTGCCCTCCTGCTGGGCACAGAGAACTAGTGACCTTGATTCCCTTCTTCACTGGAGAAATGAGCTTTGTGATATAACTATGTCAGGGTGATCATGTACATTTGTGACTTAGAACTGGGCAGGGCCAGGAAAAAGATCACACAGTCTTGGACACAAAAGAGTTTGACATGCAAGAGAGAGATAGACCTTGACAAACAGTTGTATTGCCATTTGATAGGGAAAAGCAAAGGGAGGGAAGGGATTAGGGGGTGGGGAACTTGGCCAAGTAGAGGGATAGGAAAGGACTTGGAAGGCCACAGCTTGAGAAGAAAGGAGAGCTAGGCTCAGTAAGCTGCCTGGGTAGAGTGTAGGAAGCAAGGAATAAAGTGCTTTGCATTGAGAGTACAATTGTTGCGCTTCTATCACATGTCACCTTATGATTAGCCTGGGGGAATGCAGGGGTGCCTGAGATGGTGGAAAGCCACCCTGGTCCATCTGTCGTGGTACTGGAGCTGGAACCTTGACTGGATTGAGGAGAGGGAATGGAAAGAGGTAACAGGGAGAGGTTGGTAAGAGTCCAGCCCTTTTATGAGTGAATGTATGGATTGTAATCACTGACAAATAGTTCATCAGTGTCTAGAACCTTCTGTGTGACAAGTTCCTAGCCTTCCTCTGGGAAGGCAAACAAGTGTAAGCATCTGACAATGTCCTAAGGAGACTGGCAGTTTGGCTGAGGACACAGAGCCTGGTCACAGAAGAGCTGTGTGAGATAGGGCCATGTGGTACTGTGGCCAGGGGTCACATATTATACTGAGTAGAGCTTACTCTGGCCAAGAATTTTGAGGCCAGAACAAACAAGAGGGAAACGAAAGTGAGGGAGCCAGAATGTCTGACTCAGAGTGAACACATAGCCTGTGTTTTTTGCTGTCCCAAAAGCAGACAGAGCAGTTTCTGCACTTGTGAGAAACTTGGAGAACATTTGACCTTATCTAAATCGCTTGGGGTCCTTAACAGTTTGATGCTTTGGTGGGGGGGAGGAGAACATTTTGTAGCATGCTTGGGGAGGAGGGATTTCTGGAGAAGGAACAGTTTGATTGCATGGAAGGGTTGTATGTAGGACCCCGGTTCTTGGTAACTACCTGGAAGCTGGGAGCTTTAACACTTGAAGAGGGTCAGGTGGTGGAATTGTTTGAGTCCTGGTAAGGATCTTGATTTCCTAGTGGTATGAGTAGGGACCAGGAAAGACTTGCAGTAAGAAGATCTGGTCAAAGTTGACCAGCAAAACAATGATCTTAGCAGCTGTGGGAACAGCTGCCTTAGAGACCTGGTTAACTATGGCTATCCACGTCCCCCCTCCAAGAGCCAGTCATTTGCATTTTAATCAAGTCTCCTATTGTTTTGCATGTTGTCACTAGTCAAAACAACCTTTTGGGTGGAGAGATAGGCCTCTTATCTTCTTCTGGGATCCAACCTTGGTTCATTATAGCTAGTGCAGTCACTGAAGTGTCCCTTACCACTTTGGTAAGGTGGCCAAGGGACAGTGTGAACTTGGGAAACTGAATAAGGAGCCAGGAATAATGGGGGCAGGGCTATGTGATGTGGTATCTAGTGGTCAGATATGCTTTGTGGAGCTTACCCTGGCCAAGAACCTCAAGGCCAGAACAAACAGGAAAGAAAATAAAGGTTTGGGAACCAGGGCCTCTGGCTCAGTGTGAACAGCATAATTCAGCAACTTTTCCTCAATGACTGTAAAGAAGATCAGGCAGTGCTGGCCTGCTTGTGCGCAACAGAGGGGTACTTAGCCCTTAACCCAGATGTCCTTATTTGAGTGATTCAGCATCTTCATAAGTGAGGCTGTGACAGGAACTCTAGAAAGCCTAGAGATGGGGACATCTGCTCTGAAAGAGTCACAGATGCTCCTGGATCCACTCTCTGAGCATCCTGTGTGTGTGTATTTTAGCTCACTCCCTTAAGCTGCCCTGTAAATCACACGATATTGTGACTCTCTTCTTCAAGGCCAAAGCCACAGAGATGGTCATTGGCCAAACTTAGTTTGGGACAAGATTCTGAACCGCTTTCCTGAAGATCCTGCCACCACACTGACCCACACTGAGCTCATCTTATGCATGCAACCTTCCATAGGGCATCAGCCTCCCAGAGAAGAACAAACACAGAAACCCCAGGGCTTCTCTGACTCATCCAGCATCAGCACACTTTGCTTCTGCAAATGAGGCCTTATCTATATTGGGATTCTATGATTCTAAAGGCCTTTGAGTGCTAACCTCCAACAAGAGCCAGAAATTGGGGATGCCTCGGGCTCAGACAGACAGTGGCAGTGGTATAAAGAGGGTGTTTTCATCATCTGTGGATGAGCTTTGTGTAGAAAACAGGCACATGGATGGCCACAGAAGAGGCCATCCAATCAGGCTGCCATTGAGGTCCTGGTCTGGATGCCTTACACGCAGCATTTGCTGTTTGCATCATTTTTGGCTCTCCTGTTCTTTCTGAGTGTTCTCAACCCCCACCCCAAATGGCCCATAGCTTCAAAGAGAAATATTATTGATGTAGTTAAGTCTATTTTTAGCCTGCTTGTGGCTGGTGCACATCCAATGCTTGAAGCATTAAGTTTTATATCTATTTTATCTACATCAGCAACTCTTTCCCCCAAAAATCCATTAAAAGATAACAGAAGCCGTCATCTTCAGACAACATTCAACCTGTTTATATTTTGGTTACAAATATGTCATGCTCCATCTTGCTGTAGCCAAGACATGCATTTAATAATTCCAAGGAGTCACAGAAAGAAACAAGGGGAACTTTGATTGTCCATACAGATAGGAGAGGGCATATCCTCTCAACTGTGCAGCTGTGTTTCTGCCTTAGTAGTGGAGGAAGGCAGAAGTAGAAGATGCCCTGTTCCATCAATTTGGGGTCACAGATCTTTTTGATTAGATGCTCCTCATGTGTTCAATATTTTCTTTCTCTTCTCTGTTTCTTACTATCTCTGACTTTCAGAAAGCCCTCCTGAGAAGAGAGGAGGCAGCTAAACCATGGGCTTCTGATATTTTTTGATTTCTTTGTCAGGCAGAATAAGGAACTCTGGTCCTTATAAGGTCAAGGAATGTGTTGAGCCATCGAGAGTTTGGATAAATCTGTCGCCAGAATTGCTCCATAAGACATTGTATCCTTAAGGATGCTAACTAGTACATAGCATTGAGAAGCAACAAACTTGGGGAATTAATTAGACTGGTTTAATGAATGAACATGGGAACAGAGCCACAGGTACGTATACTCTATCCCTTATCTGGAGCTAAATAGAGATTCATAGCTGGAAAACACAGGAAAACAAAACAACAACACAATAACAAGACCACCCAGACTCATTGAGTAAAATATTTGTCACACAAATACAAGGATCTGAGTTCTAATCCTAAGACCAGCATATAAGGTATGAGAAGGATTTGATTTATAGGTCTGTGTATAGCATATGTGTTTCTGTATTTTGTAAATCTATCCACACAAGTATCCATTCTAGAGAAGTACTTCCCAAACTATTAAGATGCTAATTCTAAAGATCCAGATAAATGGCAAGACATGTCATACTTGTGTACTTGAAGATTCATCATGCTCAACATGCCAATTCTCTCAAATTTCTCTATAGATGTAATGCAATCCCTGTAGGACTTGAGCAATTTATTTATTTTATGTGTATAAGAGATTGGCTACATACATGTGTATGTACCATGAGGTGTATGCCTGGTACCTGAAGAGATCAGAAGAAGGCATCAGATCCCTGGAATTGGGATTTCAGGATGATATGATCTGTCATGTGGGTGCTAGAATTGAACCCAGGTCCCTTGCAAGAACAGCAATTGTTATTAAGGACCAAGTCATCTTCCCAGTACTAATCAGTTCCAGTAATGAAATAGCAATGTTATCAGACTTGTAGTGGGCAGAGGCTCACATCCATAGCCTAACCAAGACAAGCTGCTCTATTCATCCACCTGTCCTCAGTAAGTCCTCATCTAAGTCAATAATGAAAAACTGGAAAAGGAGATTGGTCAATATGTCAACATTGGGAGAGACAGAGATTCAGCAATCCCTGCCAAGCCCATCTTTGGGGGTCTTGAAATGAAGTGAAAACTTAAGTAGAGAGTAAGACTCATTATACCTTACCAATATCCAGTTGAAGTATGATCCTGCCCACCACTGACAAATCATTGTCTCTTCTGTAAGGTGGTCTAACAAGCTGTGAATCTCTTCCATGAAAACTTTCCTTTTTGTCTGGTAGACTTTATTCTTTCTCTTCTCCTAGCATGAGCTCCCTGGAGGCAGTCTATTTTATCAGTGTCCATTAATTGTTTCTATAGTCTGATAGCCAAAATATGGGTACAAGTGACTTTTTTTTAAAGAGTATATTCATCCTAGCCAGGTCATTTTTAGCAATAGATTTAAATCTCATGTGCCCAGTACCTAACAACTCACAATGTACCTCCTTGAAGCTAACTACAGCGGAATAAGGAGGACACACTAAATTATTCACCTCACCACAGTCTGTCTGAGTTGTTTCTATTCTCCAAACCCTTATTTATCATTCTTTTTATAATTGTCATACTTATATGAGACCTAGATAGAATCATTGCCCTACTCTCAAACCTGTAAGAAGTGTACTAAAGACACATTGCAAGTTAAGGTTAGAGAGCTTGCTAGTCCAAGCAGAGAGGGGGGAGTTGATTTTTAAAATTTGGGCTCACCAAGATTCCCATTGAAAGTGAGGTGAATGGCTGAACCATCTGTCATAGAGCAAGCACAGGGAGGGGACAGGGACTCAGGATTCATCTGGAAAGCTAGCTACAAGTTCACATACTAGGCTGAATGTACAACAAAGTGAATAGAGACAGATACAGTAGAGATCAAAGAAGAAAAGTTAACTAATGTGGCCATATAACATGGGAACACACATATAGTGAAGGGATAGTGGTATTTGTTTGTCTCTTGGGTAATCTGCAACAAGCCATGCTGTCACCACTCCAAATGACCTCTTTTCCTGAACTGAAGGAACTCTAGCTATTCAAAACATCTGGGCTTCAGTTCTGCTGAAGTGGTCACCTACCTTGTAGTGACTGAACAAGTCAATAAAACCATCTCTGGGGTAGTCCTAGAAGGTTCTCTGAGTTACTTCAAGTGAGAGAGGTGCCATTACCTATCTTAAAATGGTTTGGGACAGTGACAGGTACCCAGATTCCTCAGGTTGAAAGCTGTACTCTGAGGTTGAGTTCTCTCTACCATTTGGTCCAGTTATCTCTGCCTTCAGCTTCTTTGGGTCACCATAGTTGTTCCCTCTATGGAGATGGCCCTTGCCCCTCACTTTTTTGGCAATCACTCTCTGACAGTGCTCTCTTAGCTGCAGAAAATTTCAGTCAATCCTTCATTAAAATGACACAGAAAATAAAAGCACCTTGTTTTCTTTTCTTCCCCCAAGCAGATTTGATTTGTGGTGGCTTTATTGGAACAAAAGTCAGTTCTGAAAGCAGGTTCAGGTTCTAGTCAGCTCTGCTTGGCTATGTAGCTCAAGCAATTTTAGCAACTGCTACCAAGTAAAAATCCTGTTTAAGCAGAGGCAGGTAAACAGTCAATTTCAGCCTTCTGGTCTACCCAACCCATTCTGCTGGGGTACAAGGAGAATGCCACGCTGGGACCAACATAGTGAAGTCTTGTTCTTCAATTCAGGCTGGGTTTAGGCTATAGCAAGTTGCAGTGAGTCTGAGCTTCTAATTCTGGTTTTGCTACTCACTGATTGTATGACTTAGACAGGTTTCATGGCTGTCTGGAATCAGGATTCATTCATCAAAAACAATCATGTTGAGAACCAGGGGATAGCTTAGTTGGTAATTCAAATAGGAGGAAGATCTTTACAAAAAATTCACGTGCACTGGTAGACATTTGCAATCCCAGCCCTTGGAAAGCAAAGATAAGTGGAACTTTGAAGCTTTGTGGCTAGCCATCCTAAGTGAATTAATGAGTCCCAAGCCAATGGAGATTCTGTCTTGAAAAAACAAGGTGGGTGGATAGTGACTTAAGTCTGCCTTACGGCTGCCATATTCACATGCACACAAGGGCACATGTGCCCCCACAAATATGTGCACACATAGTGTGGTAGTTTGATAAGAATGGCTCCTATAGGCTTACATGTTTGAATACTTGGTTCCCATTTGAGAGAACTGTTTGTGAAAGATATGTATGGACTTGTTGGAGGATGTGTGTCACTGGAGTGGATATTGAGGTTTCAAAAGCTGCTTCATTCCCAGTTAATTCTCTCTGCATCCTGCTGTGGACCAAGACGTAAGCTCCCAGCTAATGCTCCAGTACCATACCTGCATCCTTGCTAGTATACTTCCCACTATGATAGTCATGGAACTCACCTGAAACTGTAAAGTACCAAATAGACTCTTCTGTAAGTTGCTTGATCATGGTGTCTTATTAAAGCAATAGAAAAGTGACTAAGAACTTGGACTTGCACACAAAATGTCATGTCACAATGGTCACTGATTTTAGAACCATGCTCACCAAACAGCAGCTTCTTTATTCTTGGTTTGGAGAAACCTTGAAAATTGGCCTTTGAATTCTAAGTGATTGAATGAAGGCAGACATTGGGGAATTAAATTCCCTTTTCCCCTAAATGAGATAGTTGAGGATCTGTGGAACTCAATGCATTGTTATAAACTAGTGGATGGAATGAGGTCTTGTCTCTCTGACCTCACAGACCCAAAAAGCATGGAGATAGGAGTATTTTTAAATGAACATGAAAATAAGAAAGAAAGGATAGGGTTAATTTGCCTTAGGGTATGGTCAGGGAAGTCTGTCTTAGGAAGCAACTTTGAGCAGAAATCAATGGGAAATGGGCAGTGAAAAAAAAAAGAGAAAGAGTGAGAGTCTAGCTTCAATGTGAGAAGAGCTGCACAGGCTCCAGTGAGAAAAACTAAGAGAAGGAAAGCTGTATCAAGAGACACAGCCAGTAGCCTGGTGGGCGAGAGGAAGCAATTTGCAATTTTGTATGGGCAGCATAGAAAATCGTGAAGGGTTTTAAGGAAGGAGGTAATAGAGTAATTTTGCTTATTAAGACCAGATGGAGTCAACTTAAAGAAAGGTTACTTAGAATACAAATGCCATTTTCATGGGGAAAGCTTATGTACTCTCCCAAGGGCCAGCATGAGGCAGCAGGGGATGTTAGTATCATTGGCTCTTTCTGGCTCCAGGCTCTGTGGTAGAGCTGGGACAGCTCATTGATGTTAAGAGTCTCTGGAGCTTGGGGATTCTGCTCTTCTGAAGCTCTGTAGACTTTCTTATGCCTTTGTGGCTGAGAATTCCAGGAAGTAGATATTTCAAAAATGGCAGCTATGTGAGAATTTCAGATTGATGACTTTGTTTCACAACTGATTGGAAGATCAAGGAACCGGAAGTGTCAGGCAGGTTAATGGAGAGGGATGAGGAAGCTTACCTTGTTATTTGCAGAAAAAGATTTTTTTAAGAAAATAGGTTATTTTCACCTCTCACTTTTCAGTGAGTTTTCAGTAAGTTTTTGAGTTGTTTTTCTCAAGGCCTGAGGATGTTGGTGTTCTTGGGAACTTGTCCCCATTGAGAGATTGTGTAAGTTTAGTGAGCATTCCAGTTCTTCTTCACTGGCAGGTAGATTGTGAGCAATTAAAAGGGCCAGGTATGCCCCCTTGCTGCTTCAGCTAGCTGAGTTACAATGGTTTGGCCTGGAGGCTGTTTCTCTTCATACTGCCCCTTTGTAGGTGAGCTGGTGGTTTCTGGAGAGCACAAGGTCCGTTTTACTGTTGCATGCCTTTTAAAGAGCTAACCATTGGACAGGATCCTTGCGTGAGGTTACACAGAAAAATGGACCTAAGCATGTAGACAGTGGCTGAGACATCCTCCAAGCCTTGTTTCATGAGCTACAGGGCCTCATCAGAGTCAGCTCTATAGAAGTTCCCAGGTTTATTGAGAGCCTGCTGTTCTCCAGGTACTGTTCATTATACTATTAACCCATGTCTCTCTCCCAATAGTGCTCCCTTACACAGATGAGGCAACTGAGGCTCACAGTGGTGACACCTGGTGCCCAAAGGCATGGACATACAGACAGAAATAAACCCAAAATTTGATTGCAAGTATTCCCAGCCCATTCTCCCTTGTTTCAAAGTCCATCCCTGCTTCCTTAGTGTGTGTGGACGTGAGGCAGTATCAGTGATTCATTCTCCCCCAGTATATGTCCTTGATCTTGAGGGTGCTATGGGAAGGTGACAGCTGGCTTCTGGTCCATCAGGAGCCATCCTCTCTTTCATGATGCTACATCAGTTTGCCTTCCTTTCCCAGCTTCCTAGGGGCTGAGTGAAATAATGGAGCTGAAGGATCTTCAGGGAGTAAAGTGTGCTGCAGAGGTAGCTTAGGTGCTAATGGGTAGCCTCAATTGCTGGCAGCCTACTGAAGGAGACCCTGGACCTAGGTCACCTACAGAGGGGCACAGCTCCAAGGCAGCAGAGAAATGGGCCATAGTTTTCCTGGACTGGGTCAGAAATTATGTCACCTGCTTAAGCTGCATCAGTGGCTCTTGCTTGCAGGGTTGAGTAGGTGCCTGGGTACACTGCTGCCAGCTTGCCTCTGGTTGTTGATGCCAGTATGTTAACTCTGCTTCTTACAGGTCAGCAGTAGCCCAGGCTATACTTTACCATTAATAAGGGGTTACATGGAGATACACAGGGATGGTGGGGCTCCCATTTCTACCTGGAGCAGATACTCTTAGCAAAAGCCAGTCACCTGGTCTATTCATGTCCCTCCTCTCTGTAGCCATGGCTGTGGGAGTGGGAGACAGCAGGACAATTAACCAGGAACATCTTTCGTATTGCTTCTGTACTTCTAGATCCTTGGCTCTCTTGCTCTATCCACCCTTAGTAGCAGCAAATCCAGGAGCAGCCTTGTTACTGGAAGGCCAACAGTACTCTAGGCAAGTGGCACAATAGCCTTCTAGCAAAGAAGGACTCATATAGAGAAACACAGTCTTGACTAGGGACTCCTCTAGTTCTAGATCATGCTAAGGTGAACATTTTCATTCTTGCCTGCTGAGGCAGGGGGATTAGAATTCAGAGTTGGGAAGATGAGCTTGGCTTGAGCTGTGTCAGATGATGATGATGATGATGAGGAGGAGGAGGAAGGTAGTTAATAGTTAACTAATAGTAGTTAAAATAGCCATCAGTTTCTACTTACCTGTTCTCACCAGTAGAAACTTTGACCTCATTACATATAGTTCTGTCAGTTGTCCTGCCTTACAAGTGTTAGCATCACAACAGAGATGGGCACACAAATTCTGAGAGAAGTTAAATGTTCTGCCCAGGGGCAAATAGCTGTATGGATACTGATTTAAAGTTTGAACTCTCATCCTAATGGTTCCAAAGTCAGCTCTGCTCAGCAAAGCACCTTTACTATAACTTGGGAGCCCAGGCTCCTTCTTTTAAATGCTCCAAGAATCATTCCAGTTCTGTCATGAGGGTAAAAGACCCGGACCTCTGAATGGGCCAAGACTCTCATTCCCCAACCCCTCCTTGTGACCTGCAGAAATTCTGGCTGCTGTTTTTTTCCAGGTTCTTTGTTAATTTTCAGGCTATGGTAGAATCAAAATGGCTCCACTCAGTTTCTTACTGTGTTCTTCTTTGGACATACATGAAACACACGTGGGGAGAGAATGACAAGAACTGAGCCTCATCTGAGGAAGAATGAAAACCCCTTGGGTTGGGTGAAAGATGCTTGAATTCCTAGCTGTTCCAAGTGGCATTCCCTATATTCCAGAGGTCAAGGCAGTGTAGGACTGCTAATTGTGGCTCTCTCTGCTTCTTGGAGAGTTCATAGGCCAAAGCAAAAGTGGCTTCCCTAGCTTGGCTGTAGTCAAGAGATTGGGAAACCATACTGCTAACCTTTGCATCTGGGCCCAAAGGAGGAACTGTACTGAGCACTACCTGTGAACCATGGTTCCCAGAGTCCCCAGGCTCCTCCTTTCTTAAGGTCCTCTGGTCATCAGTGCCTCTGGAAAGCTGCTACTGTTTTAGCCCCTGCTTTCTTCCCAGATCATTTATCCCATTGGATTCTATCTATCAGTTCATCTTTGTTCTCCAAGACAACAGGCATTCCTTTAAGCCTAGGGTAGCCTCCTCTTTTTCTGTGTTGAGTGAATTCCAAGAAACATTGCAAACATCAGGGGCATAATTCAGGATACAGTTCTCTTTGTGTATTTCATCAGATTATTTTTGTCTTTGTAGTTGATGTCTCTAATTAATCTTGTCATTTCACTCTACTTCATTGTGTCCTCTTTTCATGTCTTTGCATCTCACCCCTTTTAGTTGCTTTTCAATTATTCTGTTCATTCAGCAGCTGTCCACCGAGCACCTATAAGGTACCTGCAAGGCACATTGTAGATAGGAGCTCCATGTGTATGTATGTGATCTAATCCAGACACATGAGGTTAGAGATAACTCAGGATGATGACACTTCCTAAATTGGCTCACTTCTATCCCCCAGTTGATATCCTCCATGGAAGGGGCATTATTTGTAGGTTAACTAAGCAGCTATGTGGGATGAGGGTAGGACTCTTGTTTCTGGACATGCCTCAAGTGTCTCTTGAATGAACAGCTCATCTGCTGATGAATGAGGCCACCCAGGCACACACACACTCATTCCTGGAGTCACCTTCTAATTCTAAGGTTTCATAATGAGAACACGCTTTCTTCAGGGGAGCAGGTGTCTGGTAGACTTGGACTCCTACGCTGTTCTTCCGATTATTCCCGGAGATCGGCACCTCTCCACTCTGGCTTGGCTGCACTTGTTTCTGTCACCCCCACAGGGCTATGTTGTTTGTTCCTGGAGCAGAGAGACATCTGTCATCCTCACTGAGCCCTGACAGATGCCACATTCAAAGAACCAGCACTAGTTTGAACACAGAAAGCAGTGGCTGTGCTGTCATTGCCAGGATGGCTCAGATATAACTATTCCACTGCCTCCTCCCAGGGCACAACCCTTCCTACCAGCTCCTGCAGAAGCAACCTTCCTGTGCTGAAGTGTTATGAAGACTTGAGCTAAAAGGATCCCAAACTTTGAGATGCAAAGGAGAGACAAGCAATGGGATTATAGGTTATGATGCCTTTTATGTGGCATGTACCCCCTCCTCTCTGGGCTGGGAGAAGGCTAGAAGGCTGATCCTGATCATTGTGGAGAAGACCTGGCAGGATAAAACCTCCTTGTGGATATGAACAAGTCTCCTTTGTCTACTGTAGAAAGTGCCTCACCTGACGCTTGCCATCTCCAAGAACCAGAACTTGGGTAAATAGTGCATACATATACAGAATACATGGATGGCATTGAATATTAAGGACTCCAGCTATTGTGTAAGAGAAATGGGTGGCCTGAGATTACTTAAAAAGGGAAACTCAGAGCAATGAAGATAAGAATATATGTGTCAGGGTCAGAAGAAAAGGAGAACCAGAGATAAATTCCTTTAAACTAGTAGGGAGACATTTGAAATAATTTATATGATGCATTATGTTCCTTCTGTTGGGTGTCATCTCATTTTGACCATTTATTACCAATTCTCTATGAATCCCAGCTAATAAGCTGGAGAGTGTTCATGGACTTGCTTTGGAGAAGGCTGGGTTGAAAATAGTCATCTTTTGCATGCTCTGAACAGACTGTGGCCAGGAACAATGCTGGAGTCAGATCTGGAAGCCAAAGAGGGAAAGTGTTTTTTGTGTAGGCAAGGCTGCTGTGGGCTGAAATTTCTCCTAGCTCCTGATTCTTCCATGCCTGTTACTGGTATCTCTGGGACTTCCAGCCTGCCTCACCTTGTTTTGTTTTGCTTTGGAGCCACTCTTTTCTTTTAGAAGCTGACATTTGCATTCTCCCAGTATTCTCTCTGCATTTCTCCAGATCCTACATGTGAGTCATCCTTCTCTGGTTCTTTTAGGCCAGGAAGGGACTCTGTACCCAGCAGTGCAATCGAGAGCTGTCTTCACAAGAGTGACAGTCTCTGGAATCTACAAAACATCAATTTGAATAAAGGAAACAAGACTTTTAAAAAAGACCAGCCTTTCCTTAATTTAAATTACTGTATCTCAGGGGAAAGTTAATTTTTAAAGTAGCTCAGATATTCAAAAAAAAAAAAAAAAATCAGAGAATTCTGCTCGACAAGAAATGAAGATGTTTACTTAAGAAGCATGTCTTTATTTAGCCAGCAAGGAAGCAGAGGGATAGAAGAGATGGAAAGTGATGAATGAAATACCCACGAGTGGATTTTGACACCAAGGCTAAATTCATCATCCCTGTTTCTCAGGGGCTTCCTATCTTAGCAGAACCAGAAAGACACCTCTGACTCTTAGTCTTTACTCTGACAGTCCCTTCTTGAGCACACTAACAGAAGAAATCCCTATATCCTATGAGTGTCGGGTACAAAACCAAGACCTGTTAACTACAAGAAAGGCTTATCTGAGTGAGCTTCATATGAGAATTTTGCCTGCATGTGATAGAAGGAAGTGATATGGTTGAAGCTGCTTACGTTAAGAACTTGAAGGGAAGGTGATAGATTAAATAGTGGATATAGTCAAGTTTTAAATGTATTCTTCCATCCTGACGGTTGGGTGATTTCCATCTATGCAATAAGTTGACAATAGGCTGATAATGGGAAAAGCACACACACGTTTTATTATATATACCTAAGGCATAGGAAAATGAGATATGAAAATGGGCAAAATGGCTGAAGGTAGAGGGGTAGTGTGGGCTTCAAACTTAGATTTCTGAAGGAAAGGGTAGGCTTTGGCAACTTGCCAAATGGCTGTCAGCAAATAAGAATTGTGACTAGAGATGACTTGACTGATGCCCATGGTATCTCTTGATAGAATTGGTTCCTTCCAGCCTTTCTTTTATGGCTCACCTCTGCTTTCTTCTGTGTTGGTCTAATGCTCACTGTCTCTTTTCTTGTGAGGTGCCATAACAGAATCAATTGCCTGGCATATCTATTTCTTCCTTGATGGGAAAAGCCTTGGTGAGAAAACAGCTTCTCTTTGCTATATAGCTGTTTTAGCCAAGTCTTGGAACTGACATCCATTGGTTCAGGTCAATTGGCATTCATTTTCTAGAATCAATGAAGATAGCCTCAGGATGACAGATTTGCTGGTCTGCCTGGGATTGGCAAGCCTGGGCAGGTACTCTAAGGGTAGATGTGGAGGCATTCCTGAACCAGAGAGATGAAGAACAAAGAATAACATCAAGTTTTGTTTCTAGAAGCAGCAATTGATGCCATTCACTAAAGATAAGCTATCTACTCTGTTATGGTTTGGTCACAGGAATCTGATGGGCCAGCCTTAGAGTGACCCACATTTACATTAACATTTTTTTCTATCTATTTCCCTTCCTGTAATATACCTATTATTAGCAGGTTTTTTTTTTTTTGCGGTGCAGTTGCTATATGTTGAAAGGGCCTCCAGAGCCCAACTTAACAACATGGATTTGATCCTATGGATCAAGACAAAGACAAGTTTTAAGCCCACACTTACCTCTTTCCCAACCTTAGACTTAAGAGATTGCGTGTGTCTTTTAGGCTGAATGGCAATTTTGGACTGTCATCACTGAGCTGGTAGTTTTGGTAAGAT
Organism: Mastomys natalensis; assembly: GCA_021653895.1. Taxonomy (NCBI): domain Eukaryota; kingdom Metazoa; phylum Chordata; class Mammalia; order Rodentia; family Muridae; genus Mastomys; species Mastomys natalensis. The sequence continues at coordinate 1,236,437 of JAJTUV010000261.1, read as the reverse complement.
TCTTAAATATATTACCTTATCAACTTAATTTTACTTTTTATTAAACAAATTTCAATGAAATTCCTATAACTGCCTATTGCCATATGCTTACTAGTGTCCTGGGAAGCTGACTGACTAATACATGTGAAACCATGTCTTAGTAAGAGTCCACTCATGTCTATTTTGTAGGAGAGGAAACATCCAGAGTGGTATGTGGATGTTTGATTTCATGCCAAGCAGAGCCTTCAGCATCTGTGTTCCTATGTGTGGGTTGCTGCATGTAGAGATGAAAAAGACATGTTCTCTACTCCTGAGCTATGTGTAATTGTGTTGCATTAATATTTACACAAGCAAATGAGTAATACATTTCAATGGGAATAAAGCATTAGGAAGTGAATAATTTTGCCCCAGTCTAGTCTAGGAAACTGAAAGGGACATCTGAGCTGGGCCTTGATGAGTGAGTAGGAGTTTCCCTTGTGGATATGGTGTGGGAAGAGTCTGTTCTTTAACAGAGTAAGGAGTGAGTTTGGTATGAGACAGAGCTGTCAGGTTCAAGGAAATGTTAGATCACTCTTAACTTTTCTCTCCATTCCTCGGATAGATGGCCCCAAAGATTCACATTTGTGTTTGCTCAGGTGTTTTCTTTCTTGAAGAATAGAAACCTAATAAACTGGCTGCAATAATAAAAAGGATTTATTATCTCATCTAATTGGGAAGCACAGACATGAACAGACTTAGGGCTGCTTGCTCTGTTGGCTAGATAGTATCTTCTCAGGGTCTGATTTCTTTCCTTTACATTGTCTGGTCTAAAACCATGATGTCTTCATCAAATACTGGCTTTTTGGGTTGGAGGTGGGGCTCGATGTCGTGGAGCTCATGTGCTTCTCATGTATATTTTCTTTAATATGCCCATCAGGAAAGAAGTCCATTATTATCCTAGCAACACCAGCACAGGACTGAGAGAGACTGATTATTAAATTGGCTTGGGTCATGTGACCACCCTTGAGCCAAACAGTCCTTGTTCCCATAGGCTAGAGATCATTGAGAGACTCAGTTGTCCCTGCACTGCCAGGATCCTCACATGGAATCTGAGGTATTGGCAACATGAGGAAGGGAGTGGTGGGTCCTGAGAAGCCATCTAGACCGAGGGGAAGGTTTCAGAGAAATGTTCACCAAGGTCTGTTTACAGTCACACTGTCTCGCCTTCCCAGGAAGTTAAGGGGATGGGTATCACTGACTTGTGAGCATGATGCTCAGTCTGTACCTAACCTGCTGGATTTCACCATGACAAGCCCACCCTAGTTACTCTCTATGGTCACTTGCTTTGTCCAGGAACATCCATTCTCTATTGATCTGTGATAAAGTTTGTAGCATAATGGCATGAGGAACACACAGAATGATCTGAAATGTGGCAATGACTGTCCTTGGACTCATTCAGAGGTACCTTCAAAGAAGACAGGCGATTTGATACCTACAAAACCACCACCATCCCTCCACTAAAGAGGGTAGCTAAATTCATTTTCAGTCATGGAATGGCAAAAAAGGAAACTTTTCCAAAATGCCTTCCCTTGATAATAAGAAAAGTGTCTTAGGCTATTAGCTCATATGACAAGTTATGCATGGAATACAATTGAGATATGATGGCCCAAGAGATTCAAGTGACTGCAGGTAGCTATCAGTCAGGCACCATCATTTATTAAAAACCAGTAATGTCTCATGGGGAGAAAGAATCCCTGCATGCTGGATGACTTTCTGTTGGTAATCTAGGCCTTGGTGCATGCCCTATTCTGCTATGGACCAAGGCTGAGTCAGTCATTCATTCAACATGTGCCTTTCCTCTTGTCCTTCCAGATTAGCTAGGAGGGTAGAGGATGGCAGCTACTTTTGTCCTTAGTTATTTCATCAGTGAATGGTGGAATCAGGTACTGTCTACATCATGAGATTGTTGTGAAAATCAGATGAACCCATCCTTATCTTACCAACTGGCAAATATGTATTAATTACTTTACTGTTGTTGTGATAGAACACCATGATGAAGACAAGTTATAGAAGAAGTACTGTATTTTGGTTTCTGATGTCAAAGGGTTAAAGTCCATAACGATGGGGACAGCATGGTATCAGGTGGCAGGCATTGTGATATGCCTAGAAAGCTGAGAGCTGACTTCTTCAACCTCAAGCATGAATCTAAGAGAGAACTAGAAATGGCATGAGGCTTTTAATCTCTAGCCCTCCTCCAGTGAGGCATATTTCTTCCAACAAGGCCATACCTCCTACACCTCTGCTAAACAGTACTACCAACCAGAGTCCAAGTGTTTGCATACCTGAGACAGTGGAGGACTTTTCTCATTCAGACCACCAAATATATGTATAATGTCTAACTACAAATAACTGTATTTCAATTAGATAATAATAATATAAGTAATTGCATGCACACACACACACATATCCCTATTCACCTATATAATATGTGGAAAACATTTGCATTCTGTTTACTAACCACATAAGTATGGGTAAATAGATAACACCATGAGAGTGTTGCCAAGAGCCTTAGAGTCATTGCATATAGATTGTCTAGCATATAACAGACTCTTGATAAATGCCAGCCATTATAATAATTATTATGTTGATTGAACTGCTTAATAATAATAGGTTTCATCTGAACAGAGCTGTATATGCTTCTGTAGTGCTTAGTGCCAACACTGTCCCCTTGGACCTTATAATTGCTTAATGACAAGGCTCCTTTCCTGTCTTGTGGATCTCAGGGAAAGTCTGTATGCTCTCTCTGTGTTATATGTCCAGGGGTAAATTGCAGAATGAGGATACATACCGTGGTAAAGTGTTCCCCAGTCCAGGGCTCCTGTTGCCTATTCTGGAGGCTTCCCAGCTATTTGTCACAGTCTCATTTGAAATGCATGTGGTTTTCATCTGTAATATCTTGATTGTCCCATTAATCTCCTTTAAGCTTCATGAAAAATACAAAGGGCTGGATCCCAAATAGTCACCAAGTTGTAATTTTGCATTCAAGAGAGTGTTTGCTGTAGACGTGAAGAGACTGATGTTCCCCGTTTGGCAATTGGCTTTCCAATGATGTCAGAAGGGTTGTTGCATTCTGAATTAACAACCTGTTGGCAGGGCTGCAGCTCTATTTTCCTTCTAATATGTCTCTATATTTGGCTGATTCTTTATCGCCAGGTTCTTTCTCTTCATCCCAGTGGATGCTCTATAGTAGTACCTAGAGGAGTAGTCCAGGAAATAGCTTTTGCTAGAGCAGCAAGAAGCTTGATACTTCAACTTACCCATTTTCATGGTTATATGCAGTGCTCACCCAGAAAGAACAGGTTTGTTTGATCAAGGTGCACACATCATACTCTAAGGTTCTGAGCTTAGTTCACTGTTTAATATAGTAATGTTAGCTACATGTTATTTGTATTTTAATGAAATGACATGTTGAGGGTAGGGGGCATATCTCAGCCTGTAAATTGATTGGCATATAAACAAGAAGACCTAAATTTGATCCCCAGAACTGATGTTTAAAAAAAGAAAACCAATGTCTTGTGATGTGTGCTTATAGTTCAGATCCTGGGAGGTGGAGAAAGGCAGATTCTGGGGCTCACTGGCCAGCCAGCCCAGCTTAATTAGGTGAGCTCCAGAATTAAGAGAGACATTGTGTGAAAAACAAACAACAACTAAGTAAGCAAGCAAACAAACAAACAAAAAACCAAGGTGGATGTTTCTTGAGGAATGACAGTGAAGATACACGTGCATATGCTCTTGTAACACATGTACCATCACATACATGACGAAGGCACACACACACACACACACACACACACACACACACACACACACACACACACAGAGGAGTTACAAGTTCTATTCCTCATTTTCACTTCTTATTTTCCAAGTACTCAATAGCTAAGTGTGACTGCCTTAGTGGGGAACATTTCCATTAGTGGAGAAAGGTGCCCTAGCCAGGAATCAGTTGGAAAGACAATGGAGTGTTGAGCATCCATAGTATATGATTCACAGCATCACAGATCACCAAGAACCCAGTGCCTTTTTAAAACCTTTTTGCGTGTGTTTCCCCTCCATCACAATCCATCTTTAGATCAGGAGAAATAGCTTCTTTCCTGATCAGCACTCAGTGAAAAGAGGAAAAAGGCATTGTAGAGAATGTCAATTAGTTTTCCTCCTAATGTGCACACCACCCTTTGAGAGGTAATACATATGTTTTTCCTCATTAGTGACTGTCTTGGAGAAGTGAGGAAGTCTAGATGGAAAAATTTTGTACTAGAATCTAGGAGAAGTATTCAGGCATAGTGCCTGAGATACACTGAGAGTCAAACACATTCAAGTAATCCTATCCAACCTGAGTTTAACATTTTCTGCCTGTGGACCACGCTGGTGGACAAATCCACTAGACATACCTTGGCCTAGTCATCCACCCTCCAAAAACACAGAGCAGACATTATTGGAAGAATAGACTTGTTGTTAATAGCCTGTGGCTATTGTTTGCTATTGTTTCCTTGTTAAATGTCAATAGATTACTCAGTGATAATAAATCCAAGGAGATGAACATGGCTGCATGAATATTGCAAGAGGCCTGTGGATCTCTGGGGGACCCTCCAGACCTATTTTTGAGAGTGACTCATTAAGTCTGTTTGCAGAGTTGAGTTCACATCCTCAGATCAAGGCTTCTTAATTTTCTTAGCTTGGAAAGGGAGGAAAGACAGGGATGGCATTGGTTGGCTGGATAGATTGATGAAAAGAGGGAAGTGCTCCACCTGCCCAGAGAGATCTGAGGTCAGAGGGGCTGTGCCTGGGTCATGCAAGGGATGATGAGTCTGCATGACAGTGCCCAGAACTTCTAACAAGTACCAGGGGATCATGGTATTCTGCACTATCTGTCTGGCTTACCAGCAGTCTGGAGTCTGGCAGAGAATGTCTAGATTCTTCCTGAGGCTAGCGTCTCAGAACAAGAAGGTAATTTCCTCCAAACATTCTGGTAGCTGAGTGTACTGAGGCAGCCTGAGAATTACGACTTGTGATAGGTCATGTTGTTTTGTGTCTTTTGACTCTTCCTCAACTCTATGTGAATTGATCTCATGAAAATGAGATTTTGTTTCCTAGCATCATCACCAAAAAATCTTGAGATTTTATAATACTCTCAGTGTATCTCAGGAATAAATGTAACCATGACTTACATTTTTTTTTTTATAGCTACTTGAATAAAGTCATCTAGAAGCCTCTTCTTGGGGGTTTCTGAAGTTATTTCTCGGTCATTCTGAATCTTGGTTCACATGACATATTGCTAGATAGATAAACAAGGACAGCTAAGCTAAGAAGCTCAAGTTGAAGGGAGGGAAGGGTGAAGCCCAGCCTGCTGGACTAATGTCCCACCCCCACAAGCCGCCCCCAGCAGTTGAGTCAGCCCCTGAGTCACCAATGAGCAATCCCTACATCCCCAGAGCGTCATCGCACTGAGTCCTGACAATCACCAGGTATGACTCTGAGAGCCTCACAGTGACTCTGTGGGAATGTTAACTAGGCTGTCTGTTCCTGGCATGAAGGAGACAGTCAAGGAGGAGAGAACAGCCCCAGTGCTATTGAATCCAGTTCAAGAGCTTAGTAATCTCAGGGATGCAGGGAAAGGGACTTGTGGAGGATCGCCAATGCAGGAGGGTTTGGAATCTTGAATAGGGTCTTTTTTTAGATCAGAGTACATTTCTTTGGTATAGTATGGTAGGTGTGTTGTGTGTGTGTGTGTGTGTGTGTGTTGTATTGTATGTGCAAATGTGTGTGCATCTTCATGTGTGTACAGGCCAGAGGACAACCTCAGCTCATCCTTCTCAGGTGCTGTCCAACCTATTTTTGAGGAAGAGTCTCTGACTGGTCTGTAATTTTCCAAGTAGGCAAGAAAGCAAGTCTGAGAGATCTGCAGGTCTCTGTGTCCCTAGAGCTGAGATTAGTACTGCAAGCTACCATGCCTGGCTTCAAACAAACAAACAAATAAACAAACAAGCAAACAAAACAAAAAAGTGTGTATTCTGGAGCAATTGAACTCAGGTATCCATGTTTACAAGGCAAGAGCTTTACTTTGTGATCTATCTCTACTACCCTGGAGCATTAACAGAAGCTGACTTGACTTCTGGGTAGGTTTCTGGGGGTTAAGATTAGATTAGTAAGTACTGGCTTCTGGATGGGCTCTCTTGAGCATCTGTGAGCATCCTTCTTGGATGGTGTGCTAAAAATGTTCATGAGAGATTCCAGCCTACCCAAATCCTCTTGCTTAGCTTAAAATACCTGTAAGTCCCTATCCAGTCAAGCTTCAAGGCTCAAGGTCCATTCAATCATTCAGCCACTCTCACTCTGGCTAGAGGTATCAGATGTGGGCACTATATAGTATTTTACATTTGTTTCTTTAATAAAGATGAATAGTTGTCTTTTGCAGACTCATTTATTCTCATGTCTATTGCATGTTGTCTTTTGGATGCTTTTGTTTTGTTTCAAGCCTGTGTAATGGGCACATATAATACATGATTTACTTGAAAATTAACCTCCTAAAAATTGACAGTAGCCAGTTTTCACAAATGTGCCCTACAAGTTGGAAAGGCTACTTCCCATCTAAAGATGGTGGCCACTGTGCTCCTAAGATGTCATTGTGGCCTTAATCTGAAACCAGGGAACCAAAGCTGAGTCTTCCTTGTAACTTTGGCTAAAGATTTCTCTATTGATTCCTAATGTGAAAGAACTGTTGATCATATTCTTATGGAGAAAAAGGATGAAGAGAAGAGGAACTGACTTCACTTTCTAGTTCTAGCTTTCTTGTGAACTCATCTATGGGTTAGAAAACAATATGCTGGCTCCCAGAGTATTTGATATACCATCGGAATGGTCCTCATATCATCCTTTGCCCATCTATGGGAAGGTAAGGAGTGTTGGTTCAATGAGACTGCTGAGACAAAATACCACAGGCTGGGCACCTATGAACATGATAAACTTATTCCATTCTGAAGGTGCTGGGAGTCTAGGGTCAAGGTTTTAGAAGCTTCCATTTCTGGTAAAGCTTTTATCTCTGATTCTTAAATGATATCTTGTTTTTTTAGTCAGGGTGAAAAACAGCAAAGTAGACCATTAGAGCATCTTTTGCATCTTTTGTCCCATTGCCTCCACAAAGCCTTGTCTCCTAATGCAATCATATTGGTGATGAGATTCCAGTACATGAACTGGGGGCACGCTCTTATTCAGACCATAGACAGAGCAGTTCAGGACTGTATTAGGAAGTGATTGGAGAGTGAAGGAGCTCATTTTCTATGTCCAATGCCATCTTAATGTCTTGAAAAGATTTCCTGTTTTAAAATTAACTTCATCAAATTTAGCATCAGATTTTAGATTTGCTGAGAGACAAGGGAGGGTTGGGCAACTATTGTCTAGAATCCTACTGCTGTTTTGAATACAGCCAGCAGTACAAAGATGTGCTCCAAAGAATAATGGCAGCCTAACTTCAGAACAAAATGCTAACTTGTCTATTTGTGAGCGTTTCTGGGAGTCTGTGGGAAGTTTGATAACTGATGAACTTGGCCCTGGTCTGTCAGATCCCTACTGGAATATTCAGTATGTTCTTCTGTATACTTATCTGTATAGAGTAAAGGGCTCAGACTTGCCATTTCTGAAATCATACTGAAGGGTATGCTGCTTCCCTCAAAGTACGGAGAAAGCTACAAACCATATCCTTGTGATTTTTTTCCATTCACATTCATGTTTTGAAGGCCCTGCAAGTTCCAGAGGTTTGTTTGTTTCCTGTTTGTTCCAGTGATTTCCAGTAAAACTACAGGGTACGTGTAGGCGTGTGCCCAACTGAGCTAATCTCAAGCAAGCCTGTACGCTTCCAGGATCTTGTGGCCTTGTACATGTAACCTAAATCATCTCATGCCTCAGCTTCATCATCTACGAAAGGGACCACTAAACTGCATCTGTGTTGTATCGTCAGGAGGAAAGATGTTTTAATCATACTTGGTGGTATAGTTTCAGAACTGTAATAACTTCTGTGTGTGTTGGCTGGTTTCGATAGCAGTACTACCAGGTATCATTTGTTGAAAGTTCTTAGCAGCCTGCTGGACATGCTTACGGACTTCCCCTCATGAAGTGGACAAAGGTCCACAAAGCAGCATGGTTCACTCAGCCTTTCAATAGTGTTACATTAATGTTACAACTCCTTGATTTCCAGAGAAGGAAGGGGAGGCACATCTGAGTGGCAGAGGCAACAGCTGGAGTCACACATCATATTTAGAACTCAGCCCACAGATGCTGTCTTAGAGCCCAAGATCCTGAACCTTCTTTACAGAGCTGTCAGTGAAGCAGCTCCTGACACTGGGACCCAAAGACTGAATCCTAATTGCAGCTCTGGCAGGAGGCTCCTCCTACATGCTTTCTTGTGTTGTAGGTCAGTGAGACCTGAGTTCAAAGCCTAACTTATTTCCCTAGCTTCCCAGCCCTATGCCTTTGTACAGGTTATTAACTCTTCTGATCATCAGTTTGTTGTGAAATAGGTGTAACAATATTCGTTTACTGTAGCTACTGGCCAGATAATGATGCAATATATTCTAGGTTCAAGTGCAAGGCCTAGTATTTAATCAATGCACAGTAAGTATCACAAACAATGACAATTTGTCAGGTTCATCTGGGGTCAGTTTCTATGTATGATCTCATGTTGTCTTTGCACCAGAACCAGATGGGCATTCTTGAGTTTTCAGAATGGGAAACAGGCTTTAGGGTAATAAGCAGCTCATTCAAGGTATAAAGCCTACATTGTGATTATGACATTGAGAATCAAACCTCTGGTAGGCTTGACCCATAGATATACCTTTGTATATTACTCCTCTTTACAGTTCCATGCTAAGGTCCTTGTAGCATCCATACGTCACTGTCACTGTTTTCCACGATCATCAGAGCCCTTGTGATGGACATTTTAATATCTATGCTGAGTGGTGCTTTCATTTGAGCCTGAGGTCAACCTTCCTTTTCCAAGAGAATACAGCACACATCCAGTTCGGTTTTTTTATGGGTGTTAATTCTGTTACAGATGGTGCCCCATGTCTTTGGACACAGCTGGCTAGGCCCATTCCTCTATTTAACAGTCAAGGTGATTAGAAGAGACATTTTTGCAGGAGACTATAAGGAGGCATCCTACCATTCTCCAGTTGAGTGGAGGGTTCCCATCGGATTGCAGGACAGATGAATGTAGAGGATACAAGCAAACATCATTTGAATTCTCTAGAGAATTCCAGTTAACAATTACCAAATGAGATGCCCTTCAGGCTGGGGACAAGAACACAACAAATGACCGGAAGTATGACTGCAAGGCACTTTAATAAGAAGGGAGGGAAGGAGAGTCCAAGATTAGTAACCAACATGTTTCTCTCAACTAAATTGACTTTCAGAGTGAAGGGTAAGAGCTGAGGGAGAATTGATTTGGATGTGCTAAGCAGCCGGTATGTTTTTGTTTCACGGTGGTGCAAGCACACTTGACTCTTGCATGACTGCGTTGGAAATTGCTCAGTGGAGCAGCATCACCTGGAGCTCCCCTGAGTCTGTGAAGTAACAGATTCAATAAGAAAAGCTATTTTGCACTCTACTGTTCTACAGCTTCCACTGTTCTTCTTTTGCTCCCCCACTTTGCCTTTCTTGCCCCAGTGTTTTAGAAAATACCTGTGCCATAGGGGAGTGGCAGCATAGAACCAGATGTCATGGGGAAGTCATGGAGGAGGAGGAGGTAGTTGAAAAAGTAGAACCAAGTAAGGAGATAGAGGTTCCTCATCCACTCATCGGGAATTATTTACTGAATGCTGACTGTATGGCACATGTTGTTTAAATCGTGAATACAGAGCTGCCGTCAATGAGGCCAAGTCCTAGAAATGACAGTTGAGAGCATGTGTTACAGAGCAGGATATATAAGTATCAAAGACCAGCGATGCTATCTCATTTACCACCCCCTTTGGCTTATCTGCATTCTACTAGTTAAATAGAAAGAAGACTTTGTACTTTGCTTCCCTCTCATTCTGTGACATATCACAGGTTTTTTTGGGAAGTTCATTTTTCCTTTGTCTGTTGGGCTAAGGGGGTAGACACTGGCATGTAGCCTCTGCTTCATGCTTTTACTGGGGATTTAGTTTCTTGGTGGGAAGAAGCTGACCCAGATGACCTAGACCTACTAAGTCAGAAACTCCTCCTTCAGAGTCTTCAGTTTGGCCTTTCTCTTGAAGATTTTAATGCATAGTTTTAAGTCATGGAAGCAGAGCTGGAAAGTGAGGTATGGCTCTGAGTGCTAGCCTTTCAATATGTCTGTAGCTTTTCAACAGACTACTGTAGCATGGCTGATGGGAGTAGGGTGCATCCATGTAAAGTTTTGGGTCCTGTCTTAAATCCCCATAAGCAAAACAGGAACCCCCAAACACCCAATTGTCACTCATTAATTTCCTCAGTCAACCCTTACTTCCTAAATACAGAAGTCAGAAAAGCAGGATTCTGGAATCAGGTTATCTGGTTTCAAATCCTGCCAGTTTTATTTACTATCTATGCAACTTTGAGTAAGGTTCTAGCCTCCACACCTCAGTTTCCTGTATGTAAAGTGGGAATATTAGCTGCCATAAAGGGAGGTTGCTGTGAGGACTAATGCAGATTGGGAGGCAAGTGGGCTGGTTTTCAGTGTCTTTTGCCCACTGACTCCTTTACGCCCTCAGTCCATTGGCTGCCATTGGTCTGGTGTGGGACTGGGAGTCAGTAATGATAGGTAGAGGCTCTGTGTTTACTCATCCAGTGTTCTCAATAGAAGAGCCATGTCTTCCCAAAGCAAAGGAATCAGTATGTAAAGTTAAGTCAGTGACAAGCGCTTTGACAGTAACAAAAGATGGTAGGAAGTAAGTGGCTGTGGATGAGGACCAACACTCTGTAGAGAGGATGAAGGGAGAGGGGCTGTTCTGTTAGAAAATGGGAAATGAATGAGTCATTGGAATTACCAAAGAACAATGGAAAAAAGAATGAAGAGAGGAGGGGAAAGAGAAGAGAAGGAGAAGGCAGGGTGGTTAGAGAGAAAAAGAGAAAGAGAAAAGACAGAGACAGAGAGACAGAGAAACAGGAAAACCCAGACAGGGAGAGACCAACTCCTTGGATTTCCAGGAAAGAGATGAGCAGTTAAATAAAAATTGATCCTGGGGCCAAATAAACTTCAAGGTAATTGCTTCTCCCGGTAGCAAATCATTATGTCTCACAAATGAATTCATCTTTGTAATTTTCAGGACCAAATGTCCTTGATATATTTATTAATCCTCTTCATCTCTCTTCCTTCACCTGATCTGCTCACCTCTGAATTGAATTGAAATTAAGGGTCATTAGTTTGGAAGACTTTATGAAGCCCCTGTTAGTAGGTGGCTGGCTTTCCACTCAGCCTGGCTCCTTTCTCCTCCTACATGGCTGGCTTTCTACTCACCCTGGCTGGGTTCCTCTCCTAGGAAAGGAATGTTCACCCATCTCTTCTGTCTCCATTATTGTGCCTTTTGGATTTGTGCTCAAAGCAGTGAGGCTCACAGACTGATCTAGTTGTCCTGAACATGTCCCAGTTCCAACCATTAGGCAGGATATGGGAACCCCAGAGTTATGCATCAATCTAATGAAGAAGGGATCTCTGTGTAGGGTGGGCTGGTGTTTAGATTGTACAAGATGGCAGGGCTTCCTCCCTCTATGTCTTTAAGGATCATGATCTTGACCTCTGACCTCATGGCTCTCTCCTCCTATCCTCCTATAGGTCTCTCTCTCTCTCTCTCTCTCTCTCTCTCTCTCTCTCTCTCTCTCCCCCTCCCTCCCTCCCCACCCCTTTTCCCTCTCTCTCCCCCTCCCTCTCTCTTCTTTCCTCTCCTCTCCCCCTCTCAATCAGAAGTCTTTGAACAAAAAAAATTAGTCTTGACCAGGTTTATCTCTGAACAGTTTTCAAATTATCTTTCTTCTTTCTAAAATAGCTTTCATACCTTTTCCTTCCCTGGTCCCTCTGGCTTTGGGATTGTTTTCTTGAATGTATTTGCAATTTTTTGAAAATGTCTTGGTAGCTTTATATATGTGTGTTCCACCCAATATCCTCAGTGTCTAGAGCAGTGTCTTTCAAGAAAGGCATTGAGGGAAATATGAATAGAGAATGAATGGGGCTGGAACTGTAGCTCAGATGGTGGTATGCTTGCCTACCATGCACACAGCCCTAGATTCAGTTCTCAGAAGTACATAAGCTGAGCATGGTGGCCCATAACTGAAATCCTAGTACTAAGAGGGAGAGTTGGGAGAAACAGGAGGTCAAGGTCATCTTCAGGTACATAGGAAATATGTGGACAAACTGGGCTTCCCAAGACCTTGTTACAACACCCCCCATCCCCTCCCACATAATATATATATATATTTATGTTGGCAACTGGCTCCTCATACTCCTTCCTCCATGCTCCAAGGTAGAGTTGTGTCATCTCATCTAGGCAGGATAATTGAAAGGACTACTTAAGAAGATGAACTTTAGAATCAGGTTCAAATACAACTTACTGTATGCATGACCTCAGATAAATGGATCTCTTCACAGCTTATAATTCTCAGTAAGGTGTCTAGTTTATGATAAGAGTGCAGTGTTGCTCTTGTTACTAACTTCTGAGAAGGAAGGCCTGCCTCCTGTCTGAGTCATCTATGACCTCAGCATCTGGACTTACTATTCAGTTAAAGTAGCCTGGGGATTGTATGGGGAGAGCCATGACCAGTCTCTGCATGTAGGATCAGGAATCATAGAGCACTGAGCCTAGAGGAGAGGCCATAAGGAAAGTGGCCAGCCTATGTGGAAACCAGGTCTTTCTTCAAGATGGAAGCTTTCTGAGGCCTGAGGAGGTCCTGTCCCCAGGCTTCTGTCCTTCCCATAGCCTTTTGGCAAGATTTTCATAATTTTATTGAAACCAATGTGTGCTGGCCAGATGAGTGACACTTGCCAGTGACAGGGCATTGCTTTGCTCCTCCAGGCATGGAGAACTCGTTCAATTATGCGCCACCCTTGTGATGGGTGCAATCATAGGCACACACATTAGCTTCTGATTATAGCCTTGTCGTTGAGTCTCTCTTGACAGGAGGGAAATGAATTTACCTTGTGTCACCTCTGTAGTTTGCAAGCAGCCTTGGCCTCTAATAAGAGCACCTTTTATGTTTTGTTTTGTTTTTTGTTTTTTTTTTTTTTTTTTTTTATTTTTACTGAGGGGAAACATTCTGGTGGTGGCCAGTCCCAGTGGCATGCACATCAAGGCCTGGAGGTGAATTTGAACTGATTCTTCATAGTGATAGCAGCCTGTTGGGGCTCAAAGAAAACGACCAGAGGTCTGGGGCTGACCCTGAAAGGGCAAAGGCCATGACTGCTGCACATGAAAGAGTCCTGGGGTAACGCACTTCACATCATATCATAACAGTAAGTTGTGTGTCCCTTGGCCCTTTCATCCATCTATAGAACAGGAATACTAATAATAGTTACCCTACAGGCACAGTAGAATTAGTGAACTATTATATGCAAAATACTTAACACAGCAACTAGAATATGAATTGCTTGTCTTTTGATAATTAGTAATTTATTTTGACAACAATGTTGCTGTTTTGAGGAAAGGGTTGGACACCAGAGTTCAACAGTATCTTTCCCATAATAGCTATGTGACATTGAACATATCCCATCATCCCTGTGGGGTTTTTGTGAGATGAGAGGAGAAAGGACTAAACTTTAGGGTAACTGTGAAGATCTCAGTGACAGAGCCCACTGAATGTTCAGAGAAGCTTGTTTCCACACAGAAATTGCTTGCTTGTTAACCACTTTCTTTTGTTGGGATGCTGCCTCCCTCATATGGCAAGAGCTTAGAGAGGAGAAGGGAAGAGTGTCCGTGGTTTGAGTCTTGGGCTTAGGATAGAAGTCTTGCTTTCCATCTGGACACAACACAGGTGGCATTTGGCAAAGGATCCTGAAACAGACTAAGAGGTCCTGGGAATCTTATGACTTTTACCTGTGCCTTTAGCACTATGAGTCCTATTGGGAAGGGCCATGGTTGTAGGAGAGTAGCAGGTTTCTTTTTGACTTCCCCTTTTCACTAGGACCTCCTCTCTCCACCACAGAAAGTGACCCTGCCCTCTCTATTTCCCATTATTGTCAGAGTGGTAGAAATCTGGGCATATCTGAATCCTGACTATTCACCCAGGGAAGAATTTCTGAGAAACAACAGAGTTTGATGATGCCTCTTCTGGAAACTAAGCCAATAGTCTCTATAGAGAAAATGGTTTGCATAGGACTTGCTACTTGTCTAATGCTGTTTCATTTTTAAAGTCAACACATTTCCTGCACACAGTTAATTCTCAGTGGCAGTGGGAGGGACAGTATGTTGAAGAGAGCCCCAGCACAGAGTGGACAGGAAGGTTCTGAAAGGCCCTGGCACTTAGATCTGATTTCAGATTTAGAGGCTGAGCCAGACACAAGCTCTGGGTCGTGTCTGCCCTTTGGAAGCCTTCAAGGACATGACAAATTTCAGAAGCATTTCTCATACTATGAGTATCCTGAGGGTTGAATTAAAGGTTGAAGGGGCCTTCAACTCACAGCCTTACAACCTAGTAGCTATAGCAAAAGCCCTTGTTTCCAAAGAGGGCAGGGCCTGCTGTGTCTGGGGATCTGGTACTGTACCTGAAGGGAATTTTTTTCTGCCTCCATAGTGAGTCTTAGGGATGAGGTAGGAGGGTGAAAGGAGCAGATAGAGACACACACTGGGAGATGAGGAAGCAGAAAGGAGAAGGGACGAGCTAAGAGATCAGGGAACTGGAAAGCTCTTAGGGAAACAAACAAAGAAATGGGAAATGGAAAAGGCAAACTTAAGACACAGACCTGTCAAAGGAAATTAGAGAGCCATAATGACCACTAATAAGTACAGAGACTGGAGGATGACATTGATTTCATCAGCCCTGGACTTGTTTGCAATACTCCTATGGAAAAATTTACTACAGTCAACTTCATGTTGTGATAAAAATGATGTATATTTAGAAAAGCAAAGAACCTTACCTAAGGTCATGCAGCTTTGTAGGAAGTTAGGCTAGGACCCAGGTCCATTT
This sequence comes from Mastomys natalensis, assembly GCA_021653895.1. Taxonomy (NCBI): domain Eukaryota; kingdom Metazoa; phylum Chordata; class Mammalia; order Rodentia; family Muridae; genus Mastomys; species Mastomys natalensis. The sequence goes on along the minus strand of JAJTUV010000261.1, from coordinate 1,221,317 downwards.
GATGCTATGCTCAGTCCATTGCAAAGAAACTCTGATCCTGGGACATGAAGTATGGCAGACTATCAATGGGTTATATGTACCCTAGATACTGAGAGATACAAGCAGTCTCCATGCCTCTCACTCATGACTTCAGTGTTATTTAAGAAACTCTGAGCTACAAGTAAGGAGAACATTTTTTCCTCACAGCTAGAAGCCAGAGCTGCTACTTTATCATGTAAAGGTGGCAGCTCTAGATCTTCTCAACTCTTTCATAGCTAGGCAGCTTCACAGCATTTTAGAGGTGGAAATAAGAGAAGAAGGGCAAAAACAGAAGAAGCTGTTTTGTCTTCCTTGTCTATCATACTTCTGCAGAAGTCTATGCATGGCCTTCCGTATTCCTAGCTGCAAGAGAGACTGTCATGTGATTATTGAGTCTTAAAGTCTCTAGGTCAGATAGTTCAGGAATCCCATTGAGGAGCCAGACTGTAGTGTCTACTTTATTCCAACAAATGGCCATAGGCCCAGACCCACCTCTAATCCTTACTTGAAGGAGAAGCAATTACTTCTTTGGTAATTAACAGGTATATCTCAACCCAAGGAACCATTCTGAGTTGACCTGGTATGAGAATATAGGGGAGGCAGAATACTCCCTACTTCCTACCCTGGTGTTGTTGGAAATGATAGGAACTAGTTCTAACTGTCATGTCTTGAAAATCAAGACCAGTTTGTCAGCTCCTGGGTGCTTGTTTTCCCTAAAGCCACCTGCATAGATCAGCAAAGAAATAGAGGCTGACAAGGGTGTAGAGGAGGGAACGATTTCTAATTAACAGAATTTTCCAAAATATTTTACTGATTTGGAAACAACTGAGAGAAGAGATGTAAGCAATAGCAATAAGAGACTCAGCTGAAGGGGCCCAGAAAGCCTGTCTGTTTGGATTGGAGATGTTTTTAGACCAGTGTCTCTCAGCTCTTGTTTTAATATTGCCCACATATGGGGTCTTGGTAAACACGATTTTCCCCTAACCATGCTCCCTACTGAGATTTCAATGTCACAAATGCATTAAGTATTGCACTCCTTTTATGCAGAATCCAGCATGCTGTGTGTCTGTATTTCTACATAAAAGGCATAAAATCTGTTTTCCAGTTTAGAGGAGACATTACTCCTATGTAGAATGAATCAGGGACAAAAGGTCTTCTTGGCTGCAAAGGGAAGAGCTTGACCTATTCTATAAGTTTATATCTTCTTTCTGGGGGTTGGGAGGGTTGGAGGGTTGGAGGGTTGGCACATATTTTGAGTACCTACTATGCTCCAGGCACCTAGATAGGCACTTTAGTTTCATCACCTCATTTGCTGTTTTAAGACTTGTTTCACAATGGAGGGCATCAAGATTTGGGTATACACTTCTTCTGGAAGAGACCTGCTTTTTCTGGAACAAGGAGCACACATTGAAAAAGAAGTCTCAATCAGATTGGCCTATGGCCACATCTGTGAGAGATTGTCTGATGATGATTGAGGATGAGGGCTAGGCCACTGTGGGTATTACCATCCCTAGGCAGGTAGGACTAAGCTGTATAAGAAAGCTAGGAGCATAAGACATTGAATAAGCCATTGGGACTGCTTTCTTCCTTGGATTCTGCTCTGGGTTCCTGCCTTGAGTTCCTGCAAAACTTCTATCAGTGATAGACTATTAACTGGAAATATAAGCTGAAATAAACCCTTTCCTCCACTAAGTTGATTTTAGTCATGATTTTTACCACATCAATATAATCAAACATATGTCACTGGCCTAGATAGATTACATGATAACCTAATATCAAAGGAGGCAGGGAAATAGAGCCTTCTTGTGTACCCAGAATGTGAAGAGTAGGAAGTACTTACTAGTAAGACCAAGAATGACAGTGACAATGGTGATGAGTGAAGACAGTAAATCAATTTCTGAAGATCCAGTTGCAATTACTTTTTTCTCCTGCCTTTCTCCCTGAAATACTCCAATTATTCCTCCATTTGTACCTTATCATGCTGTCTGGTAAATTCTCATTGGTTGGCCCCACCTGGAGTTAACACTTCTATTGCAAGAAGTATTTTAGATAGGAGAATTACACCTATTTATTAAAGTCCAGTCCCTATATGCTAGTCAGACTGTCATGTATATGGAGCAAAAGCAAATCCTGCCAAGGTGGTAGGTCTAGGAAAGTGACTGATAACTTGCCTCAGGATTATGAAACATTCTGTGAAGACTCTATCTTACCTTTGAGTAGTTTAAATGCTTGTTAACTGTCCCTCTTTGAGTTAGAAAAGTGGGCAGAGAAGCTTGTAGAAGGAGATAGCTTGTGAATCAGTGGCCTAACAGAAGTATGGCCTAGCATATGTAGTGTGTATATAATATATTCTTGCCCAATATGGAGCTTTGATGATCTCTTTCCTACTAATTCCCAGAAAGGCATATTGTTCCCATTCCATAGACAGGAAGAAGCCTCAAAGTGGTCTCCTCCAGCCAGGTCTTCTTAGTAACTCATAAAAAAGCAATCAATATATACTCTGGGTACATCTTCTGAGATGGACCCGGAAGTCCAGCCTTCTCATCACCAAGCTCTGAACACTCTCCATCAAGTGTCTTCAGATTGATGGAGCTTAAAAAATGACAGCCATTTGAAATAGAGTAGAATTGAGTATTATTAAAATAGCATTCTATATTTTAATCTTTTGCATTGACTTTTGCTTCTACTTCTACTGAAAATTCTGGGCCAGACTCACAGACATTCAATTTAAATACTGTCAGGCAAGAATGATTTCTGTTCCAGCACAGCCAGATTTTCTTTCTTTCCTCTGAAAAAGAAATAAAATAGCCTCGGTGTTCTTTGTTTTATTTTTTGTTTTTAGAATAAGGTGTCACATCTAAAGAGAGCATATCTTTCCATAAATCATCCTTTTAATTCTTTATCTTCTATCCTCTAGCCTTCTTTCCAGCTTTCATTGATGAGTAAGCCAGGTGATGACTGTGTTGTTGTCTAGGGTACCTGTATTATCACTACATTATTGTCAAGGTGCCAAACAAGGTCAGCATTGCTACACCTCCTCCTGTGTGCTATTTCAATAAAAAGATCCCTTGCCAAGGCTCCCAGGAAGTATTTAAGAAGGATGTTTTTCTGTCCGTTCTCAGCTTATTACTGCTTTTTGTCGACTCTCTTCCACATCCTCTCAGTCAGTTTGTCTTCAGTATTTCACTTCTACTCTGGTTTCTTACCTGGAGCTAAAGTTGGGAGAATGGAGATGGAGGGTACCAATGGATGATAAAAATGGTTGACCATGACTTTTGGGGCTCAAACATGACACAGCCTGAGTTTCTTGTTTTTCCATTTGTTGTAACTTTATTTAGCCTATGAGAACAGTGGCCTTTCCACCTATACACTGGGTTTTTCTGTGTCTTTCCCACTGCTTAATCATGGATACTTTGGGAACTGGGACTGAGGTGTGATACTTCACACTGCAGTTAATGGCATCTAGAGCTGAGGGACCATCCTTTTTCTTCCTCTGCCCCAGAGTCCTAGGCACAGCCTAACAGCTCTCAGTCTTAGATACACATTAGCATCATCTAGGGAACCTCTGAACGGCTCAAATCCTTGCTCTAGCCCATGAAATCCCAATCTGAGGGTGTATGCTTGTGGCATCTTTACTTTCAAAATTCTCTTCAGGTGAATGAGATGCATGCAAGGGTTGAGAACAACTCTAAATCCCTGGGGTTGCCTGAGGCCTGAATATACTTTCCTTTTGAGATCAGAAGAATTCTATTTTATTGCTTGTGGGCACGGACCCAGATCTCTCATCAGTGCTGGGATGGGATTTTATCTTTCCTAGACACCTAAGAGAATGTAGAGAAGAAATTGTGGTGGAAAAGATACTTGATGGGTTGGACCAAGCATCTCTACATCTTTACATCCAACATGAGCGCTTGCGCTCTATCTGTGTCTGTGTCTTTGTCTTTCTGTCACATTGGATGTCTTTCTCTGTTAGTCTCCACCTTTTCTTTTTCTGAGACAATGATTGTTCCTGAAAACAAAGTTCATAAATTGTGTATATTAGCTGGCTTGAAAGCCATATGGGTCCTCCTATCTCAGCATCCCAGCTATGGGATTACACGCACTTTGCTTTTTATGCGGATCCCGCTTGCTTGTGCAACAAGCACGTTATCCATTGGGTCATCAGCCCCACCTCACAGGTCATTGTTTAATGAGTCTTGCATTAGTTCATATTTTTAGAATCAGGCTGTATTAAGTGGCTTTCTTATGAGCTTGCTGATTTTCTTCTTTTAGCCCTCCTTACTTCCTTGCTGTCACTCCCATGGATACTGGCAAATGTGTTCTGCTTCTCTGTTCATCAAGCCTTCCAGCTCTGCCTACTATCACCCTTCCTCCAGCCCTCACTGTGCCCCATGCTTGAGAGGGTAGGCAGATGGCAAAGCTTCCCATCCTGCCACTCAGGGACACAAGTGACACCAACTAATGTCTCAGCAACAGGTGGGGAGGAGGTTTCAGAGCTGAGTTAGCAGGGAACATCAAATTCTCCGTGTCTCCTGGGCAGACTACCTCACCTGGCACCAGCACTGTTGGCAGAAGGTGCAGCAGCTGGCTCTGCCTCAACTCTTGACCAAGCCAAGGATAATGTTGGGTGAGGGTGGGAGCTGTTGCATTTAGGGCAGATTTAAATTGCTTCACATCCCTTAGCTTGGTGACAAATGGGGTTTTGCCCATGTGTTTCGCTGATATATTACAACTCATGTCCGCTTCCCTCTCCTCCTTTACTGAACTCTAAAATCTCATCTTCAGATCCCAAATTTAGGGAAAGGACTCCTCATTAGCACTCTCCCAGCCTCAGCTACCTAGCTCATGACAGTTTTATAACCATCTCTATAATCTTTCTGCCACATTGAGCTCTTCCTTCCTTGACAGCAGAGCCTGTTTCTCAGTATGGGTATATGATCTTGGAGAATGCCTGGTATTGTCAGTATTTGTAGATGTGAATGGATCTCATCTTAGTGTACAACACCATTTAATTAATTGTAGATTTATCTTATCTTGCTTATCTATTGAATGAAAGACACTGGCAGTTAGGGTAAACCAAATAATCACATAATCTGAAACATATTCTTTAAGGCCTCAAAGCACTCCACAGGGGAATCTGGGAGAGGGCACAGGTTATCTGTCTTCTCACTCCTATTTGTTAGGTAAAAATGAGAACTTAAGTGCTATCTGAGCATCAATAATTATGAAATGCCTTTCGCTGCCTCCCTCTTCTGCATCACTCCATCTATATAGGTTCTACCTAGCCAAGGCAGGGATGATTGTTTATGGAAATGGACATATTGCTTATGGAAATTGACGTCTCATTGACCCACTATTGCCAAGATACCATATATCATGGAGCAGTGTTGCATAGATCAGACATAAGGGTAAGTGGGTTATTGCTTGTTATTATGAACTCCATTCCTCATCTTCAGACTTCTTGCCAGTCAGGTTTAGAGGTCTGGGAAAGTGCCAAAGGGGCTGATTCAGGCCAGCATGGCATTGAAAAGAGCTCCAGGGACATCACATATGCTAAGGGAGCTCTCTGAGGTCCCAGCATGAGGCAGGGGTACACTGGTCAAGGACAGCAAGGCGCAGGAGTGTGTGTGAACCCGTGCATGTTGCTGCCTCCCTTAGTTTAGGTTTCATGTGACTTAGTATATTGAAGAGAAAATGGGACTGGCTGAGCCGACAATAAGGCTGATGGTGCCAGCATTCTCCTCCGTCCCTGTGCTACATTGCTGCTCACGCTCAAGCATCCTGAGATAAAGGATATTCCAGTTGAAAAGTGTGGAACTCAAGTCCTCCTTGTTAGAGTCATTTTCCCAAAATCACACATGTAGCAGGTAGCAGAACTGAGATTTGGTGGTGTTCTTGCCATTTGTTTTGCCCACTGACCCCCTACTGCCTACACAGCCAGCTGCCTATCCTAGACTTGACATTAGCTGGTGGCTGTGTGAATTTTAAGTCGCAACAATTCCCACAGATACATTTTCTGCAAATGGGGGATATTTCTGACTTCTTGCTGTTGAAGGTAGCTGAGAAGACTAAAGGTGATCAGCAAGGTCTAGAAAAGTATTGTAAGCTTAGGAAAAGAAGACCATCGCACTGTTCTTCCTTGCTGATTCCTAGAGTTTCTGGGTCCTGTGTGACAGTCAGCATTCTTCAACAGTGCCTGTCAACCACGGTCTTAGCACCAACATGGTTATCCATTCAACTTCAAGAGCTCTGGACCTCCTATAATCCCTAGAGGCTGACAGAGGGATGGTGAGGCAGCTGGGGGGTAGCCCCAAATCTGTCTAAGGTAGATATAGAGCTGCTCTGTAGGATGGATACAGATGGAGGTCATGGAGCATGCCACAGCTTTTAGGGGCATTGTGGCCTGTTTAATTTCTACTCTCACCCATTTGAAGAGATGCTAGGTTCTTTTTCTTTTTTCTTGACTGAGTTGGTGTGTAAACAGAGTTCCCACAGCTTTTGCATGATCTGTCTATAATTTGCTTAGAAGGGAGTGGGAGGAGCTAAATATTAGAAAGAAGGAGAAAGGAAGCTATCCAGGTGCACTAGGGAAGGAGGGAAACTGGTTTCTTTGTTAATCCTGACTTGGGGCAATAACGACAGCTAGTGTCAAGTGGCTATTGTATGTTTGTGGGAGGAAGGACCTCTGCAAAGCCCCAAATCCCCTCATGCTAAAATCCCTGTATTTTTCAGGGTTCTCTAGAGTCACAGAACTTATGGAATGTATCTCTATATTGAGGGAATTTTTTTTAATTTGCAATTTGTAGTCCAACTAAACCAACAACGGACAGCTATGAATGGGAAGTCCAAGAATCTAGTAGTTGTTCAGTCCCATGAGGCTAGTTTTTTCAGCTGGTCTTCTGTGGAAGTTGGTTCCAACAGATGTGCTGGCAAGTAAATGCAAGCAAAGAAAAGTGAAACTTCCTTCTTCCAATGTCCTTATGTAGGCCACCAACAGAAGGTGGCCCAGATTAAAGGTGTATACCATTATCCCTGGATCTGGGATTTGCTTTGTCCCAGGCTGATCTTGAATTCAGAGATCTCCTTGCCTTGCTCTCCTGGGATTAAAGCCATGTACTACCTTGCCTGGGCCTAAGCTTTTCATGGCTACTGTGCCTCAAGATCTCCATGCCAAGATTTAGGTCAGAAACTTGTGTCTTCCAGCCGCAAGATCTGGCTCACAGGTGTGCGTGCTCTCCAATTCTGGATTGTAGTTCATTCCAGATATAGTCAAGTTGACAGCCAGGAATAGCCATTACACTTCCAACTTGCTTCTTGGTTGTGATGTTTTGTGCATGAATATAAACTCTGACTAAGAAAAACTGGTACTGGGAATGGGGTATTTCTGCGACAACATGACCATGTTTTAGGGAGGACTGTGGAAGGACTTTGGAACTTTGAGCTATAAGAGCCATTGGAATGTTAAGAGCTCTGTAGAATGCTCTGTAGGACCTTGGATGATAATGTTGAGAACAGTGCAAAGGATGGATGCCTGGCTTGTGAAATTTCAGAGGGAAGATTAAAGATTCTAATCAGGGCTATTGCTGTTTTGATTGTGAAGATTCTGTGGTTTGGGTTAGCTGGGACTGAAGAATCAGTTGTGATTAGCAAGATACTAGAACTACTAAAGTGAAATATTTGCATTACTGCGACAATTGATGCTGGTTAGCTGGAGTTAAGAAATTAGCAGTGATTAAGGAGAGACCAGTATCACTAAGGTAAAATCTTCTAGGAAGTGTTTTGTAAGAGCATAGAGAAGCTGTGTTCTAGAGGCAGCCATGGCTGTACCTCATGTTGACAGCCAGACTTGGCTTGTATAAGAGTTACCCAGGTGGTACTGGTTTTGAAACTGAAGGGGTAGCAGCTGATGCTTGGCACTGTGAGAAGCCAGGAGAGGCCATTGGTGAAGGTACAGCCTCAGTGGCAGTTGAAGGCCCAAGACTGAAGGGGTCATGCAGAGAAGTTGAGGCTTGGCACCATGAAGAGAGCCTATGAGAGGCTATTTGTGAAAGTGCAGTCCAGTTGCAGCAGAAGACAGGAGTGTTTTGGAGATGCCAGTACCATGAGATGACCACCAAGAACAGCAGTAGCAGTGGAGTACAGGCAGCTGGAGCCTAGAAGACAAGATGTGTGCTACAAAAGGCAGAGCTGGAGAAGTGATCCAAGCCTTTGAAAGAGCCCAGAAGATCATGAGTGGATCCCAGACACTGGACAGAGTCTGTTTTTGATTTTGATTTTGACTGTGTGCCCTGATATTTTTCCCTCTTGAATTAAGAAAGTTTTTTAGTGGAGCCTACAGTTAAGAGACTTTGAATTGTAAAAAGACTGAATTTCAAAAGAGATAGGGTATTTTAAAGGGATTGAAATTTTAATATGTAAGAATTTGTAAAGACTGTGGGGCTTTTCAAGTTATTTAGATTGTGGAGATGGATACGAAAGTAAAGGTTGATGCTTAATAGTGAAGTGTTTGTATGTCAGGTTGACCAGGGGTCAGTAGTATTGGCTGGTTTTGTGTCAACTTGGCACAAGCTGGAGTTATCACAGAGAAAGGAGCCTCCTTTGAAGAAATTCCTACACGAGATCCAGCTGTAAGGCATTATCTCAATTAGTGATCAAGGGTGGAAGGGCCCGTTGTGGGTGGTGCCATCCCTGGGCTGGTCTTCCTGGGTTCTATAAGAAAGCAAACTGAGCAAGCCAGTGGAAGCAATCCAGTAAGCAGCAACTCTCCATGGCCCCTGCATCAATTCCTGCCCCAGGTTTCTACCCTGTGTGAGTTCCAGTCTTGACTTCCTTTGGCGGTGAATAGCAATGTGGAAGTGTAAGCTTCCTCCCCAACTTGCTTCTTGGTCATGATGTTTTGTACAGGAATACAAACCCTGACTAAGACAGGAAAGAAAGTGTTTATTCTGCTTACACTTATATAAAATAGAATGTTTTGTACAGTACCTATGCACATCTTTCTCTGTGACTTATAATATTTGAGATAATGTAAAACTTTGTAAAAACTTGTGATGCTATACTGTTTATGGAATATGGAAGAAAAGTGTTTGTATGTGTTTATTACAAGCACATCTACAACTGCTCTTTCATATTTTTCCTATGGTTTTGTTCTATAGTTCCTAAAACTGTAGATGTAGAAGTTTGGATATGGAGGTGTGTGCAATATTAATAATAGTAATAACAAATGTCCCTACTCAGGGTTGCACCATGTGGCAGTATTTTCTGTTAATATGTTGTGTGACTGTGAGTGTGTGTCTGTTTGTTTGTGTGAACATGCAACAGTGTGTATAAATGTAGATCAGAGGACAATTTGTAGGAGTCAGTTCTCTTCTTACACTATTTGGGTCCTGGGGATCAAACACAGGTTTGGCAGCCACACACCTTCTCTCATGAGCCTTCTTCTTGGACCAAAAGTGTCATCTTACTTGATGCATTAAAAATTACATGAGTATTCATTTTTAAATTATTGTTTAAAATGCATTTGAGCAAAAAAGAGGTGAAGAAACTTGCCCAGTGTCACATTCTTATTAGTGCTAGAGCCAGGATTAGACAGCAGATGTTAGGGTTGCAATCCTAGAGTCTCACTCTTAGTAGACATTCTCTGCCGTTTCTTTGTAGTGAGTTAGAGAACAAATCAGAGTATGAGATCAATGTGTGGCTTATTATATGAGTCGGCAGAAAAAATTGTCTTAAGTCCATTTGATCTGCTATAACAAAAACTCCATAGAGTAGACAATGTAAACAACATATATTTACTTCTTGTGGTTGGGAAATCTGGGAAACCCAAGAGCATGTTGCAAGCAGAATTAGTGCCTGATGAGGGCCAGATGCCTTTTGTTGTGTCCTCTTTGTCATGTCTTATATAAGGTCACTAAGATAAGTGAGGCTACCTCTTGTGACCCAGCCATTTTCCTTATGTCCTACTTCCTAATATCACTGTACTTGGGAATTGAGTGAGGTGTATGCATTCTGTCTATGCAAGAACCAGTGATTTCCCATGTGATTCATGTTAACTCCATGAACCATTATGAAGTGTGTGTGTGTGCAATACATTTAGGATTAAAGGCACAATAGTAAGAGATTCGAAGCCCAATTTCTAATTCAAACTATGTCTGTTACCAATATTTATCTGAACAAATCTTTATTTTTTTCTCCTTTGCAATCTCTTGGACTCAAGATTTCTCATTTCTATTTATGTCTGTAAATGTATATATTTCTCCTTACTTTTTGATTCTATTTTTATCAATGAATTCTTCATCTGGTTGCAAAGATTAAATGAAATAGGATAAAAAAAAAAGGGGGGGCTCACTTACCAACCAGCATTTTCTGCTGTTTTTGTTCAGGACCACGGACAGGGCCTAAGATTCTAAGCCTGCAATTTTAGTTCCATTTATATTCCTTGGTATTTTTCTAAGCCTATAGGACGTCACAGTAGCCTTCTGTGTTGACATTAGAATGTATGGTACTTTAAGTAGTTTCTGAAGATAATATGCAGAGTGAGTAATTGCCTTACTTCCTGCAGCCTTTGTTGAGACTTACCTGTCAAGAACACCATTGTTCTCACCATCATTACTTACACACCAGACACTGTCATTATCACATTATTGCCAGTGGCGCTCTAGCATCACCAACACTATGCATACCACCAATCCACTGACATGAGCATCATCACCATCACTAATTGTACTACTTATTATCACCATCACTGAGATTACGTTCACCATCATCATCGCCATTACCACCAGTGACAACTCCACCATCATAACTCTCCAATAGAATCTCCACCACCATCATCATCACCATCACTATCACCTCTAGTACTACCAGCAGCAGAAGTATTGATATCATCATCACTAATATTATATCCAATATCTCATAATCGCCAGTATTGCCAGTTCCAACTAATCATAACTATCTTCAAAACCACTTCATTCCATTATCATCACCACTATTATCACCATCACTAATGCTAACTCCACCATCACAGCCATCCCAAATACTATCTCCTCTTCTATCAGCAGCAACAGCATCACTACCACCACCTCTACACCATCGTCATCCAACGCACTTACTAAGTGCCAGGCTCTATATTCTATGCTTTATTTCTGCCATGTCTTAAAGTTTATTGCCAACTTATTGTTAGTTTTATTTAAATAGATCAGTCTCAAGGACCTCTATTATAAAGTCCTACTTTGGGATGCAGATAATTGGGCACAATAGAAGCTTAGAAAAGGCAGAATAGTATAGATGTTTTGTGGGCATGGCAAATGTGGTAGGAAAATGGCATTAATCAGCCAACAACAATAAAACCATGGAAATAGAAAGAATGGTGAGGATAGCCATACATAAGGAACTTTCTGAAGGAAGATTGACTTTCAGATTTGTGAACCATGTGAATGAATGAATGGTTGATCTTGACATTAGTGCTGAGCATTGTTTTCCAGGCTCTGAGCATGTGGCTAGCAGGCAGCCCTATTCTCAGTACTGGAGGATATCCCCAAATCATATAGCCCCGCCCCCCCCCAGATGATAAGGACTAGATGAAGATCAACCTCAGAGAAGCTTTTGAGATCATAGGAATGGGGTCAAGTTCAATACCCAATGCCAAAGTTTGGCTTCATATAAAAAGCCAGAGGAAGCCATAATAGGATTGTGAGTTAGAGACTTACCTAGATGGATCATTTATTTAGGTGAAACTGCTGGTGCTGTTGAGATTAGGCTGGAGATAAGAAAACCCATGGAGGAGCTTCAGAGATGGCTTGAGAGTATGTGCTGCTCTTGCTGAGGACCCAGATTTGGTTCCTGATATCCTCATGATGTCTCACAACCATATGTAACTTCAGTTCTCAGGGATCTGATCCCCTCTTCTGGCCTCTACAGAAACAAGGCATGAACATGATATACTAAGTACATATATGCAGGCAAACACTTATGCATATAAAATAAAAGTGAATCATACAAAAGACATTTGTAGGGGCTGGAAAGATGGCTCAGCAGTTAAGAGCACTGGCTATTCTTCCAGAGGTCCTGAATTTAATTCCCCACAATCACATGGTGGCTCACAACCATGAGCCACCACAACTGGGTGGTATCCAGTGCCCTCTTTTGGCACACAGGTGTACATGCAGATAGAGTACTCATATACATAAAATAAATAAGTAAATAAATATTTTTAAAAAGAAATCTGGAGGCAGGGCAGGCATGCGGCGCAAATCACAGCCAAGGTAGCATCAGTATCAATGCAGAGATGAAGCAGAAAGGAGTGAGGATAAAAGTCATTAGTAGGGAGTTGGTGGTGAAAAGGTTGGACATGGGTTCCAGTAGGCATTCACTGCTAGTCCATTTGGAGGCAATTGATAGCTGGTCTGATATGTCACCCTTCTTTCCATTCTTGCTTATTCTTTTCATGGGAGCAGGAACTGGAGGCTTATTATTAATGCCATTCTCTGGCTTAGTCAGCTGCCCAAGATCAAAGCTCCCTAAAGCCAGAGCTCATGACTGCCAAAGTCTATTTCTGCAATTGGAGCAGTTCTGTTTGTATGAACTTCTCAGCCATAACTGCTTTCCTCAATTCCCTGTGCTGAGGTTAGGCACTGCTGAATGGCAGGGTCCCCTTCCTGGAGCCTCAGTTCCTGTGGAGGGGAAGAAGGGGAGAGATGCTGCCAACTCCAAGAAAAATATTAACTTGACATTTAGCAAAAGGGTAAACTGGTTTATTGCACTGCAACAGTGATGTTTGCATTCTGAGTTGGCTCCTGTTTTCCTCTTCTTGGTGGTCTGGCTAGGATGTAGTCTTGACTATGTAAATCAATGTAGTAATGAAATAAGGCAGCTATTTAGTTCAAAGTCAATTCCCAACCCCACCCCAACCTCCTACCTCACACACAGAGTCCCCAAGGTTTTAATGATTGCTTAGAATTACTTTCTGACATTTTTTCCTCTGATATTTCTCAAGTTGTAACCCAACCAAACAACGTGTATAGTTGGATATGCAATGGGATTCCTTGGGTTCCTTTGCTGCCGCCACCCTGTCCTGGATTTCCAGCTACCAACAGAAACCACTTGTGGGCAGGAAGGAACACTGAACTGTTCATCATGAGTGAGGGAAATTAGAACAAAATGTCTCCCAGAGCTATATAGGCTTTAGCTTTTAAAGGGCCTCTGTTCATTTATCATCTCACAGTGGCTCATTGAGATGGACAAGCCAGTTCCGGTTCTAAGGAAGAAAGCAAAACCTTAGGCTCTTGGATACCCATAATGTACCAGGCTTGATACTACTCTTATGTGTCTATAAACCTCCTTCCAGAGAGTTCACCTTGTCACTAACAGAAAAGTTAAAATACTGGCAATCATAGTTCCCAGGTAAGATCATTTTCTTCTTTGTTGAGCCTTGATAGTCTCAGGATAAAGACTAACTCTCTCTCTCTAGGTAGAGTTGGTGGGAACCCTGTGGTCTGTTGAGATCATGGAATGGATTGATCTCTACTGAGTCTTCAAGAAGTCTATAGTAATGCCAGAGCTACACTCTTCCTGTATACCTAGTGGGTGGTGTATGTGTGTGGGAGCAGGTAAATGCACTCATACATGTGTGTGCAGAAGCTGAAGCCAATGTCAATTATCTTCCCCTATGACTCCCCATTTTTGAGACAGGATCTTCACTAAATAGCTCATCATTTTGACTAGACTGGCTACATAGGACATCATGAACCTATTTTCTCTGCCTGTATCTCTAGCATTGTGCTTCTAGGTGTTCACTCGCTCCTGTCCCTGACTTTTATGTAAGTGCCAGCGATCAAACTCAGGCCCCATACTTGTGCAGCAAGTTCTTTACTTACAGCATAACCTTCCTAGCCCTAACAGGTGTTTATCTTTTATTATTTCTTTTTTTAAGGGACATGTATGTATTGGAATAGAATTGACCTTACTTGATCTGCATTCACACTTTAATATCATTGTTGATCCTCAGGGAAAGCCTTTTCAACCTTTTCACATTATGAAATTCTTGTGCTAGCAAGGACCTTAGATGTTGCTATTGTAGAAAGGCTACAAATTGGACATCAGAATGCCCTGGGGGCGGTGGCATTGCCAGCTTGAACTGACTGAATTAAAATGTGTAGAGTTGATAGTTTATTTTTAACCTTCACTCTTCCTTCTAGTGTGTGGGAACAAAGATCTGGTTTATCTACCAGCTCTCAGGCAGATGAATGTTTACAATGAGATTCCCCCAGAGGCAATACTCTTGGCTGGTCCCCACTCCCTTCCTTCTGTGTTTCTAAGGAGCATGGCTCATGCCCACTCAAGGTGACTGTATACTTTTCTGTTTTTAAAGCACAAAAGGTAGTTCCTGTTGACAGAGGGAAGAGCAGAAACATTCAGCTTCTAATACATCTGTATACACATCTGTGTTCTGTACCCCCCTCACCACCTCTGGTAATTATCTGATGAAGATCTTGAAGTACAAACTTGAATGAGTAGAATGCAGAATGTCAAGAAGAATAGCATCATAAGGTCTCTTAACTCTAAAAATTCATAACAAGTATAGAAAGATATTAATAACCATTAGATGACCATGATCTTTCCTATATTACTTATGCCTTTGACAGTTGAGTGGCTTATGAGCAAAGTAATGGCATGGGCTTTACTACTAACCTGAGTCAATGTCCTGCCTCTGCCTGATTGTGCCTTCTCTTGTTCTTCTTGTTTCTTGAGTACATGTCCTCAATTCTCTCTCTGTTATTTTTGTATCTCTGGTCCAGAGCATGAGATGTCCGGGCAGTAAGAGCATATAGGTCTGCTGTGGCACCTGTAGGACATCAGAGGCATAGAGCACTAGATGGCATGGGATACCCATTTCTTTCTTCAGGGTTGCCTGGTATCTTAGTCTCAGCTTCTGTATCACCCTGAGATGATGGAAGCCAGATGTCTAGATGGCAGAGCCACAAGATAAACTAGCTTCATCCCCTAGTCATTCTTTTGAAAGATATAAACTTGGAGAGCTATTGACAAATGGGGATTTTTCATGATTAAAAGAAGGATTAGGGGCTAGAGAGCTGATGGGTCAGCAGCTAAGGGCACTTGTTGCTGTTATAGAGGACCTAGGTTTGTTTCCCAGCACGCACATAGCAGCTCAAAACTGTCTGTAACTGCAGTCCCAAGGAATCTAACACTCTCTTCTGTTCTTCCTGTGGATCACAAAACACACATGTGGTACACAGATATACATGCAGGCCAAACATTCAAATATATAAAATGAAAGTAAATCTAATTTTAAAAAAATGAAATAAGAATTAAGTTTGAAACCTTGGGGTTTCAGGGATCACTTTGTATAACTTGCTTATCCTGATCACTAACTACAGTTGGTATCTGCCTGTGGTAGGCCTCATAGGTGAGGTTTTCAATTCTACTATTTGCAGATTGTTTCTCCTCTTAAAAATGAATGGAACTAGACCTTTCCAGGAATTCTCTCAAGCTGCAGTAATGGTTTACTGAAGCAGAAAGAACATGGTTATTTTGAGTTACAAAAGAAATAACAAAGCAAAACAAACTTAGGATGGTTGCCTTCCCTCCTAAAATGTAATTAAAAAACAGAGGCATATGGACAAGGGGAAAATACCAAAAACACTGCCTGATCTGGTGTGGATGTGTTCCTGGAAAGTATTAATTACACGCTTATGCCATTTAAAAATATTAATTCAGATGCACGCAGCTTGCAAATCTCTTCTCGTTCTATCTGCTGAATGACTCGGACAAAGCTAGCTGTGAATTAATTGATTAATAACAAGCTGTGCTATGCATGTTTTCACTGACAATATCCTTGGGACAGCCTCTTGGAGCCAGGCTTCTGCTTGTGGGAGAATTGGTTTTAGTACAGTGTATGTTTATTTTTACCCCTATTCTCAAGCTGGAGGTTTGTCATGTTACACACAGGGAAGTGACTTGTCTGCCATCCTAAAATATGGTAGGGCTGGTCAAGAAGAAGAGAGAAGGAAGGCAGGGTGTTAATCAGAAGATCTGTCCCATCCTACATTCTTGCCCAGGGCATGGGCTGGCTAGTATCCAGGAATAGGCAGCCTGCTGAGACTATGACAAATGTATGACAAGAGTTTGGCTCAGAGGTACTGAGCCCTGGACACCATCTGGAGTCCTTGTTTCTTCTCCATGTTGCTTAGGGTCTCAACCTCAGCTTTACCATCCAGATTCACATATAAATGATATCCTTCAGGGATTGTCTCCTCTGTAGAATGTCTACATTGAGGTTAAGGGTAAGACCTGTCAAGATGGCAAGGCTTGCCTTTTGCAGCATAGATTCTGTTTCTTGGAGAATTTTTTTATCTGTATGTTTGCAAATTAGTTAAGTGTGAAAGTTTGCCTGGAGGTCATGGCAGAGCTGAAGTGTTATGCATCAAAGAAGGTTGTGTTAGTCAGGTTCAGCTAGAGTCTGCTGCAATAACATGTAACTTCAACAGTATAACATAAATTCTTTCATTTCACTATCCCGCTCTTGTTCTTGTTCTTTTTCTTCTCTTCTTGTTCTTCTTCTTATTCCTCTTGTTGTTCTTCTTGTTCTTGTTTTCCTCCTTCCTTCCTCCTCTTTCTTCCTCTGTCTCTCTCTGTCTCTTTCTCTCTCTCTGTCTCTCTCTGTCTCTCTGTCTTTCTCTGTCTCTCTGTCTTTCTCTGAACATCATCGCATTGGGTACCCCTGCCTCTCCTGGCTGGCCAGAAATTTGCTGTATAACCTAGGCTTTCCTGAAATTGCCACAATCCTCCTACTCCTATCTTCAGAGTACTGGGACAACAGGTGTGAGCCTCCATGCCTGGCAAAGATTTTTTTTTTTTAACCATTCAGTGTGGGTATATATTAGTCATGAAAGTGTGGGTGGGAAAGGGTGGAGGCTTTTTGTTACAGTCCCTGAACTAACCTTTGGACAGTATTTACATACAGCTCAATCGTGGCAGAGGCAATGATCAACCAACATTGCTCATAGCATATTGGCTAAGAGAACCACTTGACCATATTTAACTTCCAGACAATTCTATTGGCTATCTAGAGAGAGGGGGAAATTGGAGTGTCTGTATCACTGCTGACTTCTAAGAGAAAAGGTGAGGGTTAAGGAGGATTTGAGGGAGAGTCAGGGAGCCTAAGCTTCTTAGGGTTATATCTCTACCTATAGCAGCTCTGATAGAAAGGACTGGTGAAGGAAAAATCTTCAGTTGTATCCTGACCTGAAAGGAACCAAGAATAACTCTAAATCTATAGGATTTCCCATGAAGTGTGTAACTCATATCCCTGGGAGATTCAACAGCTTGTGTTGTTCCTAAATATCTCTATATGGGAATGGGAGTAAAGTAGTGTCCCACTAGTCCTCTGGGGAGAGAAAGGAATGTGTCACAAAAGTGTCATAATCAAGATGCAGATCATTTAGGCCAAGTGAGAAAGCTATATACTTTGGACTAGGTACCAAATGAGCATGTTCATGTACCTGTCATTTTCCCACCAAGGTTATGCATTCATCAAAGTCAAGGACAATTTCTCTTTGTATGTTACCTTCAGAGTCCCAAATGACTCTAGACCAAGGGATGCTTAATTGTTCAATGTATGTTTTCAGGTGACCAGATGCAGCATAAGCATGTGTGTGCTTCTCCCTGAGGGTCAGAATCCAGGGAGCTGTGAAGTCTCCTGTGCTACAGTCTTCTTGGTGCAGTTGACTTCTGTACCCCTTAAATTAACAGTGCTCCAATTGCTCTTAGAGAGAGATACAAACCTTCCTCAGCTGTCCTCTGCTGGTCAAGAGGACCAGCCCCACAGATTATTCCAATGGCAGTGGCAATACAGAAAACCCAAACTGTGAGTTGATGGGGTGCATCAGGCAGGCAAATGACAGCCCCATGAGAGGCAGTGGGTATATGGTAATGGTCCAGACATTGGCATTGGGGATCTCTGTTTTCCTTGCCCATTCATTTGATTATTCTCATTTACGTACTATTACAAGCTTTCTTTGTCCAAAATGAGAAAAGGGGATTGGAGTGATGTGGTCAACTTTGTGGGGAAGGGGTCATGTAAATGCATTTGCATGGTCTTCATCGGTAATATTTTTAGTAGTATATGTATTTTATGTAGGATAGAGTTAGGGACCAGTGACAAACAAAGCCTCTGCCTCTAATGTGGTTACTGTGATACAGTTTCCTTGATGCCTACAGTTTCATTTTTCTCACTCAACTATGGTCCTTTAGTATTAAATGGAAAATTTGAGAAATCATCATCTCATGTTTTATTTTATTACAGTGCATCCTTATAATTGTCCCATTTTATTTTTTGTTATGGCTATTAATTTCTTACTTGTCTCATGCATAAATTACATTTTATCTTAGGCATGCAGTGCAGGAAAATACACAGGATAGTAGATAGGGTTCCCATGTCTCCAGGCATCTGCTGGGGTTATAGGATGTGTCCCCTGGGTTTAAAGGCATAACTGTGCTTATAATAAGCTAAAAACTTACAGATATTGACCAAATGGTTTTAGTCCACAGGGAAACACAGTAAAAATATACTTGGAATGTAAAACCTGAGCTTCTTAGGGCCACATCTTTACCTACAGGAGCTCTGATGGGTATATGAATTTCAGGGGTCAAAGGTTAAGGATTGTTAGTCCCAGGTGAGAAAGCACCTACATGGCATGGCAGATGGACAGCAAAGGTTTTTGGAGGGGAAAGGTAGATTATAGGTGGCTGAACTTTTAATAGCTGTGCAGGTGTACAGGTGTGCAGGTGTGGCCATGAGTCCCTCCTGTTTCCTTGAATCCCTCCTCATTCAGATGTTATAAGGTTGGTGTGAGTTACTGTCTTATGCCTCCCCACACGCTGTGTGTGTGTGTGTGTATGTGTGGTGTGATTATATGTGTATGTGTTTGTGTGTGTATATGAGTATGTGTGTTTGTGTATGTGTGAGTGTATATGCACTTGTAGTATGAGCATGTTTGTGTTTATGTACATGTGTGTATGTGTTCAGGTGCAGATGCATGTATGTATGCGGATGAGTGAGCATGTGGAGCCCAAGGGTCAATCTGGGATGTCACTATTCACTATCTACTTGGTTTTTGATACAAGGCATCTCACTTGGACCTGGTCTTCACCAGTGGATTCTCCTATCTCTGTGCTGGGATGACAAGCACATGCAATCATGTCGTGATAAATGCTATTTTCATTGTTTTATGTAAGAACTGGCTTCTAACTCTGAAGTGGTTAGACCCTCACCTGAGAGTTTGAAGCTGCTGCAGCCCAGCAACCTTGTCCTTCCCTCCCTAACATTCCAACCTACTGAATGCCATTTGTCAGCTTTGACCTTTTCCCAAGCCACATTCAAGTCTCAGTGGGGAGGCCAGTGGACCTCTAGAATTCCAGGTTAGCAGATTTAGGATACAGGGCATAGATGCTGAGAAGAAATGGCATTCAGCATTCCAACCATCCTCAAGATGCCTCTAGACCTTGCTTTGTTTTTCTGAGTCCAGTGATGGTCACCCTTGTCATCACTGCCATAACCACCACCAGTGCTACCTGATGCCCTAGTTACAAGAACCTTGATTTACCACCACTTGATCCACCACTCCACCTGTACCCTATGGCTAATCTCAGGGGATTATGGTCCCCATGCAGTCCCCACAGACGGCTTTCTATAGCTCATGTCCATGATACAGCCGTCTATGTGAGATAAGGGGCGTGATGGCAAGATGGCCAATGTTTACCACCAGAAGTGACCTTCTTCCTTTGGTGGCTGGTGAATCACACTCCTCAGTAATCACTAAGTAATGCACTATTCTTGGAGGACCTTTGATGGGACTGGGCCCACAGCAAGAAGAACCTACTTTGCATCACCCCACCCCTGGCTTCCTGCTTGTGTGTTCTGAACACTGAAAGTGTTTCCCTTGGATCCTATACTCAGCTTGCTGCTTTTGAATCAGCTTTGAGGGGGGCTCTGGGTTGAAGATGTTATCCTCACTTTATAGGTATAGGAAAGGGCATAGCTTGTTAAAATGATATCTCCTGGACTGCCTTGTCCAAGACCCACAGCTTGTCTCTAAGAACCCTGCACTCCCTACTGTCTTGACTTTGACCTGGGCACTGTAGATATATTGCTTCAAGTCTCAGAGTTATGAGAACTGACCCAAACTGCCCATATGTGCTTATTTGGTATCATAAAGCATCAACTAGTCAGCCACATATACTGGTTTGGGCAGAAACTGTGTTTCCTTCTCTGTCAAGTAGCTGCCAACCTTTTCCCTCACTAGTATTTGTTGGCAAGACAGTAGAAGCATTCATGAATTAAAAACACAGTGAAATGACACTTGAATTCTCCAGGGAATGATTCTGCTATGATGGATAAACATGTTAATTACTCAGAATTTAACCTCCAGCTGTCGCCTTTATGGCGCTTCTCCTCACAGCCGGAGTTTGGGGCGTTGCAGGCTGGAGTCACAGGAGCTGTCTGACCCTGGGGAATATTCCCCCATCCCTAAATTCTGGGCTGTTGTGTTATAGGGCACCTGGGCATACAGCTCAAGCCAATTCCTAGGAGGCAGCAAATATAGACAGGTAGAGATCCCAAGCTCTGATATCAGTGCTTCTGCTCAGGCATTTGCTTTGTCCTACATTTCCTAACCACTCGATGAGTTGTTTTGAAGATTAAATGTTTAAGGGAAGCAATTGCTAATCATGTTGTGTGCTGCTTTCCCCCTTCCATAGGTTTTGCTTTTCTGTATTTTCCTGCCACCTCTTTTTCTCTTGGGTAACTTACAGCTCTTTTTTTTTTTTTTTTTTTTGAGCCTGATTTTAGCTATCTCAACAGAGAGGACTGAGGGCATAAGATTTCATATAGACTTCTAGAATGCTAGTGGAAACTACCTGTTGGTTCATTTCATTAACACATTTCACAAGTGTAGTGTTGTACTCCTATAACTTAGCCCTCCTAAGGCTGAGGGCCAATCTTGGCTATTTAGCAAGACTAAGAAAGACAATCAGACAGGGATCAAGGAAGAGTAGGAGTAGAGGAAGAAGAAAAGAAAGAAAAGAGTTCAAAGAGAGTTGACTTAAGGCTGAGAAGATGACTCGGTGTCTGTGACTTACCACACAAGCATGAGGGCTGGAGTTCAGATCCCCAGAATTCCTGTAAAAGGCAAGCAGGCATCAGGCCACTTGTAATCTTAGCACCAGGGAGGAAGAGACAAGAAATTCCCAGGACAAGTTAGCTAGCTAGATTGGTTGAAATTGTCAAGTTCCAGGTTCAAAATGAGACCCTGCTTCAATAAATAAAATGGAAAACAATCAAGGGAAATACTCAATGCTGTCTTTGGGCTTTTGCCTGCACATATATGTGTGTCTGCACACATACATGCATTATGTATGCATAACAGGTTTTTTCCTTTAAAAAGAGAGTTAGCTATGTGCTAGGTCCTATGCTAAGAAGTGTGCCTAAACCTCCATTGAAGACATGCCCTGTGACTCTCAGTACTTTACTAGGGGAAGCATAATTACAAATGAGCCACACTCCACAGCATGAAGTAGTGGATGTTTTGATAAGAAAAAGGATTTTCTCCACTGGAGCCACCATGACACTTGTATATCTTGAGAAGCACAGGGGCATGGGGTTCATAGTCTAAGACCTGTGAGTGAGCAAGGCTTTGGTGTCTTATGTGTGACATTGAACAACCCTGTTGGCCTCTCTAAGACTCAATTTATAACTCTGAAAAATGGGAATAGCTACTATAGGCTGATTATGAAAGTTGAAAATGAGCACCGGTCTGAAACACTCATTTCAATCATACTGCCAGCCAAGGAAATGAGGCAGGAATCCCTTTAACCAAAGTGGAAGGGTCCTCACCTCCAGCAGAGCCTGAATTCTGAACCTTCAATAATGAAACAAGATGCCTAGTTTAAGGCACCTCATACTTTGGGGATGCATCTTAGTTTGGGTTTCTTGCTGTGAAGAGACACCATGACCAAGGCAACTCTTATAAAGGAAAACATTTCATTGGAGCCAGCTTACAGTTCACAGGTTTAGTCTGTTATCATCATGGCTGGAAGCACAGCACCATGAAGGCAGACATGGTGCTGGAGAGGGAACTAAGAGTTCTACCTCTGGACCCAGAAGCAGCAGAAAATGACAGTGACACTGGGCATGTCTTGATCATCTTAGACCTCAAAGCCCACCCTCTAGTGACACTCTTCCTCCAATGATGCCATACCTCCTAATAGTGACACTCCCTATGGCCTATGGGGAGTCATTTTTATTCAAACTACCACAAAGCATGAAACAGCACCCTATTTATCCATGTCCCCTTGGTTGCTACCTTTTCTATCAGGTCCTGCCTCTTGTAAGCCAAGCAACTGGATGGATGACTCCAGCCTCCCAAGAACTAATCAAGGGTTTTCCAGCTTTCAGGTCACATTCCAAAGAACCAAGAAGTCTTGGCTCATGGTGCTGGGATGGTTCACTGCTGGTAGGACTATTAAGAGTACCAGGAAGAGCCAGTCACTTTATCTTCCCTGATGGGGAAATTTGACCAGCATTTGATAAAACAAACAAACATATATACAACAGCTCAGTACCAACAAGTGAAGTAAACCTAGCTGCTGCTGCCTTGAAGTTTGTGTGGGGGTGGTGAGGACACTTGGGGTGGAGGGGGATACAGTGAGGCTAAGGAAAGCAACAGGAGAAAGGCACTGCAAATCTTAGGTGCAGAATTTGCACTTCAGACTTTGTTCTGAAGCTTGCTTTCCAGACTGGGCTGTGGAAATGAATATAAACTATTCTTCCAAGCCCACCCCCAGAACATGAATTCTCTCCCCTCCTTACCTTCCTGTGTATTTATGAACAAAGCAAGGCTTATCCTTAGTAGACAGTTGATGATACCCAGTTCTCTAGGACCCAGTGAAGAATGTGACCACAAAAGAACAAAGAATAGTGTTGGTAGAAATGGTCACGGTGACAAGAGAAGGACAATCTTGTTAGATTGCCTCCCTCCCTCTCCCTCTCTCTCCTCCCTCATTCATTCTTTCTCCATTTCTCTCCCTTCTTCCTTTCTCAACCCCTTCTCTCCTCTCCTTCCACCCTCCCTCTCTCTTCCTCCTCCATCCTCTTTCTTTCTCTTCCTCACCTGTTGGTCTTGACCTTCTACCATGTTTAAAAAGTGTCACTCTTTCACTGATATATGTCAGGGTAGCTGTTCCCCCCTACTTTGTGTATCTCCTGTCTCTCCCTGCTATTCTGTTGTAGGAGTATGGGATTACACACACAGATACACACACACGCACACACACAAGTCCTCACACTTGCAAGGCAAGCCACTTATGCATCCAGCTATCTCTCTACCCTACATTAGGGTTTTATGAAGCTAGAAAGATTCCACATTGAGTTGTCCCTTAGTCGACGTGAGTAGTGTAGCATCAAGTAGAACTTGGGAGCTACACAATAAAACCCTAGTGTGAGTTGTTTTTAAGGCAGTGTAAGTTATCCAGCTGGGGTGTAGCAGTAGGAACTCTGAGGTGTGGTACTAATATTTAGGGAAGTGTTCTCATACATGGTGGTATATAATACAGTCAGGAACAGGGTTCTTTGGAAACTTTTAGCTCATCCCATTTTAACCTGCCCACTGTCCTCATCTTACTAAGGAGGGTATGAATCCAGAGGTCACATAGAAAATTAGTAGTGATTATACTAAAACTGTAATACTATCCAGCTGTCCTGTCCCAGAGTCTTTCCATCAGACCAGATCCCTGCCTTTCCTCCCTAATTGGTTAGCTTTCATCAAACCCCTTTACACACTAAGCAGCTATATTCTTTGGCCTGGTAGGAAAGACACTCTTGGCAATTTAGTTTGACACTTGGCATCATGAGTCTAGAAGAGTTGAAGTAATTTGCTTCAGATAATAAACTTTGGTAGATTCCAAACTCCAACCAAGACATTGGACAATCTAAACCAGTGCTTTTCAAAGTGGGGTGCCCAGAAGAGCATCATCACCTGGCAGTTTATAAGGATGCAGACTCCATCATCTGAGTTTGATTACATCCTCTTGGCGATTCTGACATATGCTCTGCCTTGAGTTGCTCTATGACAGGTCAGCTGATGAACTTTCCAGGTGCACTTCAGCCTTTCATAACTATGCTTTGTAAATCAAATCACCGACTTCTTGCCAGGAAAGAAACTTCAAGGTCACTGGCACTTCTTAGCAGCTCAATTTCTGGTGGTCTCTTTTGACCATGGGATTCTTCAGGAAGCCTGGCACTGGTGCCCCGCCACCCAGTGGGGTCTCTGAGTCTGAAGGCAGCCTAATTGGTGTTGTTGAACCTATTGGGGGGGGGTGCTGAGGAGATTTTGTGAATCCTGTTTGCTTTCATGCAGATTTGAGCAGTTTGACCCAGTCAAGTGGAAAATTAAAAAAACCAGAAAGAGACATAACTTGAGACACCAAATATTCATTGCAATCAAGGCACTTCTTGACTTCTATATACTGCACTTGGGAGACCATGAGGAGAGCTACTGTCATTTTCTTCTTGATTCACTAGGTTTCTGTCTTGTGCTTTCCAAATGCCAGACACTTTACTTTAGCAATGGGTATATAAAAATCAAGTGATATTGTCCCATCCCAGAGAGAACTCTCTGTCTAATGTGATGTCTGATGGCAGTAATTTCTATCAGAGAAAATATAGTGGCTTTTAATTGATGCAGTCAACCTATGAGATCTGGCCAATAGAACATTGCATAAAAATAATTCTCTGATTGTCCCATTGGTGAGGGATAGCTTTGTACATGAAGTAAGGCAGTGCTTCTGTGGTGGTATGTGGAGTAGGATCTGATAAAGCCCAGTGCAGGGGGAAGGGTCTGATGAAGACTTTCTTGTTTAATGAACCATGTCACTGTGAACAGCTGTGGTGTAACCCAGCCAGACAACTGTGCAAACCAGATGATGTCTCCAGTGGATTGAATCGACTTTGATTTGGTTTGGTTGGTTCTCCAAAGGCAAATACTTCCAAGTTGGGTGGGGAAGAAAAAAACAAAATCACCATCCCAACTTTGCTTTTAACTTCTAATTATTGGATGGCTTTTTACTTTCAAGTCTTCAGAGAAAGCATGGAATGGCTGCTACCCAGTTAGTGGCAAGAGAGGGCCAAGAATAATCACGTATCTGTAATAGCTATTAGTGTACTGTGCATAAGACTCACACTGTGTCTTGTTGATGAGCTTCCCTATGGGTCTATAAGAGACAGACCAAAACCAAGACCATTCCTACGTGAGTCTTCAAAACAGTGGGGCTCCAGCTCGCCAAGCTGTCACCTTCCCTTACATGCCACCAAATGTAAGTGCACAGCTGAACATCATGAATAGAAATGGGCTCCATGTGAAACTCTTCCAATACCCCCATCTCTGCCATTTTCAAAGGGACACTGTAGGTCATCACTAATGTCATAAAAAATCAAATAGAATATAATGTCATAACATGTTTCCTCATACCTAGTTGGGTTACTACTGCTTCGTGAAACTAATTTCATTTGTGTACCTATGGTGTGGAAGCTCTGAACAACATTATAAAAGCCATTGATGAAAGCTAACGTTCACTAGGGCTCTTTTTCAAATCCAAGGAAGCAAGACACTTGTGTTTGGTTTGCATGTGACCACAAGATTTTGGAAAGATGGTATAGGGAAAGATTTGAGATCACCTGGATGCCAAGTGTATTTACCAAGTCTGTAACCCACACCAGCTGTAGACCAGAGGCAGGAGTAATGTTTCCATGGCTATCTGTGCCTCACTGCAGGGGTCACTGACAGGTTTGGTGTGTTAACACAACCAAGTTGGCTAATGAGCAGATACAAAGCAACAGCTTAGAAGCAATTCTGGGAAGAACAGGGTCTCTTCCTGCTATTTTCTGAGCTGTTCAGCAGGGGTACAACTGACCTTTAAAATCTCCAAATGTCTGTCATGAGGGAAACTATTAGATCTTTTCTCAGTTGGTTCAGCCTATAGAAGTTTGCCTCAGTGTGGGAGACCTTTTCTTTCTGTGGTATCTGGACCCTTATTCCCATGGCCAGGGTATCTATAAAAGAAAGAAAAGGAGTTGGGGATGAAACCTTTTTCATGCAGTAGAATGACTCTCAAAAGCTGGTAACTCATTTATTGCAAATTTGAATGTGGATGAGGGGAAAGCTACCTTGGCAATGGATTTCAGCCTTAGTAAGACTGGACATCCAGTACAGACACCCAAAATATAAGACTAGATTTACCTAGCCTTCTCCTTACTACATGTCTACATCCCAAACATTTTGATAGTTTGTTTTCCAGATTTGTTTTTTACTTTTTAAATTTGTATTTATTATTATTAACTTTTTAAAAGATTTATTTATTTATTTTATGCATGTGAGTACACTGTCACTATCTTCAGATATACCAGAAGAGGGCATCGAATCCCATTATAGATGCTTGTGAGCTACCATGTGGTTGTGGGAATTGAACTCAGGACCTCTGGAAGAGCAGTTAGTGCTCTTAACCACTGAACCATCTCTCCAGCCCCTATTATTAACTTTTTATTGATTCTTTGTGAATGTTACATCATACACCCTAGTCCCACTTCCCATCCCTTTGTATGTGCCCTCCAACCTTGCAACCTCCTGCACAAAGAAAATAAAAAAAAAGAAACCAAACCATCTAGTCATGGAAATAGTAGCATGTCACACAGTATACTCTCTTGTCCATACATTTTTATTTACAAATGTTCATTGCAACTAGTCATTGGTGTGTCTAGAGGCCTCTGGCCTCTGCTACACTATCAGTATTAGATCTTCTCTGGGACTTCTCTTAGATATCATTGTTGCCCAGTGTCATGAAGATCTTGAAGCTTTGCATCTGCAGTACCAGCCCCTTCATGTGCTCCAGCAGTTCATAGATAGGGTGGACCAACTCAAAGCCTTGGATCTTAGCCTGGGTGGTTGTTGACTTGGTCAGCTTGCCAGCTCTCCCACACTCACTCACACCACCAGGACTAGCTTTCCAGTGCTTGCCCTGGCTAGCTCGTCTAATGCAGCAGCAGGCAAGGGGTTGGGCCAACTCTCCAGCTTTCATCTGTTTCACTCTGTTCTATTTTGTTTGCTTCTCTTCTACTCTGTTCTATCCTCATCCCATTTGTGAAATGATGGTAAAGGCTCACTAAATCAATTTCATCTTCCACTAATGGGTTGTAACCCACGACTTAAAAAAAAAAAAAAAAACAACCCAGCAACAACAACAAAACACCAGATCAGATTATATTAAAACTCACTTTCAATCCCTAAATCCTATGAGTCCAATGTAAATCGCCACTGTAATATTAGGGTATAAAATTTTATGTGCAGCAGGCTCCTTGTTAAATTGTTGGCTGACTGAAAACCATCTGTTATTAATTCACTCATTCACTGGGTCTCTCATTCATTCCATTCATTACTTAGGAACCAGGTATTGTGTGAGGCCATGCTGTCCTCAAGTTAATAAAACAGAGGAGCCCTTGCTTTTGAAGGCAGGTTCCCTGTGGTTACCATCATCTCAGCAACTCCTTGCTTAGGGTTTCCTTTGAGAGAGAAAACCCTTGAACAAGGAGGCCATCACACTACCCCTGTGCTATTGAGTGAAATATTTAGCCCTGAATCCTGGTCCACTGGCAAGGAGCATCACATCCTGCAAATGACCTCAGAATGAACATAAACCAAGACACACAATGCTATGGAAGCCCCGTTTCCTCTTGTGTCCACCCCCCCCCCCCCGGTACAAGTAGCTTAAAGGGAAGAGAAATGTTCCCTAATTACTTGTTGTATATTGATTTGTCTTGTCCATGGACCACTAATCCTGCAGACCAACTTGCAGGGCCTCATAAATGAGATTGCTTAGAGCAGGGAGCTAATCAGATTTCTCACGTTTAGCTCAGCTCTCTGCTACACTTTAGGGAAGCTCAGCATACAGTCTCTGTTAACCATTTCCCAACTGGAGGTGACCCTTCATAGGGCCACAGAGATGCAGATGACTTGAATGTGAGATGAAGGCTGGAAGCTGGATCTTCCTTTCGTCTCAGCATCTTCAAGCTGCTTCCCCAAAGATCCCTTCCCTTCCCCTCTATCCATTTCTGGATCACCTCCTGCCTTTTTCATTTGCTTTGTGTCCATCCTCTGTACCCTTGTTTCCTGCTGCTCCTCATTCCTCATTTGAGCAATGAGATAGCAGTTTAGACACTCCCTTAGCGGGCTCTTGTGTCCTTTTGTCTGGAATGCCCCGCCTGTCCACTTCCCCCTCACTGCAGCACTCAACACCAAATAAAGTGAGTGCCCTTCTCCTCAGAGTCCCTTC
Source organism: Mastomys natalensis (assembly GCA_021653895.1). Lineage (NCBI taxonomy): Eukaryota > Metazoa > Chordata > Mammalia > Rodentia > Muridae > Mastomys > Mastomys natalensis. The sequence goes on along the minus strand of JAJTUV010000261.1, from coordinate 1,192,904 downwards.
CCCTGAGCTAACAGGACTGGCTGCCATCTAGAGGACTATGCAGGTCTGACTTGGATACTGAGCTCTAAGATAGCAGTCATGGGGTTGGATGTGGGACTGTGACATTGTGGCTCAATTGTCATACTACCTGAGAGCCAAAAAACCCAAGCTCTGTCAGGTGTGTGTCTGGTGGGTTCCCTGAGGTGATCTGTTGGAATGACAGCTGACTTTAATCAACAGGAGAAGGACCTGGGAAACAATCAAGGCTCAGCTATCTCAGTATTTACAGAAGATCATGCTCCTCCAGTGCCTGGTTTGATGAATCTGATCCTTAGCACTTGAAATACAGGGATTGGCCCTGTGACTTGAGTGCTCCAGCCTTTTTTTTTTTTTTTTTTTTTTGACAGATGAACAAACCAAGGTCCAGAGCCAATATAGCTTACCCAAAGACACCAAGAATGTGACCACCCAGATAGGGGGATTGGTTGCTTTGGCTTTGACGAACAGAGCCTAGTTACCAATTCTCCTTCCTCTCATTTCCAGTGTCTTCTCTTGGGTATCCTTGTTCTTCCCTAGAGCTGAAAGACAGGGATGAAGGAGCAGCCATTGCCATGGAAACCAACTGAAAGCACAGTCAGACTATTCTCTCCATGACTGTGGCTCTCTGGCGGCAGCTGCAGGTTCCAGTGCTGGGCCTTAATGGCGGCACTGGGACCATTCACCATATTTATGGAGGAGAAGTCTGCTGGGAAACTTGATGTCCTCCAACATAAATCACATGGGCTTGTCAAAGAGGGACCAAATAGGTCTCGTGTTCTCTTTCCCTACTCAAAACAATCTCTCTCTGCCAGACTCCTAATAGGATGTATGGATCCTTTGAGAAGACTTTGGTCCTTGTATACCAGATTCAGAGCAGACAGTGGCTGTGATGAGAATGCTCTGGTTTTCAGTCTAACAAGAAAATCTAAAATGAAGATAGAGTTGGGGGAAAGAGGAAAGGAGAGAACATATTTCAGTCTCCCAAACTGCCCATTTATTTGTTAAGGTGGAGCTTTAACAACAAATAGTATACCCTGCTCACGTGGTCCTGGGAGTAGAGGGGGCAGGTTTTGTGGGATGGTTATCTCTATCTGGTCATCTCGTCTCTCCTTCTGTCTCAATGTCTATTCTGATTTCTCCTGTTTATAAAGTGCTCTGGAGAAGCTCCCATTCTAAGTCATTCCACCATCTCACAATGCTCCATTTTAAAGTTGTTCTCCTAATAGCTGGGATGGGGTGGGGAGGATTTCTTTTGTTGCCTCTGAAGCTCTTCTTTCCATGGGCTTGGACTTCAAGTCTCGGGCTTTTATGATGATGATAAGAATGGTGTGTGCGCGCGTGTGTGTGTGTAAACACATGCATGCACCTTATCATGGCACATATGTCTAAGTCAGAGAACACTTTTTAAGAATTGGTTCTCTCCTTTTGTCCTGTGTTATAGAGATGGAAGTCCAGTTATCAGGTCTGTGTGCCAAACACTTTTTACCTATTGAGCCATCTCACTGGCTCAGGTCTCAGTTTCTCTCTCTCTCTCTCTCTCTCTCTCTCTCTCTCTCTCTTCTCTCTCTCTCTCTCTCTCTGAGGCAGGGTTTCCTCTGGGTTTCTCAGTGTAGCCCTGGTTGTCCTGGAACTCAGTCAGTAGATCAGGCTGGCCTTGAGGTTTGAGCTTGAGATCATAGATCCACCTGCCCCTGGAATTGTTTATGTAACTAGATTGGTGTGTTGCTTCTAGAACATGATCTCCATAAGATACTAACATGCATGATATCTGAGACAGTTGCTCAAGGCTGACCTGGAGGCCCTTGGATCAATACTTCTGACATTAGCCCTCTAGTGGTTGAGTTACGGGTCAGGGGTAGAGGTTTAGGATTGCAGCAGGGCTATTTGAGAGTCACCAATGGGACTTGGTCACTGGCTTTTTAACAAGCAGCACAGTGTGGCTGTGATTGCCCACTGGTCTAAAGGATCAGCTCCAGCAAGTTTTTCAAAGGTGCCAAGTGAAGTCCCGCCTCTATATCTTTGTGTTAATTACTCACACCCCTATGCTGTCACTGCCTCTGGAATCTCAACTGTCATACTACCACAGTCAGAAAACCCAAGCACTGTTTGTTGTGAGTATCTGATGGGGTCCCCTGAAGTGATCTGTTGAAATGACACCTGACCTTTATCAGGTGACAAACATGGAGGCTCACTGCTCTGGGTGATGCATAGACTACCCGTGAAGATCTATTTCAGATGCATCCATGTCTAGGAATGTACGTCACCTCCAAACCCCATAGCCTCTGCTTTTAGGGCTTATCAAGAAGGGAAGGAGGACAAGGAGAAGTTTTTTCCTATGTGGCTGATAGAGAATTGTAATTGAGTCAAGTAATCAAGGCCTCAGATGTGGCCTGGGGAGTAATTCAGTGTTTAAAGGCTTGCTATGCAAGCTTGGAGACTGAAGTTTGGGTACCAAAAGCCCACACAGAACAATGTGCTTGCATGTACTACTAGCACTTGGGAGGTGGAGACAGACAATCACCCAGGACAAGCTGGGTAGGAAGACTAGCCAAATTGGTGGCATCTGGATTTTGCAACCAAAGGAGTTATTGGTGTCAACCTCTGGCCTATTTGGGGAGTGTATGAAAAAAAAAATCGACTCGGTGTTGTTGTCGGGACTTACTTTATGATCAGATACTTAAGGCCATTATTTCTAGGCGTGTGTGTGTGTGTGTGTGGTGTGTGTGTGTGTGTGTATGATATTTGTCTTCACCAGGCCTCAAGCATGATTTCACAGCACAGTGCTTAACCCATTCTCCTGTACCCTCACCCACACATAGTGCACTCAATAGACATGAACACACATGCACATGTATACCATACATACATACATACATACATACATACACAAATCAGAAAGGAAGAAAAAGAGATGTCCAAAGCTTTTAGATTGTAGGTAAGAAACTAAGAGCAGAGGAGGGTACTGCACTGCTCATAGTACTGTTCAGCAGAAACTCTTGAACTTTGAGCTTCAGGCTTCTGACTTTGCCCAGGCTTCTTGCTCATCACTGTCCCAGGACCAGGGCTGCTCCTGGAGCATTGTCCTTTGACCCTGCACATGACCCTGAGTCACATGGAGAAGATGCAGGTAGGGTGTGTAGGCATCAGCCTGGAGAATAGACTGTAAGAAACACTGAAGCTAGGCAGAGTTGGTATGGGAGGGGCCTTTTCTCCAAATCACCACTCCAGCCACTCAACCCTTGTTGGGGCAGTAGGAGGAATGAAAGGCTTAGTATCTTTCTTACTCCTTGGGGAACCATGGTAATGTTTAGAAACATGTTGGGAAAGAGGCAATTTTACTATTGATACCTTGGTTGGTATATGTGTATGTAAGTGTATGTATGTATGTATGTATGTATGTATGTGTGTGTGTGTATGTATGTGGAATCATGGAAGAATAGGACAACTTTGATTGTCATTCCTCAGATACTGCTGACCAGTTTTTTTTTTCCATTTTTTTCTTTCCTTCCTTCCTTCCTTCCTTCCTTCCTTCCTTCCTTCCTTCCTTTCTTTCTTTCTTTTTTTCTTTTTTCTTTTTGCATTTCGTTCTGAGAGATAGTCACTCACTGATCTAGAAGCACAGGGATCTGCTAGTGGCTACTTCCCTGGCACTGGGATGATAAACATATGTGACCACGCCCTGGTCATGGCCAAGCCTTTCTTTCTCAAAGCTCAAGACTTTCTTTACACATGTTTAAGGATTAAACACAGGTCCCCATGCTAGCAGGGCAAGCACTTTGCTGACTGCACCATCCCTCTGGATTTGTTTTTAATTTTGTTTTAATGGAAACTCCTTAGACAGACAGATTCTGCTGTTGAGGAAGTACCAGCCAGCCTTCAATCACCTAAGTTATGGAAACATCTGGAGAGGGTCATTTAGGCTCAAAGGCTAGAGACATGTGAGGACTTGTGTGTTCATATGTGTGCAGTTCCCTCCATGAGTTGCGCATTTCCGCATTATGTCATGGAAAAATACTAAGCTAAGTCACAGGTGCAAAAATGCTGATCTGGCTGGATCCAGTAAGAAAATACAATTTTGGTAACAACAATAAGAAAAAAACATATTTATGTACTCAGTAGACACGTGGTTGTTTCCAGTGTGGAAAAGACAATTGAGATAGCTAGACTCCTTTGGGTGAAGAAGAGAAAGTGGCTTTTATAGACATGGACAATAGCATGGCACATGGGCACAGGCTGTGTTGTCCATTTGGGGGATCAGAATTCAAACCTGACCTTGCTGCCCTTTTTGTTTGTGATCTTGGGCATCTTTCTGATACTTTGAATGTGAGTGGGAACTGGGAGTTCATTCACCGTTTCTCCTTAAGAGCCTTTCAAGGATAAGTTAACCTGGTATCTTGTTGAGGTATAAGGCCTGCAATCTTGAGCCTTCTGGCCTTAGACTCAGATCAGGTACAGGCCTGCATGTTGGGACCCATACACACAAAGTGACCCCCTTGGGGTCACTATTTTGGTGGCATGTCAGTGTTAGAAAACCACCAGCTGGGTAGCTTCATCTCCCCAGTTGTGTCTGGGCAGCAGCCGGTGGCGTCATCTCCATTGTGGTGATCTGGAACAGCTGCTGGGATTTAAGCGTGCACTTAGAGGAATTACCTGGGATCGTAGCCGGCCTTACTGAAAGGGAACACATTTCTGTAAGCCGAGCTAATGTCTGAAGCTGGAGCACAGGGACTTTCCTTCCATAGCAGGAGAGATATCAACAACAGGACCAGGCTGCCTGGAGAAGGCTGCCCTAAATAAGAATCACGATTTCTTCCAGGATGTGCTTAGCTTGGACTCAGGTTGGAGAACGTGTGAAAAGACTGGGTATGATCCAGAGAAGTATTTTTCATGTCAAATGCCTAGCGTCTCTAGGTAGCTCTAGGCACTACGGTGTAATGGATATCTTGGCCACACCTTGAAGATTACTCCATAAGCACATTCCATGTTGTTCCCTTGTGTATCTGTGTCATACACACACACACACACACACACACACACCACACACACACACACATATATACACAATGGTCCCCTAAGGTATCTCCATCTCTTCAAAGTCCCAGTAGTCTGTAGTTGCTCACCTGTGGCCCTATATAGGTGGGGGCACCACACCCATCTTCTGGTAACTTTATCTTCTTGTAAGCAGTGAGTAACGAACACGCAACTACTAGACATGAATAAAGAGTATAGAATTGCCTGTCACTGTAAAATCGAATCTAAGTGAAGTAGATGCATTGGAAGCCTGGAAGACATTGTCTGTGAATGAGCCTAGTACATCTCTGTTGAGAAGTGCAGCAGACTCAGCCTCTCCTTGCAGCCAGCCCTGCAGCCTCCTGCAGTATAAATACTTTGAAAAAGAAGATGACAGTGGATTTTCTTTATGTGACATTTTACAGACTAAAAGAGAATGGATCTATCATGTTGGCCTGGCCAGGTCAACTTCGTACCAACACTGGCTTCCCAATGGCTTCGAGCTCTGGCCTTAGTTGTTGTCTCCAAGCAGGCTGTTCTTCAGGAGCAATCTGCGGTATTACTGGTGCTATCTTTTTTGCATAAACTGAGGCAGATAGCCCTGGTCAGCCTAAACTGTTCATCTGGTTCCCTAACCCAGGCCACCACCACTGCTTGTATAAGCAGCTTCATGGTCTCCTAGAAGCCTATTGACATTCCCTCTTAGCAGTCCCCTTCCCCCTTCCCGGCAACAGCATGCTTCTTGCAGCAGCCAGTAAAGATCTGTCTAAGATGCTTTTCTGGTCACGTTAATTTCCGTCTGAAAGCTTGCCAGTTGTCCCATTGTACTTAGAAGAAAATCCTTGTCATGCAAATCCTTAAGAAAGGAAATCTTCAGAAAGAGAATCTTACAGGCCTTACATGGCTTGTCTGACCCAGAAGGTTTTTGTTCTGTGTTGCTGCCGAAGCAACCAAGCTCTGCCCCTGGGGCTCACTGGATTTGTGGAAGCTTCCCTTATCACCCTTGTGCCAGTTTTGCTTATATTCCTCCAGTTTGCCCTTTAAGGATATCACTATCATCATACCAAGTTGGCCACTCCTGTTCAGCATGTCTATAACAGCTGCTGGACCTGTTTCTGTACTGGTTTTCTTTTTCTTTTCTTTTTTTCTTTTGTCTGTTTAACAGACTATCTACCTGCTATGGTTTATATCTGGAAGGTTTCCCAAAGTACTATGAGTAAACAGCTTGGTTCCTTGCCCATGATGATACTGGAGGAAACGCAGCCTTGTAGGGTGTGCCCTTGAAAAACATTGTAAAACTCTGATGTCTGTCTCCATCTCTGTCTCTCCCTCTATCTCCTTGTTTCACTTCTTCTGCTATGATTTGAGTAACTTGTCCTACCCGAGGCCCATAAGCACTGGGTCCAATTAGCCACGGGTTGAAAACTCTAAAACATTAGAAACCTTTTCTTGTAGAAATTTGATTTTCTCAAGGTGTTTTGGTACAATAACAGAAAGCTGACTAGCACACTGTGTTTTTCTTCTATTCACACATGAGAGCTGTCTGGGAACAACTACGCTTGGATCTTGATTTACATTTTTATACATTATACTATACCCTGAGGTCCAAGACCACAAGGAGGACAGCTCTGGAGATGTTGCTACAGGAGAATTCAGAGATGAATTACCCACCCTGTTGCCTCCAACCATTGCAGCAGTTCACTGGTTGCCAATAAACAAGAGACCTTTAGATTTTAAGCTTTCCGGGCAGGTTCTGGCATGCTTCCCACTGGCCAGGACCACCAGTGGCAAAATTAGCTCTGAACAACTCAGCCAGATGTTTCCCTCTGTAGAGGAGTATTATGCCTAGGCTTGTAGCAAAGGAAACTTTTTACTCATAAACAGAGCAAATTTATAGTGGAAATCAGTGGGAGGGAATAAATATGAATCCCCATGAAGTCATTTTGCAGGCTGCTTTATAGATTGTAATCACCCATTTAGAATTTGCAGGCTATTAATTTTGTTTGGAGAGCACCTCAGGACTCTTGGGGGCACAATTTATAAGTCTGTAGTGTCACACTCATGGATCGAGGCCTTGAACCCCTGAAAGGTTTGGAAAGAAATTAACAAGCTACTCTGGAGGAGTTGGGGCTCCAGCATCCTTTTCCTGTGGTTCTTTTTGGACATGGGTTTTAAAAACACACTTGCCTAGTGTGTACTGTTTTTATTTTGCACCAGGCTGTAGCTTCTCTCTGTAAGCTGAGGCTGTAAAGTTTAGCTTTCAGCAAGTTGCAGTAGGAGTCTGTCTTCTGAGAACTGGGTGAGATCTAAGGAAGAGCAAGCAGGTCCTGAGTCAAGCAGGTCTGCATGGACTCTTTGGCTTAAGATTGCATGATAATTTTATGGCTGTTAAATTTGTTCAGGCTTCCTTTTCTTTCGCTGTAAATAAGACCAGTGCCTCAGCCTCAGAGGTGATAACAAGGATAAAGGAATTGAAATAGGAAAAATGCTTAGTATTCAAAATGACTTAGTTCTTACAGTGATGGGGGTGATTGGTGATTCAAAGTAAGTCTGCTAAAGCAGGAACAAAGGGCTATGATGCTGGTTCCCAACTGTGTTGCTGATGTGGTGAGTGACCTTGGGCATCATAGCCTTTCTGGTCTCAGATCGTTTGCATTAGTGAAATGAAGTTTTGGCTTAGATGGTCTCTGAGCTAATGGTGGGGGTCTATGGGCTAGTATCACCTTTGGGATCAGTTAGAATTATAGATTCTAAGGCTCTATTCTAGTCACCTTGGGGGGGGGATGGGCTCCAACTTCTGCATCTGGATGAGTTTTCCAGGTGGTTGTGGGCAGACTGAAGTCTGAGCATCATCACTGTGATGATTCACTGTGGCTATGGTACTAGCTCTCTAGTTTTCCTGGCAGTGTCACTTCTAGAGCCTCCTTCCTTGGGGTCTTGGACCAAAACAGGAAGCAAAACAGTGTCCTAACCAAAGTTTAGTTGAGGTTGGGCTCAGAGGACTTGATGTAGTATTGGAATGTCTGGTCTCTACTTTCTGACTTCTCAATGGGATGGCCTCTGTCTCCTCCTTGCCTAGTGACTTTAGATGAGGAAAAAAGTCATCTGTCATTTGGATTGCACACTGACATGTGGGTTGTAGGGGTGCTTGGGGGTGGGGCCACATATAACTACTATCATATGTGGGAGATGCGCTGTCTCCCTCAGCATCATCCTTAGCCTCATGATATTGCTTGAGACCATGTGAAGAGATATAAGATGAACAGTCAGGACTCGGGTCTGTGCTCTTTGACCTTGGACGAGTCACTTTAACTCAGAGTTCACAATGCTGCCTCATTATAAAATGGGGGTGTGTGTACTTTTTGCTACTGAGTCTTTTGAGTACCGGAACTGGTTTAAATTCCGAGAACACAGTGGAGGAAGGCAGCTGAATCCCTGCTCACAGTCTTCACCACTTCCTCTGAGCACCATGCTTGCTGTGGACTTTGATGAGATGATACATAAGAGAAGTTATTGCAGTTGTTAATGATCATCCTGTTGTCTACCTAGACTCCAGGTGTATTAAGGAGCTAAGCTTTGTTCATTTGCTTGCCCAGTGTGTGGTTGACTCATTCTCAGGAGGCATATGCACAGCTAAGAGCTGGGACTGCCTGGATAGCACCATGTCTGTGGTAGCTAGACCTGCTTCTTGGTGATTTGCTATCCACCATGCCCTCCAACTGGTGGGTTCCCCTATCCTGTTTTGGGCCACCATTGCAGCTGTTTCTGCAAAGCTTGATCCAAACTGTCTATGCCCATTGCTGCTTATTCTCTCCCCTGGCCTTTTTTCTTTTGTTTTCAGTGAGGCACATGGATCCATTAGGTGTGTTAGGGATTTGCTGAGGCGGAAGGATGCAGCTACAGCGGTAGGAACAGAAGAGAGCAAACTTCTTCATGTGGTGATTGTACCATTTGTCTTTGGGAAAGGTGGATTAAACACTTACTGGGCTACTATGCTTTGCCCAGCCCTTGAGCTGACTGAGTACAGGGGAAGTCTACCTGAGCAACGGGGAAGAGGCAGATCACCTGTGAAGGTCATTGCAGAGCACTGTGTGGATTCTGCTCACAACTGTGGTTTGGTTATTCTTTTTATCAGAACCTTGTGGATATCTGTTCACAATCCACATCTCAAGAAAGGCAAAAGGAGGGAAAAATGAGGTCTCAGGCTCTCTATTCTAGGAGTTTGCTTTTCTAGGTGGCAAAGTGGAAATAAGTCACAGGGGAAAAAACATTCTGTCATCCATAAGAGGCCCAGTGGAATTTGGAATTTGAGATGTACAGGCAGATGGATAGGAAATGCTGTCTCAGGCTGGAATAAGGGAGAGATTTGTGGACTGGGGCAAGGCCTTAGAGGCTAGAAACACAAGCAAATGAACTTTGTAAAGGAGAAAAGTGGGAAAAATCTCAGTGTGAAGCTACTGGCAGATCCATAACTGTGCTCCTCGTAGAGGTTGACATAACTTACAGCCTGGTGTACACTAATTCTTTTATTTTTAAATCTTCTGACTGATGCTCTGTAGGGAGTAAGTAAAGTCCAGAGTGAATGTGAATCATTTGACATAAGCCAGTCATGTCAAGGACATATGAGAAATTGGCAAAGCCCAACTCCCACCCCCTCGCTCTTTCCTCTCTATAGTGACCTCCTATTGAAACCAGTTTATCCCACCCCACACCACCCTGTTGCAGTAAATCTCCCACCCAAATAAGACCAGTAAAGGAAAACACAACTCAATAATTACTGTATAAATTGCACGCCTAGATTGGGCAGATTTACCATTACACTACTCTATTCCCCAGCTATGAGATCCCTTATAACTTGTGGTTTATCCAGGCCATGTGCTTGTCCTTCCACCTCCGGGCTCCTCTGTCGTCAGCTTCCTACTCCTTCATCTTCCTCCGTTGACTTCCTTCTACTTCCTTTCCTCTGTCGACTACCTCTTATATCGAATTCCTCTTACATCTAATTCCTCTTCCTCTCTCCTCCCCTAAGCCTTTTTCTCTGCCTCCCCTTCTACTGCCCAATCACTGGCTCTAGCCTTTATTTTACAAATTTAATTGGACAGAAGGTTCACAAGATTTCACCTGTGTACAGATTCACTCCTCTGCAGCCCTTCCCAGGAAAGTGGAACTAGCATCAAAATACAAGGTTGGGGCTATCCACAACACTACCCTACACTTTCTACTGAGCCCTGAGGAACCAGGTTAAAGGAGTGTGAGGATACCGGTGCCAGAACCTATAAAATATATGTGTTGACTCTCTTTGGTATATAACAGATGTCAAAGTGTACTCTGTCACTTCTCAGAGTCCCTGGTTGAAAAAGATAACTTCTGGGTGAAGACGATGGACTTATTATTTCTCAGTCTAATTTTTTCCATACTAGCCGTTTTCCATTCACATATTTTGTCTTCCTAGGCAGGAAAATTGGAGAGTTAGTTAAAAAAAAAAACCATGGCCTATTGGCATGCCCCATTGCCACTTAGTGTTGGTTTGTGGAGTCATTTGCTTGGGACAAGTCATGATGATATGACAGAAGATGACAGTATTGTCTCTAGTGTCAAAGATCATATCCAAAAATGGCAATCATGTAGCTTAACATTAAAACTGACACTGTTTAATCCAGTCAGGGTGTGGGGGTGGGGAGAGGTACTCAGAGATAGCAAGGCATGCATCAAAATCTCTTATACTCATTTCATTGTTGATGAAAATCAAAGAGATATATAGTGATTGAGAGCAGGGATCCTGGAAAAATCAGTTCATTGGCTCAAACTGTGTGTGTGTATGTCTGGGGCTCGGGAATTTGCTTTTCTAATGGCTCCAGTGAACACTGGTGCAGATGCCGTTAGTCTGTGCACCACAATTAGAGAAGGTAGGTTACAGGTGTGACGGACTGGCTTGTGCTGCCTTTGGTCCCCACTGGAAAGGTAAGGAAACCCAGAGAGGCATGGCTTTGGGCCAACTGCTTTGCTTATGGATGTTTCTAGAATGAAGGTTGAGTTGGGGAAGTGGATTAAGTAGAAGTCTTTTGGGGGATCCTTTCCATTTAAGAATCACCTTCAGTTGGCTTCAGTATGTATCAGGAGACAAAGCTGGTCAAAAGAAGGGAACCCTGAAGAATAAGAGAAGATCTAGATCTACCCTAGAGGAGTGCAAAACATGATAGTCTTTAAACGGTGCACAGGATAGCCTTGAGAGATGAGGCTAGTGTCCACTTTGATCATGAGAGAAAGAACAGACCAGTCTGCCCAGGTTTTTCAACGCCCTCAGAACTGGACTCCTTCTATGTTCACAGCAGAGTAGGGACCTGTATTATTTATTCCTGTCTGAAAAAATAAATGATGAAAGTGAGGAGTTAAGTAATGTACACAGTGTGTGTGTTGGGGGAAAGGAAAATACAGAGGCACAAACCTCCTCAGGTCTGCATTTACAAACTGAGAACAAGTTGGGAAAGAGGGACTTAGAAATCAGAGGATGTGGAGAAAATTCCCAGGTCTTTTTTGGACCTCAAGGATGTCTGGATAACATCTCTGCCTCCCACTTCCTTGAGAAGACAGCTAAATGAGCTAACACTTGGGAAGGACCCACCCATCACTGGCAAGCACATGGTGCACCCTTAAGATTTAATCGCCTTTCTCTACTTGATTCTCTGTAACCTGCTCCCAAGTCTGTGAGGCAGGATGAAAGGTGGTCATCCTCTGTCTTTAATTGGCATTGGGCTAGCCACCAGGCTCCCTAAACTCACCTAGATTGGGCTTTCAGATGGACTGAAGACATTAAAGTGTTGTGAGATGCCCCATTACTGTGATTTAAAAGCATCTCTATGCCTCCCATTTCTTTTCTATTGGATTGTCAATTTCTCAGAGAATTAAACATTTAGTGCCCAATAAGATATTTTCCTATGCTGAACACACATGGAAACACACTTATCCTCCAAGGGCTCAGTTAGAGTACACTCCAAGCCTACTCCTGCTCATTCTCTGAGGCAGGTAGTGTCTTGGTGGTTGGTGAGATGAAAGATAATGGCTGAAGTGTTTCTCTGAAAGTGGAAGATGGAGAGAAGCAGAGTCTGTTGTAAGGAGGAAGGCTAAAAGTGGACACAAGAGGGAAAATAAGCCCTCTGAAGTGATTGGGTTTACCTAGACACAACTCACGGAGAGCTCATTCCTGATGGTGATTGCCATCCTTCACCATTTCTTATGGAATCAAGCTTGTACTTGAAAGTTCTCTCTTTTCCTCAGCATGGCTGCTTGAAAGAATCAGGTCATTTGTAAGTCAAAATTTCCACAGAATCCAAAATAGGTAAATTTGCAGGTATGGAACGTTAGTGGGCTCAATTGAAAGCAGGCCTCCGTGTTTCCTGGCTGAGTGTTGTCTTCTTCTCATCTCACAGCAACAAAGGTGCAGGAGACAGAGGATGAACCTTCCATTTTTATAAGTCAGTGAAGTCTTGATTCTCCGAGAATTCACACTGGGTGTGGCCATCTTTGTGTTATCTGTGGAGGTGTCTGGGAATTCAGACCTACAGACTTCCTGGAGCTATTTTATAAAGTCCAGTGCCCAGGACCACTAAGTGAATTGGGATCCCACCACGGGGTTGTGACTCAGCCAGGGGTGCGAGTCAGCAGGATCTGGACAAGGATCTCAGGAGTTATGTCTTAAGCAGCGAGCATGGAAAGGACATGCTGGCTTGCAAGATACCTCTGCTCCCATGTCTGTCAGTAGACAGTCAGCTGCAAAAGTCTTTATGATGGCAGGTGTTATGAACTTTGAATCTGTTACTAACAAGGAGACAGTAATTGAAAGATCATGCTCTCTTCATTTAAGAATATCTTGATTAGTAAGATGCACTAGTAACTTAATATCTGCGTTCTAGGCAAGATTGGGGTAAGAGTAAATGGTATTAAATATATATTAAATTATGCAGAGTGTGAACTAGACTGCAATTTCACAATCACTATATATTGGAAAATGTGTGATTTTTTGAATTGAGTTTAACTACATAATGATATGGTGCTTCACATAAATTAGCTCATTTAATCTTCACAACACCTCTACCTGTGAACAGGTGCCCCAGTCTCCCCATTTTACTGGAGCAAGAGTTGAGGCTTAGAGATGGATTACATAACTCATCCAAATGCACAGACAGTCCAGTGCTGCCAGTCAGTGGTGAGAAGAGAGTTAGAAGTTTTGTTTTCAAAAGTAGCTCAGACACTCTATTGAGATCCAAGGCCAGACTTTCTTCAGCCTACGTCCTTCTTCTCATTGTCTCTTAATGAGGGTTCTGGGTCCTTTGAATGTCAACACATTGGACAAATGCCAACACATTGCACTGCAAGGGGATACCTGACTTGGAGAGTATCTAAGAATGAAGTTGAACATTAGACCCCCTCATTTGCCCTTGAGCTTCTGGGATTGCTTTCTTTAATTCTGTAAAGGCTGAACACGAGACATACAGTGAGTGACCAAGCCAAGGAGAGCGCTCAGGACACCAAGCAGGAGCCACTTACTCAGGTCGTAGATTTTGTTTTCATGTGTCTGAGTGTCTTCTTGAATGCATGGATGACTACTATAAAGGGTCTGGTGCCTGTAGTGCTCAGGATGGAGAATTACCTCCCCTGGTCCTGCTGTTGTAGACAGTTGTGAGGTGCCATGTTGGTACTGGGAATGGAGCCTGAACCCTGTGTAAGAGAAGCAAGAGCTCTTAACTTCTGAAACATCTCTTTAGCTTCCTACTGCTCAGTGTTTGTGTGTGTGTGTGTTTGTGTGTTTGTGTATATGGTGTGTGTGTGTGTGTGTGTGTGTGTGTGTGTGTGTGTGTAGTTGAAGACAACTGTAAGTGTCCTCTTTCTCTGGTACCATATATAGCATTTTGAGACAGAGCTTCTCAGTGGTTTGAAGCTTGCCAATTAGGGTAGATTATCTGGACAGAGTGCACCAGGCCTTGACCTATCTCTGCTTCTCCAGTGCTGGGATCACAAATGTGCTTTGTTTGTGTGTGGTTCTAGACACCAGATTCATGTCCCCATGCACACACTGCAAGGATCACATTGATGGAGCTCTCTCTCCAACCTCCAGGAATTCTTTTTCCTTGTTGGATACAGCTTTTGAAAGAGGATCTTTTTTAATGGATCTGCTGTTGCTAGGGGTAAGGGAGAAGGCCTGAGAACCTTCCAGTTCAGAACTTTCAGTGCTGATTTGAGTCTGCAAACTCTGTGGAAGCAGACCAAGGTGGGGAGACTACAGAGGCCTCCCATAATGAGATCTTGCCTGAATTTTTGAGTGAGCCCCTCTAGCACAGACCTGCTTTGTCTGGTCGTTCCTCATTCTGTGACATCCCCCAGCTCCCCAAGTCTTGAGCTTCTTGTGAGGAAGGGAAACAGAGGCGCTTACGCACTGCATTCCAGAACAATCCGAGTAATGGAAAGTACGAAAACAACTTAAACTTGTTTCCAAATCTACATGAGTTATGCCGACTTCTCAGAAATTGTCCATTTGGACCAAAAAAGTGAAATACCACTTTTTAAGGCTCACTGGAAAGGAGTCCAAGGGTTACACAGCTGCAAGCTCTGGGCAGATGAGAAATACAGATGCTGCAATTAGCCACCTCAGTGAGTCAAAGCAGCAGGCACAGTGGACCCCCCCCCCCCCAACACACAACCCTCTGCAAGCTTTAAAACAGGGCTCTTTGGGAACTTTGAGATAGGAATAGGAGTTACCAGCTCCTGCAGCATGGGGGTGGTGTTAAAAGCATGAGGTGTTTTGTTTTGTTTTGTTTTTTTTAAACATAGGTGGTAACAATAAATGGTAGCAATAAGGCAGAGAAGGGGTATGCTTGAGTTTGATCACAGCTGCCTGCATCTTGTCACAGTTTAAACGTTCCTGTATTTTAGCACGCAATCTCAATGGCAATACTAAGCTGGCTTTAAAATAAGCTACCAGCTGCCTGTGCAGGAAGGACAGCATAGAGCTGGAACTAATAAAAGTGTGTGTGTGTGTGTGTGTGTGTGTGTGTGTGTGTGTGTGTGCTCCCTAAGAGGAGAGTGGTGCTGTGAGGTACAAATGTACAAATTCCCTGGATGCCTTTAGGTTAGATGTGCAGGAAAATCTTTGCCCAGGCCAGCCCCTGTCTTAGCTATTCAAAGTGATATTTGTTCCAGTCTCTTCCCCCTCTCCCAAATAAAGTGGAGCACCTAGTTTGATTGTAAGTTCAAAACCACTGAGAGATGGACACAGAAAATAGTCTCACCAAGTGCTGAGGGGTTCCCATCTACACTTGTTGTCTCTTCATCAATGAATGGCATAACACAAGTTGGACACACTTAGGACAATTGTTGTTCTGGCCTATAACTCAGCTAGGTATGTGATTTATTAAAGGGGATGTTTGCAGTAGAGTGCTACCCTTCATTTCAATACACTCTAAAGAACCCTGGTGATCAGACAGGACTCTGGGGGCATTCATGGACATTCTTCTTTTTGTTGACAAGTGATCTCTAGTTTAGCAGGGCATACCAGGTTATAGTTACTATAATTGATGAGTCTGCTTTAGGTACAACAGCCCAAGTTTCAGGCTTATTAACTTCTAGAGCTTACCATATGAAGAAGAGCCTGGCTAAAAGCCCATTGGGATGAGAACCAACCACTGCCCTCGAGTTCACCATCCCATTTGCTGTTGATGCTAAGACTCCTGTGTGCATTGGTTTGAGGGCCAGTCCACATAGAGATGTCTTCACTTGGGTGTCCCTCATGGAATGTGTGTAGGAGAAATGAAGCAGTCAGTGTCACATACCTTCCCTCCTCTCCTGGTTCTGTTCAGATCTTGGGACTAAAGAAGCTAAGGTAGAGGATAGCAGCCAGGCTGAAGAAGGGGATGCACCTTGTTCTTTCCAGTCTGTCTTTGCATAGATACAAGCTGTCTCATTTCTACCATCTGCTTTAAAGAGCAAGCAGATTAATGAGGAGTGTAGTCAGAGCCTTGGTAGCCTTGCCTCTAGACATGTGCGTGGCATCTCGCAGTTTACAAACTAGGTTCCCAAACTAATCTCCTTTGACTTAATGAGACAGTGATTCAACTGGTTATAAATCAGCAAAGCAATGCCATGCACCATGCATGACAACCACAGAGCCAGAGGGAAGCTGTCACTTGAATGAAAGGAGGCGATAAAGACTTGTGTTCCCCAACTGGGAAAAGAAAACAGCAGTTAAGTTTTCATTCAGGATCTGGTATGTGGTTACTTAGTGTTTTAACATGCTCATATTGAAAATGCCTGAGAATGCTTGCTACATCCTGCAGGTGAAACACCAGGGCTCCGGATTGTGTGGAGTTCGGTGTGGTGTTGCCACTTGGTATGACGATATTCTTACAGCATGAGAGAATGGCACTGTGTCCTGGCCTTGTAGCACTCTGGAGACCAACAATAGGCTGTTTTTCTTTACCTCCCTACTCACAGATATTCCAGAATTCCAGTTAGGCCTCCTTCACAGGGATGAGGTCTTCAGCCTTACGAGTGGGGTGATTTTAACTTTTGAAACAAGGAATCCATATGTGGATTTTGCTGGAAACCCTTGGGGTGCTGAGTAAGAGAAATGCAGAAAGAGCTTTGTTCTTCTAGTTAACTCCCCACACTTGCCTCTGACAGTTTAAACCCCACATCATGTGGGCAGGAAGGCTTCTCATCTGTTTCCTTTATAGCACCATGTCACCTGTTTGACATGTGGGATTGACACATGATCTAGGTAGACAAGCCATTCTGCCGTGTGCAGAGAGCCATGGTGCTGAATTCCACACCCCAGTGGACAGGGATGGCAGACTGTTCTGGAGTCTCTCCCTTTACCTAGCCACAGGTGATGCTTGCTGCTCACCAGGTTCTGCCAGAGCTATGGTACCATAGGTAGTTTGAGTAATCTGTCAGGAGGTTGGAAAGTTGCCACATAGGACAGGCCTAACTGAAGGCCCTCTCTTGTCATGTGAAATAGACTGCCTTCCAAGTGGGTATTTCACTGTTAGCTTTCAGTCTCTACTATGACAAATCTCCAGGAGTTCAGTGACTTACAAACACAAACTCAATTTGTAGTGTTGGAGGTCAGAATCCTCATAGCAGCAATCTCTGGGTGATTCCAGGAATCTGTTTCCTCACTTTTCCTGGCTCCTAAGAAATCGCCTGCACTGTTGTCCTTAGTCCCTTTTTGTGTCACTCTGACCTCTGATCCTACCATCTTGGTGCCTTCTCTGGCTTTAACCCTCATGCCTCCTTCTTTCATAGGACCTGATATTTAGCTTTCCCAGATCCTCCAGAATAGCTCTCCCTGCCTCCAAACTGAAGATGCTTAGCTCAATTTTCCAGCAGAGCTTGTTTGCCATGTAATGTAGCAGTTATCTGAAAAGAAACCTATTTGAAGTGGTTTGTAAATGGAATGGCCTCCTCCTGTGAAATAGACCTTGCTCAACTGAACCAGGTAGCCAAAGGGGACTTCCTACTCAGAGAAGGTCTCAAAAGAGTAGAGGGAAACCAGAAGTTGATGGGTTTTCTAAAAGATGCCTTCTCTGTAGAGTTAAAAGCATCCAAGACTTTTTGATCATTATGGCCCAAATGAACTGGGCCTCCTCTGTTTGGCATCTGTCAGTCTCCTGGGTTTTTGTTTGTTTGACACAGACCCCACATTCAAATTCACTTTGTTTATGATGTCTGCAAGGAGCGATCCATTTGTGTTGGGTTTATTCCTCTCTATTTTATTTAGCCTTGTTTTCCAGAAAAATTTGGTCAGTGGTTTGTTGGTGTCTTGGGGCACTTGGTTTCACTATTTTAAATAATTATTTTTAAGAGATGAAGTATGTGCTTGTATGAATAGAAAAGAAACTGTTTAACAGCTAAAAATATCTTTTTATCTCTTGTTTCTAGGGTTGCATGCATGTCCTGCTTCCTAGAGGTGAAAATTGTTAATAATTTTGAGGTATTCTCAATGGAAGGCACACACAGACAAGCTTATAACTCACAGGCACATGCATTTGTATATTTGCATAAATTTTTCATTTTAAAAAACAGATGATAGTTTGGAGCTGGAGAGATGGCTGAATCGTTAAGAGCATTTGTTGTTCCTGCTGGGGATCTGGGTTTAGTTCCCAGCATTAATATGGTAACTTACAACTATCTGTAACTGCAGTTCCAGTGGATACAGAATCCTCTTCTAGCCTCTGTGGACACTAGGCATACATATAATATGCTTATATGAATACATTCATGAAATTCATACACATAAAATAAAAACAAATAGTTTATAAAACCTACAAATGATAGCTTGTTTTCCTCCTGCTGTATCTCCCAGTGACCTGTTTGGACCAGAATCAGTATACCTACTCATGCCAACAGCTATGCAGTCTTATAGCTTCAGTATTCTGGGATGCAAGAGCCCATTTACTGGTGGTAGAGTTGTATCCAGACAAATTCATCACATATAAAGAATATGAAAGATGAAAATGCATTTATTATACGTGCTACTAACCATCATGATTCATCCACACAACACACTATAGTGTGTTTCCCTTTGTCATTGGTTGAGGACCACTGATTGTGAGTTGGGTTTGTGAGAAAATATTCCTCATATGACACTCATATGCCAGGTATAGAGCCATGTTCAGAGTTTGGTAGATGGTTTCTGGCAAATGGAATACATATAGCTTTAGCATCTGTGAAATCCAACCAGAGTCATTGTAAACTGGGGACATGTGTGCATGTAGCTGGCTCTTACAAGCTTTAATTCAATACCATTTCTAACCTCTAGTTGTTCTTAACATTATAGCAGCACAGTCTTTTGTATTTGTCTTTGCATGCACATGTCACTATGTGGGGAAACTTTCAGGGACATTGTTGGGGTCCCACACTGTGTTGATACTATGCTTTTTCTTTTCCATTTTTCTGTGTGTATGTGTGTGTGTGTGTACATGTGAGTGTGCATCCTTGTGTAGATGTGTGTATGTATTTTTGCATGTGTGTGGGTAAATGTGTGTGTTTGGGAGTGCATTGCATGAGGGTACACATGTATACAAAGGCCCAAGTCGATACTAGAAATTATCTTTAATATTGATTTTCCTTTATTTAATGAAGCAGACTCCCTCCATGAAACCCTGAACTTGTCCATATGGTTAGTTTCACAAGCTTGCTTTCTCTGTGGATCCTTTGTCTATTCCTCCTGAGGCTGGGATTATAAGCAGGCTGCCACCACTGCCCATAATTTATGTGGGTTCTAGAGATCTTGAAGCCAGTCCTCAGGCTTGTACTATAAATGCTTCCATTATTGAGCCATCTCCCCACCTCCAAAATGATACACTTTGATGGCAATTTCTACCTTCATGCCTTACTAGCAGTGTTCAGCTCTGCCAGTCACTGACTGCCCCCCATAGTCAATATCAGACTTAGCTACTTGACCCTCTAGGAAGTAGCTAACAGCTGGAGGTACAGAACCAGGGTTGCATGTAATCCTACTGGGTTAGCCAGTGCAGACCCATAGCCAGAGTTGCAACCAAGAGCTGTACATTGACTAACATATTCATTATATTGTAGGTACCAAGATACTACATCACAGGATAGGAACACCCATCATACCATGTTTGTTGCCTCTCCGAGTCACAGAATGAGACAGGACAGAGACTTTGATTGAAGCATTGTGGTGATGGCAGTGTGCTGGGTCAGATAGACCTAACATAGGCATTCCATTTGCAGGAAGATTGCAGCCATGCTGGCTGGGGCCAGACTGCTTCTATGTGACAGCTATTGTTTGTGAAAGAGATTTGATGCTTCATTAGAGAAAAATTGTGTACAGAAACCTGGCAGAGATATCTTAACAGCCTTCTGATTAAAGGTGCAAACAACCCAAATGCCAGATGAGTTGCATCTCTGGGAAGAAGGCTCTACAGAGACCACATTACTATTTTTTTTCTCTCCTTCAGCCTTGTATGGCAGCATACATTTGTTACTTGGAAGACATGAGAAAGGGCCTGGGTGATGTAGCAAAGGAGGTGTAGAAAGCAGATTAAAACCTGGAGCTGTGCATCTCTCTAGTGTCCTGGAAGGATATGTTGAGATTTCTTTCTAGAGTGTATTTGACTCCCAGTCTGGAGCACACAGTATGTTGCCTCACAATATAAGGCTTTGCTGGTGTGTGAGTCTTCTCAACAAGAAGCCCATAGAATACCAGCTGGCCCTGGAAATGCCAAGGCCACCATGCACACAAATAGTTGTCACTCTTTTTCATTGACTTTAGGACTTGATTATCACTGATAATAATGTGACCTAAAAATCTCATAAAATCACACCTCAAAAACTGTCACTTATCTTCTTGTTCTCTGTATATGGTCATCAGGAGGTGGGTTAGTTCCGTCCTAGGTGAGGTGATTGCCCCCAGACAAGGCAAGAGTAGTATTAAAAATCTCCGTCTATGGACAAAGAAGAAAACTCACTATACGCTGATCAAAGCGATATTTGAAGATGTCAGTCAAGGGCTGGGGCAAAGCTCAGTCAGTAAAGTGCTTGCCTTGTAAGCGTGAAGGATCTGTTCTCAGATGCCATGTGAAGGTGCTGTGTGCGGTGGTATGAGATTATAATCTCAGCCCTGTGGAGGTGGAGACAGAAGGGTTCCTGGGGCTCAGTAGCCAGTCAGTGAAGAGCAGTTGGTAAAGTCCAGGTCAAGCGGTGTCTCTGTTTCAAAGGAGGTGAACAGCATTCCTGAGGATGACACCTGAGGTAATCTGGTATACATAAACACACATATGAAAAGTGTCAGTTAGGCTTGGCTTGGTAGACAAGGCCTATAATCATAGCTGCTAAGGAGACTGAGGCAGGAAGATCACAAATTTAGTGCCTGCCTGGAATGCAGAATCAGTTCAAGGTCAGCAGCATAATGAGATCCTGTTTCAAATAAAATTAAAAGGCTGTTATCAAAACTCAAGAGTAGAGTGATTGCCCAATATCCACAAGATTTTAATATTATAAGTCCAAAAAGACCAAAAAGTCAATCAAGTCAATGGTAAATTCGCCATGCACTGCCATATCTTAACCCGGTCCAGTCTCCCATTTCATTAACACACTACTTACCTTCTCATTGCCTGTTCCCTACCACTATGTTGGCTGGCTTGCAGGTTAGCTCTGCCTGGGGACCTTGGTCCTGCTGCTCAAGTCCTGACGTGCCATAAGTGGATTCCATTGTAGTCTTCAGATTTCAGCCATCTGGAATGTCCCCTAGTCATGACACAGCTTGTCCCACTCCACTGTTCCAATGACCAAGGTACTGGTTTCCTTCATATCCTCATTGTCTGTAGTTCCAAGAAACTATTGCTTGCTTATTTGCTGTCTTCATGGGCTGTCACATTTTGTTCAAGGGTCAATTTCAGAAGGTAGGGAAGGATCTGGTTGGCTTTATTTAGTTCTCATAGAACTCAGGTTCCAGCTAGTAAATTCAGGCAGTTCCAGAGAGGGACTGTCAGTGGGGAGCTAGATACCCTTGCTTAGGAGAAGTTTAAAACCAAATAGGACACTATATGTTTTATTAGGAAAAGGGCTGAATCTCAAATTTCAGAAACAGGGTGGTGTGGATCCTGGAGGAGATCCACTACTGCTAAAGAAGGGAGAGAGGTAAGCTGACTCCAGCTCTTCCCTTACTTTTGGGGGCCACCTCCACTGGCTGAACCAAAGTGAACAGTTGGCAAGGGTACCTCCGAAACAGCTCTGGTGGTTTAAACTCTCAAGTCAAGAGCCAGGTAAGGTGGTGGGGGACCAGTATGTGAACAGTCTAATGACTGGGACTTCACCACCAGCTTCACTCATAGTCACTGGCAAACAATAGTTCTGAGAAAGTAAGAGGTTTGATTTTTATTGTTCAAGATGGTGTCTCACACAGCCCGGCCTGACCTTTAACTCTCTATGGAGTCAAAGATAACCTTAAACTACTTCCATCCTACTTCCATCCCTTGCGTGCTGGGATTATAGGCATGGTCCACTGCAGTTTTATGTGTTCCAAGAGTCACATCCAAGGCTTTCTTACATAGTTCAGGCAAGCTGCACTCTGACATCCTCAGTGATCAACCACAGAATGGATGAAGACATAGGATACACCTGCTCTGAATCAATTCCAATGTCATCTCTCACAAAGGACCCATTCCATCTCAACAGTGACACGCCAAAACCCCTCAGTTCTGAGTGCCGGGGCTCTGTAGTAATACACTTTTGCCCCAGCAGGCTGTGAGCTTGTTGTAACTCCTGGCTCTTCTTCCCAAGAAAAGAGAAGGAGTCTTATTTCTGGGAATACTGCTGTGTCATGAGCTCTTTCATCTGAGCTCACTGATGCTTTTATATGAGCAGTATTGTGTTCCTTAAGGGATTCCTTTGAAGACAATTTTAAACTTGCATTCCTTGGTTCAGTTTCAAAAATTGCAATGTTTGGGAATCTTCCAGAAGCCCAGGATTTTATATCTTTGAAATCAGGGTGTTAAGGGAGGAAGGTAACTGGGAATGAACACCATCCACATTTCTAGGCATTCTTATCTGGGGACGCTAAGGTATTTGCCCCACATATGGGCTTCTGAACTTACCCATAAGGTAGAACTAAGAATACCATGGCTTCGGTGTGAAATAATGAACAAAAACACCCAAGCCAAGCAACAGCACATATGATGCACTTGAAAGTGGTCATTCTTTCCCTCCAGATCACCAGGAAAGAGGTCAGGAGCCCCACCACCAGGTACCAATGGTAGCTCACCCCATTCTCTGCACGTATGGCAGCTCACTTTCTGCTGATGTTCCTTATGGGCACATTTGGTTGGAGCAAAGGAGGCTGTTGACGTTTATTGACATATCTCTTCCATCTGATGACTTTTTGCCCCTCTTAGGAACAATCGTAGATTTTTCCCATGAATTTTCCCATAAGGCTTGTCTGCATTAGAAAAAAAAAAACCTGTTATCTGCTTCAATGTCATTTATAGAGAATGTATTTTTCTTTTTTTCTCTTCACCTCCTTATACTATGGTAGGTATATTGGGTACCTGAACAAGGAGCTTTGCATATAAGGGTTGAACATTGAGAAGTGATAGTTTTTCCTTTTTAAATGTTAGGTTTGACTGGTGCTCTGTCAAAGCTTTGAAAGTACCATTTATTATAGGAAATGTCAGCAGGTTAGAGCCTGGGGACTTCAATGGAAACCTCTAATGGTACAATGACACCAGCCTGTAATTAAGGCATTTCTTGGGAAGTAACTCAATTGAGTTACAGAAGTGAAGGTAACAGCCTGTGGGACTGGAGGTAAATTCAGGAGCAATGAATGTGATTGAAAGGAAAGAGGTATGTTCCTGGCAGGAGTGGTGTGGTGTGTGTGTGTGTGTTGTGTGTGTGTGTGTGTGTGTGTGTGTGTGTGTGGTGTGTGCACGAATGTGCGATCATGCATGTGTATACATGTGCATGTGTGTGTGTATGTGCGTGCTCAGATGCTTGTCCTTGGATTTTTGTCCACATTATTAACATGACGGTGGGGTAGGTGAAGGACTCCTTTTAAAGAATGCTATGTGTCTGGCAGATATGCTGTGTATTGAATCTGTAGACCTTTCTACTGGCTGTCCTGGACAGCCTCGGTAGACACTGGTGAGAAAAGCGCTACACCTTTCAAGTCAGTTAACCTCTCCCCTGCAGATTCCGGCGCCATGTTCAATCAAGCTAAGGATGACACCCCCTCTCGGCCTTTCAAAAGGACTGGTTAAGTATCTTTGTTCCCTGCATCTTCAAAGGCAGAGCCATTGAGCCATTCTTCAGAGGCACCAACAGAGCCACCGGAAAGTGGAATTTCCCACCAGACCGCAGTCTCATCAGGCTTCACTCATGACCTTAGTCCTTGCAGTTTTGAAGGACAAATTTGTCCTATTTCGAGAGTTGGTGGAAAATAGCCGACTGTCAACTGTGGGCCTTTGCACTTGAATAACTGCTTTCAGATAAATGTGTAGGAAGACATAGCCGCCTTTTAGAGGCCCCTTTCCATATGCACAGACACTAAGGTTCAAGGACAGTGGCTCTCTGGCAGGACAGTGGGTGACAGGTCTGTCTTTGGGTGGGTGGGGGCACAGACTGATCTGGCTTCTTGTGGCCCCACTACCACACCTCTACCCTCCTCCACGCTCTTTGCATTTTAAAAGCACTTTAATATGTCATTCCATCTAACCTCTACCTCAGCTGCAGCCCTTTAAAATCCTGAATATCTCATCTGTAGTGTTCTAAATGTTACCTAATTTTAAAAAACGAACAAGAGCAGCTAGCTCATTCATGGGCTTTTTAAATATTTTCATTTTTTTTTAAATCATTATGCAGTCAAGAATGACTTGTGATGTTTCTCTGTTGATATTTGTTTGTTTAGTATGCCAGTTTATAGCATTTAGCACATCTGTGTGTGACTGTGGCTTCTACCATGATCAGCATGTAATCGCTGAATGATCCCTTTACCCACCAGACTCTAAGCCCTGGTAACCATACACCACTATGGTTTTGTCTTTTGGAGGATTTCAGTAGAATGTTGCTGTGTGCCTTTAAACTGGCACCCAGGGTCTCCGAATTGTGGCTTTGAGGGAAGCTTGGCTACATAGTAAGTAATAGTTAATAGTTGTTCAATAAATGAACAAATAGAAACCCCAAAGGTTAAATAACCAGAGGTCACAATATGTGACCCTTTGAGGCTAGCTTCTTCTGAGTATTTGTTTGTTTGTTTGTATTTTTGGCGCTAAACTTCATACTTAAGAAAATCAGTAAAATTTATCCACCTCATGGCAGAAATTAGGAAAGATGCTCTTGAATACTCATGTTAGGCCATGTGTTTTATTGTGAACGAATATGTTTATGTGATATGTGTTTTAAGGATTCTATGTAAAGTCCTTTCTATTTATACCCCCAAACTCTATGTCTGCTAATTCTGTTCCATGTTGAAATAGCATCCATTAAACCATAACAAAAGGAAGCCTTGGTAATCCTCTAGGTCAGGCCTTGGGTAGATTTACTGTTTCTACATTTGGAACAGTAGACATCCTTTTGAGGTTCTGTGTATCAGATTGTTGTTCCTTTTGTTCAAGCTTGGGAGAGTTTGGATGGCTTCTTAAATGACAGCTTTCTCTCTCTAAGACTTGGCTCTTAGATCTTCCTTTATTTCTGTCCCCGATACTGACACCTAGTGGCCCCTGGTAACTTTACCACTGCCCAGTCTTTTACCTGAGTACCGTTGACAGACCGTACACACAGGGGGAAGCCAGCTGGGATTCCAGATGTCTGTTGGTAATCAGCATTTGGAACTCTACGATGCTTGCTGGAACCCGACATCCTCTCACACTTTCAGGGCATCTCAGCCTTTGGGAGAATAGAGCTATCTGCATTAGACTAGGAGACAGATTGGCTCGAGGTTGAAACAGACCTGTTTCAGTAAGTTTCACCTGCCACAGAGGTAATTGGGAGAACAGATCTGGGGATCTCTGTCTGACAGCCACCAGAAGACCTCCTAGGGAGCTGGAAGAGATAAATCTGTCACCCCATTTCCTGCTGCTTCAGGTTCAGAGCTGTCACTGCTGCCAAGCATGATTTTGGTCCTGCTCCGTATTCTCCCCCCAACCCCCTTAGAAAAGAACAGGTAACTGGTTCTTTCTCAAAGCAGGGAGGAGTCATAGGCTCCAAGGCTATGTGCAGAATGTAGACATGGCACCTTGTTTTCAGGTAACAGCAGTCGTCCTATACTCACTTTTGAGACATAAACTCAAATGTGGTATGACACTGTATTTTTAGCCTTTCTAGAAAGCTTGTTGTGCAGTCAGAATAGCTCTTTGTTTAAAGCCTCAATTTTGCTGGTTAATCAGTCAATGTACTACAACAAATAACTATTATGAGTTTTTAATTGTTTGTGAATGTGCATACGTGTGTGTGTGCTGTACATGTGCATATGTGTACACACACATGTACACACACACACACACATCTGTGGAATTGTATATGTAGAAGCCAGAAGTTTATGTCAAGTGTCTTCCTCAAGTCTCTCTCTGCCTTAATCTTTGAGACAGAGTCTCTTTAATGTACAACTGGCTGACCAGTGAATTCTGGAGATGTCTCTATCTCTAACTGCCACGTGCTATAGTTGCTGATTTAAACTGCCATGGCTAGCTCTTATGTTGTTTCTGGGGACCCGAATTCAGGGCTTCACACTTCTGTGGCAAGCACTTTATCAACTGAACCATCTTTTCAACTCCATGAAGTCCTATGGAGAGTTACTTGATTCTGAGGAGTGCAATTGTTGGGGAGCGTTTCTAGATACAGACTATTTGCTTGCCTCATATGACTGGGTGAATCTTGGCTCCATTGCCTTCTTGAGCCATTGCCTCCCAATCTGTTAAATGAGGATGACAATCATATGTCCCCCATTTGGCTTATTATATGATCAAATGAGTCAAATGTTGACATCAGGCAATGAGCAAGTGCCAGATCTTCACTAGAAGTTAGCTTGGGAGACTCCAGATTTGCCACAACTGGTCTGTTGTCCTCTTCAGATTGAGAACTACTGGTAATCAGAGGGTCTCTCTCTGTGGGGTGAAAAGTGAGGACTGTGAAGGCTCAGCGATGTGCCTAGAGGCCTCCAGGCCTGGAGTGTTCCCTTGATTCTTTACCTGTTTCTTCACACTGCAGAGCAGGCTGATTAATTTCATGGACCATCTTCTCTTGGACTCTCTGTTGACTGGAAATCTCTATTAACTTGAACTCTTCTGCCTTGTCTAGACAACAGTAATTAAATGTTTGATCAACACAACCACAAATTACTAGGGAGAGACACTGCTTGTTTTTAGATGGAGTTTGTGTATTGACCATATTTCTGCTGTGTTCATGTATCTGCATGACACCCCTGTCTTCAGAAGAGGCAGTCTCTTAACTGGACCACATGTTTTGCAGGAGCTATCCATTTCCCAACTGGGAGTGATAACAGAGTTCTCTGTTTCTTGGTCACTGGCCAGCTCATCCATGCCATCTTGTTTCCTAGTCTTGGGCCTTTCTGTCAAATTGTCCCGTGAGTAACAACCTGGCTTAGTGATGACAAGTTAGTTAATAGAGAGCTGAAGATAAGGCAGTGGTGACTCCTTTGCTTTGAGAGCTTTCCACCCACACGATGAGTGATCCAAGGACCTGTCATCCCTTTGAGCCGACACATGGGAGGTGCTAGGAGATGAGAGCACTGAAAGCCTCCTGCTAATGTACATGTGCTGGGCTCGGTGCCCCCTGCCCCAGGAAACCTCTGTCTCCTTGTAGACTATCCTTCTGTTGACTCTGTCTAGGAAAAAAAGTGTGATTCAGTAATATAGTTTTGTGTTTGCTTAGAGAACGTTTTGAGTTTTGCCTTTTACTCAGTCCGCAGGCCAGATAACGAATTCCCATTTGTCTGTATGAATGAACTGTTGTCCAACTGAGCATCCCAAATTGGTTTCTCCTGTCACCTATCACCTTCCTGGATTAGGCATTGCCACATGCTTTTGCTAGAGTAGATGTGACAGATAGAGGAGGTGGAATTCAGTTAGACCTAGTGCCTCTGTGGATGGGTAGCCTACACTGACTTGGCACAAAGCTCCATTAATATGAGGAATGTTCTTGGGGTATATGCATCCTGCTTCTAAGTTACCTATGAAAGATACTTATCTCTGTGTGCACATGTAGGGGAGATTCTGGACACACAGGGTTCTGGAACACCTCCCTTCATCTTTCTGTTTCCATTCATTTTATTGGAGCAGTGCAAAACCCAAGCCTGAGTAAACTGGGTGTGGTGCTGTGTGAGTTCAGATCTGCTGAGCAGGCTGGTGTTGATGCAGACTGTGACCCTCCTTCTGCCTCCCACGGGGACTCTCCTTTTAAACGAATATGGCATTTGCACAGGATGAAGGCCAGAGCTCAGGATGAAATGTGACCACCTGTCTATACTAACCCTTAGGCAGTGATGCTGCTCATCTTGGGTGTTTAGAGCACATGCACATGCATTTATAGACAGAGATGGGAAGTGTGAATCATCATCTTGGAAACCTAATGTCACAGGGGTAGTCTGAATAGTCAGGCATGGAGCCTGAATAACCCTCATGTACACACCATACCTAGTCAAATTGGCAAAGATTCACTGATTAATAACATGTGACTTGTGGCTGGTGGGGATTCTAAGCTTGTGAACTCCATGCATTCAAATGTTTCACTCATAGTTTCCAAAGTGAATGAAACCTTAGAGGTTTCAGGAATATTTTTGAGTATCCGGAACTGCAATGGAAGCCACTCAAGGTGACACTATGGAAGGTTACCAGGGGCATGTGGCATTTGGGGCGATGCCCTGACCTAGAGTCAATGACACAGACTTAGGTGGAGAGAAGGATGTATCTCTATTTGCATTTTCCTGACTACAGGGCGTAGTTGCCTTGAGGTCTACAAGTCATTACTGTCCTTCTCCTCATGGAGAATCAGCCTCAAGCCAAGGCTCTGTGTCTTGGCGAGGCAACATCCTGGAGATAGCATCTTACTGATTTGAGTTTTCTTCACTGCTGTATATTTGAGGTTATTCTCCAGTTATAGCAAGCAAGATGGCATGTCCATTTCTGATAGCAGTAGAAAGTTCCACTTAAAACACAATTAGAAGGAAAATATTCTACATGATTAAGTGTGCAGGAAGAAACTCATTGTAAGCGTGTTGTCAGGGTAGGAGGTGTGCGAAGCTGGTAGAAGGCCATGATGATCATTAGATTTTAGGGGATAAGATCTGATTCCTCCCTCAAGCTGAGAACCTCAACAACTGTCCCCAGTAGGGGCATATTACTAAGTAAGCACTTTTCATGCATCTTGTTTAATCATTGGGCAACCACAATGAGACATATATTGTACCGATACCTTATTTTAAAGATAAAGAGATTTCCTTTTCCAATGACACATGACTATTGAAGAACAGAGCCAACGGTACTCAGAGGCAATGGGAGCTCTCTGCCTGGCACTCTCCTGTCACCTTGCATAGGACAGAATAGCTACTGAGAAGCGTGCTAGATCCAAGTCACTCCAGCTTGTTTCCATGGGCAACTTGAGAGTGTAGTGAGGGAAAAGGAGAAAACTGTGTCAAAGAAAAGAGGCCATGGAGATAGATCATTTGGTGAGTAAGTAAATACATGTCTTCCAAGCATGATAACCTGAGTCAAATCCCCAGAACCCATGTAAAAATGTTGGCTATGGTAAGGTGGCATACACTTGCAACCCCCAGCGCCAAGGAGGTAGAGATGAGAAGACCCCTGGAATTCACTGGCCAGCCTGACTGGTAAGTCCGAGGCTAATGAAGGAGGTGCAAAGTGTTCCTGAAGCCCTTTGATTCCACACGCATGTGCTCAAGCATACACACACACACAGACAATCTTCTGTATGCATGCACGAACACATATTTTTTTTTTAACAAGAAGAAAGAAAAAGCTTTATGCCTCCTTACATTCAGGTGATTGAGCCCAAGGCCAACCCTTGCATGACATCACATTCTCATCTCTATGTCAGTGCTCCCTCCCTCCTCCCTGTCAATTGAAAAATCAGTCCATTTCCTGGAATCTCCAATGGACTCACTACATGAGATGAGGTTTTATTTCTCTCTCCCACACAGTCTGGACAACTAGAGCCCCTGGGCTTGGAAAACAGTTGGCTCAGGTATGCATCAATATTTATCTGTTGATGGGAATGATTTTTGTAAAAAGGATTTGATTCAAAGCCTATCAACCCTGTTCTTCCCTATTCACTATGTTGTAGATTATAGAATACATACTTCCTATGAATACGCTCATATTCAGCTAAGCCGAATGCATTTATTCCTTATTTTAAAAACTTTCCTGAGTTAATTCCGAGACCATCAGATTATTACTTAAATTGGTGGATCTTATTAAACCTCTAAGAACTAATTAACTCATTCTACAAGTTGTTAAAGCATCCTGGAATTCATGATAAATGAGGCCACTTAAAACTGATTCATGAGACAACAGGAAAATATTCAGTATGCCATGCCTATTCTCTGATATTTTGAGAAATAAATGAATGTTTATCATGAAGCTATTATAACTCTAATTTAAGGATTCTTTAAAAAGCAATTACAGATGGTTGTGGGAAAGTAATGCAGGTATTTCATTCAATTTTCCCCCTAGTGTAACAGTCTCTCCCAAAGAAGATTTCAGAACGTGCCCACAGCCCTTCAGATACCAGTTTGGGTTGGTTCTGATTTAATTTTAGCATCATTATATTCCTGTGTCACACTTAGCCCATTTTAAGGAATGACTAGCCGAGGCTGGCTCCATGATTAAGAGCACTTGTAGCTCTTACAGAGGACCAGGTTTGGTTCTTTGCACACACAAGTGGCTCACAACCAACGATCTCTACTCCAGTTCCAGGGGATCTGATGCCCTCTTCTGGCCTCTGTGGGAACTGCATGTAAGTGTATGTCATTCAGGCAAAACCACACTAGTGTTCCCTGTGTTTCTTCTGATCCTGCCTGAAGATCAAACACTATTTGCAAGCCACTAGGAATCTTTTTGGTTTCCCCAGACCCGTGAATCATGTTTCCTCTCATTGTGTGGGCTCCGGGGCTCTGGTCATGCTGACTTTTGTCCAAATTTCTAATGTACTCTAGTTTTTCTCTACACTGGGTTTGGTATACACTGTTCCCTGTCTTTCTCCTCATCTTTCCCTCTCCTTGGTCCCCAGTTCACGTCTTTCACCTACCACCAGCCTTGCCCACTCAGCTGCTTTGTCTCCTCCCTCATTACCAACTCTGCTATAGTTCTGTTCTACTCCACAATTCTCTCTCATTTGGGTTCAGACTTACACTAGGGTAATTATTGGGTGAATCTCTAGTTTCCTCATTAAAATTATAGTAAGTTCCCCCAAAGTAGCTATTGTTGGTTTTCTTGTTACAGCTTTATCCATGGTGCCCTTCATAGGATCCAGCACACAAGAAAGACTCAAGTGTTTGTGAAATACTAAGGGGTGAGGATTCACTTGAGTGTATCATGGCGGTCTTCCCCAATGTGAAGGATCCTGCTCTCAAACACCTTCCCTGAATTCTTACCCAAACTGCCTCTGCTTTTGAGCATGAGTGTGTCTGTACAACCTGAATATAAAGACTCTCTGGAATGTGCATGACTTTCTCAGGAATCTGACAGGAAGTGGTGTCCTCGTCAAGCTGTCATGCCCAGGATGCACCATACTGGTTAGCAGTGGGACCATTGAGGTTTCTTGTTGGCAGAATATAGTTGGCTTCTGGCTGAAATAGAAATGAGCACCCATCTGCTTTCCCTTCTTTCCAGTGAGAGTCACGTGGCTTGACGTTCTAAGCAGATATTTTTGGGAATGCTGGAAGAGAAAATATGTGTGTTTTATGGAATATATTTGGCCAAGGAAGAAGATGGGCATCTATGGGTGGCACAGACTGTGCAGGCACATACTCATCACTTTCCATCCATCCATCATCGAAACTTAGAAAATAGAACCAACAAACTAACGAAAGGCTGGAATTTGTATGAACCCCGCATATTCCAAAGCTTTCATGTTTTCCACTATGATTTCTTCCAGAAAGGAGTTGTGGTCCTCGCTAGTCTGACCTGGAAATTGGGATACTCATCTTCCTAGACTAAAGAAGTCTTTAGCTTCAGGGACTCAATGATGGTGCCATTTGTGTTGCTTAGTTACCCTCTAGCTTTGATAATGCAAGCTGGAGCCTCTGACTGGATGGGGGGTGTAGTTCAGGACCCCACCAAGGCAGAACAGATGCACAGCTATTTCATAGAAGAACCTTCCTAGTGTCCTTAGCCACACCTATCTGTTTAACTGTAGGAACTTAAACATGTCTGCTCACACACAAGTGTGTTGCATGCTGTGAGAGCTGAGGGGTCAAAGGTCATCAAAGACTACTGAGTGGAATCCCTGGGCTGGAGATCACGACAATAAGAGGCCTGGCTAGAGGAGGGGAAAGAGAATGCTCCATGTGGAAGGGGAAGCACTTGCCATAGGATATTCGAGGACAGCCCAGTGTGGACTGGCAGAAGGGAAGTATCCAGAAGCCTGGTTTCAGCCCCACGATAGCAAATGAGCCTGTCCCCAGACCTGTTCTCTTACTACCCTGTATGTAAAAGAGGAATAGGATGTAAAATAATGGGAGAAAAGTGACAAGAAGCCAAGGAGAAAGGCCAAGTGGTAGTAATTGAAAATAAGAATGAAGGTCCAGTTTGTAGTAAGGGCTTAAAATCAGAGCAGAACAAAGGGTTTCCCCACCTGCTCACCTGTGCCAGGGCCTCTCTGCCTCCTGGCTTTGTCACTATTGGCCATCCAGTCTTGGTTGCCCATTTAACTGTTTCTATAGACATGCTCACTCTGAATATCCATTTTAGATGGAATACGCCCTCAGTACATATTATAGAGTATGTACTTCTCCGTGTCTGGCTTTTTTTCTTTGCAGTGTGTGATTTTTCAGTCTATCTGCACTATAGCAAGTATTAGTACTTCATTTCTTTATGTTGCCCCTCAGATACTCATGTATATCCATGGGCCTGTGTGTGTGCGTGTGTGTGTGTGTGTGTGTGTGTACACCTGGGAGTACCTGGTTATGTACGGCAGCCAGACAAAAACATCAGATGACCTGTTTTCATACTCATTCTCCTCCCTATTTCCTTGAGACAGGGTCTCCCCCGAACTCAGAACTCACCATTTTAGCTAGGCCTCCTGGCCAGCAAGTTCTGTGGATCTGAAATCAGCCTGGCTTCACCCCTAATGCAAAAATACAGGCATGTTAGCTTTCCTGTTTTTATGTGCACCCTGGGAATCAAACCTAGGCTTCCATGCTTGTGTAGCATAGGCATCTGCACATTGGACAGTCTCCTCCACGACTCATGTACTTCCCGACCCTTTGACAAGTGCATATGGTTTCTGAGTGGTCACCACTTGGAGCAGGGCCTCATAGTGACTTTTTTCAGTCCTGTGTCATCATCCAAACCTTATAGATTCTCTCCTGCCCCTTTGAGTAGTAGCTGTCTCTGGCTTGTGTTTCTGTTATATTTCTGGATTCTGAATTCTAAGTATTCTATCCAGACCTACTATGTGGGGTTGTATACAGTTTAAACAGTGCACAAAAGTGCCCAGCTAAATGCACAAGAGAGGAATGGACACAAATACCAAGCAAAAGATAACAGAGAAGGACTGCTTTCCACCTGAAGGCTAGATACAAGGCTTCATAATGGCTTGTGGCAGTCCTCTGAATGGCAGTTTGCCAAACCTCTGGCATGGCAAGGTCTTGAGTACAATTAACATGTCTTTTATTTTGAATAAAGATTGAGGTGGTGACAAGTTAGAGGACCAAGTTAGAGATAGGCTCTAATCTATGGATTAAATGAGAGTTCACACTGAGAGAGCTATGCGTCTCCGCAAGCAAGGAGAATTTTCAACTTCTCTGTTTCTTCCACCTTCCATCTGAGTTCCAACATCTCTTGCTACTCCCATCCACATTTCCAACTTTGGAGCATTTCTGAAGTCTCATTGATGTTAAAAAAAAATAATTTTAACAAAAGGGCCAAATCACCAGTTCCAGATAGCAAAGCCAATAGATGCTAAAGATTTTATCCTGTTGCTTGGTCAATGAGCAAACCAGGCAGATGTCATAATTGGTTAAAAGGCACAGACATGTAGACAGATTAGGAACATTAAAGTGGATGGGAAAGGAGGAGAAACTGTCCTTGCATCAGCAGATGGAGAGGTCACCAGAACCACTGCTAAGCAGGGCACAATTTTCAAGTTTGTAAATAGAAATTATTTGAGATGCTGTGATCTATCTCTGATACACAGAAGTGTGACGTGACTTCTAGAAAGTAAGAATCACATAGACAGAGGGGTATGACCTGGCATCTGTCAAGGTCTCCTTTCTACAGCATCATGTGTTTCCAGGAGTGAGTGATGGGTCATGCCTCCAGCATATTGGGAAACCCAGGTATCCCTGTTATTCCTGTTGGGACAAATATCAATGCTAGTCTCTACTGGATATGGAAGAATCTAGAAAATTTTGAAGGTACTGTGTTTGGTGGGGGTTTAAATGAAGTAACTGTTAAGTCGATATCTGGTGGAAAATGTATCAATTTTACTCTATTTTTTATAAAAGATGTTGTTGTAAATTTATGTATGTGAGTATTTGTCAGTATGTTTGCATATGTATCTGTGGAGGCCAGAAGAAGGCATCAAATTTAGTGGGCACTAGAGTTCAGAGGGTTGTGACCTACCTTATGGGTTCTAGAAACGAACCCTAGTCCTCTGTAAAAACAGCAAGTGGTGCTTGTAACTGCTGTACCATCTCTCCAGCCCCTGAATTTTATTCTTAAATCACACTGGTATTTCTTTTGTGACCTTTGGGCTTGCTATTTATCTCCTTACCTCTTTGAGTCAGTAAAAAACATATTTTAAGTCTTATTTATAAAGTTCACTTGAGGCTCCCCGGTGAAAGGTACCAGTTAACTGCTAATAGTTTTAATTATCTAAGCCTTGCCCTTTGTCCTCATGTGGGAGTTGGAACAGCCTAGATGGAGCTGTCTTCTAGATCTTTAATCTCTTCTTTCTTCCACTATTAATTTCTCCTGAAGTAGGCAGGGACCCTTTATGGAAATGTTTTCAAATGCTGTAATATGTGTGTGTGTTTGTATATGTGTCTGTGTATATGTGTGTTTACTTTGAAAAAATGTGTCATAAGAAGCCTCTAACACTCAGTCCCTAGCTTTCTTTGTCTCCAGTATTAGCTAGCCCCCCGCCCCCCGAAGCTGCGACTGAAATAGCATAAGGAGGAGAGATTTACCATGGCTCACAGCTTCAGAGGCCTCAGTTGTTAGTCATTTGGTCCTTTGCACTTGGGTAGAACCTTGTGGCAGTGGAGCTTGTGGAAAAGGACAGCTGTTCACAGCATGACCAACCAGGAAGTAGAGAGTAACAGCAAATGTCCAGGAAAAAGGATATCCTCAAAGATACCCACACTCCCAAGATACTACTTCCTCCCAAAGTTTTGAGAGCCTTCTAAAGTGGCACCAGTAGCTGGCACTAACCATTTAAAGCCTGAGCCTGTTGCGGGTTCGACTATACCAATGGTTGATGTGATCGTGATTCTGAATGTAGCAGAGTTTACATTGTCTTCATAGACTTATTGAACTGCCCCAAACTAGTCTCACCAAAGTGTAATAAAATCTCAAGAGGAATGGCGTGGGGAGAGGAGATATGAGAATACTTCTGAGGCTACTTTATCTAGAATTGACTCTTTCTATTAATCATGATGGGCTTCTTGGACTTATTCTCACTCTGGAAAAGCCACTTCTGTGTGAACATCTATAACAGATTAGCAATATAATATGCTGTGTCCATTGAATCTGCTTCACATTAGAAAAGCAGGCAGAGGGATGCAGGCTCATAAATGCAAGATTTACTTTTCTTTCTAGCTGTGATGCATTCATGACTTTACTGTCCCTTAGTTTCCTTCCTGGCATATTCTTGAACAACTCAAGTCTTGTGATCATGAACTCTCATCACACTAAATTCTATAGACTCTGCTTTAATTGTTGTATTTTGAGTGGGAGTCAGTGTGGCAGGGAGAACAAATTTGGTCTTCATAGTGACAATTCTCTGTCACTGTGCATTTCCAGAATCCTGGGTTGAGACTACTATATTTTGCAAGAGCAAGGAACTATAGAAGCCTTTGAGTTCTGAGCACTTGGTATTGGCTGCCTTTGGGGAGTTAGCGCTAAGACTCATTTGTATATCACATATTGATCACTTTGCTTGTGTTAGACAGAGAATTTCCCCAGCCAGCCAGCCTGGCCACACTGCTGATCTGCTTCTCAGTTCCTGAGGTGTTTATCATCTAGCTCTGCACCAGATATTCCCACCAGCCATACACAATCTGATAAGGTTGTCTGTGCATCTGTGGAGTATTCATTTGTCTCCCCATGGGCGATGTGTATTCTTGGAAGGACAGAATTACATTTTATGTTCCTTTGTTGTGCTTTATAGCACCTAGCAGGTGTCAGCGTCGCAGTAGGTGCTGAGCAAATTCTTTTCCAATTATCTACACTCATGCCAAGTTACAAAGATAGCCATAAAGGTTTGCAACAGAGCATGCAATTCTATACATACTGCCAGGGGATAGGTGGGAGGAATATGTGGTGCTCATTTTGAATGGGAATGGCCATGGTGGGATGTGAGCTGCATGAACAGCTCTTGACATTGATTCATGGAAGGATATAAACCTGCAGCTATTTGTATGCAAAGTAAAGATCTCTGGTGGTCTGGTTTTCTTTGGACCCTTAGAAAAATGAAAGTTCAATATCCTGTGTCCATGTAGACGATGGTAGAAAGAGGCATGCTGAAGAATCAGTACCAGCAACACACACACACACTCCTGCTCCATTACTGTAGCATTTAGGATCAAGTGCAGGAACGTGGATGGCTTCTAGGACATGGCAGAAACTCAGTGGAAGATGATGGTGCTATATGTCTATGCCAGCCGAGTGGTGAGAAGCTAGCCTGAAGGCTCTATTTTGGTGGCAGAGCCAGTTATGTGGAAAATTGCTCTGGGTCTTTTTAATGACTGAAGAAGTCTAAGGAATAAGTTCCAGGTGAATGTTACCCTCAACTTCCTAGAGACCAGTTGCTGGTAGCAGAACTTGCGTACTGGTATTTGGATCAATCATAGCATCTCTAGAATTCTGACAAGCAGATGTTGGAAGAACTTCTGAGGTCTCCCTGTGAATTTCTTTCCTTTCAGAAGTAGCATCAGACAGTTAGAATATCGAAAAACACAATCCATTTTCTGGACAGTTGATCCCATCCAGGCACAGCCATACCAGATGTGATCATGGAATAGCTTCTATATTATGCTCAACATTGTTAAGGCTCTAGAATCTGAGCCCCCCAGAAGGGTCATCTCTTTCTAAGCAATATGTAGAACACAGTCCTGAAAACACTGGGAGGATGCTATGCTATGGGTCCTCATCTCCCCTCTGCTTCTCTGGACAAGGAGAAGCTTTCTCCCAGGGAGGGCAAAAGCAAGAGCAATTGGCTGAGAACATCTCTGCTGACCCTGAATGGAGACCTCAGAGAGAATAGCCAGCTATGCAGTTATTTGGCAGCTCGTGAAGGACTGGTTAGAAGTTCTAGGTATGTGCCATTTAATGGCTATGAGGTATGGGGGGAAAATTACCTGACAGTCTGAGTTTCAGTTCCCTTAGCCACTCAGTGGAGATAATTAAATGTTTGTGGTGGTTAAATTAGGTAACATAAATAGAATTAGAGTAGGGTTTGGTATAAAATGTGTACTATATTTTGTTTTCTATTACTGTTATAATCTGTTATATATTTGTTATTGTCATTCATATTTATATTTATTGTATTGTTGGTATATTCTCAAGCTGGTTCCATTTACAGCCATTTGGATACCTACCCTCGGTGGATTCGATTCTGGGTTGACACTGGTTTAGTCTATGTAAATCTTGGGTTGACAGTCCTTGTAACACCTTGAATCCAGTACAGTAGTCCCCCTCCTTATTCTTTCTGTTGTTTCAGTTACTCACTTTATTACTTAATTTTTCTGTTGCCATGACAAAGTAGGTGAAGACAGCAACTTGGAGAAGACAAGTTTTATTTCGGTTTATTGTTTGAGGATGTAGCTCGTCATGGTGGCCAAGGCAGGGAGACAAGAGTGGGAGACAATTGTTCCCATGGCTTCTACAGTCAGGAAGCAGGAAGAGATGAGTGCTGCTGCTCAGCCTGCCCCTCCTGTTTTACTCTGTCTAGGACTCTAGCCTCTGGAATGGCACCACCCACATTGCATACCATCCCTCCTCAATTAACTTAGTCTAGAAGGCAAGTCACAGACATGACTAGAGGTTGTTGCCCTAGGTGATTCGAGATCCCATCAAACTGACAAAATGAGTATTAGCTACCACAGCCATATCAACTGCTTTCCACAAATATTACATGGATAATTACAGCAATGAACAATTCTGAGAAGCACAATGAGGACAGAATCGTGTGCCTTCCTGCTATGACCCTCTTTTGATGGAAATTGGTGTATCTGGCCTGTCTGTAATGTCTGCATCATCCCTCGGTTAGTAACTTAGTCTCCATCCAGGTTATCCGATCATTGTATTGTACCATGGGACTTGTGCTCAAGTAACTCATTTTACTTAGCAATGGTTAAGGCACAAGGACAACAATGCAAAGGAAAGAGCAGGGCACACAACACAGAAGGACAACATAACCATGGTTCTGTGTGGTAATGCCACAAGGAATATGGGAAGAATAACACATGAAGGGCTCAGTATGGTCTGGGGGTGGTTGAGAACATCTTTGGATGGTGAAGTGATGGATGCTACTAGACCTACCAAGCCTAAATCTATGTTGAAACCATCTATGACCCCACATCTCTGATCTACAATTCAGAGGTGCTGTTTTTAAAGAATCTAGAGACCAGATGAGTAAATAAATTACACAGGGCCAAATGATGGTGGCTGTCAAGTACATGTGACATCTTCCTGAAGATGAACCCTTGTGTATGGTGAGTTTTTATGGCAAGGAAAGGTTAGGCCAGGCATGCCCACCTCCAGCCTGTAGCCAGTGAAAGGCAGGCCCCCTGGACCTCTGGAACTTTTCCTTTCCATCCAATCTCCAAGTGTCTAATTCACTGTAAGACATGGTGTAAATCCATTCTGCACTGAGTGTGCTTTCCCCATTACAACCCTGGCCTATGGATAGGTAATCTTGACTCTTCACCGGTGGCATCCGGTGGCTTTGGAATCTGAGTGTGTTACTGCTTGGTGTCCGGTTCCTTTGCCTTTGGGAACATATTCTCCTCCTTTGTGGATTATGAATCAGGAGCCCAGATTTTCCAAGTTTCCTTTTGTTTGCCTCCTGTTCCCAACAGCTCTCCAGTGCCACTCTGGACACAGTAGCACAGTCAAAACTGGGATTCAAAAGCAAACCAGAAATGTATGAGCCTGCAGTTGACCCAGTCCCTTGAAGGTATCAGCTTTCCAAATAGAAAGGACCTCCTTCTATGTGGTCTGCTCAGTGTCGTCTCTGAAATTCTTGAGTGGAAAACCCTTTTACACCTAAGCTCCTCCTTGTCCACGCTTCAAGGGAAGCAAGGGAAGTCCATCAGCCATGATGGCAGGGACCATGAGAGGAAAAGGCTCAACTTGTCCCATCTTCCTTTCCCCCTTCCTTCTTTTGTTCTGTAGCAGTGAGGTTTACTGTCTAATAGAAAAGAAGAAACCCTATGGCCATTGACACGCTGACCAAATTCACTCCATCTCTCCTGACAATAGATAATTATTAATGTCTACTCTCCCCTAAAACCTGTAAACCACCCTCCCTGTTGTGTCCCTGGGACAGTAAATGAAGTCAGGGTTAGCAGCCAGGTTTGCAGTGGTTCATTTGCTTCTGACTCAGGCAGGCTGCTTGTGCTTGGATCAAACAGTGGGCTTCTGCCACTCCACAGCCCTGCTACTGTTTGCTTT
Source organism: Mastomys natalensis (assembly GCA_021653895.1). Lineage (NCBI taxonomy): Eukaryota > Metazoa > Chordata > Mammalia > Rodentia > Muridae > Mastomys > Mastomys natalensis. The sequence goes on along the minus strand of JAJTUV010000261.1, from coordinate 1,153,272 downwards.
ATTGGGCAATAAATTAACCCAGAACACTGCCAAGGAAACAGATAAATTAGGGCAACAATCACATTTTTAACAGAGAAATTGGCTTTGTTTCTCAGTAGCATCATTTGAATGATGAACTTGGTTATTGTAGGTTCCCGTACTGTGCGTGGGATGGAATCCTGATTAAATACATCTCAGAGAGGGATGATGTGGGGCATTTACTGCCTCCAAGGGATGTATGGGTAGAGGGGCATTTACTTAGGATCTTATGTCTTGGAAGAAGCCTGCATTTCAGTCATGTGTGATATAAATTCTATCTGCATTTTAGGAATATTGTGAATGGGTCAAGGCTGGTCTCCCCTGCAGGCTATAATTAGGAGAAGCCCACTTGAAAGACTTAGGAGAAGTCTTTTATGACTTGTAATGGTTGTTAGCTGCATCCCTGTGGTTTAATAATGGTGAGAACAGAAGGAAGCTCTGAGAAGAGGCTCCCTGTTTGCAACTCAAATCTTGAAAAGCCAAGAGAAATTGTAGCCATCATCCCAAAGGAAAATCTTCAGAACTTAAGAGGAAGGCTGGATCCCTCCTTGTCTTCCCTCCCAGCTAGACTTGCAGTTGTGCCTGGCTCTTTCAAACTCAGTGAGAGAAGGGGTAGGTCTTTGCCCCACTACTATCAGCTGCATGAGGGGTAGTCCTTTGCTTGATCTCCAGCATCCCTTGCTCTGGGAATGATTCCCAGCATATAATGAGAGATCAATACATATGTGGGAAAAATGCAATTATAAACAGGCTATTTTCTACCCTTCGATGGTTACTCCCTTAGAGCACAGTCCCGTTTCCTCCAACTCTTCCTTGATGAATCCAGCCTCATTGATAAGTCCCTCCCCTCTTTCCTCAACCACTCCTCCTTCACCTCCTCTTCTTCTCCCTCCTTTCCATCCCCATCCTCTGCCTCCTCTTACTGTTTTTTCTTATTAGAAATAAAAGCCTTACTTCGGGCCACATTTTTTATTGTCTCAAGTTGATGTTAACATCTCAAGTATTGATCTTTTAAAAAAATATATACATTCCACAAACCTTTCAGGTTGATTTACAATTTTTATTCTCTAGGAATGGGTGAGTCATATAAATGTGAATTCAACTCATTCTCCAAGTATTACCAATTATCCTATTAGACTCTTCATGTAATGAGTCTTTTTTATTTTAGAAAATATTTTAGCATTCACTAGATTTTTGTTGCATGTCCCTCACTTCACTACACATGACTGGTCAGTATGTCTCATCGCTCAAGAATCCAGCTTTCTAAGAGAAATCGAATTTGTGTTTGTATGTAACTAGCCACTTATTTATGTCTTAGAAAGACAGAAGAGAGAAGCAGGAGAGAAAAAATTAAACAAGGAGAAAGAAAATAAAAACATATGTTTAGGGTCATGATTTAATTCACAGTAAAGTCTTGAGGAAGGAAACTACAAAGTCAGAAAATAGGGTGGGCCCTGATGACCTCTTGCGTGCTTAGAAGACCATCCTATCCAATCAAAGCAGCCTTTCAAGCGTCCTTGTCTCTGGTGCTTATTAAGTTTTCATGGTTTTTTTCCTCTTAGGAGATTTAGATGAAATGTCAGCTCTGTGCTCAGGGATTGCTTTATTGGGACCAATCACTTGCAGTGGAAATGTGTTTACTGAGATAAGTGCCATTTTCAGCATAGCGTTTGTATCCCTGGCAGAGAATTTTAAAGATGACACAAAGCTTTTTTTTTTTTTTTTTAAAGCACTGCCTTATAATTAAAGAAATCCAACTTTGATGATTTAACATCTCCCTTTATTCTTTACAGTTCTACTCTTAGATGGGAAAACAGTTGCAAAATAGCTTCATTTAATTAGGATGAGAAATATAGCAAACATGCAGATATGTATATATTACACACACACCACACAAAAGCATACATATTGACCTTATTTTAAGTTATTACTTGTAGAGATAGTCTACTATGTGTGAACGAGAAAATTAATTTAAGGCCTTGCATTATCTGTTGTACTCATTTGTTGGCAAGCATTTATAGGCCATGGCTCTTAGGCTGGACATCAAGAGTCTGTGATACTCAGCTTCAAGCTGTGACATGGTATTAAGGGGCTTAGAGTCTCCTTGGAAAAATTAGAAATATACAGAAGTATATCAAAGTGTTTACAACAGATTATATGGAATTGATGGCTCTCAAAGTACAAAAAGGAAAGTGTTTTGAAATATCAAACAAACAGAGGCAGAATCCCAACACCAGGAAGAGCATTCAGTGAGTTATCTGTTCATTTACTCAGTAATTGTATATACTTGTTACAATATTGAGTTCTAGATACTGGGTCCTGAGAATAGAGTAAGGATGAAACAGTTTAAATAGCACTCCTTAGAGAATCTTCTTGGCATTATACAATACTCAAATAGAGAAGTAAATAGAGTTATATCAGAAAATATGTCAGAATATAAGTCAGTGATAGAAATACGTGGGGTCAGGAGCCAGCTGTGTGCACCTCTGTGTGTGTTCACGTTTGTGCATGCTCACAGCTCACACACAGCTTCAGGAAGGCTATAAGAACCTCTGGTCTGAGGTCAGTTCTGAATAAGCAGAGGCCACGAACTCAAACGATAGCATGCTCTCCTCACACTGGGGAACCCAGCATATGTTCTTTGTGTGATAGAAAAGGGCAGGCGTTCTAGAACACTTCAGATGTTCAAGGCATGGAGCTGCGAGCTCTGTTTCAAATAAGAACTCAGGTCAAGAAAGGAAAAGACCTGGCAGGGAGAAATTCTGTTGCTTGTTTTATTTTTTCTTCTTAAGGTGAGAGATGATTTGAGTATCTTCTGATAAGATTATTCTACAGCAAAAACCTCAGTAATTTCAATATCCGGCTTGGCAGCCATGGAGCTGTGTGTTTGTTTAACTGTTTTTTAGCCACCTTACTTTGTGCGAGACAGTGTTTTGAGTGCTTCACTGGGGATCAAGAGCCATCTTCTCAAATTAACGTTGCTGGAGCATGGCCTGTTACTGGATCATGCTCTTTGACCTGACAACAGGAAGAAGCATCCTTGTTCTGAGCATGGTCACCTGGAGTGGTAGAAAGGAGTCAGGACCTTTTCTGTTTACTTATGGGCTCTGAAAACTGTCTGTCAGCCATGATGAAACATTCTCCATCAGGCTGCAGGATACAGTAGCCATAGCAACATGGGCCTGTTGAGCACTTGAAATATGCTAGAGCAACTGAGTTGTTTTTATTTGACTTTAATTCAAACACAGTCCTGAAAATGAAAGTAATACAAAATATGCTTCCTGTTAAAAACAACGTTGTCATTTGGGCAAAGCTACTTTTCATGCAACAGGATGGTTATTATGAAGTAGGGTAACAGAGTTAAAGTGTAGTGGGGTGTTAGACACATGAGTGGTTTCTAATATCTCCTTAGCTTTCAATATTACTGATAAAATAAAATATTTTCGGTGTATTAGTTTAAATTAAAAGTATTTTGAGAATGAATATTATCTTGATTTTGTTTAGAATTTATTTTATCTTTAGTTACTTGTGTGTGTGTGTGTGCGCATATGAGTAATGGAAACATCTGGGGTCAGAAGAGGAAGTGTGAGCCTTTGGATCTAGAGTTACAGATGGTTTTGAACTGTCAGATGTCAGTGCTTGAAATTCAACTTCAGTTCTCTGAAGAGCAGTGCATACATTAACCATGGAACCATCTCTGTAGCCCTTAACTCTTGCTTTTAAAATGACAATTCCGGGCAATTCAGATGATTTGAACTCTATTTCTTTTGGAAGTTTATCCTTACATCTCTGGGAAATGGGTTGAGTCAAGAGGAAACCCCACTGTTTTGATAGCATTGAGCTGTCCTTTTATGAACCTGTGCTCTGTGGACCACTGTGTTCCCACTGAGCTCTATTCTAGAACCAGCAGGTGTCGTCACTTCTTGGGCTTTCCAGATAGAAAGCCAAAAGAGAGCTCTGTGGGAATCCTAATTCATTACATGTGATATACATTTTGCACCAGACAATGTGGAGTTGGCCACAGTCTTTTAGACCCGCTCACGTATCTTTTCCTCTTGACAATTTCATGGTCACATTTTATGCTTGCTTGCATTGTTGTTGGCAGGGAGCAACTGTCCATCTATCATGACACTTGAGGATGGATCATGATCTTATTAGACCATATATCTGGTTTCATAGGTTCCCAGAAGCAAGAGATGACAGAACTGTGCTCGCTTGAAAGATCTCCGTAGTCAGGGAACAACATTGCCTGCTCAAACAACTTGAGCTGCTGAAATCCAGGTGGCAGGAAATGGCCCACTCATTGCAAAGTTCTGACTCAGTCCCAACATTCACATTGGTCTAAATCTCCAGGCCAGGATTGTAGTTGTCATGATGTCAAGGAACAGTGTGGGCATGTATACACGGAAACAAGGTTTGGTTTCTCATCATCTGGGCTAACTGATGACATTGCTCCAAGATCATACTATAGAGACATTGATACCTGATCCTCTTGGACAGCCCAGTCTCATGACTGACCCTGCTCCTATTAGCTGCTGTGTATGTAGCCACGCCTTTTCCAAATGTGTAGCCACATATTGTAATTCCTTGGGTGAGTTTCTTCTCTTTCCTCTCCTTTTTTTTTCTTCTCTCTTCCTCTTCCTACACCTCCTTCTCTTCCTTTTCTTCCCCTCTTCCTGTTTTTTTTAGACAGATGTCAATTAGAACAGACTAGCCTCACTCTCACAGTGTAGCTGAGGATGACCTTGAACTTCTGACCCTCTTGCTGCTACCTTTCAAGGTTTTCTAGCCAGGAAAATACCAATGCGTAGTTCTGGCTTTAGAGATGCTGACCAAATTACGTGGAGGTGAAAACTGTATTTTAAAAACCCTTACGGTCTTCCCTTGAGGGTGTGGTACCTCCACATGCTCACCATACCTCCACAGCCTACTTGAAGGGCTTTGTATACATGGGTTTTTCTTTGGAGGGGTGGGATGTATATATCTTTTCTATCTTCTGGGAAAAGCCTTCAGACCCACAAAGTTAATGACCCTTTTTCAGGTTAATCACTGGCCACATAACTTTTCACTAGTGGGGCATATATCTCTATATGTCTATACTCTAGTCTCTGAGCCCAGGACGGCAGAGGTTATGATTCTATGGTTCCCTGTTGTTGAATTAATATTTAAATAGATCCTGTGGCACAATGCTACCCACCCAATGCTTTATGTTCCCGAATGAACACATGCACAACCTTTATATTTGGATGTGCCTTAAGCAACGCAGTAGTTGGGTCGCTTCCTAATCTCCATGTGGTTAATCCACCTCCTCCAATAATTCCCAAGTTATCACTTCCTAAATTCTATATTCCACCTTGGCTGCCCTGGACCCAGAGGGCTGCCCAACTGGACCACACTCTCCCAGCACCTTCACATGCTGTCTATGCCTCCCTGTTCTCCACTCTTCACAGGCATGGCTGCTCTCTTCTCCTTCTTATCCCAGCATGGTGGATCTCCTTCCTCCTTCCTCTCTGTCCCAAGCCTGGGAATCCTAAAAGTCCCAGCTCTGTCTGCTCTGCCCAGCCATTGGCTGCCGGCGTCTTTACTTACCAATCAGAACTAACTGGGGGCCAAGGTCCTCAGTGTGGACTCTCTCCTGCAAACAATTTTGGGGATACAAATTAACGTAAGAATACAAGCAGCAACAGCCTGATGTGTATGCAGGTCTACTACCAAGCTGGGTGTATACTCACTATTCAATAAATATATCTTTAATGGATAAATAAACACTAAATTAAGATGTAACACATTCCAGGCATTGTCTAGCCCATGAGCCTAGACTCTAACAATGACATTTCAAGACAAAGAGGACTTCAAGCCTCTTTCTCCCTCACTCATATGTTTTCAAAATGTCTTCCAAACATGTTTTTCATTCACTACCAAATTGGAGTTTATTAGAAACCATTCGTGAGTGGTACTAGAGGGTATGATATCTCCTAATAAAAAGGGTTGATCTTTTAATAGGTGTGAAATACCTGAAAATACCTGAAAGGGATTTTGTCTAAAGAGCAAATATCTAAAATTAAGCAATTTAAAATGTTTTTGCATCTATGTCAAAGAAAAGCAGAGTGTCTTGAAAGAATAATCTTTTCCCTTTTGTGCTAGTTTAATTTGCAAAACATAGTCCTTGGATGGACAGCAGAAGAAAAGCCTTGAGTTAGGTAGAAATGCAGGTTCTGGGCCTACCCAAGAGCTCCTAATGGGAAAGATAGAAAGGATATGGTCATTTCCTCTGAGCAGGCCTTCCTTCCAGGTCATTCTCATGGAGATGTGGTTTTGAGAATCACTATCTTGCGGCACATAGCCCAAAGGTATGCAAACCTTGTGTTAGAGTTTGCTTCTCTGCTGATAGAGATTAAAGTTCAAGTTGAGTGTGGGTGTAAATGTGTGAGTGCAAGTACATGTTTGATGGCACATAATTATATATGTGTGCTTTGTGTGAGTGTGTGTGCATATATATGAGTGCCATGTGTTTGCAAGCACATGTGTGAGTATGCATTTGTATATGTTTTGGTATGCGTGCACACAGGTATGTGTGCTTGTCTCCTTGTTGCTCAGCAACTAACTACTAACAAGCTGCCAGAAGCTTCTGAAGTTCTCCTATCTCCATATGCCTGATGGTATTTTAGTGGATCAGACGAGGAGGGAAATTCAGCCATAAGGCCAGGGCTGTGCTGAAATATGCAATCAGATAATTACAATAAGGATGTCTAGCCCCTAAAAAATGACAGCTTTCCCTACATATGAATTTGAAATCTAGAAGAAGAAGGGGGAAAAAGCTATGCCATAAGCCTGTGTATATTCTGTTTTGTTTTGTATTTTTGTTTTTGTTTCGTCAACCATGTCAAGGCTTAAACCTGTGAAATTAAAAAAAAAAAAATCATTACATATCTTCTGCCCTCTATCTTGCTGATGCCTAGCTCTGTGCCTAGTTGACCTGTCAAAAATCTTGAGGTGTGAGATGGGTCTGACTCTCATTCACCTGATTCTCATTTCATCTAAATAACCTTGAAAAGGACAGTAAGTGGTATTCCACCATCTCTTCCTCTTACCTTCTCTTTGAAAGGGAAGCGAGAAGCTGAGCATGTATGTCACTTGCCATGGTCACATCTTTCCATCCAAAACACTTGCCCCATACAGCATTCTTTTCCATGCCTATATCCAGTCAGCCAGATCTCAAGCCTCCTTCCCTGTGCAGTTAGCATCTTCTGATCCTTGATAGGTGATGTGGATTTGTGACAGAGTACCATGAAGCAGGGAGGCAACTGGGACTTTGGCGGAGTGAGGGTATCTTCCCTCCTTCGGGGCAAACATAATTATATATGCCCAGCTGTAGGCCTCTAACACTAGCTTCCAATTTCCCAGACTGTGGGAGCTGGGATTTGTGAGCAGCATGAGGGTTGCTATCTCTTGAAGATTTCTACTTCAGAAAGGGTAGCTTATCTGTCTAAATTTAATAATGAATACAAAAATATCATTTTGAAAGAGGGAGAGATGTCAGAAGTGGATGAACTAGGGAAGCTGTCCTCTGGAGATCTGGATTTCTCTCTACTGTGTACTTGTCAAAAGGACTCGCTGGTGTCATTCTCAGCCTAGCTAGCACTGGCCAGGACCAGCTTGTTTGCTATGGTCAGCAGGAGGCTCTGAAAAGAACACCAACTTCTCCTTAGTGGATGTGCACATTTGTGATCAGGCCCAGCCCGGGACAGGAGGACGTTTTAAAGCCTATTGGATGTTGACATCAGTGTGAGATAGACAGTTGAATGTTGTTCATCATTTTTGGCAGCTCCCTTGACATGGAGGGAGGGGGCATGGTGGCTTTAATTCCTAGAGTACATCAATAATCCTTTCTAAAATCAAAGCCTTGGATGGCTAAAATTATTCTGGTAGAAGAGGGAGACTTGATGTTATTTCTAGTAGTGCCCGTAATGTTCCAGTAATCCATGAAGGAGCTATGACCACACATTACTGGCCTCGATGAGACCAGATGTACTGTGTCTATTTCATCTTCTTTTGGAGGGATGGTTATCTGTTTGCGGATCACTTAGGGGATTAAGGGCATGGTCTTCTCAAACACAAAATCATATTTGGAATTTTTAGCTATAGTTACCAAAAGACAAAGGAGCTTCTGCCTCTGCTCAGAACCTTGATTCCCCCCACAAGCCCCAAACCAGCTCTGATCCCCAGCCACAGACCAGAAAGGGAGTGGAAAGGAAAACTGTGGACCCATGCCTGTCTTTTGACTTTTGGAAAGTAGATTCAGCTTAGTAGGTAATAAGGCGCAATGGCTAGTGATATGCCACTTGCATCTAGTAAGTTTCTCGGAGGTACCCATTACATTCAGAAGGAGAAATAATTACATTCTTATGGGAGAGTGATCATGTATAAAATTTTCAATATAAATACATTTTTAGATTCTACATACAGATGCTCAGAAAAAATGTAGTCAAGTATACATGTGTGCATATTTGCATGATACATAGGTGTGTTTGTATATATGTATGATTAATTTATTTCAGCCCTTGGCAAGTCAATATGTACACTGAGTGATAGTAGGCACATGTAAATTGTAGAGATCATCATCATTATTCACGCACAGAGCTCTTTATCTTGTTAAAGTAAAGCTTTATTCTCAGTTATCAAACAATGATTCTCTGCCCTCTCCTGTCATTCCTCTGTAACCCAAAACGTTCCTTAGTAACCACCATTCAACTTGCTATCTCTTTGAACTTAGCTACTCAAGAGACTTCTAAGGTGGAATCATGTGCTCTGTTTGTCCATTTGTGGCTGGCTTCTTTCACTTAGCATAACACCTCCAGGCAACCTTTGTGACATTATGTATTATAGCATGGATAGCCTTCTGTGCTGGTTAGTTTTTGCCAACTTGGCACAAACTAGAGCCACCTGGGAAGAGGAATCCTCAGTTGAGTAATAGCTTCTATCATATTGCCCTGTCTCTGTGTTTCTATGTGTTGGGGAGGGGTAGGTATTTTCTTGATTAGTGATTTGCAAGATCGCACTGTAGGTGGTGCCACTCCTAGGCAGGTGGTCTTGTGTTGTGTAAGAAAGAGACTGAATAACCCATGGAGAACAAACAAGGAGGCAGTATTCTTTCATGGCCTCTGCTTCAGTTCCTTCCTCCAAGTTCCTGCCTTGGCTTCCCTCCATGATGGAATCCTATGATGAAATAAAGCATTTCTCCCCAAATTGCTTTTGGCCATGGTGTTTATCATAGAAGCAGAAACAAAAGTAGGAACTTCCCTTTATTTAATACTGAAATGCATCTTAATGTATGTGTATGTCTCAACTTGTCTCTGTATGCTTCTGCCTGTGGACCCTTGGCTGCTTTGATCTTTTGTCAGTCATGAATGAGTCCCTTCTGAACCCGAGTGGCCAAAATCTATTTAAATCCCTTCTCAATCCCAGCTTTGCCTTTAATATAATCTAAGAGCTGGCAAGATTTGAGAAGTAGGGCAGAGAAGGCTGTAAATGTAATCCTTGGTGACAGTGAGTGGCAAGTGTTGACCCGGCAGGGCTACCCACGATTTCTCATCTTATAAAATCTAATTAAATTAAAAATCCAGTTGGCCAAACCCACACTCACTTAAGCCAGGCAATTTCTCACAAAACTCATTAACTAGGACTTGGGAGTTTTATCAACAGATGGAAGTTTTCTCCCATGTTTTTCAATGATTAGATAGAAAAGGACCTTCAAACTTCAGACCTCAAATAGAAGATTTTGTGTTGCTTTCCAAGGCATCGATTTTAATGCTTGTTGGTAAAATTAGGCAAAGTTGCATCCATTTAAACATTATAAGGCAATGACATAAAATTTCAGTGTTATTAATCTGAGGGTTTTGGAAGGACAGGAGTTTAGGGGACACTTTCTGGCTCATTGTTACAATTATTTCTCTTCATTTCAGATTTGTGTTTTTAATAGTTATAAAAAATAGATACCCTAGAGGAACATATTATATGGGCAAAATGTCATGATTATTGACAACCCAAGCCAGGATTTAGGAGCACTCCTGCATGATTAGAGTCACTAACCTGCTGCAGCTCTCATCTGAACCTGGGGTTAGGTCAACCTTTTTGAAGGGGGGGAGTTGTTAAGCAATTAGCTTGTAATCGACGTTCCAGATTCTTCTTTGGGGAACATTTAAAGCAAAAACAAATCCACACCCTCCACCTCTGTCTGTATTAGTCATATTTATCATATTTATCTGTGTCCTCCCACAGGCCTGCTATTGCCTTCATTCTGTCTCTCTAGCAGCAGATGGATGGTTTATAAGAAACCTGTTCTGCATAGCTTATGTTAAGAGGAACTTTCACTGTCTTCTGGGCCATTATTTCTATCTATGGTCATTTTGAGCTGGCATGACTTAAAAATGAACAGAGACCCATTGCTGTGCTCATGCTTGATTAATAACTATTGATAGAGATCTACCATTTGAGATCAGTAATGTGTCAGTTTAGCTCTAAGAGCCTGACAATGTTCATATATGGGTATATGCTATAGATGCCTATACCAATATATTCATTTATTACATGTGGATGATACTTGTGTGTGTGTGTGTGTGTGTGTGTGTGTCTTGTGGTCATAGATTCCTAATTTTCACCCATATCTGCATTCTTTGTTTCCTCATTTAATGTATGCAGTGCTTACCATTACAGTTGAATCCGTTTTTCCTGGATACCTAATATCTCCTTCATCTGTTTCTGGACCTGTTTTGTCTCTTTGTAGTGAGGGACCAGTGAATGTTCTGCCTTCCATCCTTGTTTAAACCCTTCCCTCTTGAGGAGTCTGTCATCCAACTAAATCCTATTGCTATCTGTCTTCCTAATGGACTATCTCTGTCCCTCTAGATCCTTTTTGCTGTTCTGGGAAGGTGCCACCATTTACTCTGTCTTCTTGACCTCAGCTCTGGTCCTCGGCTTCCAAACCATGTACATGGCTCTTGGGCATGTACACTGCACCTTTGAACCCTCCCTCCCATGCACCTCCCACACTAGGGTGCATTAAATCCCCACTCTTTGGTCCCAGGGTCCTGTGTCACCTGGAGCCATAGCTCACTTCTCTCCAAGGTTTCACATTCTTGAATCTCATCCTTGCACTTCCATTCTTCTTCTGTTTCCATGGCATTTAATCTCCAGACTTGTTCCCATCTCTTTTCTAAATACTCATCTAGTTAATGAATACCAAGAGAGACAATGCAGTTGAGTTCCTGCCAATAAAGGACATGCATTCTGTCATCAGAGCACCTGTAGTCCAGCCTTGGAGAGTCACACTGATCAAAATACAACAAAATATCATGCCACTGCTTTAATGCTGAGTGCCACAAAGAGACTGTACTTGCAGGTAATTTCTTATAGCAACAGGCAGAAAATAATTGTGGAATTGATTTCTGATGGTTAGGCAAGCCTATGAGAAGAGACACTTCTAGAAGGCTAGAACAGGTTTTGCAAAGACTCTGTGGTAGGAAGGGGTGGAAGAGGCAACTGGTTAGTGACAAGAACTGAATGTCTACAGTAGTTGGGGTTGAAAGAGGGAAGGGTCTTAGATAGAGCCAGAAGAAATGGATCAGAGTTTTCAATGAGTTGACCTGTCAGAGATTTTTTGTTCCATACTAGAGTTATGATTTGAAGTCATTAGTTGGAGGGCCCTTCTCTGTGTCCTAATATTCCAAATCAATATGGGCTCAATAGGTTTGTATTTGGGAAAAATCACTTGATTCCCATAAATGCCTGTAAAAATCCTATAAAATTCTATTCAATTTCTGCTAGGTTATTTTATGTATGAATTTGGGACCAGGGGTATAATTTGATCATAGAGTGTGTGCTTAGCGTACTCAATGGTGGGGTTCTAGTTCCAGCACTAAATACAAATGATAACAGCAAGTCTTACACCCAAACCTTACATATGAAAAATGCACTTGTGTTCCCAAATGAAGCACTGTGTGTCTTCCATATAGCGAGCAACTCCTTAAAGGCATTGCTGCCTCTGGCTTATTTTCTTCTTGAGCACATTTCTCTTTCAGTCCTTCTTTGGAATTTGGATTCTCATTGAACTAATTTATATCACGTTTGCTTGCACATATTTATAAATCAAATGCAATGTGTCTGACTATCAAATGGTAAATTTAAGAAGCCTTTGGCTATCTAAATGACCTGGTCAAAATACCTTTCCTATACTAAATAAATAATTTAAATTTTATGGTCACAAGAGCATCTTTTCAGGTGCCAATATTATACCCACTTAGGAGCATCATTAAAACTTTAGGAATAAAAAAATCATTACTTGATAGATTTGTTATTAAAACATGTCCCCCAACACACATTTTTTATTTCCTTAAAAAAAAAAAAAAAACAGATCCAATCTGAGCTTCAGGTGTTAAACTGTACAGAAAATGTGGAGGCTTTTCACAGATGCCTAGAAGCATAGGAGGAAGAGGTTGAGGTAGACCCTGCCTTGTTTTTTTATAGCAATGATAGAGGCCTGGTCCTGGGAAAGAGCTGATCTATAGCCTCACTGAAGTCCCTTTTCATTATGTTCTGCATTAGCTTGGGGAACTCATGTGCTGCATGAGCAATCGATTTGGGTACCACAAACGCACACTGTGAATCAGAGCATCCATGAAGTCCATGCATCTGATTCAACAAGAGAAGGTTGATAGACACAGATGTTGTAATGGCCATTGTCATCATATTGCATTATGCATGAGAGATATACAGATGGCATATGAAGTGCTGCCTTTTCCAGATGAAAAGTCTTCATTTATACATTGTGGTCAGTAACCTCCCAATATCTTCCCCCAATGTATTTCTCTTCCAATCCTGGCAATTCACAGACTGGGAAACTGACACCCAGGGAGATGAAATGGCATGCTTCATACAGCCAGCATGCTCATCCATGCTGCTTAGTGAGAGCCCATGATCTCATTGCCTCATCTTGCCACATGCCATCCTACTCCATACTTGTGGTCTGGCCTTTCTAGAACAGACCCACCTGGAACATCAGGAATATTTTTTTTTTCTTAGGTTTTCACCGCCTTCTCTCTTCCTCTACCATTTATGGGGTTTGGCATGGAAGTGAGAGTGTTTCTATGCTTGGTCGTCTCAAGGACTCTGTTTATATGTAGGATGTTTCTTAAATTCATGCGGCTCTTGATTCATTTCAGCTCCTGGATTCCATGCCTGCTGAGGGCAGCTTGAGGAGTTCAGTTGACTTTACTATTTTGGCCTCATGATTCCCTGTCTCATACTCTAGGCCTTGTACATCACGGTTCAAGAAATGTCCATTGGGGTTATTAAATTCATTGGACCCAATGTTACAATTTAGATGATAGACTACATACCCCTTCTCAGGAAAAAACTGTCCCAGATTGTTTTGTCTTGAGAATTTGCCCATCTGTTTTATCTATACATAGTTAATTTTATTATATATAAATTACAGTTCAATTTAAAGGGGAAAAATAAAGTTACATACCTTCAGCATCAGATAGGGAAAACTATCCTTTTTCCAAGAAAAGTCTCTGTTGCCAGTAGCCAGATTCTATGTTGAACATGTAGCATCATTAATTAGGGTCATTTGTTCTGCTATGAGCTGAGGAGAATGTACAAAAGCCGGGTTAGGAAAGAATTAATTCCCCCTCCTCTCCTGACTTTCTGGAGCACGCATAGTAGATTCTCCAAGCCTGTAGGCCTCATACATATGTTCTAATGGGCTAATCGTTATGGCTACATTTGTGAATTAATCTCTGACTTGGGCTAAGTGGTTTTCTCTAATGGCTTTAATTCAGGAACACCCACTCATGGCCACATGTCAGATTTTTGAGACAAGCCTAACAAAAATGGAGGGCCCCAGCTCCTCTCCCATTGTTTTGAGTTTCTTGGGTACCAGAAAGGAACAAGGGTACTCCTTGTTCTTCTTTATTTTGTTTTGCATTTATTTTGGGTAACGGACATCTGTGCCTCTGCATGCCCATGGAGGTCAGTCACAGGAAAGTCCCTTCTTTGTTTCTATCTTGTGGGTTCCAAGGATCAAACTTGAGTTGTCTGATTTGGCAGTAAGCACCTATGCTTTCCAAGACATCTTCCAAGGAGATTCTATCTCAGCTTTGTAAGGAAAACTCCCCCAGCTCCAGGTCTGTCTCTGAAGGCCCATGTGGCCTCATGTGTCCATTGATGTGGCTCACCCTGTTACTGGAATTGTTAGAGTTGAAGCCCAGTGCCCTGCAGCTCTACCCGGTAGGCTCTGCTACATATCTTCAGCAGGTCAAGTAAAGGGATAAGTAATAGTGAAAAGCAGAGAAGAGAGTTTTATATGACCACATTGAGAAGAGGAATGAGTAAAGAGGTTTAGAGACACGTCCACCCCAGTTCACAGTCTAGGTACTGCTATGAGGATTAGGTTTAAATAGAAGGCAAGAGGCATTCTGGTCAACTGTGGTCCTGCCCGTCATCGACTCATCAGTGTTTGGCTCCAGTATGTCCTGCAAGATGGTCTGACAAGTTGCAGAACTATATGAAATCTCTCTTTCCTGAGAAAAGCTTCCAGTCTAGTTCGCATCAGGGCCACAGTCTTTCTCTTCACCCAGCACAAGATTTCTGGGTAAACTTTAATTCCTTGAGGTTCCATGGTGTCAGTAATCTGAGATCAGAAGTGCATGTCTTAGAATATCTTCACTTCTACTATGATGGTCACAAACCTGACAACTGGAACTGACATTCTGGGACATTTCTGCAAAGCCTCCTTTTATTTGACTTGGTGCCTGTGTTCATACTGCTGTTGGCTCTAGGGAGGGCTTAGTTTCTTGTGTCCCTGAAACAAGATTTGGACAGAGATGTATAGATGGTAACTAGCAGATGGAGATAATATGTTAAGAAAGGATCTACTTCAACGAAGGAAGTGAGCTAGATCAAAGAGAGTTTGTGACATAAACAGCCATGTTGTACAAAGGATTTGAGCTTTCATATCCCATAATACAAGCATTTTGATCATAATTTAGCTTTTCTGTGCATGCTCCATCTGTTATGTATAGTTCTACATATAACTCCATGTGTCTAATGTCTCATTAGTGTCTTAAGTCTCCATCCAGGATAGTGCTGTTGAATATCAAAATGATACATGGGTCACC
Organism: Mastomys natalensis; assembly: GCA_021653895.1. Classification (NCBI taxonomy): domain Eukaryota; kingdom Metazoa; phylum Chordata; class Mammalia; order Rodentia; family Muridae; genus Mastomys; species Mastomys natalensis. The sequence continues at coordinate 1,138,078 of JAJTUV010000261.1, read as the reverse complement.
TTCAGTCACCGGAGTACCTTACCTTTGCACACCTGCACTAGCAGCCAGTTTGTTGGCCTCAGCCAAACTTTCTCCCAGTCTTCATCTTTGCCAATTTGTTCTTTTTATATGCTAATTTCTCAGTCATTGCTTTACTGCTTTCTGGCCCTCCCTCTGTGCTCTGTCTGCCTGCCTTCATTGAAACTGCCTTTCCCCAGGAGATTTGGTAACTGAAGGGTATAGGCTAGGCTTGGTTATACTGTTTCTCATTTTCCTGACATTTTTCCTCCCAGGCATTTGAAAGATCTTCATGGCCTGCTAGGATTTCCTTCCAGAAAGATGGCTGCCGATGTGTCTTGATCTCATCTCAGTTCATGCTTGGACTCCTCGTGATAAGGAGGATGGGCTTTTGTGTGTGTATTGTTTTAACACACTGTGTGTATTCCTGGCATTCTTTGGTGGAAACACTTGTCATGTTTCATTTCAGGTTCTGAAAATAGATGAATCATGCTCCATTGTTCCAATGATATTTGTCAAGTTGCTTTTCTTTCTTTCATTTTTTTTTAACCTAACACTCTAGAAATAGACTCAATGTTTGGTATTATAATTGACATTTTTAATGGTGTAAGTCTGTAATCTAGAAGCCTCAAGAAGGCAGGCTCAGTCATCCTTCCCCAATTTACTCATGTGGCCACACTGAAAAGAGAAACAGATAAAATGGTCCAGTTGACCCCTGTGTCTTTCAGTGATACTGACATGAGGTTTAGACTTAGAGGGCAAGAGATGTGCGTGACAAAACAGTCTTGGTCAAAGGATGGTCTTCCCTATCTCTGATTCATCATGGTCGCAGCTCCTGTCCTCTAAGGGAAACCTACAAAGTGGTCTGATAAGGCACTAATCTGTCAGTCGATGTCACCACTGCTGTCTTGGGACCTATCTGGTTTCAGCAAGATGATTACCCTTGTTCTTGAGCTCAGCTTGACTCTTATGGATAATTGTCCTTATCTGGGAAGTGGTCCATCCTGAGAGCATTAGCTTCTTCCAGAATTCAAGGTAATTCAAGACAAAAAGTTAAGGACAAAATAAGTTAGCTCTGTATGTTTGGCCAAAACATGGATACTAAACAGAAGCAGAGGTGCCAGGCTCTCATTTGGCTTTTCAGTTTCTTGGATTTAAGCAATGAGTGAGTGCAGCACACTAAAAGCAGTCTCTAAGTTCATATGAGTGTTTGCAGTTAGTCTGAGAGCATCACAATGAGTACTGTCCAAGGTAGTCAAGGTGCTCAACTGAGTACTGCTCATTAGGAGTTGGCAACCTATACAGACTCTGATAATATCTAGCACAATTTGTGTCATGACAGACAAGGAGCAAATGACCTCTTGGATCATACTACTAACCATATATAGACCCTTGAGTGGGAAAGGCTTGGTCATTTTAAAGGTTACTCTATGACTTAGCTACTAGAGAGCACATGCATTTTGCTGTCAGGAGCCAGGTATTGTGATTTGTTCAGTGCCATCTTTCCCTGTCCCTTAGACTTCCACCTCTTATCACTGGGGCTATAGAAGAAGCAAAGGGTTCTTCAGTGGCCCTGCATTGTACTGAAGCAATATGAGAGTAGCTAACTGGTACAAAGAACTGTCACTTGGAGAATGAAGAAATACTGATAGCAGGAACCATAATGTCCACTCTTCTGCTAACTTCTTCCATCTTCTCATCACTTGATTAGGATGTTTAGCATACATTCTCTGTACCTCATGGCAATGTAGAATTAAGTTTATAACTACTTACGGACCTTTGTTTATCAGTGTGTTGTGTGGTGTTTGATGTATGTGTGTTTGTTGTGCGCGGCAAATGGACAGTTACCCACACAGCATATTAAGAAGTTTAGGTGGCAGCTTTACTAGAGTAGGTTCCCTCTACTTCAGTAGGTTTGCCAGGCTTGCTCAGCAACTGCCTTTACCCACTGACCATGGTATTCCTTCTCAAAAGACAAACAAAAATTAGAATGTGTGTTTTGAAAGCTGGAGAAAGAGGGTATGTCCCCCTTGCTCAGGTGGCTTTGACAGAGCCATGTAATAGGTAGTGATTTGTCAGCTCATATTTCTTGGCCAAGTTTTACACAAATGAGTCTAGGCTGGCTGTTAGTCAGCCTGACATGATCAAGGCATGTTAGTAAATTTAAAGTTTACATACACAGTTTACCTTCTTACTGACTACTTTATTATTATTATTATTATTATATATTGCCTACATGTACAGTTTTTCTTCTTACTAAGTATTAATTATTATTATTAGTAGTAGTACTAGTAGTAATTATTTTATTATTTGCCTATTGGGAGGAAGTAGTGGCTATTGGTGGTTGGGACAGTTTAGATTCCCCAATCTCTCTAAGAGAAAGCCTTCTGGCAGGTCACAGGATCTAAGCCTAGGTCCAGCCAACAGGGGCTCTGTGGGGACCCTATTCTTCCTGTGTTCCTTTTGCTCTAACCCATGATGATGCTGCTATTTGTGTTTGAAGAGGCCAACGGGGTATATTCCAAACTCTTGTCACTGATTTAATTAAATAAGTGACACATTATTCCAAAGTGGAAGCAACTGGGACAAATTAGTGTCAGTTACTCTGGCCATCCTGCTGCAGGGAAAATATTGCTTTCATGGGAGTGCTGAGATCCTAACTTTTCACAGAAAAAAGGTACCGTTTGCAGGGACTTTGATTTTCCTTTCATAAGACACAACATTTGGTGGCATAGGACTGTTTATTGAGCCCTGACAGCAGCTCTACATTCATACACATGGAACTAACTGGACAGGGATCTGTGCCTGACCATTCATTTATGAATGAAGGAGACCCTCCCCTCTGCTGTCATCATACCCCTTCCTTCTGCAGCTTTCTGAGAATGAGGTCAGGACCAGGATCTAGCTGCTTATGGCTCAGAAATAGCAGGCCAGCTCCAAATTAATCTGACGCTATTTGTTGTAGGATGAAAAGCCTGCTTATAGTTTTGTTTCTGGTATACCCTTGCACACAGGCTGTGAATGAACCCATGTGAAGAGCAGAAGCAGAGGCAAGCCAGCCAAGAATTAGTCTATTGGTAGCTGGTAGTTGCAGACAAACTGCAGGAGCTGTCTTACATTCAATGGGAGCCTTGATTTGAAAAGCAAAGTGGAAGAATGAAATGAACCCCAGTGGTGTAGTACTCTAACCACTGCTCTTGAGAAAGCAATGCTAGCTGTTGCTGAGAACACTGTGTGTCCCTTGTGTTGTGCCCAGTTATTTTTCACACTGTGTGGCCATCTGATCATCTCTCTCCTGTGGTTCCTTGAGGGGGTTTGCAGTGATTTAATGAGTATTACATATACACTGCATTTTATATCAACCATATTAACATACACAGAAAAACACTAGAGTGTGCGGTTTCCTCTTACACACACACCATACACACACATGTGCACACACGTACACAATGTACCACAGCTTAATTATACTAGTCTTAGCAAGTAGGGGTTACCCTTGTCCATCATCCCAGCCAGCCAGATTCTGCATTGAATCTGGGATTTGCATTTTGAGGATCTTGCCTACCATGTCTTTAGCAGTTGTGTATATCTAAAGGGCAGGTTGAGCAGCATGCGGGCATGTTATGGTGTTGGTGTCCTTTTATTTTTCTATGCAGCCTTATTTGCTGCTGTTTAGTGTCTTTTTTACTGGGACATTTTTAATGGCATTAATTGTCTCCTCTGTGATTAGATGAAATAACACACTGGAAAATTGAGTGAGGGCTATAGTGTCAGTAGCAGCCTCATCTGCTCCGAGTCCTTCAGTGGACTTTTGTGTGCCAGGTGTGCATTGAAGGAGATGTCAAAGCTGGTTTTTACATTTGTGATGATTGTTTTGAACGAGAGCAAAAAAAAAAAAAAAAAAAAAAAAAGCTTAAAAATTGTCATATAACTAACTAACTGGTCAGATGTATGACCTAATTAGTGTTTTTGCATTTAATGTTTTTCCTATGTGCTTGAGAAATCTTATAAACAAACTCTGAATTGAGCAAATTTATATTGATATAGAAGTTGTGTGTGTGCGTGTGTGTGCATCGCACACATACACATGCATAAATATTTCTTTACACATGCACCCAAAGGGTCATCTGTAGTAGCAAATGTGTGCTTTTTCAAATGGATATTTCTTATGTAGAGACAGAAAGCAGATTAGTGACTGTCTGGGCCCAGAGGATAGAACAGGGATTAATTTCACAAGCAAGAAAGATCTTATTGAGATGATAAAAATGTTCTGAAACTTGATCATGGTGATGTCAATAAGTTGGTAAATTTTGCAAACATTATTAAGGAATTATGTGCTCAAAATGGATGTATTTTATACCTCAACAAATCTGTTAAAAGTGATCATTCCCTTTAAGTCCTAGCTAGGGTTGGTAGAGGATGAAAAACTACATCCTTCCAAGTTTTTCGACTCTCTCTCCCCAGTGAAGTTTGTTTAATTCAGTAGTGGAAAAGCTGGTCCACAAGGAAATCAGGCAGGATCAATATCCAAGGACACAGGGTGGAAAAGTCTGCCCTGACCCCTACTGGCAAGGAGCAAGGTAACTCCCACTGTTGGGTGAGGAGTCAACGTCTAGGTTGTCACAGGGCAGGGAGCACATGAGCACAGGAGATGCAGAAGCAAGTCCCTGAAGGTAGTAGTCACTGTGCTTCAAGCAGTTGTTACGGTCACTCAGAAATGCAAACCTTCCACTCCCAGCCCTTAAGTGATGGAGTGTCTCTCTTCTTTTGCAGGTTGTGTTAGTCTTTGCTCTCAGCATTGGTGCCCTTGTAATATACTTCATAGACTCGTCAAAGTGAGTATGCATATATGTTATCTTACCTCTTTTTCCCCTAGGGCAATTATGACCCTTACACTGATGAGCGTATTTAACTTAACACTAGCATTACCAAGAATCTCCTGAGTGCTGAAGACTTGGAGGAAGGCAGGGCTTCCCTGTGTTTCATTTATGAATGGGGAAAAGTTCTCTCTAGAAGAAAGGCTATATTGATGTTGATGGTATGGAAGGGAGAGGCACTTGGGGACCAAACCTTGTTGAGGATATATTTGTAATGAGTTGTTTCCTGATTGAGTATTTGAACCAAAGATGCCAAGAGGATGAGAGGGCTCCTATGGGAGTGGCAAGGTCTGGGAGAGGGTGACAGAGTCCAACAGATGAGTCTGAGCCATTCTGGCCACAGCCCTAGGATGTTTTTCTCATCTAGAGTTAGATCATATTGAAAAATGGATTAGAAAGCCCAGTGCTAGGATTCCACCTGCCAAGTGAATATGTAGCTGAATCAATGGTCTTCTTCACTTGTGAAACTAAGGAAATGGGATAAGGCATTCATGAGGACTAGCAGAGCTAGTGGGCTATGACTCCCTGAGAACTTGTAGAGAGTGGTGCTCATGTAGACCCTTGGAGTGGTAGTTTAGTGATCTGGTAATCCCAGGGTAAGCATGGTTCACAGATGGTGAACCTTCGGGGACTCTGAAGAGACCAGGCACCATGGCTACCCTTAATGATTAGGAATCACTGCGGATACATCACTCTTTCCAATACTCCTACTGAAGTCTCAAAGTTGACAGTGTCTGAGGTGTCACAGAATCTGGGGATAGACTTGCTTTTCTGTTGTGGCATAAACTTGACAGCTCTGGCTAAGGACAAGAGCCTTTGAGCTTGCAATCCTCATTGTTTACTTTGAGAGTGGTTTTCTTTCCTCTAATGTTAATTCTGACTAGGTCCTAGCCTTTGACCCTAGGATACCTGCCTTTTGTTCCTGTTGGATCAGATTCTGGTATGCCTCAATTTTGAGCTCAGCGCTCTTTTTCTATGGTGTGGTATGGTGGCAATTTGATGCACACCTAAATTATGAATTTCCAGAGCTACCTGGTCACCAGCCAGGGGATTTTGTGCATTTGGCTATGGAGGCCAAACTGTCATGTCAAGGAAAAGAAAAGCAACACGTCTTCTCATCTGTGTCTGAAATCTGCCAAGTGTAAGACTTTCAGAAGTCACCTAGCATACCTCAGACACAAGACTGAGCCCTTACCTGTCTTGAGCCGTGAGTCCTTTAAATATCCTCACTGGATAAGAATGTGTGTGCTGTCTTCATCTGAAATTGCTAGTCAAGAAAGAAGAGTGTCACTCACTCTGGAAGTCTCCAGTTCTTCTGTGAGTGAAGGTAAGCTTTCTTTTTGCATTTACTAAGAGATTCTGGACCACATTTGAAATGAACTGGAACTCTCAAGCCCTTGGTCATCTTTCTCCAATCTCTCTCCAGGGGTCATGGGGTACATACCCTGCCAACGCCTGTGCTGGGGGCTTAGGAAAGAGGTTCGGATATGTAGTCTGTGTGTCCCCAGAGAGTACACACTTATGTGAAGGTGAGTGTGGCAGTCTGCTAAAAGGACAGAGACCTAGACTATGCCTCCATTTCCTTTGTCTCCCTTTCTGCCCCCATGTATGTCATGATAATAAAATATTTCTGGCAGATGGATTTGGATGGTCTCTTTTTTTTTAAACTGTGTCTACTATGAGTCGAGTCAATCTTTGGCTTTGTAGAGTCTGGTCATCCTTGGGCGAGAATGACAGAGCATGTTCACCTAGGTTGACACTCTTCACAAGTGCCTCCCCAACCTACTCCAGTCCTTTGGGGTGAGTCCTGATATTGCTTAGTCTTTATGAAGCCGATACTTGAAACCCTCAGTGATTCTGGTTCTTTTAGGGTCATTCAAAGAGTCTATACTAAGGCAATCTTTGGTTTTCAGTTTCCCCAGCTCCACCCCCCCAAATGCCAGTAATCTTGGAGATTAGATCGTCCTCAGTGGTGGTGCATGCCTTTAATCCCAGCACTTGGGAGGCAGAGGCAGTGGATTTCTGAGTTCGAGGCCAGCCTGGTCTACAGAGTGAGTTCCAGGACAGTCAGGGCTACACAGAGAAACCCTGTCTCAAAAAACCAAAAAAGAACTGTAATTTTTTAGATTGTCCTCATTCTCAATGGGGGCTGACCAAGCCTTAGCATGGATTCAGCCTTTCCATGATCACTAAGCAAACTGTGTGGGTTTTTCGTAACAGACTTTGTTTAGCAGAATACCTATTGTTACATACATAACTCTACTTTTCATGTCTGCTTCTTCATCTGGCCCTCAGACCATAGCTTAAGACTCTGAGTTGTGGAGAAGCCAGTGAGCAGACCTATAATGAGAATCCTTCATCTTCCCATCCAGGTCGAGCAAGCATGCTTAGGCTAAAGAGATGATAAAATAATCTATAATGTTCTTAGAAAGTCTTGAAAGTCATAGAACACCACATGCAATCCATTAATCAAATTGCAATCAAGTTTAGTGAATGAGATAAGATGACACTCTACTACATATAAACTACACATGGAACTAGGGTGAGAAAGTAGAAGGCAAATTTTTGAAGTCTAACTTTTTCATTCAAAACTATTTTGGCTTAATAGAAATGGCGTGGCTGGCCATCTTAGAAAGCAGGTTAAATTTCTCTAAATATTATACGATGTCATTGCCCTGAGAAAAATACCTGGTATTCTGGAGATGAATTTGAATTAATGTTAACCCTCTGCAAATAAATCAGAGTAATCCTTGGCTAGATTGACATGGTTTGCAAAATTGTTCTCTTATTATACTTAACCAGAGCTGTCTTCACCTATGTGATAGATTGGAATCTCCCAGTTACAGAAGTCAAGATGCAAAGCTTTACACATGTGGCCCTTTGGGCAGTGCAAAGAGGGATTGGAGAAATGACCTGGTGGTAGGGGCATCTACCGATGCTTATGAGGACCCCAATGGGCCAAGTCACCCCAAGGCATTTCTGAAAAGCTGAGCATGTCTGAAACTCCAGAGCTTTGGGGAGATGGAGACAGGAAGACCACTGAACTTGCTTGGTAGCATCTTAGCTCTGGGTTTGATGAGAGACCCTGCCTTAAAGGTGTAAGTCAGAGGGTGAGAAAGCAGCACACCTGGACATTTCCTCTTGATCTCTGCTTGCACATATTATCACCTTGCATATACTACACAGAAAGAGAACCACAAAAGGTGAAGATGTTCATATGAAACAGGTCCCAGGGGTGACTCGGACAGCTGATATCACAGAGGCCAATTTAGACTGTGCACAAGGGCAAGTCAGAGTGGATGCTTATTCTACCTCAGTGAGTCAGCAGAAAGACAAGAAAGTTCAGGTTAACTTTATGATTGGTGGGTATAATTGTAATTGGTGATATTCCCAGCCTTTCAAAATTCACTCAACTCTGGTAATTCCACACATCTTTGCTTTACAGTTCTTAGTCCAAGACAGACAGATCCCTGAGTGGATCTTTCTCAACGAGGTGTTTGGGAAGCCCTCCTTTGGGTCTTTATTTCCCTTATGTGGTCTCTATGGGAGGAATCATTTGGGTCATCTGCAGTGATCACCATCTATCTGAGAAAGATCGTCCTGGAGCCTACAGATAAAGAGAATCCAATTAAAATGGGTTCAAATGGTGCACCATCATCCCAGTGAAAGACACTAGAAATACTCAAACAAAGGAGGACATTATAGGAAGTCTTGGTTGAGATATCTGTAATATCAATGCCTTCAGGAGACCTGTAATCTTATACCTTCAAAGGTCCATGTTTTACAGATTCGTCACCTCCTAATTCTGACCCTGACTCTGCAGGTACTCCTTCTCCTGTGCACCCTGATTTCTATAACACATAGACTTAAAAAAAATGTATAACCAGGGTCTCAGCAGGTAGAAGCATCTACTGACATAAGCCTACCAACTGGGATTTAATTCCTGGAACCCACATTTTAAAAGGCAGAAGTGGTGATGTGCTTCTATAAAGCTAGCATTCCTGTGATGAGATGGAGGCAGAGACAGGAAACCCGCTAGAACACATGGGCCAGTTGGGCACAGCATTAGAAACAAGAGAAATGCTGCCTCAATGTCCTGGAAGGTGGGAACATGCTCCAAAAGTTTTCTTCTAACCCCCACACCTGTGCTGTGGCATCTTTGTCCCCATACACACGCACACACATGACACACACAAACATATGCACACACATGTATACACACACTAAATAGTTTTTTTAAATTGTGCAACCCAGTCAAATGTGCCCTTCAAGGTCCTATGAATGTTAATGTCACTGTTGCTTGCTTCTCCCCTCTCCTTGACACCAGACCAAATACTTATGGAATATATAGGTATTATTAAGGAGACCTTATTATAATGTCATCATGGGGGTCAGAACTCATGGATGGCATAAGGCAGCAATCCCTGCTGCTTCCTTCTGTAATTTTAAAAGGAAGTTGGAAGAGACAGCCACTCTGAAAGCTCTGTGCATCTGCATTTTTCCAGGGGTATTCTGGGAAAGGATGACTCACATGTGGGGAGATATTTATTCCTTTGATTCATGCTTAAATGCTGCTCCTTCTTATGCTTCAGTTACGTGGATTATGAATATTTAATGCTGCATATACTGGAAATGAAGGTCAGGTCCTGCTCACTGGCGACTTCAAAGCAGCCTCGATTCTGAAAGGCATACCACCTGCTGTTAGCAGAGTGAAGCAGAAAGGTTATGCATTGTTAAAAATCTTCCTTAATGACTCTATCTCACCAAAATGGCTGGTGCACAGTTGGGGCTGCCTTTTCTGGCTTTGCCAGCTTTTGCTCTTGGCTTCTGGTTTAAGGCCTGCCACTTGAGTGAGTAGGACATTTGGAAGGTGGAGGAAACTACAGCACACATTTTGTAGCACATCCTGTCCAAGTGCTCCATTGCCAGGGAATGACTGCTTCTCAGTCTTCATAAATTTCATTTATATTCATTCATTCATTTGTTCATTCATTCATTCATCCATTTACTTTCATAGCTTCAGTGTGAAAATCTTAAATACTTTCCAAGGAGTGACAGTGCTTATGGTTAAACATGGTTGCAGATAATTAAACATAAATTTGCAATAGAAACTGACCAGATTGTTTTCATAGTCTCTGGAAGCACAAGTGACACTGTTATTATAATTCAGAAATCTAGAGCCTTAGCTTAACCTGTTAGTTATTTTACAGTATTACCTTCCACTCCTCTTCATATCTTGACTGACTAATATCTCCTCTTTCATCTAATAAAATTTCTTTCCAAAGAAAAGCATCAGGGGATTAGGAGATGGCTCAGTCAGTGAAACACTTGCCACAGAAACATGAGGCCCTGAGCTCAGATGCTCAGCAGCAGTGCAAAACTGAGTGGGGTGCCATGTGTCTATAGTCCCCCACACAGACATATGCATGTAACCACACACACTTCCACACAATTTGAATAATAGCAAAAGGCTAGAGGGAATTTGGGTCCTCATTTTTGAGCTGCATTTGAATTAGCGTGCTAAGCACACTACAGATAATATTAGATGACTTCATCTAATACCCTAGATGGAGTTTTAGAATTCCTACTTTACTGACTAGAAGTCTGGAACACTAAAATTTGCTTCATACCATATAGCTAACAAGTCCTGAAGCCAGAATCTTACTCTAGTGTGCACCAGTCCCCTCCATCCCCTGCCATCACTTGCAAATGTCAAGGAGTAAACCTGCAGACTGGAGAAGTTATAGAAAGAGCTTGTGTAGATGTAAGAATGGGAACTGCTTTGCCTTGCCCTGTCAAGTCCTCTGCCTTCTTCTTTTTTGTCTTCTGTATCCCCTATTCTCATCCTGAGAGCCAAGTCTACACTGGGTAGCTGTTGGGAGAGCCCCATCACTAGCCTGCCCCTACATTTGCTGTGGATCAAGGGGAACTTGATGATTGTTTCTCAAGGTTTCTCCTCATACCCAACAGATTCTTTCCAAGGAAGGAGTCTCCCCACCCACCCCCACCTGCTTTACTGTGCATATTATTTAGCACACTGAAGCAGGTAAGAGAGATGCCTTTTCCCCTTAGTTGAATACATTTTTATATCCTTTAGAGAGTTACAAGTCTTAATTTTTACTGTTTTGCATTATATTGTGTGAGATTCACATATATAGCAAGTACTATCAAACCAACAGAGTATAGGAAAAGTAGGACCCCAAAAAGGTTTGTTGGAAGGTATTAAAAATGATTTTTAAAAAAGTAGCCTCTTTCATTACTTTTGTTCTAAGTTACCTGCACAGATGTTGACTCGGTGCCTCCAATGTGCCCAACCAATTGTCCAACCACTTGGCAGGGATGTGGGGACAGCATACATCATAGGTTCCCTTGTGATCAGTAGTAGCTTTCCTTTTCACCACTTTGTAGCCTTTCAACATGACCAGCTGGGCAGCAAAGGCATAGGGAGAAAACCCCGGGCATCTCTTAGCTGTTAACTTCCTTTAATGGATCAGGGTCATTCTAGGTAGTGTTCTGAATAATTAGCTTCAGCACTCCACCTTCTTGCTCTGTTTGAGAAGGCACAGCATGCACTTAACCTTTGTTGAAGAAGTCAACACAAATCACGATATATGTGAAGCATCTCTTTCTTCTCCTCTTTGTAAAGACACTCCCCCCCACAATTTTCACCATCCCTCAGTGACATTTTTATTGCCAGGCTTTGGTTTAGAAAATTATGGGTAGAGAAAGTTCAAGGGCAGGGTGTTCAGAACAACACTGCACATCTGTGAGGGGGAACACAACAGGAGAGCCAGCAGCTGTTGAAAGAATAGTGTGTCAGATGGTAGAGGAGTTGAGCCTCTGAGAGATGGAGAAGAAGGGCTGCCTTCAGGGTAGATACCATAAATAGCTCCCAATGGGAGCCTTCTTTTCCTTTCAGAATCTAGCCTCTCATGGCACCTTTGAATTCTGTGATGTATAAGGAGCATTGACCCAATCTTTCTACATCATCTAATTTTTCATGTTGCCATTCTCTCATTAGTGGGATAAACTTGGTAGCAAAGACAGGTAGAGAGGATACAGAGGGATGAAGGAGGCACATTCTTTACATGTCTGCTTCCATGTGGATGGATTTAGGGCACAGGATCTCTTCTTTGGTTATATAATGCCAGATTGACTTTATTTTTTCCCAAATGTTCCTCCTCTACCTTCTACAGCACAAAGACAATCTCTGCCCTCACTCATCTCTCACTGTGCAAGTGGTCCCATGGGCACCACGATGAGATGGCATCTTCAAGTGTCAAAAAGTATGAGTGTTCCTCAGGCACTTATTAGAAAGTATAGGGGACTCTGTTGGGAGTAAGAGAAATGAACAAGATAGACCTTTCAGGTTTGATAGCATAGACGACTTGGGAATAGAGTTCCCTTCTACTATATCTGAGGATTCAACCAACTATGAGTTGAAAATACTGTATAAGCAGATCCCAATATTACGACCATACCTATGTATACATATTTTGTTTTCATTACTCTCTACACAACAGTTACTACTAATACACACTGACATTGTATTGAGTATTATTTATAATCTAGAGATGATGTAAAGTATAAGGAAGGATGTATCTAAGTTATATGCAAATGTGTCAGTTTCAAATAAGTAACTTGAAGGTGCATAGATTTTGAGATTCATAGGGATCCCTTGAACCAGTTCTTCATACAAGGGAAATATGTTGTCACATCTTAAAAATCCCTTGGTACCACTAGTCTCTGTGCCTCAGCATCCTCTCCTTTAATTGCAGGTAAACCTGGCAGAAAATATAGGTGGCGAAAGTACAGGGGGTGGAGACAACTTCTTTACATGTTTTTACTTCTGCGTGGGTAGATGTAAAGGACAAGGTCTGTTCTTTGGTTGTATGACATCAGGTTGAGTTCATTTGTCTCTCAGATTTTCTTCTTCTACCTTCTATATGTGAGTAGTGGTTAAATGTCACCTTCTCACAGTCACTGAACTGGACAAGGAAAGTCATACAGTCAGAAATTAAAGCCCTTTGAGATAAGGCCCCTCTTCTTGATCTTTTGTGTCTTTTGTACCAAATTTAAGCCATGAGCAAAAATGTCTCGTGATGTACTTCCTACTGAAACTAAAGCATATTGACCTTTAGTGCCAATTCAGGACTGTTGGGTCTTCATCAAAGTATAGGCTTTCAAGCCAAGAGAAAGTAGAGATAATCCCAGGTGGAAAAGCTTAAACCAGACACAAGGACTTTGTAGCCAGTTAGCTTTGTCTTCACTGGCAAGAGGCCTTAAACTGTTTGATCCTTTACGATTCTGCCTCCTCTGTCTCTCTTTCCTCTCTCTCCTTCTCTCTTATTTCTCCCTCCCTCCATTCCATCTCCCTCTCCCTTCTTTTTCTTCTTTCCCTTCCTCCCTCTCCCCTTCCCTCCCTCCATCTCTCCTTCCCTCTCTCCCTGCCTCCCCCCTTTCCTCTGTCCAACTTACTTTCTTTCTCCCTCCCCCTCACTCTCTTTTGTTCTTTCTTTCTTTTCTTTCTTTTCTTTTTTCTTTCTTTTCTTTTTCTTTTCTTTCTTTCTTTCTTTCTTTCTTTCTTCTCTTCCTCTCTCTCTCTCTCTCTCTCTCTCTCTCTCTTTCTGTTTCCTCTGTCTACTCCAGTCTGTCTGTCTGTCTGTCCGTCTGTCTTTTTTTCTTTCTGCTTTCCCCTGCCCACCCCTCAACCTCAGATGTCAGCATTCAGCTGTATTGTGGAAAGTTGACAAAGCTAGGTCCATTGGCTTCAGCTATTTGGCATTTTCTAGGCATTACTTTTGAGAACACTGTGCCCAATGGCTCATTTGTTTTCTCTGTAAAAATACTATCTTCTAACTATGCCCATAAATCCACATTTCCCCACCCTTCAGAATTAGAGTGGATATTTTCTGCCCTCCTCACCACTCTCCAGGATTTAAAAGGAATTTTTGGATGACCCAGCACTCTCTTAGCACTTTGGCAACTTTTTAAGAGACAGTTTTGTTTGAAGACAAGTGAAGGAATGCATCCCCTTCTAGATTCCAAACTCAACCATGTATTCTGTAATTAACTTTTTTTATGGCACAGGCTTCTGGGTCTTCTCCCCAAGTCACATCTTCACCTTTGTTCTGTCCCAAAGTCATAGCAAACACACATTTAAGAATTGCTGAAAGTCATAGTGGGATCAGCTGGAGGCAAACTGCTTCAGAATGCTGCAATCCAAACAGGACAGTGCTCATGACAACGTAGCCGGCCAGGGTGGCACTAGATGGCAGCAGCTGTTATGGCCTCATCTTGGGATTTATGAGCTGCAGGACATGTGACCTCTCTCTTGTCTTTTACCCCTTGTCCTCTGTCCGACAACTTGATAGATTGTCACTTTGGAAAGACCCTGACCAGTGATGAGTCATTTGTGATATAAAAATAGGATGCTTTGCAGTAAGAATGCCCTTGGGACTTTTGGATGCATGTCAGTTTTCAAAAATTTGGGAGGTAGGAGGTTTTATGTCTGTGTGTACGTGTGTGTCCATGCTTGTGTACATGCACTTGTACACATATTAGGGGTAGTAGTGTATAATACAATAGAGTGGGAGTTTAATAGAGGAGCATGGGCCCAGCCTCATCACAGTACAGACATGCTGGGATCTATGTACCTATGAACTTAAACATATCAATCAATTAATCTATTGTGTGTCAACCATGTTTGATACTGGAAAATACTGATACATGGCTAAGACCAGCTTTTTTCATCATGATGTTTAAATTGTATATATTTTGTAAGAGTTAGGCAGTCCAAACTTCAAAGGGACCAAACGAACTAACAAAGAGATTTCATAGGGCAATATATTCAAACTGCTTTTCCACTGACACTAAATGCTGAAGGCTGATAAGCTGAAAGACAACCCCTTACAATAGAATGTTTGGCTTTCAGGGACATTTCCAATGGAGGAAGCAGAAATTCCTCTAAAAATTCCTGAGGGGACTCTTACTATGATCTGCATATTTTTATTTTCAGTAAAAGAAGCAAAACCCTATCTTGAAATCAGCCTGGTTGGCTTTAGGCAGGCAATGGTGGTGCATGGCTGTAAGCCTAGTCCTCGTATGGTAGAGGCAAGAAGAGCAGAAGTTCATGACCAGCCTCATTGACATAATAAGTTCCAGACCATCCTAGGCTACCTGAACCTCTCTCAAAATCAGAAGAAGGCTGGTAAAGTGGCTTGGCAGGCAAAGATACTTGCCACCAAGCTTGATGACATGAATTTGATTCCCAGGATATACATGTTTCAAACAGAGAATCAACTCCCGTAAGTTGTCTTCTGACCCCACATTCAAGCCATAGCATTTGTCTTAGTATTTGTCCAAACACCCCCCGCGTGATTCTTGGTGCTCTTATCTTTCAGACTTTTCTTTTCCATAAAGAATATTAAAAGTTATATTCACATTACCTTGATATGAGTCAAGGGTAATCAATCTGAGTTATATTAACTATCAGTGTTATAACTACTTTTATTTGTGATTAGTTCTTCTATCTGATATTAAGGGAATGAATAGGAGGATATACTTTAGGTCTTTAGAAGTATGAGTCTGCTATGTCTGATAGAGAAGTTGGCTGTGTTTTCTCCACCCTGTCCTTTCTACCCTTCTAGAGGCTTCCATGGTTAAACAATTTCTGAGACAGATGTCATATGGCATACTCATACCAATGTCATAATCATTACAGATAAGATAATGCAAGTATTCCATTTCCATCTTTTTTGTTGTTTTGGTTTTTTGAGACAGGGGTTCTCTTTGTAGCCCTGGCTGTCCTGGAATTCTCTCTGTAGAACAAACTGGTCTTGAACTCAGAGATCTGCCTGCCTCTACCTCCTGCTTTGACCTGTGAATTGACTTCGTGTTGTAGTGACTGCAGCAACCCAACATTAAAAATCAGTGGCTTAGCTGATGTACGAAATTTTAAGAAAACCCAACAATCCTGTTTTTCTGTTAATTTTTAGGCGAGCATGTACTTTTCAATCTCTGCATATGAAAACGAGTCTTCTTGGATTAGGAGGTATCTTCAATTCTTTCCCTGTTGCAATAAAGTACCCTGAAAAAAGTGGCTCAAGGGAAGGCAGGTTTATTTTTGCTCACAAGTCTGTGGTACAGTCAGTCATGGCAGAGAAGTCATGTGAGGAGCTTGAAGTGGTTGGTCATGTCATATCCACAATCAAGAAGCAGAGGGCTGTGAATGCAAGTGCTCATCTTCTTTCCCCATATTATATAGTCTAGGTGCCCAACAAAAAGAATGGTTCCAGTTTACAGTGGGGTTTTCCTACTTCAGTTAACCTAATTTGGATAGTACTTGACAGCAGGCCCAGAGGTGATTCTAGACCTCATCAAGTTGACAACTGAGATAAACTACCAGAAGTCTATGAAAATAATGAAAAGTCTTCATGAGACTTCATGAGTTTTCATGTTCATATATTCCATTATTAGGAGCTATTAGAAATGACTTGGGTAGATCTGATGAGGAATATGAGGTGCTGGGATCTTGGGTGTCTCCTAAAGTAGATCCAATTGCTGCTAATTGTTCCCATGAAGAAAAAACAGACTCACGTGGTCAGACCTTGTGATGCTTCAAAGGGAAAAGAGAAAACTGGCCTTACAAATTGAGTGTCCAATTTAAAAATACTGGCCACTGCCATAAAACTCTTTCAGTGCCCAGCAAGCCAAGCAAAACACCACTGCAGGCCAGATCTTGTTTTCAGCCTCTACTCTAAACTCTCTCTTTCTGTTCTTGAATTAGCTCAGCTCCAGGGGTGCCAGGAAATTTTCTTAACTCTTGCTCCTTCACCCGCCCCTGAAAAAGGCCTTTTCTCCCTCTAAGATGGAGAAACTTTGGTTTCTACATGCCCAGGGGTTATTTCTCATAAAGCACATTTTCAAACAGTGCTTAATTAAATTCCCAATTTTCCCTAAGCAAGTACTGTATGCCATAATAATAAATCAGCTATAACCTACTGTAAAGCCCCAAAGCTACATATCATAACCCCTACGTCATCTCTGAAAATAACGTCTTTAGAACCCCATAAACATACTCCTTTGTTTGTTTAAGGAAGGACTGCTAGAGCTTTTTAAACATGGTTGCTAAGTCACAAGGGAGTATTTTCCAGGACATAAATGGAAACGAGCGTAACCCCCTTCAATTGTCAAATTCTTTATGAGAAGCCCAATCTGTCTATTCTGCTAGTGGATTATCTTGACCAGAACAGACTTAATGATACTAAATGTGTAAGTGTCAATGATCGCTGGAGACTTTTCTGCCTTATTTTGCTAAATGAGCACATTATACAAAGCTTGGCTTCATTTCTAACAAAATAGATAGAAAGTACAGATTGTCATACATAATCCTGACCACAGTTCTCATCAGCCTAAAAATAACAATTTTCTGAGTTTGTATTTAATGTTTACCGGTAATTCTTAAGCTGTTGTCCATTCACAAACAATGGAAGTATGTCTGGGAACTTTCCCCCCAGCTACAGTACCCAATGCAGGCTTCACTTCAGTCATTGAACGTTTGGATTTTGCATGGAAATTTGGCAGTTCAGGTTAGCGTAGCAACAGACTTTGAACATGGAGCTGGGACTCAGATATTTTCAGAACCAGAAAAAAATATGATAATCTTATGCCTTTTATGATTTCCATACAGCCAGTTACATTAGGCTGGTTCTGACTGGAAAATACCCAAACTTCCTTTCACCTGTTGTCACACATAGGAACAAATTGTAGGCAGGCCACAAGTCATTTAGTATTGAGATTCAACTGTCCCTTCCTGAGAACACTCTGACCTGTGTCCTGCGTTCACACCATGATGGAACAGAAGCGGATGGCTTTCTTTAAACTCCACCTTCACCCAATGCCAGAAGATGCAGAGATTTTGAGATACACTTGATCTTGATGTCCTGAGGAAATGCAGAGACAGGATGCAGAGAAAGGTGAAAAGACCGTGGATGTAATTAGGAGTCTCCACCTGTGCTTTTTCTCAAGCAGCAGGGGGAAGCAAGCCAGGAGTGCATTAAGGGCCATGCCCTCTCCATAATAGCCTGGGCAGGAATAATCAAGCAAGTTCTGTAAAGAGCTACATCAATAATTGAGACACGTGCCAGGCAGCCACGCAGTCTGCTGGGGCCTTCAAACACAATCTGTTATCAGGAACGGATGAGACTGGGGAAGTAGGAAAGGAGGCTGTACATCTATGTGCACACATGTACACAGGCTTGGAAGAGGCACAAAAGAGTCGCAGTCAGCACTGCAGTGAGTAGAAAGCATAGAAGGCAATGTGTATAGCTTTCTCATGTAGAATGGTGCGTGAACACAGCCTTCTTTGGGAATTGGATGCTACAGAAATCTTTATTGGCCAAGGACCCTACATTCATCCATGGATCCCACACTGGAGGGCTTCTGCTCTTGAAGCCTGTTTCTTCTGCTAGTTCACTGCAGAGGTCCCAGAGCCTTTGAACTTAAAGGTTGAACAGAGATCCATTGGCAACCCCTGACTTTTCTACTTGCAGACTAAGTCCAATTGTCAGTCTCTTTGCTCTTGTAGCCTAATACATTGGAATCTGGGCCATGCAAAAACTGTTCATAAAATCAAGTAAGGAAAGACTTGGGTTTCCTTGTGTTTCCTACTATGTTAGCCAGCACAGACAAGAAGAGCCAAAGGGTACATATTGCTGGGTACTCTGAGATCTTCTTTGTTTTCTGCTTCTCTCCTCATTGTGAGCTTCCACATTATTAGAAGAAAAGATCCTCCTTTGGCTGTGATTTGGGGGTGCAAGCAATTAGCAGCTGGTCACATCACCTGAGACCCATGTGCTGTGCCAAGACCCAGGAACCACTGGGTGCAAACAGATACAAACAGCTGCCATTTCTCCATGTAGCTGTAACCACCCTGATGGAGAGTCAGGTTTGAGCAGTCACTGGGGACCCCTGTTGGTTCATCCACAAGGCTTCAGACCAATTTGACAGGAAGCAGAAGAGCAGCTGGGGCTGAGAGGCCTCCTCTTCCCCGAATTCCCCGCCTCTTCCAGATTCCTTCCTGTCCTCACCTGTCTCCAAGCCAGCCAGCTGTGACAGTTTAATTGGTGTGGGAAGGAGAGGCAGTAGGAAGCAGGCAGGGGTGACCAGTGTTCTGGAAGAAGGAGACTCCTCTGGGATGAGTGCATGGAACCGTGACAGACAGGCCTGAGAGAGCTGTATACTGGCAGGTCAGGGAGCCTGGCTCCACTGAACTAGGAATAGTTTTTCCAGACTCTTCCTCCTTGGACTGGTAAGCACAGTGTTGTAGATTCCAACTGGCTTCTCCGTGCCCCTCTTCACTGAGGGTCCAAGAGCTATGCTGGGAGACCCTGTACAGAAGGGACAATTAATGCAAAAGATGCCTAGTGAGTTAGCAGCAGGACTGAGCCCTTTCCTGGCTGAACTCTGTTCTGCTTTATGTTGTGCATCCATGAACAAACTAGTTAACCTTTTCAAGGTGTAAGCTGTTTCCTTTGTAAAATGGGGTGACTGTAGTGACAAGGGATAGAAATAATGATGCATGTGAAAGCTCTCGGCAGAGGACTAAGCACAACAGTAGCTCAGGGCATTAGATGTCATTAGCACTGGTTGTCTGGGTTTTTTTTGTTGATGGTGGTTTTTTGTTTTTGGTTTTTTTTTTTTTTTTTTAAGCTTTCAACTGGCCTTATTAGGGAAAGGTATGAAGAGAGCAAAACTAAGAAACAAAACAATACCTTTTAGAAAGTGGTTACAGTGATCAATTATGGGGTAGTGGATACTACCTGAATCCTGAAATGGCAAATCTCAACTCATACATGGCTTACAACAGGAAGAGATCTTAAAAAATGAAGCTGTTTCACAAAATGAGACTGATCCAGGAAGGACCCAGACCTAGCCAAGAGTATGAGATAGTTTTATGTACCTTTGCTTCAGTTACGGAGTTAGATTCACAGACCCCATTTTCAGATTTGTGATGGAAAACATTTCTGACCTTGGGATTGACTAACAGGTAGCCTGAGAAACACTAGCTTAGAGTCTAAAAGAGAGTGTGTGTTCTGGGCTCCATGAATTTAGAGACCCTTTGGGGAAGAAGGCAGGCAGGCTAGCATTGGTCCAAAGCCATTGGGTAGGATTATCTAATGCAGAAGCGGGGGGGGGGGGGGGAGCTGGATAAGGCAAGTAGCCCTAGGCTATTATCAGCTTTTTATCTCAACTGCAAGTTAGGGCAAGGGGGAATGCCCCAAACTACTTTCAGCATTAAAATTCACTACAAGATAGCCCAGAATTCACAAAAGTAATTGTCTTCATGGTGACAGTTTATTATGAGGGAATAACTAAGATTAGGTTGGCCAAGGGAAGAGGTGCACAGGACAGAGCCTAGGAAGGCTCTACACCTTGAGCATGGCACCTGTGTTATTCACCTTGACTGCATGCCATCTGTACATTCAATCTGGGAACCCAGCTCAGCCTCAGAGCTCAGCTCTACTGGGCTTTATTATGTAAATCTCAGGTGTTAATATCCATTTCTAGTTGACCTCGGTCTCCACCTGCTTTCCCAAAACACACTGTTAAACATTCCAGTGTGGTCAACCCTCTTCCAGAATCAGACCATAACCATCTGGTTGGCCCAACATCCCAGGTAAAGACACTTTATTATCAGTTATGACACTCCAAGGACTTAGAAAAGCCTCTCAGAAGTAGAAGGCAAAGGTTGCAGCTTCCTTGGAGTAAAAACTATGTCTAGCTATGTAAGGCATGTAGTGAGGCCAATGCATAGACTTTTCTTGGGAAGTCTGCAATTGGCTTCTTCTACCAGTTATGCAAATAGCAGAAAAAGAGGGAAACCGAGCTTCCTGAACTTCAATGCCCACAAGGTTTTATTTATGTGAGCGCCATCACTGTTGGAAACATACATGGCTTAATCTAGCCCTTTAAACCCTATGTACCTGTAGACAGCAGTACCAGTAAAGGAAGCCTGAAGCAGGAGACAGGGAGAGTCCAGCCTGAATGTATGCTCTGGAGGCAGGATGTACCCTTGTCACAGAGATTCTTTGCTACCAACCCATTTGCTGCTACTCTGAAGGGATGAGGACATTTTCTGTGCCTTGTTTCTCTACAGACCTGATGGGTAATTCTCCAGTAACCCTCAATGGTCTTAAAAGATAATACATGTCTCTCTACTCCAATTTAACTTCTGTACTATAAGACTGGATAAGGTCAAAGCTAGATAACTCTTGAAACCTTTAGCTAGGGAATAAGAAAGCAGATCAAGCCTGTCATTGGACCATACTATCTCTTTGTAACCTGACCTCTAACCAGGGATAATTGGAACTCAGCTTAATGAATGCTTATGTCTCACGTGGATGAAGCTCTGGCCTAATATTTAGAGATGCAAGCTGATCCCAGGAAAAGAGTGAACAGGCTTCGGTTAATGTGTGTTAGTATTCATCGTGCTGGCAAAGCTTTTCTATGCAGATAAGTAGATCATCACTTTGCAGTTCATTAGTGGTGTGATCTTGCATTGGTGTCAACTCTTCTGACATTTGGTTTCTTCAATCGTCAAAATGGTTAATAATTTATTACTGCCCCCAAGGTACTTACAACTCGGCACTAGGTACTTACTTCTGGGTATGGGACACACTGGTGTTTATTAAACTGGATGACAACGGTAGCACAAACATGAGTCCTTTCACATGGAGTGAGCTGTCAGCACCTGGTTCTGCTGTGTTTCTGCTCAGGTGTTTTTCTACCATGGTCCATAAACCAGACAGTGGAAAGAACATTTTGTTGGAAATTTCTGCTCAACTCTGCATTCCAGGGCATATTTTTTAACATCACTGGATCTTAGTTTTCTTGGTTGCACAATAAGCAAGTTTTTCTCTAACATTCCTATTTCATTTCTCCCCCTTGAGATGTGTATTTTTTTTTTCTTTTTTGGTTTTTTGAGACAGGGTTTTCAAAAGCCCTGGCTGTTCTGGAATTCACTCTGTAGACCAGGCTGGCCTCAAACTCAGAAATCCGCCTGCCTCTGCCTCCCAAGTGCTGGGATTAAAGGCGTGCGCCACCACTGCCCGGCAAGATGTGTCTTATTATAGTGAAATGTGGGTTCTCAGGCAGGAAGACTGGCCACAGATCATCACTTTGTAATTCATTAGCTGAGTGATCTTGTGTTGGCGTCAACTTCCTCTGACCCTTGGTTTCCTCAGCCATCAATATGGATAATAATTTATTACTGCATGCAAGGTACTTACTGCTGGGTACATGGCACCATAGGTTCTTACTCGGACATGGGAAATAGTAGGTACCTAATACTGGACAAGGGGCACATTGGTGTTTATTAATCTAGATGAAAATGATGGCACCAAATGAAATCATTTTCATAATGAATTACGCATCAGTAGTTTGGTATCATTAATCTTTATTTTCATTAAGCTGATGGCTTAGCTCTTGTTTAAAAATGACTCAGGACTTAGTATCTCAATGTTTATCGAATAGCTATTATGTGCCAGGCACTATTTGAACTATTCTAGTTCCAGAGGAGAGACAAATGTACAATTGACAAATAAGTGAATGTGATGATTTCATTAATGATAAATATGATGAAGATAAAGCTGATGATGAGGGAAGCTAGATTTCTTCAGTGTTTTGTGTATGTTCAGGATTCCTTTAGAGGTCTAGTGAAATCTATGGTTCCCTTGTCAGAATATTTTTAACCTATAAATACTATCATGGGCAGGCAGTGGTGTGTGCATGCTTTTAATCCCAGTACTTGGGAGGCAGAGGCAGGAGGATTTCCTGAGTTTGAGGCCAGCCTGGTCTACAGAGTGAGTTCCAGGACAGCCAAGGCTATACAGAGAAACTCTGCCTCAAAAAAAGTATCATACAAACATTGGATTACAAGAAAAAAAATTATCTAACTATGCAGTTATTAGAATCTAAGAAACAAACCTATGATACAGCATGCTTGATTCTTGATGAAGATAACTTTATCAATAGCTAATGACACTGATAAAACACCAGTGTAATTCACCAGTAGGATTATGTGTTGGAAGAGTTATGTCACATTAGTAATTTTATCAGTAAATGTTATCTGGGATTCTACTGTTATTAAAATCATGTATAGTCTCCATTGGTTGTCTCGATTTTTTTAAATGAGAGAACACCAGAGATTTGAATTAGAAGATGATAAAAACAAAGATACAAATTTTCTCATTCAAGTTTGAGGATTCCCTCATGAACCCCACAAACTACTGCTCTGTGGCCAAGGTCAGGAACCCAGAGACTATAGGGATCCTTGTACTCTGGTTGGAACTCTGACTTCAGACAGATGAATGAAACAATTTCCAGCTTTTAAAAGTCATTCAAGACATAATTATCAATGGAATACAACTTGAGAAACAAGACATGAACCCATATTGCTATAGTTGGATACATTTTTGACAAGGATAACAAGATCCTCCGGGGGGGGGGGATAAAGGACAGCCTGTGGATGCACAGTGCTGGGATAACTTGTCTATCAAATAAGCTCAGACCCTTACCTTATACCATAATAAAATGAACTCAAAGCAGACTGGAGTTTTCCCTACAGAACAAACCTGTTACACAGGATAGAGCCTTTGTGACATTGAGATTGACAATGGATCCTTGAACATAATTCTATGAGCAGAAGCAACAACAACACAAAAGATATATCAGTAAGAGTGAAAGCTTTTGTGTGTCAAAGGATCCTATGAAGAAAAAGCTGCAACCCACAGAACTATAGAAAACATTTGCAGAACGTATATTTAATGATGAACGTACTGGGCTACATAAAGAGCTTTTCTTTCTCCCGAATGAAAAGATAACCTGATTTTAAAATGGACAGAACTGATGAATAGCTCTTTCTCCAACAAAGATGCAAACATGACCAAGAAGCATATGAAGGAAAATCAATCAACCACATTCAGCTTTTGTCATCAATGAAATGCAAATCAAAAATACAAGATACCATTTCACATTTACTAGGACCCCTACAATAAAACAGATCAGAACGAACACTGGCAAGGATATGGACAAATTGCCATCATTGTGTGTTGCTATTATGATGATATAAAAGCTATGGAACATTCCTCATGAATAATTTTTCCATCCAAGTCTTTACTTGAGAGCAGTGAAAGCATATGTCTGCACAAAATGTACACCAAGTGTTTGTAATTACTTATAATAATTAAATGGTGGGAAGTGCCATCAATACCCATAAATGAGTGATTGGATTAAGAGAATGTGATATATTCAAGCAATGAAATATGAATCTACTATAAAAATAATGAAGTTTCCATATAATCCAGAACATAAATGAACCTAGGAACCACTGTACTAATGTGAAAGAGTCAGGCAAGATTCATATGAGACTCTGCTGATACTATCAAGAACAGGGGACTCTATGGAAACAAGAATAGATTAGTTCTGGCCTAAGGCTTCAGGGATGGTATTAGCAGGTATAGCAGGGGTTGATAGTGAAATGAATGGTACTAGGTTTCTTTTTGAGGTGAAGAAAGAATTCTACAATTGATTTTAGGGATGTTTATACAACTCTGTGTATGCTAAAAAAAAAACAAACACAATTGAACACATGGATTGTATGGTTATAACTCAAAAAATTGTTATAAGATAAAATTCTGGCTGGGGGAAATGTAAAGGTAAAAAAAAAATACTCAGAAGGCTGTCTCATTAGTTTTTGCTGGAAGATTGATGCTTCCATTGGAAACGTTATGGACAGAAGAGCCATTCAGTTGAAAATTGGGAAGAAAAAGAGCGGACTTCTAGGTTGTGGAGTTTACTAGTTTGCAGTTTTCTCTCAAAAGGCCTGAGTCCTGGTTACACTCTGTAGAGGTATAGAGAGTGCTATAGTTAAAATCCAAAATGTCTGAGTACCATGTTAAAGAATTGGTAGTCAACTTGAGGGACTACTGGGAGGTGGTCAGTGTTTTAGGAGTTGGGTCTTAGGGCCTTTGAAGAAGCTATGGACACCCTGGTACCTCCTATCTCTGTGTGCTTCCCTGCAGCCATGAAGTGAATACACCTCATCCCCCAGGCTTTGCTGCTGAAATGAACTAGCTGCTACTGACTGAAAGGGACAGAAGCAAGAGATAAAGCTGACATTTCTGGAACTATGACCCAAATAAACATTTCTTCTTTGAAAAATTTTTATTTATGCTTATTTAGTTCTTGTGTATATGTGTATGCATAGAGGCATTTATATGCTACAGCACACATGTGGTCATATGTCAGAGGACAATATCTAAGAGTCAGTTTTCCTCTTCAGATATTTTGTTACAGCAATGAAAAGTTAACATAGAGAACTAGAGGCCCACTTAAATACCAGCAACCCTGGGGAGAGCTGTTTTTGGAAGCTGTTGGGATAACTTATTCTACTGTACCATCTAATAGATAAGAACACACATCTGGGTATGCAATCATAATCTCAAGTGCATGCTCATATACACAAACAATGATATAAAAAGCGGAAATCAATGTCAAGGAAAAAAACATGGTCTTGCCTTCACCTCGGCTGTTACTGTTCATGTTCCATTTGTTCAGTGGCAGGAGATCTTAAGTTAACTAGGAAACGACTCACTTCACCTCCTAAAATGTGTCTACCAAGTATTCTTTCCCTAGTCACATACATAAGTGGTAAAGGACTCTTTGCATAGAACTGCAGAACTTGATAGTGTCAGAAAAATAACAGAGAAAATAATTACATCTCCTCCATCCCTGAGTCCCAAGGGAAAGCCAAGCCTTGGTGAATTGTCCACTCAAGTGTGTTGAACTGAGTTGCTTGGTATAGTGGATGTAGCTGGGCTTTGGTAAGAAGGAACTCTAGAAATTTAAAAAGTAATCCAATTGTATGGTGAGGTCATCTGCTTCATCCCAAGAAGCAGCAAATCTAATATAAACTCTGAAAGCAGAAAAAACACTGCTGGTAGCATCAGGGGTGTTCCTGAATCAGAATCCTTCTCCTGCAGGGATAGATGGAAGAGGGGCAGGTTTCCCCTGAACTTGAGAGCCTGGAGCCAAAGAGGCAGGAGCTGGGTGGCTCCCAGCAATGCTGGGTGATTTATATCCTTCAATGTCATTCTCATTTCCAGCTACTGCTCCCCTGGGAGCCTGTGTGCCAGTCCCTTAGGGGGGAAAAGACAATAGACTGATTTTTAATGGCAACAGTACCAACAAATCTGGATAACTCTGGGCTGAGCGTAAAAATGCACGTTTCTGCTCATCTGAAAAATATGCAATGCAGTACACACATTGGAAAGTGGGATCTCCCATGCTTTGACATGCCTAAGAAATTGTGTACACCAGTCAAGGACAAAGGATGGGCTTCTTCCAATTTTCACATCACTCTCCTTAGCTACCTGTGGGTTGGACCTTACCATAAAACCTATTCTTTGCAATGGGTTTCCATACCAAATCATGGTTAATTAAATAATGAAATTTTAATGTGATTCTTCTATGGTACAATTGAGGGTGGTGAGAGAGATAGGACTGGCTGAGGAATCCCAAAGCTAATCTGATCTAACCATTTACAGTTTCACACTATTTTTACATGGGTTTACTTTTTATCTTGTCTGTGGTTATTATTGCTGCTCAAGTCCCTTCCAAAACATACTGTTCTTATTCCCTGTAAAACTTAAAAGTCTTGGCCACAAGCACCTTTCTTTGGAGGAGTATCTATATTACCTGTGATTTACACATTCAACCTGTTGTGACTTATAGCCACCTACTAAATGTCAGTGATGCTTTCTTTGTGGCACGCTCTGTCCTAAGTACCTATTGTAAATATCCCTTCTTTTGAGTCTCATGACAGCCTGGAAGATAAAGCTGAATGTCATTTGTATTCTAAAGATGAGGGATCTGAGGCACAAAGAGGTTGAAGTGACATAAGCTTTTAAAGTGGTAGCAAGAGTCAAAAGTAAAATTGAACCCATGCTTTGAACTTCAGTCTGTACATGAAGCATTGGCTGTAATCATATTATTTCTTTAAAGTTAGAATTTCGCATCTCTGAACATGAGAACAAAATGACCATGTTTCATGACCATGTGTGACTCTGAGGTGGAGTAATAACTACACATCTATGAAGAAGACTTTTAATTTTGTTCTAAGAAAGTACATCCTTTAAATGATAATTTACATCTGACTGTTCCTTCCAAGTCACTGTCTGATACCAACATTTTAAAACCATAGAACCATGAAACCCACAAGCATCTTCTAGAACTTACTGAACCCACAAACCAGAACCTGTGTTCAGGCAGACATTCAATAATGAATGAAGTATATTACCTTTTTTATTTGTAACTAATTCCCTCCACCACAAAAGGCAAGAATTTAGTGGGGGATATATCTCTGCTTCTCCTTGTCTCCACAGTCCTTAGATTGCCCAGTATTCTGTTTCCAGAGTGTTGACGTCAGTGGAAACAGCACACACTTAGTAATTATCTAATATGCTATAAACAACATTCTATGGTCTGGCAGAGAAAATAATGCCCCAGGCAAAGGGGAAGTTGAATTATGAAAAAGCAATAAGCCTTTCCATAATTACACACTAAGAAAGAGAAGTCTGGCTTTTAAGCTAAACAGAAAGTGCCAAGGGAGCCTATTTTGAAGTGAGGAAGGTGCACCTCCCCAGTGACTTGCACCATTCCACTTCTGAGTAAAATGGGGAACACAGTCAGTCTCTCACTGTACATCGCAAAGTATGGGATGGTTGCCAGAGCCCATCACCTTTTCCCTGGAATCCCCTGGGTGCAGCTATGACTGATACTTCTATGCTGAACACATCCCGTCTTGGGTTGGGCAAGCAAAAGATGAATGAGTCCCCATGGCCGTGCTGTAGATTACTTAGTGCCAGTTGTCAGTTCTTTTCTCCCAGGGAAGGGTTTGCAATGAGACTGTTTTCGACAGACTGTCCGTGATAAATGATTTTCCCAGTAAGAAATTGCTTTTCTGCTAAACCTCACCCAATCATGCTGACAAATGTTTGTGGCTATGGAGAACCTTTCTACTGCTGTCTCAGGAATGGGGGGCTGGGGGTGGAGGTGGATAGAGACTGAGATCTGAAGCCAGGATGGGCCAAATAGGAAGTCTTGTGGGTAAAGACAAAAAGAGACAGGGAATTTGGGTTCTGGCATATGTGTTTAATCAGCTCCTATCAGCTATTGCTGAGAAGCAACCAGCACAGTTCAGAATGTTCAAGATCTCAGAGAAGGAGGCGGCCTCAAGGGCTGCGTGTGCCTCTCAGTTCTGGTTGGTGGTATTTCCATGTATAACTGTGTAAGAAGGCAGCAACTGATGTCAGCTATAAATAGAACAGAAATGCGTACACATAGCAAGGGCAAGATCCTCCAGGCAATGTTCTCAACCTGTCATTAGTCTGTGACCCTTTCTTGAACCATCATAAAAATAGCATGCCCTCCTTTAATATTATTTGGCATTTCAAAGAAGATTAAAGTACCAAATCTACAATCATAAGTGACTGTTAGAATTTTGTCTTTTCCAGCTGAACAGAGTCTCTCTTCCTCTTCCACATACTAGGAGGGGAGGAGTCGGTTGCAGTGACAGTTAGATGTTACATGTTGTAAGTCACTTGACAACAGAGGCTCTGAGGCACTGGCAGGTTAGTAGCTGTAAACTTAGAATATGGGACCAGGGTTGGTGCCATCATAGTTATGCTGGAGTCTTGGTCCTGCAAGAGGGGACCACAGCACTATCAGAAGGGACTTGGGCAGTGCCAGTTTCCAAGTTGTAATGCTCCTTTGCATGCAGCCCTTATTTCAATGTCTCTAGTGCCTGCTAGCTCTTCGTCCCTACCAATTCCTGAGACTTCAGGAAGGACAAATCCCCAAGGTGCTCACCCTATGGCACAGGTGAGCCTTTGAGCGATGACTTACAGGTTAGGTTCAAAGAGGCAGGGTGACTATGCTGCCACACTAAAGCCTTTGCTGGAGAGAAGGAGGCTCTCAGATAGGAGTGGGAGGCCCACTAGTCTACCCTAGAGGATTACTGGGGGCATTAGAATTAGCTTTTCTATAGTTTTCTTAAAAGGGCCTCTGGGAGGTTCTGCTTCCTTCTCTAACATGGGAAGTTTCCTTGAGCTGGTAGAGACAGGTGGGCCATGCTCCATTTCCCACTTTTTTTTTCTGGAAAAGGCCCCATCTTTCCTTTGACACGACATTCATTTCCCCTTGTCTGTCCTCACATTGCTGGCTTCCTCTTTGTGCAATGTGCCACTGGTGACCTCCTCTGTCTCTGGAACTGTGAAAAGGATCTCTGAATGCTTTTACAGCTTTGTAATGCTCTGTGTAAATAGTTCAGTACCTATTTGCTGTGGGTTTGCTTTGGCTCCTTCCTCCATCTACTCATGGCACAGTTACTGAACTTGAGCATATATCAGACTATCCTGGGGTCACAGAAGAAAATAGATTTTCCTGCCATCAAGGAGGTCACAGTGTCACCTGGAGCTTGACAAGTGGAAGCATTGGTACAGTAGCAATGAAACAGTATTGACTGTCCACTACATTCCAGTATGTTCTAATCCATATCTTGTTTCCTCACTAGTTTATAAAACCTTGTCAGAAAGCCTGTGAGGTGCTTCTGTAAGAATCAGAATGTTCTAGGTGAGAAAGTCTGGTAAAGGAAGATAAAACCAGAACCATACAAATGATGGGTGACGTCCTCAGAATCTGCATCCTGGGAACTGGCATCAGAGACTCTGTGTCCTCTGTGTGTGACTCCTGTGGCAGCTGGTGGGAGCTGGTCCTGAGTCATCACTGAAAGGTGTCCTGGTTTCCTCGTTGTTGGGGAGCAGCCTGGCTGTCCTGGTACTCAGTTCCATCTCTCTGTAGTAAGGTTTCTCCACACTTGATGTCTTGTCCCTTAAAGACCTTAATAACTATATGAGCTTGCCTGTACTCTCTATTTGGATCCAGGGACTTGGATACTGAACTGCAAAGACGAGGCAGTGTTTAAACCCATGGGTCCATCTGCATCCTCCAAATGGTACTTTGAAAGTCAGTCATGTGAAATAGAAAGACTTAAGGGACTATCCTGAAGAAATGTGACTCTTCTATCCAACCAGGATCTAGGAGCAGTGGGACTAGGCTACTTCTTGATGGTCACAAAAGGAACTGGAATATTGACACCTGAATTTGCATCTGAAACTAGTCACAGCTTCAGGACTTAGGTGTATTTGGTCCACAAAACTAACATGCACACATACTGCAAATATAAAAGGAGTAGGGTGGTTAAGTTTGACTGACCTCTGAAAGGCAACCATGTCCTTAAGTAGTCATGAACTTAAGTAGCAAGCACATAGCAGACATATAGTGGGCAAAATGCTCACAGCCTTCTGGGGCTACTAAGCTTATGCTGGCCATCTGCTACAGGAATTCTCTCTAATAGATATTCTGAATGGTGGCAAAGTGTAGTAATTCACAGAAGCTTCCCACAGCCATTTAATGGATCTCTAGGAAGTGAGCCCATACCACCAGGACTTGGGCCCCTCAGTCCACTTTGTATATGACCTCTGGTTGATATCAGTGTATTCCTCTTGCACTGTGCTACTTATGAAGCTGACCTTGGTTTGATGATTGACACTTCAAGTAAGGAAGGGAAGGGAGCACATGGACAGTTGGTGTGAGAGGAAGGACAAAGGATCCATACCTGAGAATATGAGCTCATGAGTAGCATTTTCCTCGGCAGAGGCTCCTTGGGTCTTAGTCCTGAAAGTCTGGCTTCCTGACTTTCGAGTCCTAATGTCTATATGGCTAATAAAGGAAGTACCCATAGAGGCTCTCACTGTCCTGAGAGTCTCACTTTTGGTCAAGTCTAGAGTGTCTCCACCTTCCTGCACTTTTACTTTTGTGAAACAGATAGATGCTGTAGCTGAGGAGTGAGACTTATAGAAAGGACTTTACAGTTGAAAACCTAGATCTCAAGAGTCGGTAGGGTAGCATCCCGTGTGAGCAAAGGACAGTGGTCAGTGTCATCTGAAAAAGCAGCACATTTTGGTTTGCATGATGAGATTAAAAGAAAACCCTACACCCACTATATATAGTTTCCAAATGATAATTCTGTGCAAAGAGAAATCCTAGCATTGTTTCCATATGGTTAAGTCTTGAGACAGCATGCCTCACACTCTTGTTCATAAGGTACAGTCAATTATGGAAAGACTGGTATACATCCTCAGTGCGCTACCTCACTCAGCTCCTAAGGAAGATGCTCATTTTTCCTGGGGAGCGAACAACTTTACCCCTGGCAGTGCAAATGTCAAGGATGAGGCGCTCTGGTCTCAATTTTCTCCTGGCCTGATCTTTCTGAATCTGAGTCCTGGTCAAGAAAATAAGAGCCTCCTGGAATCATTGCAACTGTGCTGGTAGACCCAGCCACTAGAGGATCTAGAACTTTCCCATTGACATTAAGCAGCCACCTAGCCCAGGTGAACCCAAGCTGTCTGCTGGCACAGGATCAATTGGATCTTGCAGCAGGTCCATGGCACCTAGTTATAAAGGCTGTCCTGGGTCATCTTAGTGCTTCACAGGGCAATTTCACAGTTTACTTGATTGAAATGGCCAGACCTCATTTGTCACAGGTTGCAAGGAGAGTAGAGTAAGGGAAGATGTAGGGGACTAGAGGCTTATTTTGGTTTGTATGCCATTTCACTATAAAAATCTATAAATGGGTTTAATGCACTGTGATGCTCAAAGATGACTATTTTCTTATTTTTAAGGATTTCTCAGAGGCTTTAGTGGTTGTCATTGTAGCACAGGAACCTGAATCTTTCACAAAGCCTCTTGTGCATTTCTCAGATACAACAGCATCTTTTCTGCCACTGAGCCTAGAGCTGCCTCTTTCTGTCTCCCAGAGAGAAGTTTTCACTCTCTAAATGCTGTGATTTGCTTTCTTGTGTTTTCTGGAATTGCTCTCTAATCCCATGGTCCATGGAGATCATGTTCATCATCAATCAGAACTATAGCTCAGAGACTTTATGGCATTTGTCTCAAGTCACACAGCTTAGAAGTGTTAGAACTGGAATTTGAACTCTGATGGTTTTGGCTACAAAACCAAGATTCTCCCATGCTATTTTATGAATATTCTTGGATTCAGAGTTTTAAGGTGGCATGTGTCCTTTGAGACTTAATGCTCATTTCTTTTCTTCCTTTTCCTTCTTTTCTTTCATTTTGTTTGCTTGGTTTAGTTTTTGAAACAAGAGTTCCTCTGTGTTGCCTTGGCTGTCCTGGAACTCACTCTGTAGACCAGGCTGGCCTTGAACTCAGAGATTCACCACTTCTGTCTTTCTGAATGCTAGGATTAAAGGTGTGTACTGATACCACCCACCAATGCTCTTTCTTTTTAAGATGCCTGTATTGGGAGATGTTGAACTCTGATAATTGAATGAAAATCTTAACTTCTGGATATGTACATAGAAGGGAAGCACCCCCACCACACAGTTCTGCAGGCCTTCCATGAACTCCACGCGTCTCTCAAGTTCATCTATGGCTTAATTATACTCAATGAATGTCTCTTTATCACAAGTTGGAGAAAGATTCCCCTCTCTCTCTTTATTTCTCTCTCTCTCTCCCTTCCTCTCTCTCTCTCTCTCTCTCTCTCTCTCTCTTCTCTCTCTCTCTCTCTCTCTCTCTCTCTCTCTGTCTTGCTTATTTGTTTGTTTGTTGAGTGTTTGGGAGACTCTTTAAAGAAATTCCTTCAGGATCTTAAGGAGTAAGAATTAAGCAGTGGCGAAGGAAGAGGAGGGCACGGACGGGAAGAAGGACAGAAGGAAAAGGCAGGCTGTCAAGCACATGGCAAGGAGAAAGCACTGTTCACACTGTGAACAGTTACCATGATTTAAGCCTCCTGGCTTAAGTTCCTTTCTCAAGGACATTCTTTTCAAGTCACTTGCCAGAGTGTTGGTTTACATATTGTTTCCTATGAACCCAGTGCCTTGTCCTAATTTATAAGCCTTCTTCCTATTCAACTCTCCCTTAAGATCAGTGCATGTGGAAGACAGGATTTTGATGATTTCATTGAGCTTCACCAGGCCTTTGTGGGTATCACCCACTTGCCAGTGGCCTGGCAGTGCCACCCCCACCCCAATTCTCTAGTTTGTATTGAAAAGAAAACAGGTAGCCTCCTGAGTATGGGAGCCATTTTTGCCCAGAGGGAGACTCATCGGCAGACACCAGAAGGTTTGGCTAATAGGTAAAAAGGGTCATATTTAAGAGCATGGATGATTGTAGGTTTGCAAACTCTCTATCCCACCATAAAGGGAAGGGAGGACACACGATTAACCACATTCATTGTTTTAGTATTTTTTCTCATTGTTATGACAAATGCCTGGGAGGAGCAATTTAAAGGAAGAAGGATTTATTTTTTGGTTTGCAGTTTCAGGAGATGCAGCTCATTGTGACAGAGAAGACTTGGTAGTAGGAATGCAAGGCAACAGAGCGTATTGAGTCTGTAGTTTGGGAGCAGAGGAACAAGGAACAAAGCAGGCCAGTTCTGCATGCCTCCTGCTTTCTTTCATTCTGTTCAGTTTGTGACCTCTCCATTCATGGGATGGTGCTGCCTGCATCCAGAATGACTCTAGCTTACTAAGTTCGACGTCTTTGGAAATGCCTCATGGAATGTGGAGAGGTGTAACTTCTAGGTGATTCCAAATCCAGTCAAATTGACAGTGCTGGTACCTGTTATCCTCCTTCATTTTGTGTGATGAGAGCATACCCTGAGATGGAGCTTTCTTACAGTGATCCCTGGAAACACACAAGATGGTCTGCATTCCTTTCAGGTTTCCTGTTTAATGCCCTGATACCTTGGAAGCAAGTTAAAAAGAAAACGTTTTCCTGGCCTCGTCCTAACAAAGGCAGCCTTTCCATCCCAGATCCTGCTGGCCAGTTCCTAGAGACATTGCAGAAGAGACCTGAATCCATAGAGAGCCAGTGGACTCCTGGGTCTGATCTTGATCAAGGCAGAGCATAGAGCAACTTAGCCTAGCATCAAAACACAGCTTTGGTGACCCAAAAAACAGGTTATTTACCTCTAAGTTCCTTATCCCAAATCTCAAAGCCTCTGCCAGTCATGGCCACAGACTTCTAATTTTTGGTTTCACATTCTTTTCACTTCAGAAAGCAGCCCCCTTGTTCCCTTTTTGGTTATGGAATATATTTAATATTTTAAGGAGATGCCTGTTTTGTGCAGGGTAGATAGGTAAAATTGGCAACTGTTTATAAAACACTTTGGTGCCGTGATATGCCTACACACCAAGAGCACCAGATGGACATGGAGTGAGTCTGTATAGGTGGGTGTCAACCTAAAAGAGAAAAAGAACTAAGTTTAAAACAGAGATTGGGAACTGGTCACTTCTCAGAATAAATGAGTTGGTTTTTTTTCCCCCTCTATTTCAGTTCAAAAGTTAGCACAGCAGGGTTCCATAGCAGTACTCTTGTTTGGTTTATAATATGACTTAATTTGTAAATGAATCTGATCTGTATATTATATCCATGGAAACATCTGCAGCACACAGGCCTGCAATATCTGTCCTGTTGTGTTTAGGTGTTTCTTTTTTTCCCCATTTATTCTGGGTCATCATGAAGTATTTCCATGTTTTTATTCTTACAGCTGTTTTAGAGAATGGAACTCACTTGGAGAATTCAAAAGTATCCAAAAGATATTCTTACAAAAAATAATTAAATTAAAAGCAATCAAAAGAATTAGGCATGGTAGCATGCCCTGGACTGCTAGCTACAGGAAGGGCTGAGGCAGGAAGAGCTTGTGAACCCAAGAACTTTAAGTTGGCCTGGGAAGTCTAAAGAGACACTGTCTCTTGGACTAAGCGAATAAGTAAGGAAAATAAATCTCTTATGATGAGTGTCTGCTTGTGGCTCAACCTGTCAACTTTTTGATTCTTGGTGATACATAAAATAATGCTTCATAATTTGGTTAGTGCTAACTTCAGTTAGTAAAACTGAGTAATTTACATTTTTAAAAGCTGAGCAGATGGTTATATATTGCTTGTGTGTGATTTTCTGGGAGTCACAAAAAACACTTGGCCTGAAGTCATTTCACATGACATTGGTAACAAGGGGACACACCTTGGTTTCGTTTTGTTTTGTTTTTTACTAGGCCAGGGGACATTACCACCATACCTCCTAGAAGGAAACTGCCCAGTTTTTACATCTCTGAAGCTCAGTAAGGATGGCTCACAGGATTGTAGTGTTTGAAAATTACCTGATTGGATGTCTGGTTCTGTCTTACCCAATCCTCTTCTTTTCTCTATTTACTGACAGACCCGGAGGTGCTCCTGGTGTTGGTGTTGGTTGGTTGGTTGGTTGGTTGGTTGGTTGTGTTGGCTGGTGTTTGGTGTTGGTTGGT
This sequence comes from Mastomys natalensis, assembly GCA_021653895.1. Lineage (NCBI taxonomy): Eukaryota > Metazoa > Chordata > Mammalia > Rodentia > Muridae > Mastomys > Mastomys natalensis. Next base: position 1,102,759 of record JAJTUV010000261.1, on the reverse strand, counting down.
GGTTGGTTGGCTGATGTGTTGATGTATTTGACAGTTTCATACATTTATATCATGATACACTTTTAGACACCCCATTCTCCTCCCTCTCAGCCCCCTTGCTCTCTGCTGGAACCCCTTCTTCTCAGCAAGTCTCCCTCCTACTTGCCTGCCTTCTTTTTGTGTGTGGCCCACTTCTCTTGTTATGGAGACAGTATCTGACACAAGCAACCCGGGAGTTTCTTTGAGCTCAGAGTGTTAGGACAGGGCAAGCATATTGGCTGACATGGCCAGGATGTTTGGTGCTGCAGTATAAAACAGCTGATCAATCACACTGGGAGACAAACAGGAAGCAAGAAGGAAGTGGGATAAGGTAACCTTCAGTGTCTTCACCTAGTGACCCATCTTAGCTTACTATGCCTCCCACTGGAAAGGTTCCACAACCCCACAAAACAGTCAGCCCGGAACAGAACCCTGTGAGGCCCATTTTACACTGAACTGTTAACAGTGTTTGAGGTTGAGAATGAGAGTTTTTACCAATATTTAAAAGCAGATGAAGCAGGAAACCTGAGTGGGAAACTGAGGAGGAACATAACTGAAAAGAGCGAGACATCCGGCAGGAGACTGCTTTGTGGAGGAGGAAGTGGCTACCTGCCAAAGACTGGGAAGACAGGCACTCAGAATTCCCTGTGGAGTTTGCCACATGGATACGGTCAGCATCCCTGACAAGTGAAGAGTTAGTGGGTGACAAGGTGAGCACTCCAGGCAGGCTGAGGCAAGGAGCCTGTGACAGTCTTCTGGAAGGAAGCCACGTGCGCGTTGGCCCCAGAGCTCTGTAGCAACTCTGACAGTGCAGGCTGAACACCCATTTAGGGAGGCCCAGCCTCTCATCAGAAGAAGGAAGGATAGAAGGTGGTGCTTGCGAAAATAGAGTGCAGGGCTGCTAGTGGGGGAAAAGAGTGAAGCTTAGTCCCATTGCTGGCATAGCCTTCATGGGCATTATGAGCTGAGCATCACTTGAACTTGTGCTACAGGAAGGGACAAAAGAAGAGGAGAGAAGCACTGACTGTGCTTTTGATGTGTTTGGATATGTCCCCTTTGGCTTCCAGTGTTGTGAGTTTGATCTTAGTGTGTTGATGCTGAAAAACGGTGAGACCTTTCAAAGGTATGGCCAAGTCAGAGGTCACAAGATGGACCCTTCCCAGTATTTTGGCTTTCCCTCCTGACCTCTCTGTGTAGCATGTTCTTTCACTATTGGGACGTCATCCTCCTTAAGGCCCTTACCAGAGTGGAGTGATGCCAGAGTGATGCCTGGAATCTCTCAAACAATAAATTAAATAGTTGATTTTATAAAATGCCCAGCCTCCAGTATTTGGTTATAGTAAAAGAAAACTGACTGAATGCAAAGAAAGAAAAAAACAAGAATAGTAGCCTTGGAAATTTGAAAAAACAAACCAATTTCAGAAAAAGTAGCAGTCTGACCATTCTTAGTACTGAGGAACACACTGAAAGTGAACCAGTCATTTGGCCCATAACCTTACCTGGAGGTATGCAGCTCTGGGGTATTCATGCAGCACAGGGGGAAAGGTTGGTGGGCTGCAGACATGTACAAAGAGGATTGTGAAGTAAGGCTTAGAGCTGAGGGCTGCCAGCCTGGGGCCGGGATCTAGGACTTTCGGGGTTCTCTGAGCTATTTGAAATGGGGAACATGAGTGGAAGAACCCAGAAAGAAAGAACAGTTAGGAATGTCACAGTTGCTGCTGCTCACCTGAACCAGACTGGGGAGAAGGAAGGGAAAGATAGCCTTCAGTGAAGTTAGGGCTCACTGCCAATTACAAGACTAAAGGCTGAGCTAGCACCTTTCTGGTGGTCTGTCTCCGTGTCCATATTAAGATGATGATGGATTTTTGTATATCACAGAAAGACTCTGAGCCCGGTGCTTCATCCCCAGTCGTCATCCCTATGCCCACTTGTAGTAGTGTGTGTGTGTGTGTGTGTGTGTGTGTGTTGTGTGATCATGAGATACTTTGCTACCTGTTTTTATGTTGTTATTTTGCTTTGTTGTTCTTGTTTTGTGCCTCGATGATTTTTATTTTTTAGTTGAAAACAGTCATAAACTGACAATTTTTGGAACCCACAGTCTGTTCTGTGCTTCAGGGACAGCAGTTTGGGGTTTGGTAGTTTGGGTCTTGGAGCGTCTGGCCACAAGTACTTCTCCAGAGTGGACATTCCAGAGTGCCATTCTCTAGGGTTAGATCAGCAGATAGTGATGAATTGGAAGTCCAAGTTGAGATCTTGACAGCTGCTGCCCAGAGCCCAGTCCTTTACTGAATTCCAAGGGGCCAGGAGTGTCTTGTCTTTGCAGGCCACCCTGTGAATACCATCTCATTGTCCCACATCATAATTGTATCATTACATGTCATAACAATGGGACTGCAACAGTTATTACTGCACATTCTAATTATGTGATTACTCAGTCTTTCACCAATTATATAATTAGATTTAATTATACCAATTGCACAAACAAACTATAGTCAACTACACATTACTTAAAATAAAATCCAGAACTGTGCGTTTGTCAGCAGTTGCCCTGCAAACAAGAATAGAAAGCAAGAGAAGAAGGTTTTTGGAAACCAATTTTTAAGTGGAAGGAATTATATGATCTGGTAAGTCTTTAAGGATAGTGGCAGGAAATTAACTTACCTTGAAGTACTTAAAAAGAACACATTTTCTTTTAAGAAAATATGGAGGGTACCCACCGAGTGAAGGATGCCATGACACCTTGCCATGCCTTATTCCACTACCCACATAGCTCACTGAGAATGGTAAAAAGAAAAGAGCAGGGATGAGGAGAGGCAGAGAAGTTTATGTAGGAGATGGAGGGGGTAGGGGAGGGGGAGGGGGACAGAACAAGTTTGACATTTAGTGCTGAAAAATCATACTGTATAATTTGAGGCGGAGAACATTATCATGCCAACTCAGCTCAGATTGGTAAACTGACTCTAAGCCCTCCTTACCTAACTCTTTCTGGTATTTCTGACTTCTTCCTTGCCTTACCCCCAGCTCACTCCCCCCTGGATAGGAAGTCCAAATATAGATACTGAGAATGACTACCTAGAACTCCAAATCAATACAAGCAGGGCAGGAAGGTTTGTCCTTTGCAGGTTAAGACTTCAGGGCCAGTAGCCTCTTGGGTTGTCATTGAGTATAATTTGTGAGACAAAATTTGAATAGGTAGGCAATTTGGTATTTGGTCCAATAATCCATGTCATATGCATGAAGGGCATATGAAGGGCACTTTATATAATCTTTGAAGAATTCAAACTTGGTGCCATAACATATAGGTAACTTCTCTTTTCCCTGCTCTGTGGAAACAGGTGTCCTAGAAACACAATATTTTCTGGAGAATAGGTTTTTCTTTGAATTAATTCTAGGAACCCAAATAAACGACAGCACTGTCTAGGCTGGAGATGTAGCTTAGTTGATAGAGTGCTTGCTCTGTGTGCAAGGGACCTGGGTTCAATCTCAAGCACTGTAAAATAACTAAGGTGACACCTATACAAAATGAAATATGATCAGCCGCAAAAGAATGAAAATCTGGTCATTTGGAGCAACATGGTAGACTTAACATGGTGTTGAGTGAAATAAGCCATGTGCTAGGAGATCTATATTGCCTGTTTGTGCTCATATATGGAAGCTAAAAAGTTGATTTCAATGCCCAAAAATGATCTCCAGAGGATTGGAGAGGTAAGGGAAATAAAAGGAGGTTGGATACCAGAACAGCTAGATAGGAGGAATAAGTTCTGGTGTCCCAGTGCACAGTGGAGTACCATAGCTCACAATAACCTGTGGTGATGTACAGGAGTGAAGTTCAAAGGCTCCCAACACAAGGAAATGATCAAGAGGAGGAAATGCTAATTTCACTGATTTGACCTGTGCATACCAGATACTGTACACTACAAATATGTTCAGTTAATACATGTTAATAAGAATGAAAGCAGTAGAGAAAACTGACTATTGCCCCATATGGCCTCTACCTGGTACAGAGCCCTTGCCATTGGCTGCTTCTGCACTCTCATGGAGAAGAGTCTTCATTGTTAGGTGGTTGGTAGGAGCACATCTGGAACAGTGGACACACTGCAATTGCACCCCATTAAAGAAATATAATTGGTAGGCACTGCTTAGGCACATACTTAAGGGAAATTATCTGCTGAGCTTGGCTGAATACCAGAGTGGTTCAGCTTCTGTCCTGGGATCCTCACAAAGGTTGACAGGGTAAGGATCGCTGCAAAAGTACACATAATATCTACAGTGTGCTATAGAAGTAACTCTTAGTGCTGTTCTGGGTCACAATGGGGGTACAGCATATTTGAGTAGTTTCATGCATGAATGAAAAATTAACCAGCTGTAGAGCTGTCATCACACATGTAAGGGGAAATGTGCTTTTACATCTCCGATAGAGGTGTGAATGTCTACTTTATTCTCCTGCATAGTTGTTCATGTATGCCTCTGAAGTGGACCATGGAAGTTAAGTGAATTTTCCCCTGGATATTTCCATCTGCTCTTTGGTTTCTGTAATGCTCTATTACTTGGCTTTTCAGTCCCACAGAAGGCTTCCATTTTTGTACATAGATTTATTTGTCCAGTGGGAGGTTGACACACAGCTCTGGAAGGTGATGCCCAGCACAAGGAAGTACAATGATAATGGAAATCCCAGCAAGCAAATCCTGGAAAACTGGAACTTAGTGGGCGAATTGGACTGGTATGGCATAGCTCACACACCCTCATCTTCAAAAACTGCACCAGAACCAATAAGGATAAATGGATTTTCATCAGTGGGATTGCAACTGGCTGGCATTTCTCAGTCCACTTTGTTAGGAACTAGGAATGTACAGAGCAGAGGACAGACTAATGTCTGGTGTCTCAGCCATGTTCTAAAGGCCAGCAAAACTACATCAACTGTTTCTACAAAGGAGGTGAACTTACCCAGCAGATACTATATGCTTTCCTAATTCTCAGCTCAGAGCTGACCATCTCTGGTTAGTTTTTCTCAACAGAACTGTCAATGGAAAGATTAGAATCTATGTGATGGTGTACAGAGAGCTCTGAAGTCTGTCTTGGACCTCTCCCACTTCAGCATTTATGGTATGTCTGCAAGCCCAGATTCCATAGGATCAAGGCAAGAGTTGACAAAATGTCCTCAGCAGGAAATGTGGGAGATCCTGAATAAGCATTAGTGAAGAGGTATAAAGGAACTGCCACATGGCCAATACTAACCAGGTAGTCAGTGGGCACTATGACCATTCATATAGCAGGTGTGTATCAGATGATTACTAGTCAGGTACAGACCTACCTAGCTGACAGCCACTAGGCATTCTGGTCACATAAGTTGCTCTCTGTAATTCTACAAGCTGTATCACTAGCTATTGGGAACTTACTCTATGTAAATTGCCAATCTGTCTTTACTACCCCATTCAGTAGCACCACTGTGATTTCCTTCATTTGATGAAGAAAGGGAACCTAGGTTGTTGAGATCATGCTGTAGCTCTCTTTTGCTACTTTGTAGGTTCTTTTTCCTTCCACCCTTTTCCCACCCTTTCAAGCCCTTAACACTAGATAAAGAGAAAAAAGAACAGAAAGGAAAGAGATCGATGTTATCATTAGACTACTTCCTGCTGATTGGGGTATCAAGTTCCTTGGGGCATTTGGTCTTTGCCATTAGGATATCTGATTTCTTCTCATTCTTTCTTCTTTGCACACCCACAACCAATAGCAATCAATCAACATGCTACCCCCTGCAACAACCACACTTTCTCTGGGGTCCTAGCATTTGTATGCCCTCTGAAAAGTCCCACGAATTCCAAACATCATACCATGTGTGTTGATAATAACTGAGACTAGAAATTGAGCCTCTGTTCTGGACGAGGAGTTCCTAATCCTGGGATGACACATTTTGCTAGAGCCCAGGATCTATGTCATCATCATAAGCACACTTTAAGTGTGGGTAAACACTGAAGCGATGATACTCCTCAATTAATTGTATATAATATGCCGATCTTGGGACTAACATGGGCCAGACTGTCAATGTGTTCTTTGCCTAAACCAGCTAAGCAATTGACAAGGAGATAATTTTGTTTTTCTTTGAAATGAGATCGGGAGTAGTGGTTAAGTTATAACTCAAAATTAGATGTCAGATGCCTTTCGAAGTATGTAATAGAGAGGATTAAACTATCAAATGACTCGTGTTGGTTGGTACAAGAGAGATGAAATTCCTTTCATGTGGGTACAAAAGTTATATACAGATAGGAATTTGGGATTAGAAGTGCCTTCTGCTGGTACTGAGACCTGACAATGAAAAATACTTGCAAACTAATACTGACTTAGCTCAGTAAAATTGGACAAGGACTTTAACATTCAATCTTTCCAGCATTCTATCCAATCTGCCCTCTCTCTATTCATTTGTTTAGGATCGTTTATGGAACATGTATTGGTTAGAAGCAACATCGAAGCGTTAGTGAAAGGTTTCTACTTTCATGGAGCTTGCCTTTCAGTAGAGATGGTCAAAAGTTGGGGTTTGGAGAAAATGACAGAGGATTAACTGTGTTTGGAGCTTTGTGGGAAAGAGGGAGATTTAGGTATGGAAATGTATGTCGAGTCAAGAGTAGACCTTCCCCAGAGCAGGCAGAAGCTTTATGTTCAACAGTGATAACAGGTAACTAGTAATAAATGAACACGTTCTAGGTACCCTGTCTCAGAATTTACCATAGTCTACACAATTTCAGAGAACTTCTCAGTGAATTTTAAACTATCTTTACCAAGTTGAGAGAAAGAATTTTATTTCTTGTTGATAATTTAGAGAACTCTTTTTCTGAGTTTTAGGACACAATGAGATGAAAATGTTTGCTTTCAGTTTCACACAGGAATGAAGCAAACCTAATTTGTCTTAATGTTAACAGATAACACTTTAAGGGGAGGAAAAGCATCTTATTGAATAAGATCACTCTTAAGACTTAACTAAAACTGTGTGGTCTCCTTCCTTATAGTGAAACTTTATTCTTTTACAACAGCTCTGAGCAGGGCTACCTTGAATTTATACCATGACATCGTGTTTAATTTAAGCAAAAGTGTTGTATGAATTTGTATCATTGCATTGCCGCTCATGAGAAGTAAATATAATTAAGAACTTCCTGAATAGGACTTCATTTACTCAAGAGTTAAGGGCAACACTGTTAGTTCTCTACTCACGATAATTACAAGTAGTTCTTTCAGAAGTGTCTATTGACAGCACACTATTTCAGGAGCTAGGGGCAACTTCAAAACTTTGGTCATTATTTTACATAATAATCCTGATTTGCGGATATGACATTCAGAAAAGGTGATGATGGACTAAAGAAAAGGCCCAGGGAATTTAAAAGGTTTGGCACATAAACATGAGGATCTGAGTTCAAATCCTAAGAGCCTAAAAACATGGATGTGTAGCATGGGCATTTGTATTCCCAGAGTTCTTACTGAGAGATGGAAGGAAGGGAGAGGAAAATTGTAGGCCAGCTAGCTTAATATGTACAGGGGGAAAACACAGAGAGACTCTGTCTCAATCAAGGTAAGAGTATTTGCATCTCTGACCTAGAACGTAGATTACAGCTTGTATGAGTCACATTCATACACATGTATGCATGTGCACTGGCATGTGTACATGCACACTCACCAAAATAGAAGTAGTAATCAGAAGAAACTGTCCATCAAAATCAATCCTGATCTGTGAAGACAAATGAAATTGAAAAGTCAGTATTTCCTGATTTATGTGATTGGACTTCCTAGTAGAACCTTCTACTACAGAAAGAAGTGAAAGCCATGCCTGGGGTTTTCTTCACCTATTTAAGATTATATAGAATCTGATATATAAAGTTTATCATAGTCAACTTAACCTGAATAATTAGAGCATGTTAGTTTATATCCACTAAGCTTTGTGTCTTCTCAAGGAGACTCTGCAGCTCTAAATCCTTATGTGAATTCTTTTGTCATGTTTGGTTTTTATTGTGCTTTCCCAATGTTGCTTGGATCCTTGGCTCTTTGTGTTGGATGTCTGAAGGAGTGGACCAGTCAGATAGACCAGGTTGACTTCCTAACTTCTGATGTATACATATCTCTAGATTTCTAGGTTATACTTCTAGTATGTTTAATGTCAAGTTTTGGTCAAACTTTCTGAACTAAAACACAAAGTAATTCTAATCTAAATCAAAGGGAGATACATTGCTCATATGTTTTATATCCATGTTTGCTTGTTTTATATTTTGTCAGATAAAGCGGAAATGGCTATCTTTTGATTTAAGAGAAATTAATTTAGCATTGTGGTGGCTAATGACGAAGTTCCCAAACCATTTAGGGCAGAATCCTCCTAATATAGGATTCAAAATCTGCCAAGGCATCTCAGGGCTTTGGCCTTTCTTGACTGTTAAGAGCAGAAGGGCTTGTTGGGTGGTGAATGTGGCTATCGACAAGGACATGCCCTCCCTCCCTTAATCCTCAGGTGTGTTGTATGTTAGGTAAAGTAGTCCATACTTTCCCTGGGATACAGAAGGACTCCGTAAGTCAGCCTCTTGGGGTGGTATTAATGTGGGTGATGCAAACATCACACAGCTTAGGTTTTGATTTATACGTGATTCTGGGGCTACATGGAAGTCACTTTGGAAGATAAGATTTCTTGACTGGGTTTAGCAAGTCCCGAATATGGTCTGCTTTCTAGAGTCTTTCTATTTTCTTCCTCCATCTTTCAATTTCTTTTCTCCTCTTCAAACCCTTATCTAGGGCCTACTGCGTAGCCTTGCGAGCCTCCACTAGAGAGCTCCAGGGCGGCAGGTAAGGGAGAGACAGAAGCAAATTACTTCTATGTCAGTGAGGGTGCTAAGAAATGCTTGCTGATGAAAAGAGGAAAAACCCAGAAAAGGGGTCAATGATTCTCAGTGAGAAGAGGATGCAGGAAGACTTCCAAGAGGTGATAACCACTTGAGCATTCAGAGTCACATGGGTTTGCCTTTGAAATGTGAGGCAGCAACCAGTCTTTCGCTTGCATGTATTCTTGCAGCTTGCTAGATCTCTGGGATCCTTCTCTTATTCACTGCTTAAGACATTTCTTTAAAAAGTAATTGTAATTTGGAAAGGCCCCCTTCTTCACAGCAGACGCTTCCTAGCTCTTTTTGGGAATGCTTTGTATAACTAACTAACTTGTTCCCAGGTCAAGCTGTTCTGGTTGCTTACCATTTAAGCAGAAAAGGTGGAAGCACCAGGCTTTTTAAAAATCCCCAGCCACCTGCAGGTGAAATTCCAGGTGGCCGACAGCAGTCGCACATGCTCTATTTCAGGAAGGAGGGCTGGATCGGCTCTTTCTGGTTGTTCATCTGCTATGTGTTCAGTTCCAGGAGCTTTTAGGCTTCACATGTTGTTTCTCTGTTTTTTTTTTTTTTTTCTTCATCTCTCACAGAGAGATGGAACTCATGGCCATGTTCTTTGCAGTTTTCGATGGTCTAAGGATTCATCTTCGTAGCTTCTTTTTGTGCATTGACTTTACTTGCAACAGTATTGGCCAGAGCAAGGGCAGACAAAGTGGATATCACCCACAGCAATGGCAGAAGGTGCTGTAAAATGCCTAAACTCTAAACTTTGCCTTGCCTCTCCCTCTTCCTTGCTGCTTATCTGCAAACCCATGAATAGCTATCATTGTTGGAGCAGTTTTCAATGGTTACTTCTTATGGGAGTAGACCTTCATGACTCCTTGCTTCTTAAGTAGACATCAGTTTTTCACTTCTTCGTGTGGTTAGCATTGAATTTTTGGCAAGGAAAGAGATAAACTGGAATAACAAGTGTAGGGTAGCCTTCTGGGGAACTGACAGCAGTAGCATTGTTCAGTCTGGCACTGCCCAGCATCTGTTTACTTGAGCAAATTGCCATGATCTCTTCATCCTAGGAGTTACTTTATCACATGTGTTAATGACTTTGTTTATTAACAGTTGATTCTCTCTTGAGGAAAGTCTCAGAGACTTGGAGTCTCTGGGAATCCATATGGTAAGTAAATGATGCTTTTGTTTAAATTAATGTCCTTTTTGAGACAATTGATGCTATCATACATATCTCTTTTGTGTATATTCTATGTGCTACTATACATGCAACAGGTGTTCTATATAGGCTTTCTAAAGAAATCCACTTGCAGATTTTTAAATAGGCCCTGCTCTTTAAACCACAAATAGAGACTGTATTGGTTCTTCAAAACATTACAGATTTTTTAATGTGTTTTTTCTGTATGTATGCATGTGCACTCTGCCTGTGCAGAGCTCCTCGAGGCCAGAAGAGTGTGTCAGATCCTCTAGAAACAGAGTTATAGACAGTTGCTGGGAACTGAACTTACATATTCTGCAAGAGCAAACTTGTTGAATGATAATTTTATTTCACAATAGCTTAATACCTATGAGAGGTCATGAAAGCTACTGTACAGCTTTTCTGGGTGCACCATCTCATCTCCAATAATTCTCTGTTGTGTAGCCACAGTTCGCTGTTGTAACTGTTGAAACATACTGTTAACTTGAGGGGGTTTTGCCAGCTCTCTATGTTTTTTGTTTTACTTGTTTGCCATATAGATTGATGATGATTTATCCTTGCTGATTTGTGTCACCAACTTCCCAGTCAGCAACCAAAATCTCCTCTCAAGACCACATAATTCTCTTATGAGAAAGGAATTTGAAAAAGAGAAACAACTTTGAAAAGACACACTAAAGTTTATATTAAGTCACATTAGTGGATTCTGACATGGTAAAAATTCCAAAATATTGTTTACAATTCAACAATAAGAAAATAATTGTTATTAACACAACTACTTTTTAGACCTACAATTATAGAGTTGAAATTTTTTAAAAAATCACATCTATTTTTACTTTGTGTATTTACCTAGCCACGCACAATAAAAATGTCCTTGACCCCTCGCTTTTTCAGTTAATCCAATATGAAACTGTTGTCAACTGAATAGTGATTCCTCTTTGATATGTGCTGATCATTCCTAATAAATGTCCTGTGTGTAGCTCCTTACTTTCACAGTGAGACAGTTGGGGAAGGCATAGCCTGAGCTTTCTCCGTAGATGGTGTTTTCAGGCATTTTAGTAGTCTTTGCTGGTTGCCATTTCTATCCCAGATATACCATTGTCACTTGGAGAAGGTGACAGTGCTCTGATGTTACTCTATGTTGTCCCATTTGATGACTGTGCATGAGTTTGTCTGTTACTGGTGCCAGCAGAGAGGAGGACCCAGCCTCTGTTGGATTTTCCTATTTTTATTCATTCGGAGAGAAAGGAGCAGGATCCAGTAGCCCAAAATAATCCCACTCTTCTCACACCTGGAGAGACTTCCTCTGTCCTTTGGAGGTGGCAGCTACAAAGATCAGATCTTTTCAACATAAGATCTGTGACAGTAAATGGTTCTCAATCTTCCTGATGCTGGGACCCTTTAATACAGTTCCTCATACAGGAGTGACTCTCAACCACAAAATTATTTCATTGCCACTTCATAGCTGTAATTTTGTTACTGTTATGAATTGCAATGTAAATCTCTGTATTTTCTTTTTTTTTTTATTGGAAATTTTATTTACATTTCAGATGTTCTCTCCTTACCCCATTTCCCCCCTCCCTCCCAGGAACTCACTATCCCTTCCCCCCTCCTGCCTCCACGTTGGTGTACCCCCACTCACCCTCCCCCGTACCTCACCTGCCCACCCTCGAATATCCCCCCCCCATGACCCCAGCCTTCATGGGACCAAGGATCTCTTCTCCCACTTATATAAATCTCTGTATTTTCTGACAGTCTTAGGCAACCCCTGCTAAACTGTCATTTGACCTAGAAGGGGTCACGACCCACAGGTTGAGAACTACTGTGTTACCGTATCCTGGATGGTGGAGGTGGGTGGAGACAAAAGACCCAAACAAAACCCATCTTCCAACAATGTTTCTTCCCTTTGAGCGATCCCTGGATGAGTGGATACTAGGCGCCATAGTGGTTGCGGCTATAGAGAATCTCAGTCTATTTCCATGGTGGGTTCAGGGCATCACGTCTCCTCTCTAAAGCCACAGGCAGAGAGACTTCACTCAAAGGTAAATCCATACAATAAGTGGTCTTGGCAACAGGGAGACAGCACTTTCCTCTTTCCTGCTCCATGAGCTGTGGGGGTAGAGCTCCCGTCACAGTTACACTTCAAAGTTTTGCTAAATGGATATAAACATACTTGGTTACTTTTCAAAGAAAAAGCACTCTGAAAAATATCACCTTCCCTCTTACCCTTCAGACCAAAGAAAGTCTCTAAGAATGAGTATTTCAGGTATTCTGCTGGGAGCTGAAATGTCCAAATTCCAAAAGGACCAGGGTTGTAATTACCAGTTTATTTCTGTCCAATAAGTACCATTGTCAATGATGGTTCTGAGGACATATGTAAGCCATACCTCCTCCATATGCCTAGTGACCACAAGCAGCATGCCTATCATCATAGGCATATGTCTATCTGTACAGATGTCCCTGTTCAAAGTATAGAGGCAGCCTCTCTTGAATGCTTTGCTACTGTCGTTTAAACACTGCTTTTGTAGTAGCCTCTTAGTAAGGTGGCTTCTTTCAAAAGATAAAAAACCATGTGCTTTCATTTCTTTGTGACACAAAGACCACAGAAATAGACATGGATGGCCGTTGTGGTTCAGGGAACTACTTTGGTGATATTATGAACCTGTCTCTAAAAACAGCCTGACAGTGCAAGTCTTGGAATGAAGCCATTCCTCAAGGTGGCCTTAGCTGTCCTGAAGCAAAGAATTTTACCTTAGATTTGAATAGGCTGGAGTTGAAGAGATGGATTAGAGGTCAATAGTGCTGGATGCTCTTGTAAAAGACTTGGGTTTTGATCCCTAGAATCCACATGGTGGCTCACAACTGTCTGTAACTCTGATTCTGGGATCTAATGCCTTCTTCTCACCTTCTCAGGTATCTGGCTTGCCTGATACACACACACAACACACACACACACACACACAACACACACACACACACATGTATACACACACACATACATGCAGGCAGGCAAACATTCATACATATAAATACAAAAATGCAAAGTTACTTCTTTCTTCTGGGATTTAATTTGATAAACTGGCCATTCCCCTACACTGGAGTTTCTGTCAGCTTCCTGACTTCCTCTAGGATGAAGACCAGGCATATTAATGTGCACACAGATGCCTCACCACCTTCTGTCTACCATTGGTTCTTGCCAGTTACTTAAGCTACTAGGTTCCAGAATAGTGTAAGGCTCTGTGTCCTATTGTACACCCAAATTTCTGCCCACACTCAGTTCTATATTCATTGCTCAAAATCCATCTCAGCTCACCCAGAGATGGTCCTCTCCTTCCAGAGCCCTCAGGTTTATTACTTGGGTTGGAGTCATAGAGTAGTACTGCGGACATGCATCACCGAAGCTGGCCACCATCATAGCACTTAACATTTACTCTTTCATCTCTCTCAACATCCCAGGTGAGTTGTATTTACATGTAAGTGAGGACTTTAAAGTGCAAAGAGATTCATAGCTCATCTACAGGCAGAAAATATATTTAGTAGAACTTTAAAACAAACCACTCTTGAATGTATTGTTCTGGAGTAGCAACTGTGTTCCATTGAATGTTGTGTCCTTCCAACAAGTAGAGTGCCTGCCACTAAAGAACACTGGAGATATCTGTTGAATGAGTAGTCTCCTGTGTCTGGTCTGGCTGTATTTATCTTTATGTTCCAGGGTGGAACACTGGTCCTCGAAGGTGTTCTGCTCTCAGTGAGTGTGACAGGACGATACTGCATCCTTTTGTTCACAGTGTGTCCAAGTCTTTATCACAGCTGTCATCATAGTCCACACAAGCTATGAGTATCAGGAAAGCATATTAAAAGGAGTCATTTACCAACACTATATTTCTTGCTCTCCTTCTTGCTGGAGAGAGCTATGGGAGAGGATTGCATTGCCAGGATTATGGCACATATCTCTATGAGCTGTATTCAGTCTCTTTGAGATCACAGGAGGCAGAACAGGTAGGAAAAAAAAGACCAGGATTCTGTCAGCTCAGGCAGCTTGTTAGACAGCACTCAGGCTAACTGTTGTGTCATTGACATTGGAAGAGAGCTTGATGCCCCTCTTCAATCAGTGCTGTTTTCTGCTTTGAAACAAACAAACACAAACAACAAACTTTCAAATGATTGCCTTGAAAATGATCTTCATGAACCCACATTAAAAGAAATGGAATGGTGTGGTTGTTTATAATCCCAGGATGGGGTTAGGGCAGGCAGAGCCTGGGGCTCACTGGCCTCCACTGCAAAGAATGCATAGGTGTATACAAACAGAGACAGAGACAGAGAGAAAGGGAAAAGAAACTAAAAGTTTCAAGTGTTCACTTGTTTGCTGCTTTGTCACATTTAATTAAAGAATATATCAAGGCATTCACCTCTATCTAAGGTTCCTTCCCTGAGAATGGTATAAGAAAAAAAATGGCTTTATTGCAAGTAGATTAAAGTTACAGGCCATAGGAGGCTCTTAGGGGTGCCTTTACCTTTCACAAGCTTTGGATTCTCACATATTGTTCTGCCTGGAGATTCCCTGTGAACTCTGAAACTACAATGTGGAGGTGATGGCACTTAACTTCTCTTATGTATCTCCCTAACCTCAGCCCTGCTTTTGAAATAAACCATCCCAACAGGAAATCATGGTGTGTATCTTTATGTCACCAATACCTTACTTCTCCAAACATTCAAAACTTCTAAGCAATTATGGCAGATGTCATGAGGTTATTTGTCAAATCACATCAAAAGTCACTGTATAAAAACACATGCATATGAAGGGCTGGCCAAGGAGACCATTTCACCAGAGTAAGAGTCAGTCTGTGCTCCCTTCCCTGTCTCTCCCCTCCTGAGCTCCAAAGCTGCCTCTTCTTGTGTGAAATGCCAGTGCTCTGTATGGTGTTCTGTTTATAGTGGTTTGAACCTTTTTCTGCCCATGTCTGTCATTGCTGAAGTAACTCACCTCTCTCATATCGACTCTTACCCAGGAGCCGCACAGCAGACTCTTTGATGTAGGTCTTTTCTGCATGGCAGCCAAGACCAAGTGTGGTTTTCATTGCATGCTGCAACCTCACCATTTGGGTTGTTGCCTCCAGGCTAACTAGATCCTCTCCCTGCACTGCCCATGCATGCGACATGCTTTTCCTGGTAGCTCTGAATGTAGCAAGCACTGGACGCATGCATGGAATTAAAACAGCAAGCATTCTGATACACTGAAGAATTGAGATATACAATTCCTCTTAGATATTCTTACAGGCCTGCGAATTGTTGATATTCCCCAAAGCCACTCCATGCCATGAGAATTCAAGACTAGCACATAGGAAAGAGATAGCTAAGTCTCATGTTAGGCTGGTGCCCACTCTAAGGTTTATGACCAGGGATTTAGAATCTAAGGTCCGTTACTAAGTAGCAGCTCACCTGATGGTTGGTTCTGTGCCTTCCCAACTTGGCATGGATATGCTCAGAGTGCCCAGGGATCCCACCATTTCTCCTGGCTTTCCGAATAATGGTTTCATATTTTGGTTTGCTATATCTGATAAATATATCAACTTAATAAAAACCAACTTGTGAGATAAATTTCCCCAAGAAATACAATTATTTGCCTTGCACATAGCTTATTGTATCTAGCAATAACACTAATTCAACTTTAAAATACATAAAAGGATAGTACTATAGAGGATATTTATATTCACTGAAGCACTGTTGACACTACATTCAGCATTATTGATTAATAACCATAATTGTTTTCTCTCCCCATTGCAACACATCTTTTACTATAGGGCTGGTGATGACTTTCTTTAAATGCGCTTTTAATTCTTTTTTACTGTTGTTACAAAATATCTACCTTGTCTTTCTGTCTTGTATTCTCTGGGTGGACTTTTGTAAAATCTAATTGCTAGGATCTTGTTGGATCTATAGCTGGTGTTATTTCATATAAGAAGGCATTTTAAATCACAGACACACTGGGCTGTGAACTCAGGAAAACAAAAGGTAGAGTGTCATCAGGCTCAGATAATTCCATAGTGGGAGGGGAAAGCCCCAAAGTAGTAGCTTGCCAGTATACTTACACTAAATCTATGCAATACAGCAGTTAGAATAAAACAAAACTGTAGACCTCTTGCCTCCTGTTCTCCCTTGAAGTTCAATTTTCTTATATCTGGGGGCTTGGCAGAGTTAAGCCCCTTCTACCCTCCAATCTATTAAACACATCCTGTTTACCCCACTGAAGTGGGGACTTTGCTTAGAATTTCAAACATGTTCTTTGAGTAACCACTAAAGAGGTCCTTTGAGTATATTTTCCTTTCTGAAAGGAGCCTGGATGGAATTAGAGGACAGCCCTGCTCAGGCAGGTGATTCTGACCCAGGAGTAGACACACTCATCATTAGCAGAGCTTCTATCTAGGCCTCCCGGAAAGGAACCAGCTGAGTCTCCTTGAGAGGCTCTTCAGGAAAGAAATGGTTCCTTTTGTTCCTGGAAACACACAGTGCTTCCTGCTGTAGTGACAGAATGGCTGCAGGGAGACAGAGTGGGGATGAGAGGATCCATTCACAGGGCAAAGGCACCAGTCCTGACAAATCTGTCCTGGAGCATCCTCAGACCAGGACCATGCTGCTGTGCTTTTACAGGGATGCAGAAAACACCAGAGAGAACACAGAGGCAGCAATAACACTGCAAGGAGGAGCAGCAGGAAGAAGCTTGCTGCTTTTAGCTCACAATACCCCTCTCCAGATTTAGATTCAAAAGCCCAGTGAACACCATCTATCTAGATTGTGGCAAGAGTTGTCTCTATGGCCTGAAGAGATAAAATGAATTTTGATAAATAAATGACTTCCAGTGGGAACCAGCAGCAAGAGGGAAAGAAAAAAATATATGGAGGAAAAGAATTCTTCCCAGAGCAAAGACACTGATTCCACAAAGTCAATAAAGAACATATACTTGGAAATATGCTTGTATGACTATAGGGTTTAGTAAGGGATTCTCTTGGGTTAAGAGGACACTGATTCTGAAGGTAATTTGTCCCACTGAGTCCCTGTAGTTTTGTTGATCTCTACTGCCAGGTTGCTTTATGATATTCCTAAGAAATTACTCTCCCTTCCTTACAGTCAGCGGATTCATGACCACTATCGGCAACATCTCAGACTGTCCTTTTTGGCTGTGATGCTGCAGGCTCTGTGAAAAACTCCTAAATAGGAATACTTAACAAAACATCCATGCCTCTGCTGTCAGCCAAAGACAGAACTAACACAGAGCTATTTTATTTCTTTTTGCAATAAAGGTATAATTGTTTTCTATGCTAGATGTCAATAAGACTGGTGCCAGGTCTCTCCCAATGTCTTAGGGTAAAAAATTCCCCAGTAACAAAACAACCTCAGGATACCGCAAACAAAGCTATCACCAGCCATTAGTGTCAAACAAAATCCATCCCAGGCTGGGTGCATGTGTTGCTGGTTATTGCTTTTTTAGTCTTCAAGAAAAAGCAACAGATAAAAGAAACTTCTGTTGCCTGTGTCTGATGCTAGGGCTCCTAACAGCAGCACCAGGCAGACCCTGAGCACCAAAGATCTCTGTTGATGTAGACCTCAAGTGAACTGCTCTAGTGTAGTCATGGTTAAGAGGTATCAGAATTGGAACTATGTAGTCAGTCAGTCGGTCAATGAGTCAGTCAGTCAGTTAGATGAGCTTCCCACCCTAATTCCTTGCAGGTAAAATTAGAGTGAGTTGACCACATGGTATTAAGGACATGTGTCAAAGTCTAACATGTGGAGAAGGCTCACAAAGAATTGTTTCAGTCTCTGCCTATAATAATAGCTAGTAGACATAGTTATTTGAAAGCTTACTATGTGACAAAATTCCAGCACACCTGGTCAGACTCACTCTCCCAGGCTGTGCTTATGTATAGCGAGCTCATGCTCTCTCCTTCCAGGGCTCTCTCCATATTTCTATACAAGCGTGATACCCAGCTATCTTGAAACTCTTTCCTACTTCAGGCTATTTACTTCATGAATGGTGACCCTGAATCATTGCTTATCAGCGTGCAGATGTAGCTGCCTATTGGTTTAGAGATGACTGTCTATGAACCTCTTAGTGCATGTGTGAGATTTAGTGTCCAAAGAGAAGCCATGTGAGCAGAAAGCACAGCGGTTTGATGAATCCTCTTGTCCTGGTCAAGATACCTCTTGACCAAGGCAGCTATAACAGGAACATGTTCTCAGGAGCTAGCATCATCCTCTAACACACTCACCAATGCCAAGATGTGTGTTTGCATCCCCAGCTGTTTGTCTTGGTCTGGGATTTTTTCCCCTCTGCCCTCTGTTTCTACTAGTTACCTTACCTAAGATATCCCATTTGGCAGACAGACCAAAGGTGGAGTTGGGGTTGGAGGAGAACATATGTCTGTGTTGGAGGACTCTGGAGATATATGTGCACATGTCTTTTTTGTGCCCACTACCCATACCTACATATGGCTTTTGAGTCATGCCCTTTAGGGGGCTCCCTATTTGTATCTGGAACACACATCTGAGTGAAGATGTATTTAGTCCTAATTAAACAATCTCTTTTATAACTCCCCTCTTGTAGACAAATGAGACTGCTAAAGGGGAGATGGCTAGAGCCATGGAGGTAGAGAAGAGGGTGTCTAGAATGCATCCATTGTGACTTCACAGACAATTTAGTAAAAACTGCAGCAGGCAGCTCTTGTTTGGCAAGACTCTGTTTTTATGTAATGGCTTAACTCTGATTTATTACATAAAAGTTGCTGGCAAATATGAACACTAATTCCACTCTGGTAACAACTGTGATTGAAATAATTGTAGTCTGTAGTCAAGCAAGAGAAAATAAGCATTAGTGGGTAGTGGAATGATGTCTTGGACATCATTCCAAGATTCCAACAGTGAAGAAATACATTTATGGGATTCCAGCTAGAAGAGATTACTTAGGAAGGGTTTGGCTGGTTTGCTCCTCTGCCTCTCTTCCACATGCACATTAAGCCAACAGGATACATGGAGGCAAAGACCTGGGAGGAAGAGCATCCAGCCTCCCGTGAGCCATTCATTAAAGTGACTCATGGCTTTCACTGTTAAGAAATCTTGATTAATTATTTAGTATTTATGACACAGTATGGCTGTCTTTCTGGAACTATCATTTCCCCATGTTTCTTCTTTAATTTTATCCCAATTTAATATCTTGAAATATAGAATCTTACCATGTAGTAGTGAGCTCTCCACTCAAGAGCCTATCGCATGTCCTGTTGAGTATTTGAATTGCATTGGTGTGTTTTACAAGGACTCAGTAATGTAGACATAATGGAGAAACAAAGCATGAATATCATTAATGCTCTCAGTTTTCTTTCATTTGTATCATTGCCTTTGGGGGCATTTTCCATTAGCATTTGCCACTGTCATCCCCACTGTTACTTACAAGTATTATTGATTGAATAGATAGTCAACTGATTTTCTCCTTACAGAAGCCTTTAAATTTTTTCTCCTTAGCCCCAGTTTATAGACAAGAAAGTCAAGGCTTGGAGAGGTCATACTACTTCTATAACACAATACAGGTCATAGGTGGTAGAGCTAGGATTTCAGGATTTTGAGTCATCTCTCCAACTTCAAACCAATTGTCCACTGCTGGTGAGGCTGACTTGTAGTGCCAGTGTTTTGCTTTTAAATGATTCAGGTGCATTTGTGCATAAATGAAGGTAAATATAAACACAGATAAGACATTGTTCTAGTTTGCTTTTATGTTACCAACCAAAACGAAGCTTGGGGAGAAAGGGGTTTGTTTTGTCTTATAGGTTATAGTTCATTATGAAGGGAACCCAGGACAGGGACTCAAGCAGGAAGCTGGGGCAAGAAGTGAAGCAGAGACTATGGAGGAATGCAGCCTACTGGCTTGCTTACCTTGGCTTGCTTACCAGCCTTTCTTATATAGTTCAGGTCCATCTGCCCGGAGTTGGCACTGCCCGTAATGAGCTGGGCTCTCCTATGTCAATTAGTAATTTAAAAAATGCCTCCATGACATACCCATTGGCCATTCTGATGGAGGCAGTTCCTTGATTGAGATTCTCCTCCCAGGTACATCTATGTTTGTATCAAATTGACAGAAACTACCCACTGTAGATACTGAATTCTTTTTTAGAGCAAATTTAACAAGCTCTATGAGAAAGTAGCAAGGCTCTTAACCACCTGAGTTTTGTGATAACAAGTTATCTGTGTGTTTCATTGAGAAATCCAAAGTGTAAGGAACTGACATGTTTTGTCTCTTTATCGGCAATCTGTGTCATTTCTTTGTCTCCTAGAAGAATGCTTTATTCTTAGGACTAATTACTAAGGTAGACACCCTCTGCCATGCAAATGCTCTGAGATCCACTGCAGTCATTTTTGCTCAAAGCTCAAGATTACAGAGCACCTAAGGACTCAACAGAGCAGTAAGAGTTCACATATCACCCCTCTGTACACCCCTGTTCATCTCAGCACAGTCCAGATGATCTATGTGTTTATTGCTATTAGATCCCATTTTATAATTGAGCACAGGCATAATTAAAAGCTGTTGTCAGGAAGATGAATAAATTATCGACAAAACCATAGCAAAGGGCTTCCCGACATAGCCATTTAACAAGTGGGCTTAGATCCATACTGTAGAGTGACAATGAGTGTTTTTTATTTACATTAAAACAAGTGCATTGTCCTTTAAGAAAAATGCAAAGCAAGTACTGTGTTTAAGAAAAATGCTTTAAGATTAAATGATGAGTTTATTTGATTAATTATCATTGACTTTAATCAAGTATTGATTACAGCCCATCTGTCAAAGACAATGGTGTAGAAGACACCTTCCTTAAAGATATTCTTGGATGAAGTCCTAATATCAGTAGACAGAAGAGACTCAGTTCTGTGTGTTAAAAAAGAAATATAAACTATACTACTTATCAAATATATGCACCACCCTGATATTAGAAAGGTAAACCTTTTTATTTTAGATATACTTACTTTTACTTTATGTGTCTAGGTATGTTGCCTGAGTGTATGTCTGTTCCCCACATGTGTGCATGTGGTACTGGGGAAGGCCAGAGAAAGGCTTGATCCTCTGTGACTGGAGTTATAGGCAGTTGTTAGCCACCATGTGGCTTCTGAGAACAGAACCCCATCTTCTGAGATAGCAACAAGTGCTGTTAACTGCAAAGTCATCTCTCTAGCACAAAAAGATAAACTCTTAAGTGTATAACTCTAAGCAGGTGCTTAAAAGGGAATACTCAGAAAAGTAAAAAGATACAAAGACAGATAGAACTTGGGTTGTTCCAGGACCTGGGATGCTGTCCAGTTTAGAAGGTAATCATCCACTTAGAGATATAAGCTGTCTCAATGACTAATTAGCATCCTGTCACCCACACTAGTGCCATTATTCTTACAAGTTCACAAGATATTTTTTGAGATCCAAAGTTATGTGAATAATATCATTTACTATAGGTTGGGATGCATTAAAAGACTTCTTTTTCTTTTAAATTAATGTAGTCTGGATAGTCAGGTACATTTTATCCCCATTAGCACACAGGTAAATGAAAGCACTCATCTTGACCAATATATTCAGACATCACCAAGAAAAAGCTTCACACTAGTGAGATCTATACTCTCTAGTGCCTGTAGATGTGTTCTATATAATCTATGTCTAAATGTTTTCATCTTTTCTTTACTTTGATTAGATAAAATGGCATGCAAAGTTTATTAATTCTCCAGTCCATAGTTAGAAGGCCTATTGAGAGTTCAAATATTATCAGCTTTTACTATATTCATTTTGCTGTCTCATGTAGTCCAAGGAATCCTCTAATTTACTAAGTACCGAAATGATTCCAATTCTTGATCTTCTTATAACCTTTGGACTTGTAGGCATATGAGAGAGAGGGAAGAGAGATGATAGATGAGAAATGTGTGTGTGTGTGTGTGTGTGTGTGTGAGTGAGAGAGAGAGAGAGAGGGGGGGAGAGAGAAGAGAGAGACTATGAACTGGAATAGTTTTCTAGACATTAGGGAGGATTTCTTGGGATGATTAACATTCCATATGCCCAACTTGACAGAACCATGTTGGATATAGTTTATACAGGCCAGCTTCTTTTGGATTTTCCCAAACAACCCTTCAAACACATGAAGTCTTACTAGGGCAGTGTGACCTCAGAAGTCCATCAGTACCCTCTTGTTTTTACATGAGCCTCTTAAGATGCTCTGTTGATACTGGATACTGTGTTTTACACACCTTCCTTTCCAAGAACACGACAGCCCTTCTGGAAAAGTAGCACGATTTTACAATAAGGTTGCTTGATCTTCATCCCAACTTTTAACCCCTCAGTTATTGAATTTGGGTAGATATTGGAGTTTCTGATTTTCTGTTTGTAAATCAAAAGAATTTTAGCAAAATACGTATTTTATTTAATCCTTTTATAAGGTTCAAATTCATTAGCATTGTGTAAATGCTATATAGCTGAGTTGAAGAAGACATGAGTAAGATCTGAATGAGGCACTTTCTGGTCCTGGAGCTGTATAAATTCACCTGTGAGCACGTGGAGAGATAGCACTGTGGTTTGGAGGACCTGGGTTCAATTTATAGCACCCACAAGGCAGCTAATAACTATCTGTGGTTCTAGTTTCAGGAGAGCTGATCCCATCTTCTGGCCTCTATAGGCAAAGGATGCATATAGTATACAGATATTCACATAGGCAAAATCCCCATATGCAAAATAATCGTGAATAAAAAATGTTAAAGCATATGTTCAACATCCATTAAAAAAGAAAGAAATTCATAGATGAAAGAAAATCTGTAAAGATAGAAGTTATCTGATAAGTCAAGCTTTTAGGCCTTCAGAAAGCTGTCTGAAATCTGAACACAGAGACAAGAACACTTGAAGAGGTCACAAGCAGAGATTTAGAGTTAGCATTATTCATGTCTCTTTCCTGAAGGAACAGAAGCACCAGCCTAAGGTAACAAAGACTTTGACCTAAAGCAAGTAGTAAAAATAATTACAATAAAGCAAGTAGTAAAAAAGAGAACTACAAAATGAAGTGGTTTTGGAGTTTCTTCTCAGCTGGGCTCTGAGTTGATACTTGAGAAAGAAGGGTCCCTTAATGCTCCATGAATGACATCTTTTAATTAGATTAAAATAGCAACATTGCAGAGGTGAGCCGGAGAGTAGAGTCTCCATCATTAAGTTTATTGAATGGATTCATGTCTGCAGTGCTTTGAATCTGACCTCTTGTGGTCTATAATCCTGGTGGGGGTTGAGAGGGCCCCATTCAATTTTAAAAAGGACTAGCCTTTGCCTTCAAGAGTGAGAAGAAGTTGAATGATAGAAATTATTGCACAAAGTGCTATTTTGTTTCTTGACCAGTCCCTTCCCTATTATATTATCTGGAATGCTTGTTGTCGTGTTTCAAAGCTGCTTAGCATTTCCTTCTTCCCTGTAAACTACTGTCCCCTGCACACCCCCACCCAGTTCTCATCATTTCTCCTTTAATCTAGAACTGAGAATGTACTCAGTGGGTACTCTCCGATTGTTAATTGAACGTCCACTGTTGAAGCCTGTAAGGTGTGTTGTAATTATGTCCCTGTATGTTTTTAATTCTTTCCCTCTTGTCCATATCTGAAGCTGAAAATATCTGTTCAAAGCCTTGATCTTAGCAATTAACTAAATGGTATGCAGCTGGTATCCGAGGGCAGGCTCAAACGCTTAATCATCTCTGTTTAGGTTTGAATGGGAGTCTTCTTGAGCAATGGCACCCATAGCTAGTGCACAGTTGCTAGAAGATTCTTCAAAAGTAGTAGTTTTCAAAGTGGGGTCCCTGGACAACAATATCAGTAGAATTTGGGAGATTGAGAGAAAAGCAAAACCCCATATCCCTAATCCAGAATAGTAAATCAGAAACTCTGGGGTTGAGGTCTAGCAAGCTTTGGCAAATTTCTCCAGGTATAAGCCAAAGTTTGAGAACCACAGTCTGGAAGAAATATAGTCATGGTGTTGGGAAGCCAATGGCAGAAGGTAGAAAAACAGAGTTCAGGGATATGAGGGTAAGTATGGACACTTAGGAAAAGAGGCAGTACAGCTCTTTGCAAGATGACACAGGATTTGTAAAGATGGGTATTGGAAGGAGAGCAAGAAAGCCCTTGTCTTGCTTTTGACAAGTTCCAAAGCCAAGTCCAGAAAGCCCTTCATGCTGAAGGGCATTTGCAGGAAATATCATTGTTTAGTAGATAGGGATGTCTCCTCCAGTGACAACTATGTGTTACACATGTACTTTCAAGAAATTCATATTGCAGTCAATGTCCTTATTGCACGTATCCCATCAGAAGGAACTTTTTTGTGGGGAATCCTTGGAAAGATCCTCAATCTTAGATTATTGATCAACACACTAAATGTTCCCAAGGCTTCAATATCACAGTCAATCTATATAGATGGTGGGAACTTAGGAATAAAATATCTATCAGCTACCAAATATTACATCTTCAACTTACCTAGTCATTCGTCAGCCAGGAATGAGTTAGGGTTGACCTGATTGCTCCTACGTGAGTTAGAACTGGTGTCTTTTCTTTCAATTCTCAACACCATTCCCCACCCCCAGTTGGCATTGCATGTTCACATAAAGCCTTTTCTGATGTGGGCCTGCCTTGTCAGAATGGCAACCTAAATTTAAGAATGTGACTCAGAGTCATTTTCTTTTGTAGTTTTAAATAGAAGTACCATTTCCCCACTGCCATCTGCGGATGTAGACAAGGAAACTCTGATGCTTCATAGGAGATTGAAGAGGCGTTTCCATTTCACTTTTTTCCTCCAATGAGTAGTAATCACTAAGAGAAAGTCTCATGGGGAGAAGAATAAATCCTGCAGGGCAACCTTTTGGTTGTTGAGTTATGGATTCTCTTTTTTAAAAGATCAATGAATGCCATGGTTTGTTTCCATTTGGGGAATGAAATAATGGGGCTTTGGCACCTCCACTCTGTGGTCTCTGATTGTGTGAGAGCAAGACCTCTAGGCACTCAGAGGATTTATCTCAGCAGGGATCCTGATAAATAGTTCTGGTGGCAGTTGAAAACCCATGCAGGGTGTTGTTCCTGGCACTCCCATGGCGGGGAGAAGTTGCTGAAATGGATATAAAATATATCCGCAGAATGCTCTGATCCCACCTGAGTTCTGAAGCCCAGTTAATTTTTTGTCTAAGAATTTCCCACTTCTTGCCCCTCTTCTCAGGCACGTCCATAGCTCAGGGTGTGTTCCTGTTACTTTGTGCCTTAGCCAGAGGAACAGTCATTCAAAACCACCAGGTGACTTCTATTTTACTGTTTGAGTTCAAAGTGTAGAGCTCAGTGAATGGTAAATGATAATTATGTCAATTCTAAAATTGTAAATGACCAATGGCAAGGTCTATTATGTTTTCTCTATTATTTTCTGTGAATGGGGGTGGGGAGTGTTCAGGTATGGTTTTCAACATGGCACCCTTTAGATTAAAGCCTCTTCATTGTTGCACTTAAACACTGGAAGATATGAAAAGGACCAGAACAAAAGATGTGACCAAGAAATCAAGGATCAATGGAGAAGAGTTGCTTACACTTTTTAAAATATCTTATCCCACTTATGTTGAACAAAAATAATCTCAGTGACACCAAACTATCATCTCTCCACCAGAGACCAGAGGAAAAAAATTTCCAAGGAAACCTCCAAACAAACCACAAACTCATGGAATTAATAGGACCTAAGAGAAGTCATGACATTCCTCAGATGCCACCAATGTCTCTATCAGTGACTATTGAGAAAGCAATATCAAGCCTATTGCTTGGTCTTAGTCAAGCAATCATAGATTTTCCTTGATGAATTTGAATCCAAGGCTTTCCTTTGGTTTCCTATACACAACAAAATAGTGAATATATACTTTTAGTGTCGATACCAACTTCCTGCTAGTTCAATCTAGCACATGAATGCAATACTTACGTGCAAATTTCTCACATACCCACTCACTTATTCCCTTACACACACATATGCTCACACACACACACATACACACACCATTTAATTTTCAGCATACTGTCCACTTAAGGTCCTCAGTATCTATAGTAGCTCTTACCCTGTCAGCCATCATACATATTTTAGGAATATATTGTACTCTTGTTATTTATAATACCCCACTAGATATTATAGTGATATCTGTCCCTTGTTGACTACAGCCCCTTATTTCACTTAAATGCATGCTTGTGGTGGTGGTGTGGGGGTGGGGCCAGCTCAGTACAGGGGTAGGCTGCTTCATGTAAGCTTTTGTTCCTGCCTCCTTTCAGCACCAGACTAACCAGATTCCATTCTGTCTCTCCCCTCACTTTCCTGCCTTAGTGAGAACTCAGCAGTTGTCATTTCCTTTGTAAAAAGAACCATGTTCTGTTGCTTTTGTTCGGTGTGCTTACTTTGTAAATGCAAGAATAGATTACTCTTCCTTTGTGTGTGGAGGGTTAACACACGGGTTTGGGACATGACAAAGGGCATGTTTGATTTGTAATCCCAGTGAAGAATGGAGAAAGCCAGTGCATGTCATGTGACTGGAGGTTCCCATAGACTGACCTACTGTGCCTCTGAGTAGGCCCTGCATTCCCAGGCTGCACTGATTCCTGCCTGTTGAACAGCCAAGCATTACCCTTATTAAAGTACAACTATACTAACTGGTATCCAAATGCAATCATTTCTAAAGTGGCCTCGCTGCTCAGCAATCTTTCCTGTGCACCTCTCCAGCTCCCTCTCTCCTAGGGGAAGAGGTCCATGTTGCTTCCCATCTCAAGAAGGAGTTGAGATCTCTCCATACTCTCTCCCTTTTGCTTACCTCGCTGTCTTCTATTCCTGGCCTGGGTGCTTCCATTTGCTTACAGACAGCAGTATAGTGGAATTTCTTTCATAGCTTTGAGGTGTCTGTAAGGCTTTGCTGCTTCCCACATAGCCCAAACTTTGGGACTATTTACGTGCTAATTCTCTGATCAGTCTGTGGTGGGAAATCTCATGGAAGCCATGTACCAGTTTGTATAGTAGTACCCTTCAGAACTGCCTACTCTTGAACAAAGTAGAGTGCTAGGGGTGCACATTTGGCTGCTTGGCACAGACATGAAGCCCATTAACCTGCATGCCAACTACAACAACAAACAAAATTAACCCTTAGAGTACTGCTTCCATACATTAATCTGTGGTCTTGAATTTTATTGTTGAACATTACTTTCTTCCCCAGTGCAGTACCACACAGGAAATCCATGCTTAGTCTAGCCAGAACAGTAACCAGGATCCCCTCCTCCAAGCTTTCTTGAGCTGTTCCTGGGTCCTTTATGAATATACTAACAGCTTTTATAAGATCCAGATGTGGCTGCTTGAAAATGGGCTCCACTTCTAATGGGCTGGAGGACATAGGGTCTGATATTTTAGCCTTGTTATGAGTCCTTTTAATTGAAGATATCCAGTTCTTTAAGGGTTAATATGAAATCAAGAAATTTGGTAATCCTTCCTGCTTGTCCTTCCTCCAAGGTATCTGCATGATCCTCTTTAGAATCTTAGATCAACTCCTGAATGATGATGAAAAATAGTATATAAAATTATCACCAACCCCCAAAGCAAAGTGAAGAACAAAACACTGAATGGTTGAATGGAGAGCCCTTTGGCAATGCTTGCTTGATGGTCACAAGGGGTAGAAAGACCAAATGTTGTATTCAGCGAACATTCATTTTGTCCTCTACCCCACACACGGTTTCTTGGCATTGTGGAAGCTATGACAATATTTTCTTTGTCTTTTATTTACCTCTTGCTTTTTCTTCTTCCTGTCTAATAGCCCAATAGAATCCTGCCAGAATTTCTACAAAGATTTCACATTACAGATCGACATGGCGTTCAACGTGTTCTTCCTTCTCTACTTTGGCTTGCGGGTAAGTTTGGCAGCATCTCCCAGTAGTACCACAGTAGGGCATGAGAATCCAAAACTCAAGGATAACCCTCCACCCATGACTGCTTTCCTAGCAAGGTGAAGCCTGAGGTCTCCATGGTGGACAACTCACCTGCATTCTGGTGTTGGGTCTGTGGACAAGTTCTTTACTTAGCTGACAGCTTTCTGAAACAAGGGTTTATTTTGGTTCAAGGAAGGGTTTGAAGCAGTGGTACAGTGACTCACTGCTTCTCAGTCCTCTATTCAAACATGAATGTGTTTTTTTCTATTACAAAGTACACTGAAAAAAAAAAAACTTGAGCTCACAAATTTATATTTAGCAGTGTTGAGACTGCAATTATCAGGGTCAACCAGGAATGAAGCTGGTGGGATGTGAGGGTCAAAGAGGAATGGAGGCTGGTGGGATTAGGGAGTCTATAACTAGTTCATGTTTATGGAGAGTTTTGTGTAAAATTTGACTTGTACACATGAGTGTGAATACACATATATGTGCTTTATTCATAGTTAGATTTGTATCAGAAGGCCAAGAAGGTGAGATGACAAAAATCTTCTCCATGGAGCTGTTGGGAATCACAGAAAAATCACATTGCCTAATCATTCCCTAAGGCTAATGTGGCATATAGTCACTTCCTATAAAAGGTTGCTGATTCTCCAAATCAAGCTAGTGATTGATGTACAGGACAGCATGAGACTCGGTGAAGAGCAGAGTGTCAGACCCTACAGACTCCACAGAAATTCAATGTTTATCTTTTGACATAAGGACATATATTAGATGCTGACACCATGCTTCTCATTTTGTTTTTCTGTCTTATTTTCTCTTTCCCCCAGTTTATTGCAGCCAACGATAAGCTGTGGTTCTGGCTGGAAGTGAATTCAGTAGTTGATTTCTTCACAGTCCCTCCTGTGTTTGTGTCTGTGTACTTAAACAGAAGTTGGCTTGGTAAGTCAGTTTCTTTTGCCTTTTCACTGGCTCTTAGGCAGGATGCATTAAAGATATATAGGGTCTGGAAGGATTCTTGTGCTGGTCTGTGGCTATGCATAGACAGTTTTGCACGTGGCCATGGACGGTGCTCTTGGATTGTCAGACCTGGATGGTGACAGCCCAGAAGGATCTGCTGAGGTAGAGCTTTAGACAGTACAATTTTATCTTTGTTGAAGTCCCGTGGTCATCACTGTCACAGCTGGGACTTCTGTAGTTCACGCTTCTGTCACTTGTCATTCAGAAATTGAGAGTCAGGACTGGTTAAAGAAGCCCATGGGAATGAGACCAACCTTCAGAGTGGCAGGTTCTGGTGCCCCAGAAGACCTGCCTGCCACAGTTGGGTTGTTCTTCTGTTGGGGTTTATTTATAGTTATAATTTCTGGGATGAGCAGGACAAGATGAAACTTCTCAAGTCTCTGGAATCAAGGCTACTCCACTCCCTCGCTGGGAAAATGTTCCTCGGTGCTTGGCTTAGCAGGTCACTTCCTGAATCAAGACCAGCACAGTAAAACAATTGTCATGAAAACTAAGTAGCTCTGAGAAAGATTAAATTGACAGCTCTAATTCCTCTTTGATACTGTGTCGTAAGTTTTAATTAACATGAAAATATTTTTGCTTCTATTAGTTAACTGAGGATTGAAGGACTTGTTGAGAATTTCTTCTGTCTTTACTTGTAGGTTTGTTTTTGTTTTGTTTGTTTTGGTTTTTTGATGGTCATGAGTGACAACTTCATATTTTTCACAACATAACATATGCATGTTTTAACCATTGAAAACTTTCGAATACCAACAAAGAAAGCAGCAGCGGGCATCTCTTCTCTTTTGTTCTTCATGGACCCCCAAACCTCACCCTGAGATACCTACTGTTAACAAGCAACAAACCTTTCTGCAAACTTATCCCATACCACACATAAATAAATGGATGTGCACTTATAGCTACACATTAGAGGGGTGCTGATGTTCCTATGAGAAATTGTTTAAAATAACTATATTCCACTGCAATTTAGCTCTTATAGTAACACATGGTAGACATCCCTTCAGCACCAATATAAGGTAAATTTTATAGCCATTTGGGTAAAATTCCGTTATCTGCTTAGTTGTATAGTGGACCTAGCCGTAGGTCCAAATGGATTACCTGGATGCTTTTTTTGCTACTCTGAACGATATTTTCATAAACACTGTCATCCATGCATTTGCGAGATTCCATTTCTATAGATATTTCCATATTACCAGAAGAGGCATTGCCAAGTAAAAGAGCATGAATAATTTATTTTGTAGACATTGTTAGATAATGTTCTAAAAATGTTGTGTGAAGATGTACTTGCATCCTGCAAAGCCCTAGGTTTGAAAACAACTGTCATATATTTAGAACATATGCATCTCTAATATATAACATATAGTGGTCACCTACACACTCTTCGATGCTGTGTGTAAGTGCACCTGTGTGTGTGCATATCCTCAGTTAAGATGCCACCCCCCCCCCCACATTTCTTATTCAAATCATATTCACTTATTGCTGAGTGGAAAAGTTTTCTTCTTGGCTCTGAGATGTGCTTGCTGAGAATGGTTTTCTAGTCAATGAAGGGCCACATGCAAATCTATGATGTGTCCTGAGTAGGTCGTGAGCTGAACATCCCACCTTTCTCAGCTGAGCTGATGATTGACTTTGTGACCAGAGTCTCTTGTTCTTCACTCAGCCTGTGAAGGACATTGACAGAGAGTACTGTCTTACAGTTCTGAGAAGGGCAGGAACCTAGGGACCATAGAAATCAATAAATGATGTAGCCTGTAGAGAACATCAGTGTTGAAACTGAAAACAGAGCAACGGCATGTGGACTATGAAATTAATAATAATAAGAAGAATAACACCACCAACAAATAATAGTAACAACAACAGCAAACCACAGCAATCAAAAAACCTGCCATTTTTGCAGGAGAAAAAATTTACTAAGATGTTTTTGCTTTTTAGTAACTGCCCTTGGGTGGGATGCCAAACCTTCTTGCCTATTATGGAAGAGTCATTTCAGCTTAAAGTCAGGAGGTTCTGCTGCCTTACTTAATACATAGCTTATCATCCTGGGAGACAACCATTAAACTCATGAGCTATCACAGAAATAGTGAACATTCTCAGTCCTCAAAGAAGGAAAGGGACTATTAGGTGTGACCATTTTGGGCAGCATTTCCTTTATCCTGAAAGTGGAGGTATACTGCCTTCACTGTCTGGGATTTGGGATAAGATACAAGAAATAAGTTTACTGTAGTGCCATGCAACCTTTTGAGGGTGGAGGCATGGTATTGCTGCCAACGTGGTGATTAAAATCCAAAGTGAACGCCATGGGCCCAGTCTGTATCTTTTACAATGCATAACCATTCTTATTCTCAGTACAGGATTGCACTACATATATATATTTGCATATGTCAGTTTAAGACACTCAGTAATACAGCAACATAACAACGTGGGTATCAAATGCTTCAGTAATGGCCCTACCACTAAACCTCTTACCTACATTAACCACTTACCTACATCACCTCCATCTTCAGATCAAACCTATGAGGTAGAAATTGTTAATTACTCCATGTTTCCAGACCAGGCACCTGAAGCTCACACAGCCTGTCTGGACAATTTACCCCAGTCTGACATGATGTCTACAATCTTTTGCTGATCTTGAGCTCCTGACCTTAACCTTGGAAGATTGGGAGCTTT
The DNA here is from genome assembly GCA_021653895.1 of Mastomys natalensis. NCBI lineage: Eukaryota > Metazoa > Chordata > Mammalia > Rodentia > Muridae > Mastomys > Mastomys natalensis. The sequence continues at coordinate 1,071,058 of JAJTUV010000261.1, read as the reverse complement.
GAGGACCAATTTGGGAAAGGCAGCACCCACTCCACTGCTTGATGTTGGCATCCCTCCATCTCTACTTACTCATCTCGTAATGCTTTGCTTGAGGCAGGAAGGGAGGGGAGAGATCTTATTTAAGAGTGCACATTCCTATATCTCTTCTTTCGCACTCCTCCTTTACCGCCTCCAGTTTCTAGAAATGCCACCAGGACCTGAGAAGCACACAGAGCAGGCATGGTGTCTCCCAAGGCACTTCATCAGCTTATGGATCCTACAGAGACCAAAGATTTATGTGTGATCTCATTCAGCAGAGAGATATAGATCAAAACCTACATCTCTATTCTGTCCCAGCTCAGTTAGCTCTTCCTTAGCTGCCAGCCAATGGGCCCTTTTGTGCAAGGTCATACTTACCTCTTCCCAGTCCTGTTTTCTTATCTCCTGTAAAAGGTTGGTAACAAGGGAAGCTCTCTCATAGGGTTACAACTAGCCTCTAGTATGGTAGTTTCATACTAAGAATGTAGTGCAAGCTTTGCTAGCAGGGCAATAGCTATCCCAGCCTCACTCTCTAACTTGCCCTCCATACTTAAGTGCCAAGATACAGAGCAGAATGGGACCCCACAAGAGGCAGGAAGATGGGAGGCATCTATGTCTGCAGATGGCAAGGCACCACTTGTTTTAATTCCCATTTCTACACATGGGTTCATTCCTTTACAAAATCCTTACCCTGACCACTAAGATAAGTGCACCCTGAAATGAGGTAGATCTTATTTTGAGACATGAACAACATGTTCATCTGTCTGTTCTTTTAGGAACTCTACCCCCAGGAACCATCAGCCGTGCCTCCTTTGTGTGCATAGATGTTTGTGTGAAGGCTCATCTCCTGTCGTTAGAGGAATGGAATAGGAGATGCTTACCACTGGCCAGTTGCCTGAGTGCCTTTTATTATCTTAGTGCTGGAGTTGAAACCCTGACCTTGTCTATGCTGGACAAATGCTTCCATGCTAGGTCACATTACATCCCTGTTGAACCAATTTTTATTGAGTATGTATTATATGCTTAGCACTGGGTTGTGAGTATCACAGACACAGTCTCCCTCTTTGTTAGGTGTGCCATGATTTTAAACAGATTTTACCCGTATTCTTGACAGAATGAGGAAATGATTGGGGCCACCAATGACTGGAATTAAGTGGAAAACTATACCTCTCTCTTATCCATTCTAGGTCCAATATTAGGCCTTAACACCTTCAACAAATTTCCCAGAAACCAGAACACTCTAGTGTGAAAAAGAAAAATGCTTAGTGGCCAGTCATAGTAAAAACAACAACAACAACAAATTGAGGATATCTACTTAGAAACATGATGTATTTGTATTGTGTGTGTGGTCGGTGTGTGTGTGTGTACACATTCCAGAAAACAAGAGCAACAGGACAAAATGGGACAAAACATAGTTCCGTTTGAAACTGAGGTTCAATCTTATTTTGGAAACAAGATAAACAAACAAGAAATGACAGTAGGTACATTGCCTCACTATATAATTAAGTTCAGAATTGCCATTTATACAGAAAGCCTGGGGGAGGGGCGGTCAGAGGAGTAAGAGCAGCACATGCTTGTGTGGTGTGTGTGTGTGTGTGTGTGTGTGTGTGTGTGTTTTTGTGTGTGTGTGTTGTTTGTCTGTCTGTCTGTATGGGCATGTGTGTATCTCGGATACAGAGGATTCTGTGGAACTCTGAGCCTCAGCTAAGGCTGGAAGTATAGGGCACAGGTGGGCATGGAAGAGGAAGCTAACTCTCAGAGGTGACAGGACTCCACTGCATGGAGTAGCATGTACCCATGGAAGGTAGTATTGATAGAAAGTCTCTTTCTTGGGCTCATATCAGCCTCACCACTCAAAGGGAAATAGTTGTAGTTATTTACTACTGACATAGAAACTGTCACCACAGTGCTGTGCCTCAAGATAGCCTCTGTGCCTCATCTCATAATTCTTCAGCCTGGAAGTCCAACTTGGGTCTGGTTAGGGTAAGATAAAGGTGTCTTTAAGGGCTGGGAAGATGGCTCCATTAGTAAGAATGCTTTCCTCATGAGCATGGAGATCTGAGTTCAATCCCTACACCTGCATATAAGGCTGGGCATGGTAGAGTGCGGTTATAATTCCAGCACTGGGGATGCAGGGTAGATCCCTGGGGCTCAGTGGGCAGCTAGCTTTGCCTGCTTTCAAGCCAGTGAAAGACCCAGTTTAAAAAACACAGCAATAGCAACTGCAGAATGGTATCAGAGATTGTTCTCTGTCCTCCACACATGTGTACATACTCACACATTTACATACACACACACACATACACGCGTTGGGGAGGGAGGGAGGGAATGAAGAGAGGAGAGAGAGAGAGAAAGAGAGAGAGAGAGAAGATATCTTTAGAGTCTGGCTCTTTTCCTGAGGCTCTATAACACTCCAGGGAAAGAGCCACATCTTTGCTTTTTCTAGTTTCTATACCTCCTAGTCCTTGGCTCATAGCTCTTTTCTCCTCCAGATTCAGCAAGATTGAGTCAGGTAGGAACTAAAGCAGAGGCCAAGCATGGAGGAGTGCTGCTTACTGGCATAATTTTCCTTACTTATACAGCCTGCCTTCTCATACAACCCAAGGATGCATTACTCACAGGATGGGCCTCCCACACCAATCATTACTCTGTGTGTGTGTGTGTGTGTGTGTGTGTGTGTGTGTGTGTGTGTGTGTAAAAGCTGACATGATTGCCTACAGGCTAATCTTATGGAACCATGTTTTTTTCTCAATTGAGAGTGTCTTTTCCCAAATAATTCTAGCTTTTGTCAATGTAACAAATATAAAAGTTTTTTTTTTTTTTAAATCATTGAAAAATGAGGTAGGACAGGTGTCATTGTAGATTTGAAATTAGATAAATTAAAACTCAGTTCTTCAGCAATGTTACCTACATTTTGAGAACTCAATAGTCCCTTTAAATGGTGGTTCCTAGTCTAATACATATAAAGCATTTTATCATTCTAGAAAGTTCTATCTGCTCACGATGCTAGAGTGTGGATCTATGATGGGTAAGCACCATGACTTTTCACCTTTGTATGGAGGACACTTTTACATACAAAGGAGCTTAACAAAAAGTTTGAATTGATTTTTAAGAAATTGAATGAAAAAAATGAAATAAAAAGGAAAGGAATGGACATGACTGCTCCTGGGAATGGTAGAGGAGGTTTATTGTATACATATATACATATATACATGTGTATACATATATGAGAGCATAGTCAGAGACAGAGACACCTGGAAGAGTCCAGAGTGGCCATGACTCTCAGCCTTGTGGGCAGAGGAAGAGGGGAAGGGAGCTGGAAAAGAGGGAACTAGATATAGCAGCTAGGAGGCCAAAGGTACAAAAGGGACAGGTAACTAAAATGTCTGGATTACATAGGGAAGAGGCTCTGGGGGAAGGAAGCCCAGCCCTTGGAATGTGAGTTCAGGGTAGTGGATAGGGTATGCCAGCCATACCCTGTAACAGGTAGAGACTAAGGGATGCTGGAAAAACCTGGAGTCAAGGGTCGCCCTTGATATGTTAATAAGCTTATCAGTCATTTGCCAGAGGTTTGAAACTTAGCGGTAAGTCTATTTTTTAAAGAATTTGATAGTTCTCCCAGGATCACCAAGAGGGCTGAGTGGGTAGAGATGCTTGCCAACAAGCTAGGACTCATGGGTGGAAAGAACAAAATGACTTCCACAAGTTGTACTTTAGTCTTTGCACATGGAGGGAGAGCAAGTGTTTATACACACAGACAGACAGACAGACAGACACACACACACACACACAATTTAAAAGTAATATTGAAAATAATAATTTCTAAAAAAAATAATAATCTGTTTTAGCTTGGTGGTAGTGGCACACGTCTTTCATCCCAGAACTCAGGAGGCAGAGGCAGGGAGATTTCTGAGATGTCTGAGCCAGCCTGGTCTACAGGTGAGTTCCAAGATGACCAGGCTATATAAACAAACCTGGTCTTGAAAAACCAACCAAACAAACAAACAAACATAAAAATAAGGCAAAACAACAACAAAGAGAAAAACCTTTCATGAATAGATGTTGAGAAAGCATTGGGTAAAAATCATTGTTGAGAAGGAATCATGCCCCTCAATGCTCAAATTAGATCAGGAACATTTAAGACCTTGACATCCTAAATGTAAATGTTTTTATTACACATTATAATACATGATATATAATATGCATATATTTATGTAAATATATACATTATATTTATATCTAGATAGAGACAGAGACAGAGAGATAGCTATATGAAGCACTGGGCCTGACTCAGAGCCTCAGCTTTGCAGGCTTCCTGCTCTGTTGTAAAATGGTCCTTTAGGTGCAGAAAAGAAAAAAAGAAAGCTCTCTGGTTCCCCCTACAGGGTGGCTCTGGAATTTCTGTATTGAGAGTAAGTTGTGGGCTAGAGAATACTCTAGATTCAGTTCATGAGAACCCGTTATAGTTAGTAGTTTACCTTCAACTCACACTTCAATCTGCCTTCTATGACCATAAGGACCCTATTCTATCTCCATCAAGAGATCCCATCACTGGAAGCACAATCCCCAGAGTCCCAAGATCACCTGTACCACCTACCTACCAAGGTGGCCTAAATTCCAGCTCTAAAGCTTCAGTTTCTAAGCCCAAGTTTTCTAATTAACCCCCTCTCTTTAGCTTGTCTCTTTATTTAAAAATAAAATAGGGAAGTCAGTCCTCGAGGCTTACATTTGTAATTCCAACAATAGGAGGCTGAGTGTCACGGCACAACCTTTAATCCCAGCGCTTGGGAGACAGTGGCAGGCAGACCTCTGTGAGTTTGGGCCATCCTGGTCTGCATAGTGAATTCCAGAGCAGCCAGAACTACACAGTGAGATCTGCCTCAAAAAATAAAACAAGACAAAACCAAACAAACAGAAGTTTAAAACAAAAGTCAAGAGACAAAATAAAACCACAAACAAGAATAATAAATAGGGAAACAGAACAAGTACGGCTTCTTTTCTTGGTATACGTGTGCCTGTTTTTAGGGAAAAGAGAAAGAATGAGAGGAGAGGAATATACAATCTAAAAGAAAAGGTGCTTCCATAACCAAAATAAAGCTGGATGTGTTTTATATTGTGCATATGTGTATGTGTGTTTGTAATTGTGCATATAATTAATTGGATTGAGCAGTCTGCCAAACAAGTCTGAAATGCATGTCATTCCAGGTCCATTTGAGAAAACCAAGATTTGTAGATGTTAAATTATTACTTGCTGAGAGCCACAAAGTTAAGTGGCCAAGCCAGCCTCTGAACTCAGGTAACCCACCTCCAAGTCCAGGTTCCTCAGTGTGATACTACACTGCCACTCTAATGATAAGCACACTCAACTGTGATAGTTACACACAAAAGGAGTACCATTCAACCAAACCAACCAACCTCCCCTTGGTCCAGTGATCTGACAAAACCGGAGGGACCTTCTGACAGAGTGTCCCACATGGTCCCAGTTGAGAAAAACATAAGGAAGAAAAATAGAAAACTCAGTCTACTTTTTAAAATCTGAATTCTATTTCTACAACTCAGCTGGATTTTCACAGATCCTTCTCTTCACAGTTGGCCTTATGGAGTAAGAAGGTTCATTTCAAATACATCTCTAAATTAATAATAAAAAATAGTTAACGTCGTTACTGTTGATCTGATTTGCAATGGCGTTAGAGATGTGTGCTCTTTGTTCTAAGTTTTACTGTTCCCCAAATTCACATGGAGAGACTTAACCCTGGACCAGCAGTATTAGAAGGAGTAGCATCTAGATGGTAATTAGGTCATGACAATGGAGCACCCACAATGGTATTAGAGTCCTCATAAGACAAGCTTTTACCAGATACTGTATGTGTTGGTACCTTGACCCTAAGACACTTCAGCTTCCAGAATTGTGAGCAATACATCTATATTGTTATAAATTATCTAATCAAAGATATTTTGGTGTAGATGTCTGAAAGGACAAAGACATAGAGCCACACCATTTCTTTGATTTTTTTTTTTTATTAAAGAGCAGAGAAAGAGAGAATTCAGTGATTCTGTGAACCTTAGGGATAGCATTGAGACTATAGTGTGACTAAAGTTGCTAATGTGTGGCGAGATAAAGAAGCCCATTGTCTAAGCTCTGTCCCCATGGTTGCACTGTGAATGAAGGCAGTCCAAGCAACGCAGTCTGGTGAAAGTTTGGATGAAGTTCAGGAAGCTGATTGCCGTTCTGGTAGCTGCTGTACTTGCTAAATCTGCTCCTGGAGAAATTACACCTCTTGAAGAGACTTCCAGTTGTGTCCCCTTGATACTGTTTTGTCAGGGATGTGCTTTAAATAAGATGCCCTCCGTAGGGAGCAGGGATTCTAAATCCTCATTGACTTGCATGGCTGTTATATATGCCAAATTGGAAATAACTTCCTAAAATGAATGTCTTCAAGGAATGAATTCAGCAGGAGGTTTTCACGGATGCCAGCATCTCTTCAGATGGTTCCGCTTGACCAGGGTGTTATTAGAACAATCTCCTTTGGCAAACTAAATCTCTGGACTGGACATATTTACCTTTGCAGCATCTAAAAAAAAAATAGCAATAATAAAAGCCTCAATTCTTTTCTGAGATCTAAGCCTGATGGTTTGGTCTGGGTATTGAATCGGGAACTGAGAATGCTAGTTAGGAGCTCAGGGGCAGAATTGATCTTAGTCAGCTGGTTCCCTGTGTTCACGTGACTTAATCATGGGAAGGTGTGCATGTTGCCTTGTGAGACAACAATGCTATATTCAAATGTACTCATTATGATGTGGTTACAGCAATGTGAAGGAAAGCTAATATCCCAGTGCAGAGTGGGTTGCAGGCTCTAAAGGCAATGTTCCCCTAGGCATTAGAACCGAAGCTATCCCACATTCCTGCAGACCTGAGGCTTAGAAGTGAAAACTGCCAACCCAAACCCAAACCTTCAACCTGGCTTTCCTAAAGAATGAAGGATGCTTTCAAGAACTGTCCAGATATTTCTTATGCAGGATCCAATGACCTTAGCAAGATTTTAGAATGTCCTGGAGAACATAGATATCTCCTACTGCTGAGGCTAGACTGTCTGTGTTTCAGTTGACTATATCCTATAAGCCACCAGAATGGTTTCAGGTTCCCTAAAGAAGTCCACTATGCAGCTAGCATTGAGGAATCTCTCACTTGTTGCTTTTTAAATGAGAGACATAGACCCAACCTTAGGAAAAAATGTATGTGTGTGTGTGTGTGCGCGCACACACACCCCTTCTAAAATCTCTTGTCAGACCCTATAGAGACAAATAAGGAGAGTTTCTATAGAGCATGGATGAACATGGATGAATATTCTAGAGTACTATTTCTCAAACTTCAGTGCCTCTTAGAACACCCAGAGGTCTGCTCCAACCCGAGTTTAGGACTCAGAGCATTTGAGGTGATACATGTGTAAGGGTGGAGGTAGAGGGTTTTCCTACTGGGTCCCAGTGATGATGGTCTAGGAACTGTGCTTTGAGGTCTGTGAGTCCATCCTACTAGGATGACAAACTTGAATTTGAGCAGTGCCTGTTACTATCAAGATTCTCTTACTTCCAGAAACATTGTTGTTTTAGGCTCCCAGATGTCAGGTTTAACAGAAATTCCCCCCACTTCAAGATACTTTGGGAACTGAAGCTGAAGCACTCATATATTGAGATATATCTAGCATGTTGTAGCCCATGTTATGACTTCAACTGGAACAGTTAAGCCCTTTTAGACAATCTTTTGATTCCTTCTGTACAGTTCCCTTAAAAGTTCCTCCACGTCCTGGTGGCAGCAAGAGGGGATCCCTGGCTCTTATTTCTTTCCAAGTTTGGGTGATGCTCTTCCTCTCCAATCTCCTGAGATTAGGTTAGGGCCAGTTTGTGGCGTGTTGGAGATTATGGAGGAAAGACTTCTGAGGGAGGTTCCAGACTCACTTCTTTTCCATTCTCTCGATCTGACCTGTCTCCTTTGCCAAGGATAGAGCCCCTTAGGCTGCAGGTTTAGGGAAGAGTTCTTTTAGGGCCCAGTCCCTCCTTATTCCTAGGATAACTCAGTTTAACTAGCTTTATTCTTTCCTCTTCATCTTCCATGGAGATGCTAGACCTGGACATAAAACTGCATGGTGGATGATAAACATCTCCCTGTCCCTAAGATGTATTTGTTATTAATTGAGTTCAATATTGAGATAAGTGACTCTTTGATTACATATCATCACAGAGTTCAATCTCTCATTCTCTCTCTCTCTCTCTCTCTTCTCTCTCTCTCTCTCCTTCTCTCCTTCTCTCTCTCTCTCTCTCTCCTCTCTCTCTCTCCCTCTGTCTGTCTCTTGTGTGTGTGCCTGTCTAAGTGTGTGCACGTGCATGTCTGTGCTTATGAGAGAAGGATAGGAAGGAAGAGAGGAAAGAAGAAAAGAGATTAAATGTGGAATTTATCTCTAGTTTTATTATTTAGGAACCATCCTAGTTTATCAAGTCTATAGGACCTAGGCTTGCTGATTGGGCTCCTTGACTGGCTAGAAATTCCCAGAAATTCCTGTGTCTCCTCGGTATTAGGATTTGCAAGTGTGAGGCACTGTGCCCAGCTTTTTTATGTGGGTGCTAGGAATTAAACTCGGGTCTTCATGTTTGTGTGGCAAGCACTTTCCAAAGGGAGCAATCTTCCCTGCCCTTCACTGTTTATTTTTGGAAATAAGATTTTATTGGAACACAATCACACTCATTCATTTACATATTGTCGGTAATATGGAGACCTAGGGTCACAAAGCATAAAATACCATTTACTTCTTTGCTCTTTACAGAAAGCCTATTGATAGCAGACGCATTATATATTCCTTTGTGTTCTTCTAAATGCCTGGCACAGTGTTTTGCTTATAATAGCTACAAATCAGTTTTGATAAATGCGCATGAACTTTCCTCTGAGATCATTGAAACTGTAATAGTGATAAAATAAAAATGTGTTTTGGCCTCGGTTATTATACTACTGTGTATTATGTAGCAGGTATCAGAATAAGATCCTTATATGTCTGTCTCGTTTAGTGTTCCTACAAGCTCTAACAATATGTGGGGGGACCTGGAAGAGGCCAGCTGTCTTATTCACTAAGACACTGGCACAGCAAGAATGTGAACTGAGGCCTTTGTAATCTCAGCACCTAAAGTTTGAATTATTACTTGAAATGTACTGATAAGTCCTAGCCCCCACAAGTGCTGAGAAACAGAAATCTTGAAAAATCCATTTTAAAGAGATATGACACAGAAACCAAACAAGCATAATAAAGGCTAAGACATAAATACAGCACGAGATCCCAGAAGGAAGGGCTCAAGCCTTGTTTCTTGGGTGTTTCACCCAACTCACACTAGTGTAAATCCTCATTTTAAAATCTACATGGCTGTACCATTAATATCAGCATCAATTCAGATACTCAGTCACTTGACCGACTTTAAAGCAGGTAGAGTTATAATGTGTTACTTACTGTACTCGGCTTGAGTTTAAGGTGTGAATGCAATTTCCCTGCTGTAGGAGAGGGATATGTAAACTCAGACTACAAATCCAAATAGTTATAGGGAAAGGGAGATAAAAAGGGAGTGGCACATGATGCAATGAAGCCAGTTTCTCTAGCAAGGGAGATAGAATACTTCTAAAAATGGTTGTTGACTGATTTTTCTAAATGTCCATTAACTACTGCTCTTTCTCCATTTCCTTATCTGTTTTAAAGGCTTGGTGTGTGTGTGTGTGTTTGTGTGTGTGTGTGTGTGTGTGTGTGTGTGTGTGTGTGCGAGTTTGCCCTCCTGCTTGTTAATGGGTACCCATGCATGCAAGTGACTGTGGATGCCCTGGAGCTGGAGTTACAAGCAGATATGAGCTACAAGATGTGTTGCTGGGAACTGAATTCTGGTCCTCTGTAAGCATAGCAATTGCTCTTAACCCCTGAGCCATTTCATCAGTCCCTATCTGAACCCTTCCTTTTTTTTTCCTTGTCAGTTATCCTAGGGACTTATCGTTGGGAACTGGGTAGGCTGAAGCATCATTTATCTGCTCAAGACAGGTGACATCCTGGTATCCTGTGTTTAGGACTTGTCTTCCTTCTTACTGTATCAATTGCCCAGAATTTATTACCAAGCCTATAATCTGGTACCTGCTGACAGTGCCAACCACCTCACATCATATCACCTCACATATAGATAAACCAACAAGCATTCTTACTAGGTTGAGTGAACATTTTCGCTGAATTTGGAGACAGGGTCAAATACCCTTTTCCCCCTGAATGTTGCAAGCAAAGGACTCATTGTCTGAGGAACTATTATTCCTGTTTAACAAAATAGCTTTGTGTTTATCTCATCTAATTGCAGTCCTCCTTATACAAGAACTGGCACTTCTCATCTGGCAGAAAGAACAAAAGTTTGGCTCCACTAGCCTCCTAGAGGTCTTAAGGAGACACAGGAAGATGTCCTGTGGTGCACTGACCTGCCCAGGGGAGCCCCCTCTTCCTACAGCCCAGGCTGTTCCCAGTCCCTCACTTCAGCTCTGTTGTATGGTCCACACCGCCACATCTGTTACGCCATTCTGCCATCTAGTGAGGGAAAGCAGGAATGTCATCCTCAGAAGTCTGCCTCTTTTGAATCCTGACTGATGAACCTCAGATGAAATTTTAACTTTTAGAGGGAAAATCAGGAGAGTTCCCAGCCTACAAGAAGAATCCCCCCACCAAAAAAAAAAAAAAGAATAAAGAAAAAGACAGAAGGCATGTACGTAGCTGGGGTTCTGAAAGTTGGCCCTTGTGCTCCTGCTGAGCACAGACTGGCACCCCAACCACCCATCCCCATCTCTGTCTAAACTGACATCCATGGCAGGGTAAGGACAAGCATTCTAGACTGATTCCAGATTAAAGATCACACTTGATTTTACTAAAATAGAACAGTCTTGTCCAGGTTCATTCAGGTTTAAGCCTTCCTCTGTCTCTTGACAGAAATGGTTCCGAGTCTGAAAGAAATACTGTGGTAAACTGTCACTGCTTCTCTTATATCAAGTTATCAGCTCTCTCCAACCCCCCCCCCAAAAAAAAACCCAAAAGGTCAGGGAGCAGTTTCTCAATGCTTAGTTGTTTCTCAAACCTAAGCAAAAATAAGAACGTGGCAAAACAGCATCAAAAGCCCTGAGTCTAGTCACAGTATTTTCACCCCAGTCTAGCAGGACAGATTTTATGAGCCAGAACTTCAGTAGAAGGATGGGGCTGCATTTTTGTAGATGTTATTGTTTCAGGCATTCTAGCTGGGAGGAGTGTTAGTGTGGTATTGTTATTGAGTACCATTTGGCTAGGTCCCAAAGGTCAAGCTAACGGCTGCATAATACAAGGCAAAATAAATAAATAAATAAATAAATAAATAAATAAATAAATAAATAAATAAAGTTGTGAATATTCTTACCCTGAGCTGTCACTGTTCTTATCAACTTACTTAGAGGAGAAAGAAAACCTTTCTGCTGCTTTGTTCACTATCTCTTTCTTTTTCTCATACACACACATACACACACACACACACACACACACACACACACACACACACGCAAATGCACACACACACATGCACACATATACTTAGATGCCAGAGACCCTGGGACCTTGGGTTCAGTCTGCTTTTCTTTGAAATGGTCTCTTTTGAAATGACCCATTACTCAGTAGGCTAGGAGTGAGGTGGGTATCTATCCATCTCCTAACTCCTCTTCCCCCAGCACCCAGCTTTTTAAAAGAATGTTCTGGAGATTTAACTTGAGTTTCCCTGCTTGTAAGTCAAACTGTTTCTCAACTGAGCCATCTCCTAAGCTTGACTATTACCCACTCCTGGTGCCTGACCCCTGCATTTCTGTTGGTTTCTTTGACTACTTGCCTGGTACAAAGTGAGGGGAAAGAATATATTTAAGATGAAAAAAAGAAGTAGCAACAAAAAGGGTCAGAGCCATAACCCATGAAGAACCTTCTAGATTCACTGATGTTATATGGAAAGTACATGGCTTTCCAGAGAAATGTAGAAGAGTAGTTGGCTTTCTTATTCCAGGACTAGCAGGAATCTCAATATAGGTATAATATTCTGGGATCATAGTGGGGATGGCTGTAAAACCAAGAACATGGCAGAACAGGGAAAACAAATGTTTCCTGTATGCAAATATACTTCAGTAAGACCACTTTCCTAAGGTCTAGATAGCAAAGGAAAACAAGTACTTCCAGAAAGACATGGATGAGGAAGGATTCCTAAAAGCGGGTTCATATATATATATATATATATATATATATATATATATATATATCACATCTGCATGGGAAAGAAAGGCAGAGAATGCTGCTTATATGTTTGTGAATATGTTTTAAAATAGCCATCTCTGTTGAAATAGCAACTCAGAAGTATGAATGGAAGGGACTTCATGATGTTTAGTTCTAACAGGGTGATTAGAGAAGTCAGTGGTATCTCTTCCCTGCTGCTGAGTGGGTGTTCAGCCTGGCCACCATTCATGCCAAAGACTTTGAGTGACCTTGGATAAAACCCCAAAGTTCATGCTTTGTTCATTGTCAACAGTGATCTGTGGAATGCATTGGCATGGGCTGCCTTGCCCTGGGCAGGGTTCTCCATGTTTTAGTCTCACAGCTGGGTAGTGTACTGAGACATCTAGAAGGTACTGAATGAGATCCATTGAGTGAGCAAGGGACTGGTAGGATAATCAGAGGGCCCATCTTCTATTCTACAGGAGAGAGATCAGCAAAAATTTCCTGTAACTTTCCAGGTAATAAATACCTTCAACTCTGAAGACTATCCAATTACCATTACAACTATTCAACCTTTCACCCTGGCCTGGAATAAGCTCCATTAAATATGGACTGAATGAGCAATGTGAAGTATATAATTATATAGAAATGTTCATATGTGATGTTATACCATATACAATGAATATGTACAATGACAATTTTTTTTTAAAGAAAAATATTCATGGACATTCAAGTTGGATTTGTATAACTCTAAGGGTTAGAAAGCATTCTTCTGATTTTTAAAAACATGAAGAAACACATTCTTAGCTTTCACACTGTGCATAAGCTGTTGATGGTCTAGATGTGTTCACATGTCATAGTTTACCCGCCCTTCCGTAGAGGATTGTTTACATGGTTAGGGTAGAGATCATATGAAGCTTTAATTAACTCATTCATTCACTCAAGGCTTCATTGAGTACTTGCTGTATGCCACAGTCTGTCCTAAGCACTAGATGTACCAACAAACTTCTGATTAGTCACCAGCCTGAGGAAGAGGTCCTTATCTTTGACAGCTCAGGACTCAGAAGGATGAGTCATGACATTGTAGTAAATAAGAACCCTCAGTCTAATGAATGTACATGAAGCACTTTAACCAATTGGCATTTCTACCCAGTGCCTGCCATATGTCGCCAGTGTCTTTCAGGCATTCCTTATTTACAGACTGGAAATCGGTAGAGATGGGGTGATTTCCCCATGACCTATAATTTAGTTTGATGTCTATCAATTTGCTGCTGGTTCTAGCACATCTGATGCTCACTGGAGAGTTCTAGTGGATTTTCAGATACTTCCCCTTGACGATCAGGAAGACTTAGGAAAAAAAGCTCTCTCCCCTCATTTGTCTTCATACTTCCCATTCTCCCTCTACCTTGATCAAAATCAGTGAAGAGAACAAATTTCTCTCTCTGGATTGCAGTCAGAAAACAGTGGATTTTTCTTTTTGGTCTTGTCTATTTCATTTCCTGAAAACAAAAATAGCCTAGGAAACAACTAAATACAACAGAAGCAAGTATGATTGGAGCCTTGAAAAGTTTCGCATCACATTTTTCCTGCTCTGGTCTGCTTTGGGCCTGCCTTAATTCAATAATATATGCAGCTTGTGCTCCAGCTAGCAATGTCTTCCTCTGCCACCTACAATTCTGCAATCCTCCTAAATCCTTTAGGGGATTCCAAGGCAAATGGCCTTAAACAGGAACTTAATTGTCTGAGAGATTTTATTTGCTTATTAGAACAGTTTGGACCTCAGCATTATCTGTATGGGGAATAATTCCCTTAGCTGCATCAATTTTATAGTTTCTAGCTCATTGGATTGCAGTTTCTCCTACATAAAAGGATGCCTGGCATGGAGCCACCCAGAGTGAAAATTTTGGGTGCTTTTTATCACTATGCAAAGCAATAACAACATGAGCAGCACCGGTGTCTCTCGAGAGCTGGAGAAGAAGGCAAAGGGAGAAAAGGGCAGGATTTAGAGATATAATTTGGGATTAATAAATGATTCATCTAAAAGATCAGTATTGATCACAGCTCTGTGGATGTGTGTACTGTGAGGTTGTAAGATACAGTTCAGCCAGGAATAGACTGATCTAGTTATGAGTATGGAAAATCAAAGTACCATGTTTACAATGGAATTTAACATCTGGTGAATAAATACAACAGAGAAATGATAAAGTGTTTAATACTAACACTGAAAACTAGACAGGAGAAGACGTGCATTTAAATGCAGACATGTGTTTGCTTTGGCTATAAGCCATATGTTGGTTGTGTGATACATAAAGATATCTATGCCTGCACATAATAGAGTCCAGGTTGGTAGAATAGAAACTGGAGGTTGGAATCATGTGTTTGGCTTTTCTCAGATCATGAAGTGATTGGCACAATGAGATAGTCAATATTAAACCAACCATCTATGAGACTCCAAATGAAGAAATCTTACCTGCCTTGTTTAGTATGCTCTGAATGAATAAATACAGGTATCAGTAAAATAGGTGTTATTTATTTTCTTAGCCCAAACTTTCTTTAAAGACCATCATGCAGACATGGATCATGGAGCAGATAGATACTGTTTCCCTCAAGTTAGGAATGGAGTGATGAGGGAGGACTTGATGAGATAAGGAGACAGAAATGGGGAAAGGTTCTCAGGCTACCTAGAGGTTCCAGTGAGTAGCTTAGTCTAGAGATTTGTGCATATGTGTAGAACTGTAGTGTTTCTGCCAAGAGCTGTACCTGATCATATTCAGTGGATGAAAGCACCATGTGGAGAATGGACAATACTGAAAACTAGACTCATAAATCAAGAACCTGGGGGTCAGCTCCCTGTGTATATTTCCTGGCGAGAGTGAATGCAGTCCTAAATTATGGGCTGTTGAGTCTCCTGCTTGGATCTCTTCAATTGTTAATTTGAAAGAAGGCTTGGTGCCAAGCTGGAGTGGCCTTGATGACCAATAGAAATCAGGGATCATTAGGACTGCTTGAGTTTACTTAGGAGCATTTATAAAGCACAAAACATCCACACACACATTCCATCTAGAAAACATTCTGGGAAAACCATTATAGTTTGATTGGCAATTTGAAGTGAATTTCATTGTTCCCTTGATTTGGCAGATATGGACAAAGATGTTTAAAGATGTGATTAGCCCAGGAAATCATACAACTAATAAATAGCATTACCTGGTCTATCATTGGAGGCCTGATAAACTGGTGACCTTCTTAATATGGCATAAGTGCTAGAGGATAACTCTCTTATGCCAGTAAGGACTAAACATACCTTTTAGTGTTTCTAGTGGAATGAGTTATCTGCTTTGGTGCCACAGGAATTATGCATTTTAAGTTGAGAATGTGGTGGTGTGCCTGTGGATGTGGGGACTTCTGGGAGAGGTAGAGTTGAATTGAGCCTTAAAGCATAGATAGAGAAATGGAGGGGCAAGGGAGGACATGGCAAGATAAGAGAAAAATTATACATGGAAGAAGAGTCTCACTTGGGCTGTATATGGGATCCACTGAGTATGTAATTTAGATTATCTTTGTGTACCTATAGAGGGGGTAGTGGATAGAACGGCAGTGCTACTTCTAGGAGCAGGAGTGTATGAGTCTTGGCAGACTGGTCTGTGAAAATCACAGGGGAAAATGTAAACAAGCCTTCCCTGAAACCCTGTTATATCACTCACTTGGAATCCCTCCTGTAGACACATAGTGAGTAGAACTTTCCTACCCGTCCACCCATCTAATACTGCATTTTACATCATCTTGGTCCATTCAATAGGCAGTTATCACATCCCTACTATGTCCCCAACACTCATTAAATCTCAGATAATGACTAATAGGAAATCCTACTCATGTTTGGTGAATTTATACAGGAATGAAAGAGTAAAAGAAGAGAAATTTGAGTTATTGCCTTCATTCATAGGAAAGAACAATTCTACTACAGTTTCAGAGTATATCAGGGCAGGGCTAGAGAGCAAGGACAACAGAGACATCCAGGATCCCAATGAAAGGATGGGCAGTATTTGACTGGGTAGACTCAGATTCTAGGACTTTGCTAGCTAGAGAAGGAGAGAACAGGCAGATGGAACCAAAGATTAATGCCTTGCAGTGAACCAAAGGACACAAAAAACGACGAAACAAGAAAATAGGAGCAACATAGGTTGAGGGGAAGCAGAAGGCACAGGAGAATGGTTTCATGTTAGACAGAAGAGGACCATCTGGTCCAAGGTCATCTCTACATCTCCTTAGGCAAGCCCTGGACAGGAATGATGCAGCTCTGGGAAGCTTTCCAACTCCAAGGCCAACTCAAAGCCCATCCTTCTCAGAAGAAGGCTGAAGAAGCATCTAGATGCCCAGTTATTTAAAAAGAAAGAGAAATAGCCACAATATGCTGCAGAAGGAAAGAGCTGATGGAGTTTAGAACTATCGTTTTCCTAAAACAGAAGCCAGAAATGAAATATCTTTTAATAACTATCTTGGGATTTTATTCTGGGGTCTTAGGAGTCCGAAAAAGTGCATGAGAAGACCTTCAGACCTTGGATGGTTTATAGTAGTGTTTGGAATTGCTGGCAAAATTATGTCCTTGTAATTCACAGCTGTGTCATATATTCCAGCCCAAAGTATAATTTATGTACCCAGCCAGGTCCTTTGAAGAAGAATAAGTTTATAAAGTAGTGCTGTTTTAAATGTAAAATATCCTTGTCTTAAGCATGTGTGTTTAATGGGGTTTATTGTTGGTCTAGGGTCATTACTGAAGTTCCTGTGGAATGGAATGGGGTTTTAAGGAACTCTAAT
The DNA here is from genome assembly GCA_021653895.1 of Mastomys natalensis. Lineage (NCBI taxonomy): Eukaryota > Metazoa > Chordata > Mammalia > Rodentia > Muridae > Mastomys > Mastomys natalensis. The sequence goes on along the minus strand of JAJTUV010000261.1, from coordinate 1,053,959 downwards.
AAAATGGCCATCTGCTGGTGGGGCTGCCATACTCAGAGTACTCAAGACTCTCACTTCCCCTGTCTGTATCACCTAAAAAGAAGTATCACTATAAATTGTAAAATAAAATAATAAAAAAAGAAGTATCACTATAAAAATCCTTCTCTTGATACAAACCTTGGGAAATTAGATAAGCTTGGTCTTAACCTGACCAAAATTAGCCTAACATCCATAGAAAACAAAACAACTGTTAGATGCTACAAGTAGCTCAAACCATGCTCCTTGCATCAGTTTGACATTGACCTCAGTTACAGAGCTGGAGAGGAAAGCAGTTAGGGATGCTGAAGACAGAATGCTAGGAGCATCTCATCTCCCTGAGAAGGCAGAAGTGACAAGAGAAGAGAGTCTTTTGTCTTGCAGTCAGGTGAGAGAAGCCCTGTGTCTGAGGCTCAGAACCTCCCTGAGGGTCAGGTTATAGTACCACCCCTCTGGGGTGATCTTGGACAGCAAAACAGAGGCTCTGCATTCTGCCACCCTCATCTGTAATAAAGACAAGCTTCTCGTCTTTGCTACTAACAGGGATCATTGTTAGGATCAAGGGAGAGTTTTTTAATTCTGATCTAGTGACCAGAGTCACCTCTTTCCTTTTCCACCACCACCCTGTTACCTGTACCTCAATAAAGCTTAAGGACAATGACATGACTCAGACCTCCTTCTACCTCAGCCTGTTCTGTCTAATCTCTTTTCTGTCTTTGCAGTCATTTTCCACTGATTCTTCCTTTTAGAAACCTGTGTTCATTCCTGTCTACACCCCAACCCCTGCCATGACAAGGCCACCTGGTTTTCTAGATCTGACTCTCCATCCTTTCTGCCCTCTCCTTGCCTGCCCCTGCCCTCTGCGTGCCAGAAGTGATGATAAGAACTGCATCTTGGAGCAGAGAAAGAGAGAGGTGTTTGTGATGCAGTGACCAGGGCTCCAGCCATCTTGGAACAGGCCCCAGGGTACTGTTCCCATTAAAGGCAGTGGAGCTTAGAGGTACTGTAAAGTTGTGCTTGGGAGTTCCTTGGTGTCTACTGAGCTGTGGACCTTAGCTTCCCTCAGAGGAAGGACAAGGGGTCAAGTGTCTTGCTTAATTCATAAAGGTAGGTCCAGCTCCACTTAGCCCAAATTAAGAGAGCTCTTATTTTGTTCCATGGCTTTTATTTTATAGGGTTCAATAAGCCTGGGCATCTTCAATGAGTATTTTTGAAATACTATTTTGCAATTTTCTTTAAAAAAAAAAAAGAAAGAAAAAGAAAAAAGAAATGAAAGCAGTACAACAAACAATACAAAAAGTTGATTCTATCACTTGAAGATCATTGTATATGTTGAAAGAAAAAGTAGCTAAATAAACTATGGCCCATTCCTATAGTCCTAGGATTTGGGGGTTAAAGGAAGGTGGATTAGCTGTAGAGGCTAACCTTGACTATGAGACCCCATCTTAAGCTAAAAAGTTAAATAAGCCAAAGTTATACTAAAAGATCTTATAGTATATTTTAGTATACCTGGTTTTTAGAAGTAAAAATTTTAAATTTACATTTTCTTGAGCATAGAAAAAAATAGAGAAATGGGAATTGCTAGTTTTTGTTCTTAAGATGAAGCTAGCATCGATATAGGAAAGCACTTCAGAAAAACAATACAGCAGAGTCATGTTTTCCTCTAACTGTAGTGTTGGCTGTGCTATAGTGTGGGTAGACTGTTGGCTGTGAGTGAAGAGAATATGGCTGTATTAGCCTTTCCTTTTGCTCCTGTCCCTCACTTGCTAGTCATGCTATCTTCTTTACTTCGGTCAGGGTCTTCTATAACCTTCCTTTTAGGTTTTGTGGTTGCCAATTTTATTTGGTCTTAGCAAAGTTTTTCTTAGGTATCCAGCATTCAATTTAGGTATATTTTCTGCAGCATCTTCTACTGATTCTACTTAGCTCCTTAAGATAGAGAAACTCCCTGAGGACTAAGGTGCTTGCCTTGAAGTTCAGGGTCATGAAGGATGAGGTTTCTAGACCAAGATGAGAGAGGTAGCCTGAGCAGTAAATGAGCATGCCAATAGCCTCTGGAGCTGGACCATATAGCATTGAACCCCTTTTTCATACCCTGTTGTCCAGGTAACTGTCTCCTCTTTCTCTGCTCCTCCTATAAGATGATCTAAACCACTTGTGGTGGTTTGAATATGTTTGGCTCAGGGAGTGGCACTATTAGGAGGTGTGGCCTCGTTGGAGTAGGTGTGGCCTTGTTGGAGGAAGTGTGTCACTGTGGGTGTGAGCAATGAGACCCTCCTTCTAGTCATGTGGAAGTCAGTCTGTTCCTGGCTTCCTTTGGATGAAGATGTAGCACTCTCACCTCCTCCAGCATCATGCCTGCCTGGATGCCACCATATTTCATACCTTGATGATAACGCATTGAACCTTTGAAACTATAAGCCAACCCCAATTAAATGTTGTCCTTTATAAGTGTTGTCTTGGTTATGGTGTCTGTTCACAGTAGTAAAACCCTAGCTAAGACAGTCACCTTTCATAAGCTGTTGTGGGGATAAAAGGAGCTGTAAAAAATAGATTGAAGAAGGCTTCAACCGCAGTAAGAGTTTGATGATTCTTCTTCTTTTTTTTTGGATTACATAGTACTTTATTAAGCTTACATTTTTAAATGCCAATGAACAAAAACTTTGGCCTCTGAAAGACATTGATTGGATTGTGAAAAAACTACTGAACTAAAGCAGCCTGTTTATTTTAAGGGTTTTCTAACATCACAGTGGAAAACAAGAAATAAGTTACATTGGGGGAGAGGTTATGCCTATATTTCCACAGGAAAAACAAGCTACGTGTTCTTTTCTTTTTTTGTTTTTGATTATTTTTAAATTTATTTAGTTATTTAAATCACATCGTAATTTACTTATTTACACAGAGGTTATAAACACAAAAAGGCAGGATGTGGGGAAGGGAATGGCACCGGAGCATAGGTGTTCAGGGGGAGTACAGATATCTTTCAGAACAGGGTATCAGTTGGGTGTAGGTTCAGGGGACAGGTCACTACGATTCTGCCTATGATTCACTTGTCCTTATCTAAGTTGGTACTGTCCACCGAGGCTGGCTACTTGTAAGACCTATGACTACTCGGGCTGGTAAATTTCCACAGAAGCTGCCTGTTTACAATAGCTTATAGCCTTCTGTTTCAGTGTTTTTCCACAGAGACCCAAGACTTGGTGTTAGCATGCATGTATGTCAGGCCTATTGCTGATTTTAGGCCTATGGCTGATTTTAGGCCTTCAGTGTATAAGCAGGGCTGCCCCTGACATCTCCTCCCTTCTCTAAGTATAAAGGGCCTTGGCGATTCTATTCTTTCGAAGGCGGGATAGAGGCCTGACCTCCAATAATTGAAGGGGATCTTATAATGGCTCCGGTCCTCCTGTCATTGTCCAGTGAGGCATGAGGGCCATACCCATCCCGATGTCTTTTTCTTGGAGAGGGGATACTTTTGACATCAACCCCTATGCAGTCAGGCTTGTCCCTCAGGGAACCCAGATAGATATTTTTAACTTTTATTTATATTCCCTTGCAGTGCTTAGCCTCAGACCCTAAGCAAGAATTCAGATCACCAGTCAGAGAGGGTTCTGGGTAGCCCCTCTCTGCTTGGTCTAGGGGCGGAAGTCCCCTCTTTTAGGTTGGGTGGAGATGGGTTTGAGGAACACCCTGGATAAAGTAACAACCTCATCTTGAGTCTCGTGGTCCTCCATAGCTAACTTAAATGTATCTGAATAGGTTTTGCTACCAAATTATCTATCTGTTGTATCACAAAGTTAGTCAGCCTATTTAAGGCCCAGGGACGAAAAGAAATCAGCAAAAATAACCCAATTAAGGGGCCCAAGATGGGAGGAAGTGGGATTGACAACCATGGAGAGGTTGAAAACCAGTCCTTGTACCAGCTCTCATCTTTCTGTTTCTCTTTCTCTCTCTGTCTTTTCTCTGGGCCTTCTCTGACCTTTTTCATCTTTTCTTTAACCATCCCTGTCTTGTCTATGTAAGGGCAACATTCTTCTTTAAGGGTTGTACACAGTCAAGAGCTGTACACAGTCTTTTCTATTGTAGAAGAGTAAATCAAGTCCAATAAAGTCCTTTGCAATTTTTGGAGCTCATTTCAGACATCGAAAGGAGGGATTTCTTCAGATTAGTGATGTCAATCTCTAGCTGTTTGGTGTCCTTGTCAATGGCCCATCAAAGGTCTGAGTAGTCTAAGTCTGGAGGCCAGCATCAGGATTAGAGCTTCTACCAGCAGACATAACGGGTATTTCATTTTTACCTGGAAAGGAAAAAGAAGGGAATTCTCAGGGAGATTTCTCTTCCCTGGAGGTCAATTGTTATTCATCTTATTTATAGTTGGGCTTGGCTTTGTGGGGGTATCTATTTGTTTTATTAAACTTTTTGGCAGCCATTTAGCTGTGCCTTCTGTGGTATCAAACAGGCATATCAGTCCTCAGCCTCATATGAGAACTGGGTCTGGGCCATTCCATTTAAGGGTAAGAGGGACCTTCCACATAGCTATGGCATAGTCTTAGTGGTCTCAGCGATGCCAGGTTCTGCTTGGTGAGGGGCAAACTGTAACATCCTACTTTCTAAAACAACAGCTATCTATGCTCACACTCTCACACACAGGGTGGGGAGGGGGAGATTACAGAAGATTCTCTAGGTCTCTATATATGAACTGTAGAACCAAGATTTCAATGTAATCAACACATCTATAGAGTACATATTACCTGGCTTTTTATATTCCAGGTGATAAAATGACAAGATATAAGAAATGGCCTTGAACCCCAAATCTTTTGCAATACACAGAAATAAACAGGTCCAGACTTGTCTTTACCATGTTGGCCCTTAGTCACAGTAATCACTCAGTTCCACAAACTCTCAGTCTATGGTGATGGGTATTTGATCCCTTTTAAGACAGGGAGTCCCTTTTTGAATAATACTTGTACTGACCTCCATGTGAGAAACTATGATATTCAGCTACTCTGTGGCCCCTAAGACCCAAGAAAGCAACTCAGCAGATTGATTTTGAACGAGATTCATGTTTATGAAACATGCAGGAGAAAATGGCAAGATTTGCCAATTTGATGATTTTACTGCCTGGGATAATAAAAAATATCTCTCTTAATTAGCAAGTACAATTAGCATTTATAAAAAACCAATCCATCCACAAGGTGAATACGCTGAGACATAGCATCTTGTTCCTGATGCTGTGGTGCTGGGGTAAGTGGGATCATTCAGGAATTAGGAATTCTAATGAGTCAAGTGCATCTGGCCCAGCTGGGAGGGCAGAATCTGCAGCAGCCAGGAGCAAGTTTCCAGGACTGATTCAGTGCTCCAGAGAAGACTCTTGTTTGTTTCCAGTTGCATAGAAGCCATAGAAACTGCAGCTTTATGGAGGTGTTTTTTAACTTTTTTTATACCTTGGCTATGTTTAGTACTAATATTTCTTTGTGGGTTGAATGACCTTCTAAAGCAGAGCTGCATGAGTGGAGCAATTTGATCTTGTGTTAGTTTTTTATTACTTTGACGAAACACCTAACATAAGTGACTTCAAGGCCAAGAGGTTTATTTGGTTCCTAGGTTCCGAGGTCTCACTGCATGGCCTGCTGGTTCTGTTGCTTTTGAACCTGTGTGGATGTAGAACATCTGTGTAGGAGCACTCAACAAAGCAAAACCGCTTACCTTCCAGTGACTGGAAAAGGAAGGGGTTATGGTCTCAATAGCCCCTTCAAAGGGGAGATCTCAAGGATCAAACAGCCTTCCAGGTGCCTCAGCTCCTAAAGGCTTGGAAACTTCCCAGTGATGCCGCATGCTGGCAGCCGGGACTTTAGCATAGAAACCTTGGTGCTGGAGGGAGTCATTCTGTAAAGCAGTTGCTGCACCAGCCTGAGGACCTAGTGTGGATTCCCAGCTCCAAGGTCAAAACAGTGTGGAAGTGCGCGCAGTGACCTCACTGCTGGGGGATGGAAGACGGGCAGACCCCTGGAGTTCACGGGCCAGCTTCTCCACCCACAGAAGCTTTTAAGCTATGATCCAAATCTAAACTACCACAGATTTAGAAGGGACATTTTTAGATTATCTATTACCGAAACTCTCAGGTCCTTCCTGCCTCTGAAACCTAATCACAAAGGGTGAACATGGCTTGGCGAAGGCAACACTGTGAGCTGAAGCACCCCTTTGTAGAGGTCACTTATTTCCTCCAGTTGCCATAGTCACCAGAGACCTCAAGTTTACTTTTGACTGTCTTTTTATTTCCCTCGGTGGCAGTGCTGATCAAAGAATTTCACAAAAAAATAATTTGAATTGCCAATTGCCCTATTGGGTTTGCAGTATCTGCAGGTTTTAGAAAGCCCTTAAAATGCAGAGTGTGTTGCAATGAGTGACTGATTATTATTATTTGCTTTTGAGGGGTTACTATTTATGCTTCTGGAGAGACAGCACCATGCCTTAGAGTGTTTCTCCCTGAGCAGCTCTCAGGAAAGAACTTAATGTGTAATATGGATGCTGCAGCTTAACGCTGATCAATTCATTTCTTCCAGCTCTATGTATCTTCCCGCTTTGCTCACTGGGTTTGAAATGCACGCGTGTTTATTTCCTCCGTGGGTCCTCCTTGCAGTCAGCACAATGGGTACCAGGCAGGCATGTGATAGAGGAAGAAGAAAGGGATGGCCTATTTAATCCTTTAATGGGATAATCAGTCCAGAATAATGGTGGTTTGATTTGATTTGCAAGCCCACACCACAGGCTGTTGGTAACACAAACAGTATAAACCACAACATGAATGCAGCATACAATTACAGTCGCAGTTCCACTGTGGTGGCAGGGGCGACTCTGCTTACTGAGACTGATAAAGCAATAAATGTACCTTATTCATCTTCACATAAATCACAGCTTGGCAGGCATTTTCATAGTCTGAACCCAAGTTGCTAGAGTTTTTCTTATCTATGAGATTCTTCTTGTCATGTGAAGGTTGTACACAAGGATCAAGAGTCAGTGCTGAAAAGTGATCCATCTTCATCAGTGGTGTAATAAGACATGAGGACATCTGAGATGTCACCTGTTGCCACATGATCTTAAGGCCTCTCCCACTGGCTCTATGAAAGGATGGAAATATCCGTCCCCATCCTCATTGAATGGGTGAGGCAGACAGATTTGTTGGTCAATGGAGTCTGTCATCAAATTGAGATTTCTGACCGGCTTGTACCCAGGGGCCAGCTAGGATACAGGATGCAGGTTATGATTGGACATGAATATTATCTGAGGTAGTGCTTAGTGGGTTTGAACACAGAATCCCAACAGTGAAAGAATCTGCCTAACAGAATATTTTAATTGCTTAAGCAAGTGTAGAGAACATTTAATAACAAAAGGTGAGAGCTTTGCTTATCTCTTTCCTCATTCCTGAAACATTTCATGTATTTAGAGATCTGAGTATCACTGTCGGTGTCCTGCTGCCCCATATGCCCCAGTGCCGAGGTTACAGGTATACACCAGTAGACAGAGCTTCAATATTCAGTTAGTGAATGGCACCAAAGAGTGGATATTACTGATATCAATACAAATAAAAATTGTATATTTATTATATGGAAAAAACAACTACTGAAATAAGTACATGATGCAAAGACTTGAGAATTCAGAAAAGGGACTGCTAGCGTAGTTTGGGATTTTTAAATATTTTATGTGTATGGTTTATCTGTATATGTGTATGGTTTATCTGTATATGTGTATGCATATCCCACATTTGCCTGGTTTCCCTGGGGTAAATAAGAGAATGTATTATTAGATTCTTTAAAGCTGGAGTTGTGGATAATTGTGAGCCACCATGTATGTGCTTAAAACCAAACCTGGGTCCTCTGCAAGATCAACGAGTGTTCATAACCACTGAGCTATTTTTCCAGTCCCTCTAGCTTAATCGTGGCTAGAACTAAATAGAGAATGCTTTTTAACAGATTCAAGACCAACTAGAAGCCTAGACTCCACATTTTGAGAGGCAGCTACCCATTCTTTGCAAGAAACCAATTCCCCTTTTACATTTTATATTACAAAGATAACACAGAAGGTCTCATGTATGGAAATCAGAGGGGAATCATTCTAGTTCAGCAAGCTGACTTACTATAAGCAAATACAAAGTTCCTGACTTTGCTTACCACTGCTGATCTCAAAGTATTCAGCATTTACTTGAATGGAAGTTATTTATATGTACCTGAGTTGTGCTAGAAAAATTAAATAAGAGGATCTTAGGTGCTATAGTGAGTGTTATAGTAAAAAGAAGGAGTTACCAAGAGGTGTCATTCCCAACATCTTTCTTGGGGAAGTCAGAAGCACCTGTTGATTCTCAGCCACTCCTTTCTCTCTTCCAATCATCGCCTTCATCAAAAGTTGACAAACTATGGCCTGTTGGCTTAATTGGACCCACCAACCTATGTGAGGGAATACATTTTATTGGCCCATATTGTTTGTGGTCAGTTTTTGCATTCCTAAGACAAGGCTAAGTAGCCGCCATGGTTGTGGTTATGTGATGTGTAGTCAGGTTTACTCACTATCTGCTCTCTGTCTCTGTCTCTGTATCTCTCTCTCTTACACATACACACACACACACATGCACACACACACAAACACCACGTGCACGATGCACACACGTGTCTGATTTGGATTTCCTAGGTTGATAGTGTTAATCTTGGAATACATTAGCAGAGTCAACCACAACACCTCCTGTCAAATCTGTCTCCTCTCTCAACAGAGGTCACACTATATCCATTTCCCAGGGTCACCCAAAGTTAATTTTGAGTATCAGAATTAAACTTAGCTTAATCCTATAATAACCTGAGGCTCTTGCAAAATGTTTCTTCTGGCCTAAGTTTTAGTGTTCTGCTATATATATATATATGGAGAGAGAGAGAAAGAGAGAGAGAGAGAGAGAGAGAGAGAGAGAGGAGAGAGAGAGAGGGGGGCGCTAAATCAAGAGTTCCCACTTGGAAGGATCACCTCTGTTCTTTGTAAACTGTAATTGAAGCCATAATTCACCCAGCTGCTCAGTCTTTATTCAGAGCCTCTGGCACAGGCATTCTGCTTGAATTTAATTTTAGGATAAGGTTGATTGTTCGATCGGCTTTGCAGGCTTTTCCTGCTCATGATTATTATAACCCAATATTCTTCTTCCTCGCCATAGGTGACAAGAGGTGCAAGAACATTTCAGAGATGAACTTCCACTATAGACTCATTGTCCAGGCAGGCTGAGACCAGGGTAAAGCAAGGGAAAGGCCTGGATGTAAGCTTTAAGGAGGCACCCACTCTCAAGACTATTCAAGTACAGAGTCACCCTGAAAAATGGAATGCCTCCTTAAATTTTGTTCTTGAAGTACCTTCTTCTCACTCCCCTCCTTGTTCTGAGGCACCAAGTAATGTCCAGCCCCTCCTACATTTAGAAAGTTTGAGATTTGTCTTTATGTATTCCCAGACATGTTTGTCATTGTTGTTGCTGGTTTTTAACCATGTAGATACATTTGAATCCTGCCGTGTGCTGAAGTACAGATCTCAAAAATCCAACCTATGGGTACTTCAGTGGCCTCAGATGGCCATCTGTCACTTATAGGTCCAAATGTTAGTCCGGAGGGAAGCCTGGGGCCATGTGTCAGCTTCCCAGTTGGGGCTCCCTACAGGAATCAGATTAGAGAGGATTATTCCACTTCTTTACTTGATCTCTCAGGGAAAAGGAGAGGAGGTTGGATGAGTCCAGATTCTTTTATCCCCAGTATCACACATATTGTGCCAGTCCACACAGTGCCTCTCAGGCCATTTCCTTGGAAACAGTAGAAGCACCAAGAACCAGCAAGTTGGTGATATTTATTGCCCCTGATGAAGAGGAGGGGATGAGGAATGCACTGATATGATTTACTAGAGTCATAGTTAGTCAGGGGAGTTACTGATCAGGAGGGAGGAAGGATAGAGCAAAGAGGAAGGAGAGGAGATGAGTAAGCCATGTCACTGGTGAATGGGCAAGAGTCTCCTGAATAGTTTAATCAAAGATCAAAGAGAAGCATACTCTCCCTTGTATCCTGAGGGCTGAGCAAACAACACAGACTCTTGGTCCCTGGTTTTAATGAAAAAGAAAAGAGGTTAACACAAAGGCATTGAATTTGACTGAACTGGAACTCTGATAATAAATCATAGCACAAGGAATATTTGTTTGATTATAATAGGTTCAGCCTTAACGCTTGTGTTTTCTGCTTCAAACCATAGACATTGGGTGTCTCTTTTGTTGGCTAAGCATAGAGCTCACTTACCAACAGTGAATATACGTTATGAGTTCACTTCTAGCTTCAGAATCTGCCTCCCTCTTCCCCTTATAGCTTTCCTCTTTTATCCACATTCCTCTCCCACTGTGATCGACAACTCTCAGAGAGATGTTTGCTTTAGTGGGGACCAATCCATTAGACCCAAATTGAAAACACACATGAGATTCACTAATCGTCATAGTTTTTTTTTAAACTTTCTTTTTTTTTAAAGATTTATTTATTATTGTATATAAGTACACCATAGCTGTCTTTAGACACACCAGAAGAGGACATCCGATCTCATTACAGATGGTTGTGAGCCACCATGTGGTTGCTGGAATTTGAACTCAGAACTTCTGGAAGAACAGTCAGTGCTCTTAACCACTGAGCCATTCTCTCCAGCCCATAACAGTCTTGTCCTTAGAAGGATGATGCTGTCTTTAGCAGTAAAAGGTTTGCAAATGTCATAGAACCAGTCTTCATTCTCACAGAGGAGCAGAGCTAGAATTCAGTATAATTGTTTGACCCTAGCCTTTACCTCCTGCATAATGCCTGCCATCTCTTTTGAAGCGTATCAATGAACATTCAAGGAAAGAGAGCTATTTTATTCCCTTAAAATACAACTTCAAGTAATCATCTTTGTAAAAAGTTACCTGAGATCACTAGGCTTATTTCTAGTTCATGGTTTGAGGACTCAGTACATGAACCATTGCTTTTAGTTCTGTGAAGAGACAGTGCATTGTAGCAAAAGAATATAGCAAAACCCTTCACTCCATGGCTAGAAACTATTAGGAAGAAGGAGAACCCAGATCCTACGATCCCCATTTGTCCCCAATGGCCTAAAGACCCCTCACCAGATGCCTACCTCTTAAAGGAATCCTCCAGTAATGCCATCCGGAGGACCAAGCTTTAAATACATGGATCTTTGAGGGATATCTGGCATCTAAACTATAGCACCAGCCTAGCTAAATACAATGATGGATTGTAATGTTCTCTACAAGATGGGAAGTTGCTTGAGAACTAACTATTTGATAGCAACTCACATTTGTATCCCCAGCTTGCTTGGTCCCATATCTCCCTCTTATTAATAACAGCAGCAAGCATATCTGGACCACTTGTGTTATGTGCCAAGGACGATTGTGATGGATGGAGATGTGTTTGTTTGTTCCTTACAACAGCTCTGTGCATTAGGTTACTATTTCTATTCTCATTTCTAGTCAGGGAAACTGGGCTACTTTGAGTTGAAGGAATGTAGCATAGTTTATTCCGAAATACTGGCTGAGCTGGAGAATTTTTTAAAACAATGTTGTTGTTTATTCTCAGTATAAGGTATTGACAGATACTGACCCCAGGACTTTGCATGTAACAGACAAGTACCCTACTGCTTGGTTACATCCCTAGCTCTGTTCACTTTTTCTTTTATTTTGACACAGAGTCTCACTAAGTTAACAAGGTTGACCCCTAATTTACTATGTGTTCCTGGTAAACCTTGAACTTGTAATCCCCCTGCCTCAGACTTTTACATAGCTATGAATACAGGCCTATACCACCAGGGTCGAACCAAAGCTGGAATTTAAATCTCTTAACCCAAATTTTAAGCCTTTCCTCATTTTGGCCCTTTGAATAGTTTTTTAATAAAAATCTATGGTCAAATGAATGTATCATCACTTTTACATGGTCTGGGGAGATAGTATGACTTCATTGATGTGGCCAACCATATCCAAATCCATTTCTTCATCAGTATTTTTCAATGGATGAATGAATACCCTCCTGTTTTTTGGCATGATCACCCTTCTCTTAAAGAAACAAATTTGGTGCAAAAGGGAAAGACGAGGGGTTTCAACACAAGGTCTATGGTGATGGTCACCATTGCATTTTGGCAACCAAATGCTTTCAGAAACAAAGCCTCCTGGGACTCCCTGGGGCAGAAAATGCAGGGTAGGACATTTGCTGAGAGGAGGCTTGCAAAGTCTGTGTATCAGTCAGGGTTAGGGCTTTGGTTCTTTTGCTATTATTGTTATTTTCCTCTATAGACACATGTTCAGAGAGAGGAGCCATTACTTCTTGTACATGTGCATAGGACAGAGAAGCTTCTTTTAAGCATTTATATATTTCCTTATCTGTTTATAATTTTTTGAGACAGGTTGCCCAGGCTTACCCCAAATTCATGATCCTCCTGCCTCAGCCTCCCTAGAATGAACTGGGACAGTTGGCTTCTCCCTCTGGGTCCTCCCTTTTAAAAGTTTCAGGAAACTCAGATTTATCAAGAAGGTTCTTTGTTATTTTTGTATATTTGTTGTTTGTTTATTTGTTTTTGAGTCTTAAACTGGAGACTAGGTTTGAAAAACTTTTACAGACCATGTGCCCAAGATGACATGCCTCCTCAGTGATCCACATGGCACAAGCAGCTCCAGATGTCAGTGACATCACCAAACTGATAGGAGTCATAAGAAGAAGCCAGAGCCTTGCCTCATGGGATGATGACAGTTTGTGTTGTTGAGAACAGAGCATCATATTGCCCATTTATGACAGGGCTTCTGTGACCAGCACGTGGGGTTAGATGGCTGGACCCTAGAGCCTTGCTAAACAGATTGAAGAAACTGCTAGGAGTAAGTTCCTGGGTAGGGAACAGTGCAGTTCTTCTTGTACTTAATCTGCATGGGGGATATGGCTGCATTTCAGTGCTAGAGTGCTTGTCTCTGCAAAGTCCTAGGTTTGATCTCTGGTATCTCCAGAATAAAAAGCATTTAATGTATATAGTTATTACTTAATTTTATAGCCATTGCAATGAATTACTAGTTGTAGCTATCTATCTACTTTTATTTTGTAGCTCCATAAGGTATTTGATCTGTCAGTTTATGATAAATGTTTTTTCATGGTTTTTATTTTAACAAGTTTTGAACTTTATTAAATATATGGATCAATATCTCTCATTAATAAATAATGCCCTCACTAGGTTTTGGCATCCTGGTTCTTCTGTCCACATGAAACAAGTTGTGATGCTTTATTTTCCTCTATTCTCTGAAAGAACCCATTAAGACCAGTGTAATTCTCTCCATAAATATTGAGAGATCTCTTCAATAGAAATCAACTCAATCTGAAGGTTTATTGGTTTTGTTTTGTGTTGTTTTTGTTTTTTGTTTGGTAAGTATGCTTCTAATTGAAATTCATGATTTTAAAGGAAAAATTACCACTGCTTATGATTTCTACTTCTTATATCACTTTGTACTTTTAATGGAACATAATCCTTTCATTTGATTGTCAAAATTGTATATATAATGTTCTTCATATTTTTTTATTATTCCCTTAGTTCCCACAGGACTTACCTTTCTGTCCATCATTTCTGACTTCTTTGTGTTGCAGTTAGCTTCCTGACACTTTTATGTCATTTTACACACCTCGAAGTTTTTTTTTTTTTTTTTTTTAAGCCAAGAGAGCAGGGCCATTTCTTCAGAATATTGTCATGCTACTATCTCTCTCCTAGTCCCTGGGCTCTGCCTATTTATTTATTTTATTTATTTATTTACTTACTTACGTACTTACTTAGAGACAGATTCTTATTGTGTATGTTTGACTGGCCTGTAACTTTCTTTGAAGACCAAGATGGCCTTGAACTGACAGAGATGTGCCTCTGCCCCTGCCCCTGCATGCTGGAACTAAAGGCGTGTAACAACATACTTGGCTTTACCATCTCTATTCAACTGCCTCTCTGTTATTAAATCATTATGATCCAGAAATAACGTTAAGCCTTTTCTAGTAGGCACATTACAACATGTTCCACACACATACACACTTACGTAGCATGCACATATGTACATAATCAGACCTGCAAAAAGAAGACTTTAAGCAAATCATTAAGTAAACCACACTGTAGGAGAACCTTTCTATTCTTCACTCTCCTGTAATTTGACCTCTCCTGGACTTCTATGTTTCTTTTCAGACTGCACAATCACTCAATAGCCACCATAATACTCTGTATGTCACAAATGCTTTACACTCAGTGGTTAGGTGAAGAGCTAACCTAAGATGAAAATTCCATCTGGTTATTTTAACTCTCCTAGAGGTCTGGAAACAGTGATGGGGAGAAATTGTGGTAAGCTACAGCATCTAAGTATTCCCTTGTTTATATCTTAGTGCTTTCCATCTTTCTGTGGCTGTTGTGTTTCTGTGTACACTTTGGTCTGGAGATACAGATGCAGTCTCCTTGGGTTGCCATAGCACCGTGGACTAGCTGGGTCAAACAGTGCAGATTTATTTCCCCACAGTTCTAGGGGCAGGAATCTGAAATCAGGATAACAGGGGAAGGGCTTCTCACAGAGTGCTCAAGTGACAGAAGGGAGGACGGAATACCCTCGCTTGTATCTCATCTTAAAAGGGCACTAATTACATCCTAGAAGCTCAGCCTTCATGGATTCACCTAAACCCAATTCTCTCCTTAAAGTCAGAATCAGTAAATGCTGCCTAGTTGACTTGAGAGCTTGAGCACTTAGCTTAACAGAGAGAGAGAGGCCAGAGCCAAGACTAGAGTTGGGAGTAAGGAGAGTTGATGCTGAGGACAGGGAATGTTGGGGAATGAGATAGGAACACTGATGGAGAGACCTCGGCCCACCATCCTCTGACAAGCAGAGTACCTTCCCAGTCTACTGCTTCTTCAAACAGGATTTTCATAATTGTGTTATGTTGATAAAAGGAAGGTGTGACAGAAGAGATGGAATATTTCCATTTTTCTCTCTGTGTAGCACATGTTATAAAGAAGTCCTCCCTATGAGCCCTCCACCAGTGTCAAGTAAGGTCACTCACATAAAAGAAGTGACTTGGTGGGCCCTAAGTGGCAACCCCTCTCACACCCTGTTCTGTAGCAGCTGATTTGAGGGATTATAGCTTTTTTCTCTTCCTATCCCCTAAGCCATGTCCAAAGGAGCTTACATGGTAATTCTGAGGATGAAGCTGATGGATAAGCTTGTAGGACATAATGTGTCTGAGCATTCTCCCACCCTTCTCTAGCCTTCCTGATACGGTTGGCACATCTGAGTCCACTTGCATATGTGTTGGTGGTAGGAGAGAGCATAGATGCTATTGAAACACTCTGTGTTGTGGCAAAAGAACTTGTCTGCAGGACAGGTCAGAGGAACATAAACTCTTTCCAGATCTTTCTAGAATATCAGTTTGAGCGTGAGTAAACCCAAAGGGAGTCTACAGCTCTGGCCTTCTCTCTACCTCTACCATGATCCCCAGTAAAATTCTGGTGTACCATCACCCACCCAGCAGCAGCACCACCACAGAGGTGCATGCTCCCAGCAGGCGTCGCAGGAAGTCTCTGGGGGATTTGTTCCACAAAGGCTACAGAGTGAGATCTGGGCCAGCGGCTCCTGAGAAGGAAGAACCAGAGAACTTCTGGCAGTCACTGGTGGCTTGCAGCAGGGTTTGTGCTTCTTGGGTAAGGTTCTTCCTAACTATAGTCGTTCTTTTAAAGTATGTCATATTCCTAGAGGCAATGCCCTTTTTTGGCACAGCATTTAAGGAAGTATTGTGGTATGTATGTATGCATGTATGTATATATGTGTATTTATGTGTGATGTGTCTTTGTGTGCTGCATGTGAATGGTGTATATGTATGTACACATGCATATGTATGTGGGTGTGTATGTGTGTGTGCATGTTCATGTGGGATGTATGTGTATCTATGAGTATGTCTGTATCTCTCTCTCTCTCTGTGTGTGTGTGTGTGTGTGTGTGAGTGTGTGTGTGTGTGTATGTGTGTGTGTAAGCGAGAGAGAGAGAGAGAGAGAGAGAGAGAGAGAGAGAGAGAGAGAGAGAGAGAGAGAGAGAGAGAGATTTG
Source organism: Mastomys natalensis (assembly GCA_021653895.1). Classification (NCBI taxonomy): domain Eukaryota; kingdom Metazoa; phylum Chordata; class Mammalia; order Rodentia; family Muridae; genus Mastomys; species Mastomys natalensis. The sequence goes on along the minus strand of JAJTUV010000261.1, from coordinate 1,037,814 downwards.
GCAGATAGTAGCCACCTCCTTTTCCTGTTTTGTTGGCATACCAAAATGTGCCAGGCAAGACTGAAATCTCTGCCTTCCTTTTTAGCTGGATTTAACTAGCCTCTGTCTCTTGAATGTTCTTGTGCTTTTAAAGAGAGTCTTTAGGAAAAATTGGCAGGTGACTAGATCTGCCTTTTTTACTAAGTGGCAGTAAGTTTTATTGTAAATTTCAGTGTTTCCTGAAGAGGAGCAGATGCTGTTTCTTTCCAGACAAGCAGTAAGAGCTGCAGTTTTCTTCCTCCTGTCCTTTAGTGGTACTCCGGCAGTGCAGTCCTGTCTATCTCGTGTGATGCTTCATTATCTATACACGGCAAGAGCCAAACCTTTAGGCAGATTTTTCTTTTTCAACTACCTTCCAATAATAGGGATTTGGTTTCGTCTGACCATCTATAATGCATAACAGTTTCAAATAAATGACTTAAATTTACATTTTTAGACAAAAAAAATTCCCAGTTTTAGCTCTATTTCCAGAACATCAGCAGTACCAGAAGCTTCTTTAAAATGAAATATTGTCCCTTGGAACCCAGCTTAGAATTCTGATGTGGATAGGAACAGCTCAAATAACTCTGCATAATCTAATTATGCCTAGCAAAATTCCAATTAGCAAGCAAGTGATGGGTAAGTCTAGTCAATCTTTTTCATTAGCAATGACAAAAAGGACATCTTTCAGATGAACTGTCTAAAGTCAAAATATTCATGTGACTGTGTCCACTGGCTTAGTTTTATTCCCTCTCCCTTTATTGCAAAGAGTTGCTGTGAGCTTCTGCAGCAAGCAGCATTGGTAAGGACCAGTGTGAAAGTAGCTAGCAAGAAGGGTGTGAGCAATGGGATGTTCAAGAGAAAAGAAATTGTTGCCTGAGGAATACTTAGTAACTGATTAAACCTATGGACTTAACTTACTCTCTGGTATGCTTTTGGCTTTTCTCTTAAGAGCATTTCTCTCGAATGCAGTCATCCGTTTTCAGGGGGCCATTGATACCCCTGTTCTTGGGAACGTTGAGCTGGGAGGTGAATGGGCTCCTGTACCCATGGAGCAAATGTGGTTCTTAGGAATAGGCAGGAAATGGTCCAAGAATATGAAAACCAATTAGATGGAGATAAATGTTGTGAAGATGAATAGAGCCATGGAATTGAAGGATGGGCTAGATAGACTGGCCACAGGCTTCTGGGATCCAGCCCTACAATGAACTAGGAGAAGAATGCCCAGAGAGAAGCAGAAAGGAAGGCCCAGTGCTGAAAAGGAATGATGGGATGATCCTCATGCAGAGGCAGAGTATGAGGGGCAGTGAAATATTGTACCCTGGGAAGCTAGCTTAGGGAACACCCTGAGCAAAGAACAGGCTGAAGAAAGTCCTCTAGTGCAAAATAAGGATGGAAGAATGACCACCAATGATGTGGAAGTCATGTGAGGGTTTTGGCCAGGAGACACGTACTGATACTGACATCAGTATCAGAAAGGCTCTTTGTCTTTTTGTTTGTTTGGTTGGTTTTTTGTTTTTTTTTTTTGTTTTTGTTTTTTTTGAGACAGGGTTTCTCTGTATAGCCCTAGCTGTCCTGGAACTCACTCTGGAGAGCAGGCTGGCCTTGAACTCAGAAATCCACCTGCCTCTGCCTCTCTGGTGCTGGGATTAAAGGCGTGCGCCACCAACGCCCGGCCCCTTTGTCTTTTCTACAAGGTAGCAGAAGAGCCTGGTGGGTTGACGAGCTAAGTGAAACAGAGAGACTAGCTTTCAGACTCTTGGCCCAGTTAGAGTTTCCAACGAGTTAGAAAACTCTAGAAGCAGATGCACCATCCGTGAGCCTTTGTTGACTAGTGCAGAGTGGTTAGAAACCAGCACAAGTATGTTGCCGAATGAATGAGTCAATGAATGGATCAATGGACAGGTGTCAATCCCACTGTAATGGTGGCCTGATGTTTAGTATCTGTCAGACAGGAGTCAGGGCTGAGAAATGTAAAGAACAAAGCAGCCTGAACCATCACCCTGGGAAAACATAGCTAAGCATATTACACAGGCAAGGAGTGTTTATATAACAGTTTTTGGTTGGAGGAATGAAAGTCTAGTAGTGTTTGGGAGTGATAAACACAGGTCCTCCACCTCCATCTAGGAAGGAGAGGCATGAGTTTAATGATAGGTTGGGATGAAAAAGAAGGCGACTCCAGCAGCACCCAGCCTGAGGATACAAAGTGGACCAATAATGGCTGAGCTATGGGAAACTATCCTGGAAGATCCTCCCTGTGCAGGAACAGCCCTTTTCATTCTGGTGCTCATAGTTTTGATTTGCCTTCCCCTGGTCTGCAAGGCCAGATGACAGTGACCTTGTCAGATACTACAGAAATAATTGCTCTCTGGGATTTGCATGGGGCTGTAGGGATTGGAAACGATAGAGGTTTATTAGAACCTTTCAGCTTTGGATTTAAAGATTAAGGAGTAGAAGGAAAAGGAAATAGTAAATTGCAAAGCTTGCACAAGCTTCCTGCTTCAGGCCAGATGTGTTTGCTCATGTGATTTCTGCGCTGTGTTCTCTCAGGACCTCAAACCTACAGAATTTCTGGGATACCAGGAATCTGAACAATGAATGACTAATCAATTACCAACTTATCTGTTTATCTCTTCCAATTCCTCATCTAAAGAGGTCACTTAAATCTCTTGATCTGAACTCAGTTACTCCTGAGATTCCATATCCCCAGTTCTCAGGTGACTCTAACCTGGGGTCATCCCTGGGCTATCAAATTTAACCCTTCGAGAAGATAACCCTGACTTAGGGGCCTCCTTACCTGTAGTCAGTTGCTCCAAGTGACTATAGGTATAGGACTATTATAGGTATAGGTATTATAGGTATAGGACTATATTAATCTTGGTATAGGACTAGGAACCAAGAAAACTGGAACTACAGTCCTGATTTGCCACTGACTTCACGATGCCACCACAAAAAAATTATGAGTTAAAATCTTAATATCAATGTAATTTAAAACATTAAAAAATGAAAAGCATCTCAAATCTTATATAGGTAATAGAACTATTATTTTCATTTTATATTTATTTTATATATTTATATGGTATAGTTTTACTAGGAAGTATGTACTTTATGTTTTGTCTTTTTGAAAAGCACATTTCCAAGTTGCTACTTAAAAAAAAAAAAAAACTTCTAAAAAATAATTGATTACGAGGCTGGAGAGATGACTCAGCAGTTAAGAGTATGTACTGCTCTTACAAAAGACCCAAATTTAGTTCCCAGCACCTATGCCGGGTGGCCCACAATTGCCTTTAGCTAGGTCCAGCTCTAGGGCGTCTCATGCCCTCTTTTTGACTCCTCAATTACTTGCATGCATATGAACATACCTACATGAAGACACACATACCTAAACATAATTATAAATAAAGATAAATCTTTCACAATTAATTTTTAAAATTTGTACGTGTGGTTTATGTGTGCTCACATGCACGTGGTTATGAGGTACTCACATGTGTGTGTGGAGTGCCCACAGGAGGCCAGGGGAAGATGGTAAGTATTCTACACTGGTGCTCCTTGCCCTATTCCTCTGAGAGAGGGTCTTTCACTGAGCTGTGGCCAGACTGGCAAGCCCCACAAAGCTTCCTGTCTCTGTCTGCTTCTCACAGCACTGGGGTTCCAAAAACCTGGGTATAGCCACACCTGGTGTTTTATGTGGGTACTTATGCTCTCACAAAAACCATTCCTACCTACTGAGTCATCTCCGCTGCCCCTTGAAAACTTGTTACAGAACATAGAACTTACAAGCTGACCATCTGCCGGGCAGTGGTGGCACACGCCTTTAATCCCAGCACTTGGGAGGCAGAGGCAGACAGATTTCTGAGTTCGAGGCCAGCTTGGTCTACAGAGTGAGTTCCAGGACAGCCAGGGTTACATAGAGAATACCTGTCTCGAAAAACCAAAAACCAAAACAAAAAAACCAAAAAACAAAAAAACAAGCTGACCATCTTAACCACTTTTAAAAATACTGTTAGTTCCATAGTGCTTTGTATCCTGTCAAACAGATGTCTACCAAACATTGAATTCTTTAATTCAATATATTATATATAGAATATAATAATATATTCTATAATATATTATTTAATATTATATATATTTATATATCATATATAATATAGACTAATCAATAATATGTATTTTAATTAAAATACAATTGTATTTTGTACTTCACTCTTACCTTTCCTCAGTCTAGCCCCTTCCATGTGCCTCCTTTCAAAATTCATGGCCTCTGTTTCTTTTATTGCTATTGTTCCATATATGTATAAGTACATACATGTATTAATACAGCCCAACAAGCCACTCCGTTTAATGTTACTTGTGTGTATATGATTTCAAGGCTCATCACGTGGAATTGGGATAACCAGTGAAGGGGCTCATCCTCTGGGAAGCCAAATTCTCCATCTTTCAGCAGTCATAGCTTACCTGCAGTTCTTTGTCTAGGGCCCTGTGAGGTTTCCCCTTCTATGTTAGCACGTCTGCTGAGAATTGCTGTAGTTTTTGCTCTGTTTACGAAGCCATATTGTTGAGGCATAAAGGGTGTAGGTTCCCTGATGTTTCTATGAAACATATTATCACAGCTGATTTCTTGAATCCTCTGGTTCTTACCAATTTTTCATACCTTTTTTTTGTGATGCTCCCTGCATCTTGAGTGTAGGAGTTGTGCTGTATCCATTGGACACAGGAACCGTGATTGGTTGGTCTCTGCAGTTTGACACATAGTGGTTTCCTGCAGTAGTTTCTGTCTGCTGCATAGAGAGCTTTTCTGATAAGGGCTAAGAGCTACCTACATTTACCTGTGGGTAGTAAGGACGGGTATTAAAAAGTTCAGGTAGGAATTAAACAATTCCTGTTTTTGCCCATCCAAGCTCCGATAGCTGCCATTCTCATTTTTATGTCCTCCTGTAACTTAACACTACATGCATGTTCCTTGTTACATGTTTGTGCGTGTGCAATATCTGTAAAGAAGATGTGCTACACTTAAGGAGACCTACTTGTAGTGTGCTAAGCTGCTTTCCGTTTTCCTTAATGAATAATTTCACAATGAACAGCTTTGTCCTACAGTATTTGTTACAGGCATTATTACCAGAAATGGAATTAGTTTGATTCATAGTGTGGAATTACTTCTAAAAAGGTTTTCTATCAATTTGTAATTCCATCCTCAAACTATAGGACTCCTTGCAGTCGTCTCCCTAAACAAAACTCAAAGATACTGCTGGCAGTCTGTAATGAATATGGTGCTTATTGCATTTTGTGTAATATCTTTTTTCTTCAACCTTTCAAAAGCATCTTCACAGCACATGTATCGATTATAGTCAGCACATTGTACAATATGTCTCTTGAACTGATTCCTCTTGCCCAGCTGAGATTCTCCATCCAAGAGCTGCATCATCCCAGTTGTCTCTCTATGAGCTGCTCCTGCCCCCGGGAACCCTCTGTCTAGTCTCCGGTTCAATGAGATTGACTTTTTTCAGGTTCAGTGAAAGAGTGAGACCAGACAATATTAACTTCTCCTCATCTGCTTATTTCATGTAAGGTCACATCCTCCCGTCCATCCAAACAGGCTTTTCTTCTCCTTCTATGCCTACACTGTATCCTATTGTGCACATGTACCACATTAAAATTCATCCATCCTACTGGAACATGGGTGGTTCTTATCTTGGCTCTCCATCTAAGTCTTTGGTCTGTTTTGATATGAGTTTTGCATGGAATACAATTTTTCCACTTCAACCAAACATAATTGATTCCATGGCTCTTTCCTAGTTATATTTTCTGTTCTGTGATTTTCTGTTTTGATATTTTGGGTATAGAGTACTTTTTACAGTCAAAGAAATTATTTTTTTAAAAATAACCTGTTTGATAGATTTCGTGGGTCTTTCTATGGGTTACCCTCCTCCTCAGCTTCTTCCAGTCCCTTCCCTAAATGAACCACAGGGTCTCCAGCTTCTGTACATTGGTTAGGTGTAAATATCTGCATCTGATTCTTTTAGCTGCTTGTTGGGTTCTTGGAGGGCAGCCATGCTAGGCTCCTGTCTGTAAGCACACCATACCATCAGTAACAATGTCAGACCTTGGAGCCTCCCCTTGAGCTGGATTCTAATTTGGGCCTGTCACTGGACCTCCTTTCCCTCAGGGTCTTCTCCATTTTTGTCCCTGTAGTTCTTTTAGACAGGAATAAATCTGGGTCAGAGTTTTTGACTGTGGGATAGCAACTCATCCCTCCACTTGATGCTCTGCTTCATGGAGGTAGCCCCCAAGACCTCTCAGACACTGAGCCACCAACCATGCATCATACAACAGCTGATATGAGGCCTCTGACACATATACACAGAGGACTGCCTGGTCTGGCCTTAGTGAGAGAAAACGTACCTAATCCTCAAGAGACTTGAGGCCCCAGGGAGTGGGGAGGTCTGGCGGGGTGGGGACATCCTCTTGAAGACAGGGGTGGAGGGGAGGTTTGGGATGAGGAACAGTCAGAGGGCAGACTGGGAGAGGGATAACGACTGGACTGTAAAAAAAGATTAAATAATAATAATAATAATAATAATAATAAAATTACAAAAATTTAACCTGTTTGGAGTACTAAGGATATAGCCAAGGGCCTTACATATGCTAGGTGTGTGTGTGTTCTACCACTGAACTATATCCCTAATTTGGAAATGATACTTTTGCACCATTTTTATTATTGTATAATTTTTAGCTGGGAATCTTTGTTTTAAAACTTGCAGAAATTTGATTTTACTTCATAGTCATGAACCTGATATTTCAGAAGTTATCTGCTTCTTTTCACCTCTCATTTTGGATAGATGGATTCGTAAGTGTGCAAGTCTCATTATTTGTCTGTGTTAGTATCTACATTGGATTTTAACTCACCTTGAACTGTTTCCAATTATGATTAAAAAGTGACTAAAGTTCTTTCCAGCTGTTAACCAGATATCCTAAAAATTAATCTCACATTCAGCTTGTGATTATTTCTTTATAGAATACTAACTTCTTATATAAGAATATTTCTCTGCTGTTTACTCATCTTTCTGTCCCCTTCCTCTTCTTTCCCTCCCTCCCTCCTTCCTCCCTCCCTCCTTCCCTCCCTCCCTCCTTCCCTCTCCATCACTTCCTTCCTTCCTTTCTTCTTCCCTTTCTTTCTTCCTTTCTTCCTTTTTTTGTTTTGTTTTGTTTTGCTGTTTAAGTACAGGAATCACTGTGTAGCCCAGGCTGGCCTGGAACACTCTATATAGACCAGGCTGGCTTCTTGCTCACAGAGACTTGCCTGTCTCTGCTTTCCAAGTGCTGGGTTTAAAGGTGTGTGCCACACTTCTCACATCTGCTTATTTATTTTTCTTATTCTTTTGTTATTTTTTATTATTATTTGTGTTAAATCTAACTTAGATGGTTACTGTGGTCTGAGTTTAGTAAGATTTCTTTGTAGCTAGATAATGTGGTCATTTTTGTTAATTGTTCAATTGTTATTAAAGAATAGTTACTGATTAATGAGAGTGAATGTGTGTGTAGGCATACATGTATCCCAAGATGTCCTCCCTGGATGGAAGCAAGACACACATGTTGCACATCTGTCTCTGTTCTATTGGCTTCTCATTTCCTTACTTCATTTTTGCTTTTGTCCTAGGGATGTTAACTTTAGATTACTGTTATTTATCATTTATCTTTAAAAATTCATCCCATATACAGGCAACCAGTTGCTTCTATGTTTTCTCTTACTGCATCTTACATCTCATTTCTGCTAGAATTATTTTTCTTCTAGTCAACTCAGTGTCTATATACTTGGCAAAAGTCATTTCTTCTGAGAACCATGAGGGATCTCTCCCTTGCTTTCTTGTATCTATTGCAAGAATTATATTTCTACATTAAAACAAAATTAAATGGGTATAGGATCTATGAGTGGGAAGCAATCATTATATTTTTCAATTCATTACTGTTATCCACCTACAATGATTTCCTTTGTTAATCTGAAGTTCTAAAGTTTCTGATATTTAGAGCCATTCTTACTAGCGTGATTTTTAGTTTCATAGGTACATAATTAGTCTTGATTCTGTTGTTGTTTTCTTTCCTATGACTTGCCTTCATGACACAGAATTCTTATCAGTATTAATCCATATTGCTTTTCTAATATTTAACCATAAAGATGAAATAATAAATGCTATTCATACTGTTGACCACGCCCCACCAAATCTCTGCCAAGTGCTGAATGTTCTGTGCTATAAGTAATAACACATTATACTGTTCATTTCTTTTTAAGTGGCAGCTAAATAGCACGTTTCTCAAAAACTGAGTTTCTATATACAGGTAGCTTGCTGTGTGGGTGAATTATTGGCTTTATTGGCTTTTAAGTGACTCAGCAATTACTCAGATATAGGGAAGTTTGGGGAGGCATGTCAAAATAAAGCATGCTTCTTTAGGCAGCATAAATAAATGTGTCAATATGGAGTGATAAATTGAAGGTTTAAAAAGAAACGATACTCTAAACCAGAGATTCCCAAACATGGTTGCATCTTTGAGTCTGAACTTTAAAATGTTCTATGCTCAGACTGTACCCCTATTAAGTTAGAATATCTTGGGCTGGGTAGCAGACTCTGTGCTGGCTTTCACTCTTCAGCCTGCAGATGTAGCAGGGCGATGCAGGAATGGCCAATCCACAGGCTGGTACCTCAGTGTGATCTCCTAACCAGTAGCCCAGCCTCAGCTGAGAAGTTGTTCAGAGCACAGAGCATCAGGCCCCTCACAGATGCACTCAGTCTGAGTGTAAACATCTTAAAGCCTGGAGCATTCCTGTGCTGACCAGATTAGACCAGAATGCTTCCAAACCAACTGTAGCCAACTAATTCCCCCGTGGTCTATTTATATGAACAGAATTGCACGGCCATGAAGCTATACCTGCTTGTTTATATGTTATTCACAGCAAAATTGAGTCCTTGAACAGAAACTAACATATTTATCGACCTCAGACCTCTGTAGCCATGTGCATACACACACTACAACACACACACACACACGCACACATACACACACACACAGAAATCCAAATAGGCTTCTTCTAGCAACCCCACCCCCACCTCCACCCCCATGATTTTGAACTAGCCCACTACAGGCCCAAAACCAGGTGGCAAGACCTCTGAAACTAAGACAAAATATGAATTTTCTTTACAGCATTGATTGTTTCCATGCTGATTTACCACAACAATAGAAGAATGACACAGCTCCTGTGAGGCCAGCTTGAACCTGGAATGGTCTGATGATGATGATGTGGTTCAGAGAAGGGGCCACAAGCCTGGGGTTTGGGTACAGTTTAACGCATTTGGGTGTAAAACATGGCCCTGTTGCTTACACATGTATGTAAAATGTATAATATATGTAGTATACTAGACACACTATCCTTAGATGTTGTCCTTTTTTATAAAGATTTTTAAAGATAAGGCTTTTTATATATAAAAAATAATTTAAAACATAGGTAATCAATAATAAAAATTTGCTTTATTTTTAATATTATTACTTTACTAATAGTTAAAGTTGTCAGTGTAATTATATGCCGTGTGTGTGTGTGTGTGTGTGTGTGGTGTGTGTAGGTGTATACACCTGTGTATGAATATGTGGAGGCAGAGGTTGACATTGGGTGTCTTCCTAGTTTGCAGTCTCTCTTCTTTTTTCAGATAAGGTCTCTTACTGAATCTGACTCTCACAGAGTTGGCTAGAGTGACTGGTAGGCAAGGGATCTTAACATTGTGGCACACATGTACCCATACTCTTACACACATACATTCAGCATACACATATGTACACATGCAGAAAGACTAAAACAAATAAATAATAAAAGGAGATGATGTCAGGTCAAGATGGGTGTGTATTAGTTACCATGTTGCTGATGTGATAAAATGCCATAATCAGAAGCAACTTAGAGAAGGTAGAGGCATGAAGGCAGGAGAAGAGAAGAGAGAGAAGAGAGGAGAGAGAGAGAGAGAGAGAGAGAGAGAGAGGAGGGGAGGGAGGGAGGGGAGGGGAGGGAAAGGGAGAAGGGGAGAATATGAATGGGAAGGCAGATGATGTTATAAACCTTCAAATCCTGCCTATTGACATACTTCCTCTAGCAAGACTTTATCTCCTAAAAGATTCATACCCTCCCAAACAACAAACTTTTTGTGGGGACAAAGTTTTTATATACATAAATCCCAGCATGATGCTACTGGGTGTCTAAAGGGTTTCGACTTTTGTCTGTGTGAAGAGAGAATTTTGAGCAGCGACCCCAAGAGTTCCAGGTTAAAAATCTATGAGGAAACTGTTGTGAACTATATTGACTGAAGAGTTTAGGCTACAGACCACCGAGGGCTGATGTTTTTATGCCACATAGGACTTTTCTGTTTTGTTAGTGAGACTTGATGCTAAGGCAATGCCCTCTAGAGGCAATCAAAGAAACAAGCCGTTCTCTCTTCAGCTCCCAAGAATCTTGATTTCCCAGTACCTGGGGTTCCTCTTTCTGGTAGACACATTCCTGTACTCTTCTCTCCAGGAACACTTCTTTGAGAGCCAAAGTGCCTGCCCCATCTTTTCCATAGACTCTATTGGCTTTGCACTGTCTTTTGGGTAGTTCCCATTAGGAAGATACTCAGGGTTAGCTGAGCGGGCATCCCTAACAAGATTATAGGTTGTCCTTGTTTGCTTTCTGTTCTTGTGATAAACACCATGATCAAAAGAAACTTAGAAAGAAAAGAAAAGTTTTTATATTTTATAGTTCATTATCCAGGGAAGCCACTGACCCGGCCCGCGGGTCCAGTTAATCGTTGGGATCGAGGGGGACCTCACCTGTAAAAGAACACGAGCAAGAGAAAAGATGAGACCAAGCAAATGTAGCCTTGTCAAGGTCTACTTTAATGCAGAAGCGGCTTACAAGATATGCTCTAGTCAAGGGAGGAAGGGGAACAAGGAACAGGGTGGGGACTCTATCAACTCTCGATAAGGTCAGTCATCCGGGGGAGCATTCTGTGTTTTTTCCCCAGAATGTCCCGGGGCAACAGTTCTTTACGAACAGGAAATTCTTTCTTAGCTGAAGGTCAGGTTCTCCCAAAAGAGTCAGTTTCTCATAAAGTCAATTCATTACAAGCAACTTTTGTTAGCTGGGATGGTGGTCCAGGGTCCCCAACAAGCCACGGCAGGAGCTCAAAGTAGCTTTAAGCAGTAACCATGGAGGAATGCCGCTTACTGGCTTACTCCTCTCTGGTTCACTCAGCTTGCTTTCTTTTACAGCCCAAGCCTAGGTATGGTACTGCCCATAGTGGACTGGTCCCTCCTACATCAACTAACGATTAGCAGAATGCCTCACAGACATGCCTACAGGCCAGTATAATCTGGGCATTTCTTCAGTTGATCTCTCTCTTCTCAGATGACTCTAGGTTTTTGTCAAGTTGACAGTTAAAGCTAACCATGATCTAGGTAGGCTCTATGCCCTCTCCACTCCTTGTATTCCTATATTCTTTGTATTTATATTCCCTACCTCTACCAAGGAAAATCCTTTATTGTATTATGTTCTTGGAAGTTATTAGTATATGGCAATCTGTAAACACCATTATTTAAGAATAAGAAGAAAAAATTCAACTTGAAGTTTAGGGAAGTAGTATTCTATCTTTGCTTCAAATATAATATATATATATTTCAAATTTTATATATATATATTTGAAAATATTTTAGTTGCTGATTTTAGTCTTATAGAGTTACTTGAGTAGTTGTCAAAAAATGTTTATTACAAAATTCTGAGTTTTGCCCAATTGTTATCAGTGTTAGTTTTTCATCTGAGATAGACAACTGAGAAGTAGGAAAGATTGATTTGGGGTTGTAATTTTGGAGGCTGCAGTACATGGTCATTTGGACAAAGTGTCACAGTGAGAGCGTTTGCTAGAAGGTCGCTGCTCACCTGGAGGAGGCTGGTAAGTGGAGAAGAGAAGGTGAGGCTGGGATTCCAACATCATCTTTCAAGATATTCCCCATAAGGCCCATCTGTTAGATGCCCATTTTCCACTGGTGCCAGAGCCAGAGACTGAGCCTGTCAGACATGAGCTTCAGGGGAACACTTAAGACTTAAATGAGAGCATTTGGCACTTCCTGTTTTAGTGTCTTCCCCAAGTCTGATGCTTATATTCAGTGTTTAAATGATTATTATACTTGGAAGGTGGAAACAAACAAACAGACAGATATGGCTTGGCTCTTTTAATCTCTTACCATTTTTTCATTTCTAGAGAGTTCTTTTCTGTTGTGTCCTGGCCCATTCTGTCTATACTTCCTTTTACTCCTCCGTCCAGTCTCTGTGATCACCACATCATTGCTGTTTACCTGCATTGAGTTCTCCCCGCTCTACTGCATCTCCTGCTTCTTCCTTGTTGTAGTAGAAAAAACTCAATCCCAATGCATTTCTACCCCCACCTTTTATAATTCAGTCCCCAGATAAAAGACACATATGACCTTTATATTTATAATAAGTCTTTATCAGCATTAATGTTGGGTAGATATCTATCCTCTATGCTATCAAAATCTATTTCCTATTGATAACCCCAAGTTATTATTTACTATGTTTCTTCTGGGATGCTCTTAACTCCAACTACTACAACTTAACTCTAGCCCTCAGGGCCATGCTTTCCTGACTCCTAACCCATGGCATCTTACTCCTCTTTTTGCTTCTTCTCTCCTTCCTTATGGTCTCCTATGACCCTAAGGCCAGGAATACTAAGCCTTGCCTATCTCAATTCTGCCCAGCTATAGACTTTATTCACCAATCAGAAATGACTTGCGGGCAAGGTCACAGAGCCTCTCTTGGGTCTACTTTCGGAAAGGACTCTTTGATCTTTGAGGCATCTAGGTCTTAGGGGCTGCATTTAGCATTACAATACATAATAACAGAGCAAACCTCAACATTGTTTTCACTGTTTTGATGCAATGGCTGTTCAGATTTGGATTTCAGCAGTGTAGACAGCCTCCCAGCAGTCTGGTAAGACTGTGTTCTCAGCTTCCAAACCTCTTTGCTTTCTCTTACCTTGATTCTCATGCTTGCCTGTGGTGGTTAATAAAAACTATAGAAATATTCTTTAGAAAGGTAGGAACATGGTTTCTGAAAATCACCTCTTGTTCACAAGGATGGATTCTCTTCTGATGAGAAATGCTCCCATAGAACCGTTACCACTTTCTCCTCTTCCTTTGTAAATCCAGCACTCCCACCTCTGAGCTGTAGGTTGTTTTGACTTGTTAGCAAAACAATTCTACACTGGTATAGTTAGAGTACTTTTTTGTTCAAGGTGATCTGTACCTGGGCTTCACTGTGGAGGAGCAGGGTGAGCTCTCTAGTGACGCTCGTGGCTTGCTTCATCTCATCATGCACACTAAACTTCCTTCACAGCCTCCCTTAAGGGGAACAGAATAATTCTCACCCTGTACATGTAGCTACCAGCTCATCCACTGTGCTCAGGGCCACATCTAGCACTTGAGGTTCTTTTGAAAGCATAGGAGAAGAAATCCCTCAGGAACGAGCTCCCCTAAAGCCTGCGGATGGCATTTGGTAAGCACTTCTCCAGGGCAATGTTGAGGGTCTTAAGATCCATGGCTGGTTTGGATCATTTTGGTTACATGACTTAGACAGAAATAGAGTGACCCTTGAAGAAAGAAAAGGAGAGACAAAGGAAGAAGCAGAGCACCTCTGCAATCCCACCACTTGGGAGGTGGAGGCTGGAGGATCAGTTTTCTATAGAGTGGTTTTTTTGTTTTTGTTTTTTGTTTTTTTTTTTTTGCTTTCGTTTTTGTTTTTGTTTTGTTTTGTAGTCTGCCTGGCTACCTGACACCCTATTTCTGAAAAACAAAAGAAAACAAAACAACTCATTGATTCTTGTCCCTCTCTACTTAGAAGCTGTAACTCTTCCATTCCAGAGAGGCTATGGATGCAAAAAATAATTGGCACTAGTAAAAATGGAACTATTAAAATTTTGAATTCCAAAGTTGTGAGGTGTGGTATTTTATTGATCTGTGATTATTTTCTTTTCTCTTTTCTCTTATTTATAACTGGGAGAAAATTTAAAATATTGTAGAACATGGGTAACTCTCTGGGCTATAGCCTTTATTTTATCAGGGCTGAAAATAAAGATTAAAAAAAAATCTCAAAGACATAAGGTGATCCGATTTATTCTTAATCTGATCTTAAGCACAAGGGTTACCCTGAGTGATCCCAGTTCCCAGTATTTTTCAGAGACCCAAATTCTGCCAGACCACTGTGTAGCTCAGAAACAGCTTTACATCAGAGCTCACCAGAGGAGATGCGGGCCCCCTCCTCCAGCTTGTCCCCTTATATGGTTTCAAACAGCTCACATTTAACTGGAAAGCCCATTCACCAGCTAAGATTAAACCAGTGAAGAATCCAAATGAAGAGACAGGTCCAAGGTACTGGAGCATTTATCTTCGGCAAGGCCTTGACGGCCTCTGAGCAGACTCGAGTGGCCTGACTCAGACAGCAGGCTGTGAGCACGACAACCAAACCTTAGAAGTAACATCACTGTTTCCTTTCTGTTTCCAGGCTTGAGATTTTTAAGAGCTCTCAGACTGATACAGTTTTCAGAAATTTTGCAGTTTCTGAATATCCTTAAAACAAGGTAAGCTGCTCATTCTTGTCCTCTGCCTATCTGGTTCCTTAGGGTGGGCTGTAAATACTAAGTGTATCTGTTTTCTCGCTGTGTTGTGTTAAAAAACGATAGAGTTCCGTTATTCCCAGGAAGAGCAACATGTCACAGAGCTGGAGAGCTCACCTACCAAGGTAAGGCTTGCAGTGTTCTCTTCTGCAGGGTCAGGGAGAAATAGGAGAAAGGCGGAGATGTGGTTATACATGTGGGGAAGAGGATATAGTCTGGCAAGGTCACATGGCTGGTATCTAGGCACTAAGGTGGTCTGCAACATTGGCATTGGAAGAGGCCCATCCATTGTGGATGATGGATGGGCTTGCTCACTGACTGGGAAGTCCCTGTTGCCAGGTCCCAAACATCCCTTTAGTCACCACTAAATAAGACATTGAACTTGGCCATAAAGGCAAGAGAAGCGATGCTCTTTGACAAGCAGTCATGAAGCTCATACAGCAAAGAGAAAATCATCTCATTCTTAAGCCCGTTTGAGCTGTCTCACTTTATAGCCATAGAACTCTGAGGTATGCTCTGCAAATTGCCTTGTGGGGGAAACCCTAAAATCCTCCAGTCAAATGCACCATGACTGCTTCTGTTAACTGCATTATGATCTGCAAAACACAGCTAGAACAAGGCTAGAAATTCCATAGGGGAGCCCCTGCCTGAGGATCTGTCAGTGCCCAGAGCTGGCCTGAAACCTGGCTTGTTCTGGTAAGCACACTAATAAAAGGGTCAGGAGCATTCTAACAGGGTGTGACTATGGCTCATAAACTTCTCCTAGGAAATTACATTTTAAGAAGACCCTTTTGAATGTTCCATTTCCTCTTTGGTTGGCCTTAATGTGTCTGATGAGTGACAGAAAGCAGGACACCTCTGTGTTGGGCTGTGTATAATTAATGTACCTGCTGCTCAAGGGTTTGGATTCTGTTGGTTTCCTACTCGTGAAATCTGGACCCAGCTTCTTGAATCTGTTATATCTGGCAACTGTGCTTTTATTTTGTTATGGATTCTTATTTTAATTCCATATCATCATCCTTTCCAATTATTCATTTGTATCAGTAAGAGATAAAATTCACTTTCAATGGAGAGGTAAAAGAGCTATGAAACTCTCTTAAGTCATGCCTTATCCCTTTATCTTTTATCTTCGGAGGTAAAAATTTATTGCTTCTCTATTTTTGATTTATAATACCATTCATAGATAGTGATTTTTAAATGTCCTTTAAGTAGTCGTAAACTTGTTTTACCTTTTTATAGATCTTCTATGCAGTAAGCTTATATTGCTTTTGAAATAGAAGTGATTAACAAAGCTAGTGTATCTAACTAGATCCTTTAATCCCAGCACTAGGGAGGCAGAGGCAAGTGGATCTCTGTGAATTTGGGGCTACTTGGCTCTATATAATAAGATCCTGGCTAGCCAGATCCACAGAGAGAGACCTTGAATAAAAAAAAAAAAAAAAGAAAGAAAGAAGCATATCTAATATGAACTTGTGTATACTGAACTTGTGTTACAAAGCAGATCTTGCCCCCCACCCCTACTCCCAGGGAGTATCTAGCGGGTATCCAGTACCAAACTTGGGGCTTGTTTTATAGATTTGTGTTTTAGCAGGGGTTAGGTGGGGTGCTATAATAGAACTGTACACTTGCTCTCACATATCCTTCGGTTTCTTTCTTCTGTTTCTCATTGACCTCATAAATCAGTGATACTTGTTCTTTGACACTGGGACTCAGAAGATCCTTGCAATAATGCAGAGAGAACAGCATTCCCACCCTCCTCTTCCCATGCAGATCCCCTCTGAATGACCACCATTGAGTATCTTTTACCAGCCTTGTGCTAGGGCACTCACCCATTTCACACCCGTCAGCAAAGATGGCCTTTCTTGTAGATTCAGAAGTTGGATATGGCCATCTTGGACAGCAGCCTCTTCATAGCTGTCTAGTTATGATGCTTCTTTATTTCCTAAGCAAAGGGGGAAGAGAGTAGAAGTTTCTGGCTGGAGGACGGTGGGGCTGTTCTTCTGGAGGCAGCAGCTCTTCAACACAGTAGCAGCAATTGAGTATCTGCAATTCTAGCCCTCAAACATCATTTTCTCAGGACCCCCACTTCCCACACAGGAAGTTCTACTCTCAGACAATGTCTTTCCTCAGACTGTTCGTGTCCTGGGTTTCTATTATTTACAGTTACAACCAGGTAGCCACATGAATCCTGTGAATCTAAGGTGAACATCTATGTATGCTAAAGTGAATGTGGATGGTGAGTGCCCCAACAAACGTTGTGGTTAGAGGTCTCATGGAGTTGGAACTCAAAACCAGGCCTCCTGCCAGAGTGTAAGTGTTAGAACAGGGTGAGCCCAGGTCTAGGATACACAGAGAGTTGCTGAACTGGGCCAGGCAGGAGCTGTGCAGCAGGAAGGGTCTCTATGAGGAGAAGAATGAACCCTTGAGAGAAATCAAGTGTCTGTCATTCTAGTAGGGCTGTGGAGTGGGCGCATGAAGGGTAAGAAAGATGGGCTGAGTTCCATCAGGTTATTTGTAGAAAGTACACAGTGAGAGAATATGACACCTGTGGGAACTTTGAGCCATTCTGTGCTCATGAATATGTGGTTGACATAAGGAGGATGAATTTAGGGTAGGGAGGCAGAGACCAAATCTCCAGGTCCAGAGTAACACTTCCTTCAGCTGCAGGTACTCTAGAAGTGTGGAGACACTTTCCCCTTGGGGTGCCCAACTACACCCTGCTTCTTGTTTCAGACATTCCAAGCTTGTTTCTCAAAGCTCTGTGCAAAAAATGAAGCCCAGGTTTCTAGGGTTTCGGCCTTGGGCAGATTCTCTTGTGAGTCCTGGATACTCTGATGCTTTCATGGTGACTTTTTAGCAGGAAGTGGGGTGGTAAGCTGTGTCACCATTATTAGGAAAATTCTGTTTGGCTTTCCTTGTAGTGATCCCTGCCAGTCTGAGGTATTAGGGAAGGAGGGAGACTTTACAAATATGATAAAAATAAGGGTTTGAAAACTGTGGTTTTATTTTGTATTCTTCCATTGCTTAGTTCATCTCAGAATTGAAAGAAGTGGGACACAGCAGTAAGTGTGACAGGGGAGGGGGATAATTAAGAGAACAACAGAAGGAACCAGAGTGAGCAGGAGGACAGGTAGGGGACCGTGTAGCCAGAATCAGGGCAAGTCCCCAACTGGTAGGTTAACAGGGCTTCTCTGTATCCTGAGATGGCCTATTTAAGGAAGACCAGAGATTCTGGGTCATCTATGCAAGCTTCTGGAAGTTCGGCAGTCATTCTACAAGCCAGTGAGTGAACTTTCAGTGCTGGGTCATTTGTTCCACATGAAAACTAGATGAAATCTGCTTAAGGGCTTCAATTCCACATCTCATTCAGCATAGTCAATAATGTTTATTAAAACATGGATTACCTAGTACATTTTTTCCAAGACAAAAATGGTCTCATGGTTTCCTCTAATTGTTTAAGTAACATGTGCTTCCTGTGAACATTTGTACCATATGTAAGAGTGTAAAGGGTGAAGTAAAACACTCTGCCCTGTGCTGTGTTCAGAAAGCCATTGCTCTCTGCTGTGAAAATATTCTCTCCGATGTAGCCTATGTGCACAGCCACTAACCAGTTACCTAAGCAATACATGCAGGGAACATTTTTGAGATTACTTTTGATATATATAACCTTAGACATGGCTCCAAGGCTGTTTGTGAAGTAGGATATTTGCTATGGAGATTCCAGTGTACCAGGTGGAAGCCTGACTGTGTGGGTTGCTTAGGTTGAAGGGTTATTTGGAGAGCAAGATGGAGATGGTGAAGGATTTTAATTGGGGGAAAAAGTATGGACATAGCATTTTGAAAATCCATGTTTCCACTAGTTGTATAGAATTGGTTTGAAGTATCTAAGATTTACTAGGTCTTAAGAACAGAAAGGAACAGTAGTTCATAGAAGGGCTTTTGAGGCCAAGCCTCAGAACAGGTTAGGTGGACAAGAGGAGACTGATACAGAAATAACTAAAGAACAGACTATTGAGATAACTTAGACATGACACAACTTGATTTTGATTCATTTTGTATCGTAAAGTTCATTAATCTCAGCGTAGCCTGGTTCAGTCAACACTCCAGTTTGAGACACTTCTTAGCTACCCAGTAAATGTTGCAACAAAAAGATAAAAATGGATGTTGGCTTCTGGCTGTGCCCTCAACCAAAAGCAAGGTAACAGTCAGCAGGAGGGCCGAATTTGTACTTTCTTATACAAGGTGGCTGGCATGTTCAGGGTTAACCAGATCGTGTTCTATTTTCTATAAGGGCAGAGATGAACCCTTGGCAATGTTGGGTTTACTGCTGTAATCTTAGGAATCAGACTCTCTCTCCCAGTACCCAGGGCTCCTCAGAAAGGTCACTGCTCAGTCAGTCTCTTGCTTACCTATTGATGAATCACTGTGTCCACCCCTAGCAGTGACAGAGTACAGTGTTAGTCAGACTGCTAAAATCCTGAAAAAACAACTTAAGGGAGGAAAGAATTATTTGGGCTCAGAGTTTCAGAGGTTTCTGACCAATGGCCAGATGGCTTTGTTGCTCCTGCCTGGTAGTGAGGTGGAGTATCCTAAGAAAGCAAAGTTGCTCACCTCACAGCTACCTGGAGAGAGGGAAAGTAGATAGGGAATGGGAAAAGACATCAGAGACAAGATGTAGCTACCAGGAATACATCCCTTCTAATCTACTTCCTCCATCTAAGCTCCATTTCCTAAAGTTTTAAGACCCTCCCAAAATAGTATCACCAAATGGGGAGCAAGTCCTTTTAACATGAGTCCTTGTGAAGCATTTCCTGCTGTGGTGGTTTGAATGAGTCCTAGAGGCTTGTGTATTTGAATACTTGCTCCTAATTAGCTGGAACTGTTTTGGAAGGATTGAGAAGCATGGCCTTGAAGGAAGTGTGTTACTGGGATGGGCTTTGAAGTTTCAAAAGCCATATCATTCCCTTCTCCTGCCTGCTGATAAGGACAGTGCTCCCAGCTTCTGCTCTAGGGCCATCCTTGCTTATCTGCTGCCATGCTTCCAGACATGATGGTTATGGACTTGCCCCAATACATGCTTTTTCCCCTATCAGTTACCTTATTCTAGTATCTTATCATGGCAATAGAAAAGTAACTAAGACATATACCAAACCAGAGCAGCCACAGAGAATTCATGGATGGGAACTCAGAAGTTTCCATGGAAACACAAAAGTGACATTTAAGAGAAAGAGAGGGAGAGGGAAGGGAGAGAGAGAGAGAGAGAGAGAGAGAGAGAGAGAGAGAGAGAGAGAGAGAGAGAGAGAGAGAGAGAGAGAGTTTTCAAGATAAGATCACAATCCTTCCTTCAAGGCAAAGAGCTAGACTCTGCATGGTTGGTGCCACTCTAACTATTGATGATTCCATGATTGATCCAAGCCTTTGAGCTTGGCAAGAATGGCTGCATATAGCTATCTCCAATGACATTTTTTGCCACAAACAAACAACGTCTTCTCCTGGCAACACCTCCCTCCTTCTAAGCAGTCCTCTTCCAGATGGCAAAGTCCACATCACAGAGGACAGAGAATATTCATCAGGGTTAATCTTGCAGGTTTTCTACATAGCTTTCAGATATTAACTTGGTCATAGAGTTCAGTTTGGAAGGCCAGTTCCTCATGCAAACAATCTACAATATTGCCGATGCCATACAAATAATCAGCTTTCCACAACAAACCTGGTCTGTCTCAGCAATGGTGATTAAATGTTCTGCACTCAGCAAGAGCTCCCTTAAGCACCATTAATATCCCAGTGACAATCATTTAGAGATTAATAATCACCATATTTAGGCCATTTTCCAAAGCACTAAGAGACATCAGTAGATTTAATATCTTGAAAAGACTCCACGTGGTTGTGGGTGGCACAGTGCTTATTCAGGCCCTGAGGATTTGGGAGTCTGTACGTGACTCAATTAGGTGTTGAATTCTCCCCTGGAAAGTAAGAGCAGCACATACCTCCCCTCTCTTTGCCACAGGCTGCCTGGTCTCCCACTTCCTTCTCTTTGAGGGTTGCTATTTTAGAGGACTTACAAGGTAGAGACGGAAATGAGCCGTCCTGCTTTGGTTTTCCGCTTCTGACTTTTGATTTTTAAGTTGGTAATTCTATCCTCAGTGAGAGAACTTAGTTTGAGATGAGATGAAGCATAGAGTGACCCACTGTGGTGTCTAGGAAAGGCTTGAAGATCAGGATTTGGCACAATCCTTGGGAGTGCCAACTTCAGACCACAGCATCTAGAGCCATGGAGCTAACTCTATCAGGCCACAAAGTGGACAGATCTGGGAAAATTCTGGATGGGAGCCATTTCTGTTATGTTTAGGCAAGTAGCAGAATGACTGGGTCCCAGAGGGAATGGCAGACTTTCTACATATCTGTACTCAGGCCTTGGGATTTTACTTCTCTCTCTCTCTCTTCATCTCTTTTGGGCTTGTTCTTGGGAAGTCTCAGCTAGCATGGGTTTTCAGGGATTGTATCTGAGAAGGATGAGAACTCTCTTCCACAAAGTTCCTGAAAAGTGTGTCTAACAGGCTTATCTGTTGGCTGACACTTATGTTGGCCACATTCTATTGAACTACTTAGTCAAGGGAGTCCTTGGTTGACACTTTGGTCTCCCAAGTCAGTAGCTGTGGGGAGATGGGTCCTTAGGAAGTGATGACAGGCAAACTACAGAGTAAGGGAAAAGAAGGTCCTGGAGTCTTCCTATACTGTGTTCCCAGTTACTTATATGAGGCCTGACACTTACCAGCTGTGATTCCCAGGCAAGCTTTACAAGCTCCCTAAGGCTCAGTTTCCCAGGTGGTGAGTGACAGCAGTGTTCACACCTACCACCTGCATTAAAGGAAAGGGTGAAACTCAGAAGAGGGGGAGGACTCAGGAAAGTACTTAGTACATAACAAAGCCTCAGCAGTCCTCGGGAACTGCAAATGGTAATCCTGGCAAGAGCCAAGATGCACAGGATGGACAGTCTGTTGTTTTTCTGGCATATGGTTTCAAACCCAGAGGATGTCATCCCACACACCTCAAAAGGCCAGCTTCACCCACAGCTTTGGAAGTATACTCATTCTTGTCCTAAGCTGTCAGAATCAACTCCAGGCAAACCAAGAACTTGGATTCCTCTCTTCAGTTATGTAAGTTTAAGCAGAGGAAAGCGCCATGCTTCATGCTTCAGTCAGGAAAAATGATGACAGCCTTTGTTAGCAGGCTGAGCCATAGCCTCCATCCTGGCCTTTTAGCAGTACACTCAAGATCCAAAACCTAGCAGCCATCAATGACACTGACACTACACTGTGGCTGTGGTGTAATAGATTTGAAAGTGGCTTAAATGGCCACAGCTCCATTTGTAACTGTGTGGCCTTCTGAAATAAACTTGTGAGATCCCCAGATGATCTTGAGAGATCCTATGAGAAATTAGTCAGTATACATCAAACATCAGCATGGTGGTATGTGGGTTAGCACTGTGTACATACTGTGAAAGCCTCAGTTGTCACCATTGTTAACCTTCTAAGCTGTTAGAAAGTAGATCATATATTACCCAAGAGAAAGAAATAGGCAGAAAGAGGGCAGTGATATCATAGATGGATTACCCAAAGAGAAGCTTCTTCAGGGGCTGTGTCTTACGGTTTCTATTGCTGTGAAGAGACACCATGATCGCAGCAACCCTTATAAAGGAAAACATTTAATTGGTGCTGATTTAATGTTCAGATGTTCAGTCCGTTATCACCATGGCAGGAAGCATGGCAGCATGCAGGCAGATATGGTGCTGGTGAATGAGCTGAGAGTTGCACGTCTGGATCCACAGACAGTAGAAGTGATTGTGAGCCACACTGGGCACAGCTGGAGCATATGAGATCGAAAAACTCACTCCTACAGTGACACACTTCCTCCAAAAATACCCCACACCTACTCCAACAAGGCCACACCTCCTAGTTGTGGCACTTCTTATGGGCCAAGCATTCAAACACATGAGTGTATGGGGGCCGTGCCTGTTTAAAGCACCACAGCTTTCATTAGGCCAGTAATGAGAAAACAGGAGATTGGAGACAGATTTCTTTTCCGCAAGCTGAAAGTGATGGAAACATCATTAAACATAACTTCAGGACGACTGGCATTTAAATCGGGATTGTATTCTAGATCACATTGCTGAATTCAATTCATTTTCTGAGATACAGCTGTGTCCCGATTCTACTGCATGGTGTCTGTTCTTCGGAGCAGACTGTGCAGTGATTAGAGGTTGCGCTGTGCTGTCCACAACACAATGGCTCAAACAAAACAAATACACCCAGAACGAATTAACACACTGAGGAAAATAAGGCAGACTATGCAGAGATGATGAAGATGTGGGGAAATGTCAGTTTAGGTGAAGGACACACAAAGTTTTATTTGCTCTTCTCTCTGGTTTCTTTTTAATATATATTTGAAGGGTTTTGTTTTAGATAAGTTAGGTTTTAGCAAAGTTTGAGGGGTCAATGTAGGGTCCAGCTGTGATTTTCCTACAGACTCTGTTGAGACCCTCATTCCTGACCAGTATCTCACCTGAGTCAAATTTCCTTATGATGACAGCAGCCTGCCTCTGCCCCAGAGGGGCACTGTGACACCATCAGGCCCTTCCAAACGGGTCTTCTCTCTCTAACTTTGGGACTCTTCTTGTCTCCTTTGCACAGTAATTCCATCAAGCTGGTGAATCTGCTCTCCATATTTATCAGCACGTGGCTGACTGCAGCTGGATTCATCCACTTGGTAAGTAGCCATGAAGACCCTGCCTTCCTGGCTGGCATGGAGCAGACCCTTGCTGGGCCATTTTATTACTTAACATTTGTTTCTTTGGGAAGAGACAAGTTTAGTTGTACATACAGGAAAGAGGGGCAAACTGCACAATTTTCAGAATTCCCTCCCCTTTACTCCCACCCCACAAACTAGTTCCAAATGGTGAGTAATGTTCCTAGGATCAACCTATACTTTTCAGCTTTACCTGTATTGCTTCAGGGAGACTTGCCTAGTTTTTCATTCTGTATGCAATAACCTCAGAAGGCCACAAGATGGCAGTGCTTCCACAGCAAACGCCCAGAAAAAGTCTGGTGCTGATGCTGAAAGTTTGAAGTTCAGCAGCTCTTTGTAAACAGCAAATGAAGATCCCAGGATGAGTCCCCCTTCTCTCACGCAGAACTCGCTTGCTAGATGACTTCTCAAGTCGTTTCCAAACCCCCCAAATGTTTTTGTTTTTTTAATTAATGACTCTTTGAATGCTATTACCAAGCCAAACCCTTCTTATCTCCCCAAGGTAGATTTCTCTAGCCTGCTTTCAGAGAGTGGAGTTACTATGAAATGCACATTTTATCTGCACATAAACTGTTACAATCCAAAGGAGACTAAAAAAATTTGAATAAGTGACTTTGTCTCCATTTGCTAAGCAAGATAATTATGGATTTTATACAATGCTGCATATATTTTTTAATTATGTGTATGCCTGTGTGTTAGTGTAGGGATATGTACACATATGTACCCATGGAGGGAAGCAGAGGGCTTTAGGTCCCCTGGGGCTAGAGTTACCAGAGACTTTAAGCTAGTAGAAGTGAATGCTGGGAACTGAACTCCAGTCCTCTGCAAGAGCAATGGTTCTTAACCATTGAGCCACCTCTCCAGTCCCTATGCACAGTCAAATCTTACTCTTTATTATTCAATCACTTCTGAAGGCAATTGCCAGTTCTGGGTTCAGGTTCCCCAAATCCTGCATTAACACCCACTCTCTGCTCCTTCTGGGCTTCAGCCAAGCTCACAGGTCTGAGTGGCTGTACAGACCCCAGAAACTGCAGCCCAAGCAGAAACTATGGACTCGATGGCCCTTTACTGAGGTTGTCTGCAGCTGTTCAGTCCAGTGGTTTTGTGTGTGTGTGTGTGTGTCTGCAGTTCCCAAGAGGTCACTCCTCTTGCTCCAGAGGAAATTTCCAAACCTGGAAGCTCAGACTTGCCTGTGGGCTCGAGTGGAGAAAGACATCAAACCCAGAAGCCAAGATGGTGTTTGGGATTCAGGCAGTAGATGTGAGGTTGAGTCTGGTGTCCTTGTTTACAATGATGAGAGGAAGTGTGAGGCCCTCTGTGGAAGGTCTAGAGTATCAGCAGGAATTGCCAAGGGAGCAGCAGAAAGAGGCATCTCACACCTGCCTTAGAGAGACTCTGTAAAGGTTGTGCAGGAAAACACAGCCATGATGCCCCACCCCATCTCTGTTCTTCCCTTGGTGCCCTCCTCAGTCAGAGGGCATTCCCTGCTGCTATATCTACTTCCTCTTCTCTGACACCCCCTGAGGCTTTCTGGTGCATCATTCCCTAGTGACTAGCAATGAGAATCGTCTGTTCTGTACTGAGAATAAGAAGCTTAGGCAACAGCAGCTTTCTGGAACTCTGGGCATCCTGGTTCGCATACACTACACATATGAACATCTGATGGATTTCTTTTCTCTCCCTCCCCCATCTTGCTGTAGGTGGAGAATTCAGGGGACCCATGGGAAAATTTCCAAAACAACCAGGCACTTACATACTGGGAATGTGTCTACTTACTCATGGTCACAATGTCAACAGTGGGTTACGGGATGTTTATGCAAAAACCACGCTTGGACGCCTCTTCATGGTCTTCTTCATCCTCGGGGGACTGGTAAAAAAGAAACCTCTTTCTTATTGTGTCCATTTTAATGATTATTAATATTTGCCAATACCCACTTCCTCAGACATAGTGTTTTTATGTGTTTTTGCACTGGAAGCAAGTTACCACCTTAATGCAACCAGGCGAACTAAATCCAAATACCATAAATGACTTTGTTGTGTATTTCTTTAGTGTTATGCTTATCCCTTAGAACCAGGCATATTGTCCTCATTGGGGACAACCATGTAGCTAGGAATAACCCTAATTGTTTTAAGGGGGGCATGCCATTAATAAATGAGAGTGTCCTTTAGTAGTGAAATTCAATATCAGATATAGTAGCTGCTGCTGACTCTGGTAGACGTTGTCCAGATTCTGTAGACAGATGGCGGTTTCAAGAGTTCCCCTCCCCTTTATGTCCCGCCCCCCAAACTTCCAACAAACACTGTGGCTGGCACATGCCCCTAATGAACAGGGTCCCCTCACTTAGGAAATGTCGTTATAGTCAGAACATGACTGTGACTGAAGCCCACTCAGTTTCCCTCCTTGCAATGGGTTTCACTAGTCCCTATGAAGTAAGAGACCACTGCATATGATGCAATTCCAGGGAACTTCCAGGCAACACATTGGCAGCTGTTGCATTTTCTCTTTCAAAGTAGCTCATAATGAAGTATAATTTTTTTCTCTGGGTATGAGGTAAGTGACTAAGATTCTAGTCCACACACAGCTGTCGCATATGTGCACTGCACACACATTTATATGAAGTGATGCATACATTTCTCTCTGGTTTGTATGCATAGGACATATACATTTTGAAAAATGTATATAAATGTGTGTGGGGGTGGACATTAGCAGCATTCCTGCAGGGCCTCATAGTGAAGGAGACCCCACTATCCAGCCACAGGACAGTCTTTGTTGGGCAAAACATGGCAGTTTCATGTCTCCTTGCTATCCTTTTCTGTTGTGTGATTTCCAAAATTGACCTCTTATGCTTTTTAGTCATTTTTAAAATGGAAATGTTTACTTTTAATCCTCTTTTAGTGTTTAGTGTCTTTAGCCACTCATAAAACAATTCTACTTTGAGTGTTATTTGGAAGGACTTTTTGACAGAAATGTATATATGCGTGTGCATGTGTGTGCCTGCATACCTCATGTGTGGACATTAGTATGTACATGCATGTGTGGGTGTGTGCACATGTATGTATGTATCTGTGCATACATGTATTTCCATGCATGTGTGTGTACATGCTTGTGTGTGTCTGTGAGTGCACATGGTGAGTGTGTGTGTGTGTGTGTGTGTGTGTGAATACTTATACCATTCTACAAGCTCTTATCTACTTCTCTTCAGGAAGAAGTTGCCAGCTCATTTATGCTTGCCTCCTTTATATTTTTCTTGACTGTGGTTTGTTGTTTTCTACTGTCTAGGTCGACTCGCATTTGTTTCATTCTGTGTATTTCCAGGAGCTTTTCCCTTTGTCCTGTTATTGTTGTATAATCCAACACATGAATCCGCACCTTTGCAGGTCTAATCCTTTTGTGTTTTCAGATCTTAGTATCCCCCTTCTGAAAAGGTCACCCTTTCTTTGGCCTGTCTTTTTAGTCTCTCTCTGTCTCCCCTCTTCTCCTCAGGCCATGTTTGCCAGCTACGTCCCTGAAATCATAGAGTTAATAGGAAACCGCAAGAAATACGGGGGCTCCTATAGCGCGGTTAGTGGAAGAAAGTAAGTATGCCAAGAGGTTTCGCGGCCTCCGCGGCGTAGAAGCCTCTCTGCATGCCATTTCTGTTTGGCTCTTGTTTCTTTGTCTCATGCATGTAGGCAATGTTTGCCCGCTACGTGCCCGAAATTGCTGCTCTCATCCTGAATCGGAATAAATTCGGCGGGACTTTTAACAAACATGGAGGCAGAAAGTAAGTCAGTTGCACCTGAGGACGTGTGCTTGAGTGACTTGCAAAGTCCCTCCAGCAGTGGCGCTGAATTGACCCCTTTCCTCCTCCATCCTGCCTGCTTTCTTCAATGAGGGAGGTGCACACTCTGAAGGAGAATGGTTTCAGAGCATGGGAGATGTCTGGACTATCTTGAGGTCTTGTGGCCATTCGCAGTTTGTAAGAGATAACAGTAAATTTTATTCAAAGGTATCCGTGTGCACCTGAAACCATAGCTTCTGCCCTCATACCTTACCATACACACCAAGCTCATTTCATGACCTGGTGATATGATCCAAATCTGGTCTCTGCAGCTGAGGTCTCATGACCTCTTAGTAGGTTTGGCGCATACACTAATGGGGGCTAGCAGTCTTTTCCCACTGTCCTTTGTGTCAAGCACAGGGCAAGGCCTGGCCCATCCTCCCTACTAGAAGTGACAGTGGCTGCAAGGAGACCTTGTTGTTAAGGGGTTTGATTACACGGTGAAAATGCCTCCTGGGCAGGAAGTATTACAGTTAGGGTGTCAGGGTGCCACAGTAATGTGGTTTTCTGTTTGATTTCTCAAACGTGGAAGTTTTCTTCTTGGGAACTATTTAAATTCCTGCTCAGGTGAGATTATCAGCATCAGTATCATCAGCACCAATATCAGAGCATGAGTCCAGCAGGGACCGGAAGTTTTATTCTGATGCTGATGCTGATGCTGGGAACTTATTCTTTTGATCTTCTAACAGGGCTATCTCAATGGAGGAGCTAGGGTGGCAGGATGGGATGGTTACAACTCTCTTCAAAAGTCAATTAAGTGCTTGCATTGAAAACTCTCGGGGGCCATTCAGGGTATGATGTTCATAGAATAAAATCATCAAGCATGCTGTACACTCCGAGAAGAATGTGCATTGATACACATACCAGGGACTGATGCCCACATCTCTATTAAAATGCAGCAAATGGTCCCATTCATGCCAGTCCCCTGTCCCCTATCATGGAATTGTTTTATCTTACTTATTCTAACTGATTGCCAAATTATTACCTTAGTTCGGAAAACTAGAACCTGGCCTGTAGGACCTTCTCCCCACTCCTGCCCCTCCCATCATGACAATTGGCCCTGCTGGATGGAGCCTAGTGAGCCTCCCTCTGATTATTGAGTCCAACACTTCCTGAGCTCAGGTGTCCAGTCTTCTGTTCAGAAAATGAGGAGGTGGAGAAAGGGCTCATTTCCTTGAACTACCCACAGGACAGCAATTTCCTTTCACAGACACAAAGGACAGTGGGAAAAGAGGCCAGTTGGCGCCTTCTCAGTAAGGCGGTATGTCTTTCCATTTCCCCCTATAGGCCTCTCCCCTTCCTATTATCTTAACAACCCTGGATGATGTTAGAATCAAGCTGTTCTGATGTCTGGGCCATCGGTTGGTTCCAAAAGGCCAAATAAGCCCAAAGATTTTCCTCCGTCATTTATCTCAAGCCAAGAGGAAAACGGCTTCCTAATTCAGTGTGCCTTTAAGATGTGAACAGGTCTCTATAACGCAGACGGCATCCCAAGAGTCCCAGGCCCTCATTATAGCTGTCCCAGCCTATTGGTCTCAGCCAGCATCTCCCTGTCCCCAGTGAAGTCAATAAAATCAATTGCTTTGAAATCTAAGTTGAAAGTATTTCTTGACTCTAATTTCCAGGTGGGATTTTTTTTTTTTCAGAGTAGTGTTTGTGGCCCAATATGGGTGGGCTGTTGGCTGACAGATTTTGTTGATGGGTGGCCCGAAATGAGAGTCTGAGACCAGCATTCACTAACCTGCCCTGGTCTGATCTGGTCAGGTTTAATGTCTGGCATGTCCACCCAGAGCCCCACCTGCTGAGGACTTCAGATCATGGGCCCACCTCCAGTTTTGTTCTGTAATCTGTTATCACCACTTTCACCCTGGGTTCTTTCTCCCTTTCCCTTCCTCCCCTCTCTCTCCCCCTCTCTTCCACCTCTCCCTCTTCTTCTCTCCTTCCCCTTCTCTCTTTCTTCCTTTCTCCCTCCTTCTCTCTCTCTGCCTTTCTGCCTCTCTCTCTCTCTCTCTCTCTCTCTCTCTCTCTCTGCCCCCCTCCTTTGTGAAAACGCATTTTGCTTTTAATGTTCTCTTTTGGGTCTCCAAAGTCCCCGGACCCTGCGGGATATAGTGTACGTCCTGTCATCAACACGGGGCTGTTCTCTTTACTTTATGCATTGTTTCCTGGTTCAAAAGCTAATTACCAAGTAGTTTAAAGAAGCCCTTGGTCACTTAGATCTTTCATCAGAAAATATAAGCTTGGGAAAGGAACGGTAATAAAGGGCCATTAGCACCCTTTGTTTGATGTTGGTTCTCCAGTCAGTAGAACAAGATTGATGAAATGTTATGTTTGGCCAAAATTTGAGTTTTCATTTGGAATTCAGTGTTGAGAGAATGGGCTGTCAGAATCAATAAGTTTCCTTTCGCTTGGGATATGGGCATGTGGTAGTAATTAGCAATATAAGGTCTTTACTTGAGCAACGAAGCATGGATTCTGGCAGCAAACATAATGAGAAACTACAGTTGTTCTATTCTGAACGTCAAAAAAGTTTCCAGATAAAATTAAATGCGTTTGCAAAAGGAAAGGGGCTTAACTTTGTTGAGAGCTGGAGTTTAGACTCTTAAAATAGCGGGTAGCACTTTGAGTTCTGGTGCATGCAAAAATGCATGTGCCGTCCTCATCCACACATGTGTACATGCTGCCCCCCAGGACTGAATTCAGCAAATACCTAGAAAACAACTTAAATGTATACATAGCTAAGAGATTTTTTTGGTATGTGCATATTTTATTCAGCAGTCACTACTTATAACAATATACTAAATTGTCAGACAACTGACCGTAACATATGACCCAAAAACTACAGAGACACAAAAATATGAAATCCAAAGATCATTTAGGATGGAAAATCAGTATGATAGAGCAACGTAAGGCTTGGAAGACACAAGAGTCACGTGTGGGTGTTGGAGCATATGGAGATTCCCTTGGTGCATTCTTGTGATTTTTAATCAATGTGTTTGGCACAGCATAACTATTTCCTGTGGCATTCCCAAAACTTCTTCCTTGTCCTCGGGTATCAAGGATCTGTTGAGGTCTTCTTCATTCTTTTCATTATGTCATCTATTCCAGCAGTAGATGCGGGTAATATCGGGACACCTAAGAATAGAGACCAAAGTGTTAACAAACAAAGGGTTCAACCAGAGACCAAGAATAGTATCCATGTTGGAAAGATTGGGGACAATTAGCCCCTTGTGCTGAGACCCTAAATCTTATTCAGTGTAGTAGCCCTCCTACAGCCCAGCCTGCCTCCCAAGGCCTTTGACTCTGCTTCCTTCCCTTCATGTACAATGAAAACTGCTCAGAGGTGGTGGAGGCATGGAGGATACTGAGACTCCCATGGCCTTGGGGTTCTTGGTTTGCTGTCTTTTCCTCCAACAGCCTCTTATTATTTCCCCAGAGGTTTCTTCTCTGAGTGTAATTCATTCTACTCCTGGTTAGTTTATGAGAACTGACAAGATCATGGTCCAAGGTCATATGGCCAAGGGCCATGGAAAATAATTGGCCACAGAGAGGAATCCATCAGCTGTAACCCCCTGGATAGAGACAGCACAGCTGGGGAGCCATCCAGACCTTGTGTTTCCCATGATGTGACTTCAGTGGCCCCAAACTGAGGTAGTTCTGGCCCAGGTGTTTGGGACAGAGAGAACAGGATGGGTGTAGAAGGCTCCACAGATTTTTGGTAGCCAGAAGCTAAGAGGACGTGTGGAGAGGAAGCAATAATAAAAGACAAGGGGTGGACAAAAGAGAATAGGAAACTGAATGTATTTAGCATGGAAGGAAAATCTCTGAGGTGACTTCCCCATTCTAGAAGGGGGAATGGTTTCTACACCAAACCCATATCTTGCTCCAGAGCAATGAAGTCATCTCTTTAGCTTCCTTGTTGGTCATGTACATACAAATACCATACTGTTCTATCTGGGTCAGTTTTGGCATTTGTAGGTTGGTCCATTTTGAGCTCTTGATTTCCAAGAGATAACAGTGAATTTATTTAAAGGACTCCATGTATACCTGAGACTATATTTTCTACCCTCATCTGGACCCAATGCTCCAAGAATTCAGAGAATAACTATATCTCCTTCACAATCTCCAACTTGCCAGAGCATTCCTAACTGCACAGGGATGTATGCATTTTCTTCTAATTTCTTATGATTGGGGTCTAGTTTAATGTTCTCTCTCTCTCTCTCTCTCTCTCTCTCTCTCTCTCTCTCTCTCTCTCTTTTCTCAGACACTGTGTGTTTCTTTCTGCCTACTTACTACCTTGGATCAACATGAGCTACCCCTCCATCTTCTCCCTACCTTCAGGTTTTACCCACAGTGGTTCCAGGCCATTTTTTAAAGGCCATAATATGGTTATTTCCTCACAAAGATTCTTTTTATTTGCCCCCTCTGTGGTCTACTCTTGCCTAAAGAGAGTCACCATGTGCCATACCTTCATGTTTATTCATTCCACATGTATTTATTGACTGCCTGCTCTGTGCCAGGCATCAGGAACCGATACATTCCAGCACACCTTTTAAACCCTCCAGCCTTAC
This sequence comes from Mastomys natalensis, assembly GCA_021653895.1. Taxonomy (NCBI): domain Eukaryota; kingdom Metazoa; phylum Chordata; class Mammalia; order Rodentia; family Muridae; genus Mastomys; species Mastomys natalensis. Next base: position 1,005,906 of record JAJTUV010000261.1, on the reverse strand, counting down.
CACAGCCCTCGCTCTCTCTTGAGCTCCATGCTATCTGGCCACCTAAGTGGTTGGGAAGTTCAGCTTGAGAGCTTATTTAAACCTGCCTCAGATCCCAGGGAGTCTTCCTGCAATGCTGTGACTGCTCTCAGCCTGAACTCCAGTGTGCAAGAGTGGGATGTGGGTTGATTCATGTGGTGCTATCTTGGCTTGATACCATGGGCCTGCTTTCCTTTCCTGTTTACATGGGTCTCAAGTGACGCTCACTCTGACTTCTCCCAGGCCTGCAAAGGCTGGACTGCTCTTGGGAGGGATGTTTCCTATAAGATGTCATTTACGATTTCTCTGCCTCAGACATCGCTCAGGTTGAAATGGGACTGAAGTCTTATATTTTACACAATCTTTGATCCCTTGTCAAGAAGGGCATTGAGCATTTCTCCTCTCATAGCCCACGTGACTCTTCTGCAATATCTCAGGATTCTAGATTTTAAAAACCATAAATTAGCAAATCATCAACATATCACCGGGGAGGTTCATCTGGTAGCGATTGTAGTCAGAAGGAAACATGGGCCCTAATAACTGATTTTCACAAAGATAGAAAGAATTGTAGACAGACAGATACAGTAAATAGGAAGACAAATAGATAATTCAAGCTGACAGACCATCTTGAACTGATTAAGCACTCTGCTTTGATTAGCATTAAACTTTTTGTGGAAAGAGGAAAAAAAAAAAAAAAAAAAGGAGATTGCCCTCATACTTTGGGAAAATGCCCCATAATGACTTCTGAAATTGGGTACCAAGAGGCAGATGACAAAACATTTGGCATTAGAATGTCTCACATAATGTAGTGTCCTAGGTAGTCCTTTCCAATGGCAAAGGTCTTGTGGGTGAGGATATGAATACTTCCACCTTGGCATATGCTTTGGATTCTCCTAAGGCATATCTTCAGTCCTTTTCAAACTTGAACATCTCCTGAAAAGAGACTTGGCTGCATAGTCAATCAAACTCTGGATAATGCAGATGGGATGAAGGCTTCCCCTCTGCCCCCCTTCCCTGCTGTCTTTCTTCCCTTCCACACTATTAGCAGAATGTTCCACCTATTGTTCTCCAAACAAGAATAGAAATGTAGGTGGGAGATGAACTGGGTACCTTGTGGGGTGGGGGTGCTTTCAAGCATAGAGTTTTGCTTTCAAATAGTCTAACTTTCATTTACAAAGGAATTCTGATTATGAATTTTCTAATTATAATTCCGAAAGACTCTTTCTGCTCAGCCTCATGTTTGATGGAGTGAGTCCTTGCTGGGTAGATTTAGAATCCCAGGAACAAATGCAAGCATCCGAGACTAAGTTTCACCCTATTTTCTGTCTTCCTGGCATGCCATTCATTCTGATAGAAGTCTTTCCAGAGTTGTGACGAGCAGTTCCTCATAGACTCCGGTTCTTTCCACCACTGCTGTCACCATGCTCTGAAAATAAAACAGCAAACTTTCTAACTGGCCAAATCCAGCGTCTCTTTGTATTAAAACATCATAGAAGCCAATACAGTGTGAAGGTTGTGGAAATTTGATTCTGTTGCTGTCAGAGTTGAACCTCCACACAGTACTAGTATTGCGTGGCAGTGGCCTGCTTCCTCCCCTACAACCATGGAGACTTGCTCTAAATGTGAGAACCAGTTGTCAGTAAAGGTCATCTGCTCTCCCTCCTCTGTGCCATTCCAATAAGGAGATGTGGAGGCAGATCAGAGATACATGTATGTCATTCCAAGAAGTTTTATGATGCTTCTCTCAGATGCCAAAGGGTCATGCCAGCTTGCATCTAAAGCAGATTTAGAAAAACACCCACTGCAACACATTGGCTCAACAGTTATTCAAACCCTCCCATGAGCCAGGAATCATGCTGGATTCTGTGGTTAATAGAACGAGAGAGATAGTGTGATTGTTGCTCTCCTGGAGAGTATGTGAGACCTTATCCAATCAGAGCTATCCAAGGAGCCAGTGGCAGCTAAATGGGAGCTTGATTATGTTGTAACATCATAGCAGTGAACTGTTCTTTTGGCTGGAATTTGGTACAATAAAATCAGGAAGGTGTGAAATAATCATGAAGGCAGGAAACACATTAGAGAGAGTGTTCCTAAGAGCACGTGATAACTCAGATTGTTGAATGAGGTCACTGGGGCTGTTTAGAGCAGAGGTAACAGCAGAAAGCCAGTGTGCCTAAAAGTCTTAGAGATCTAATAAAGAACCCAGGAAAGGGGGCAGTGGGGACATTCAGGAGGACATATGACCTGGTGGTGATATTGGGAAGTTTGCTTCTTCTGAAGCTATACAAGTATCCAACCTCAGCAGGCTTTTGAGTCTATGGCTCCTTCCAAATCCGCTGGGGGTGGCAGATACTGGCATTCCATGGAGACTGATGCCAGTAGAGATGCTCTTCAATATCAGATGGTATTACATCCTGATAAGCCCATTATAATTAGAAAATACCTGTGTATAAAATGCACTTGGTTTATTTAAGCTACTGAGCATACTAGTTTAGACCTGCCTACCTTAAAGTCTACATCAAGTCATTAGTCTACAGTTGGGCAAAGCTATCTCGAATAGATCCAGTGCTGGATAACCCACATAATTTGTTTACTGTCAAATTGAAATTGAACAGAATGTCTGTATAGGTAGCCTGTGGCATCAGTGAAGTAGAAAACTTCTATGTAGACCCTGCCTATTTTGGAGGGCATCTGTATGTATTTTGAGTATTCTCAGAGAGAATGGCTGAGGCAGCACCCTTTGGGTTTAGCGGCCAATATGGGGAGGATGCATCAGGTTATCACAATGAGACAGCCAGTCCCGGTAGAATGTGATGTAGGCGTAGGGTGAATGACTTGCCAAGTGTGTTAGGGAGAGAGGTTGGATTCAGCTTACAAATCAATGCCCTTCCCAAAGATAAAACTATAAATTCTTTACATCTTTGGAGTCATTTTTCTCTCATCCACCTTTACTCCCAAGGGGTGAGGCTGGCCTGTCTGGGTCATGCAATACAGAATTTGGCCACCAGTGTGGTTCAACTCCTATCATTATCTCAAGCAACGATTAGGCTCGCTTGGATATGGGAACTTGACTAGAGAAAACAAAACCATGTGTAATTAAATGTGAGATGTTTTTGCCAGAACGAATAAGTGCATGCTTGATAGGTAGAAACAGCCTATGCTAAGGCTGTCTTTATCAAGCCTTGGATTGATAGTCCATGGAGGTTACAAGCTACAACAGATCTGTAGTCAGTCATTCCTTACCCATAGACCGACTCTGATCCTGTGTCCTGTCTGATTATAGAGATCTTATGATGGTTTGGAATGGTGGCTTAGTTCTCAACTACAAAGGACAAAATGCATCAGTTTTGTAGGCCAAGTTCTGGGAAAGGGCTCCCCAGTCTCCTCTGCTGGGTCATTCAATGCTCTGCTCCCTGACCTTGGAGCTCTGCTTCATGAAGGTGCCTTTGCTGAACTGTTTGGATCTGTTTGCTCCACTGTCTGCCCCATTTAGCGAAGCAGTAAAGCAGACTGCCTTTTCCAAAATACTCCTGTTGACAGCTGCATAAGACGATTGCTCCCTTCTCTTCCTCACCAGGAGGCAGATCACATTTCCTTCCTTTCTCATTAGCAAAGCAGTAGACATGGCCAAGAGTAGATGATCTTAGCCTTAAACCTTCCTGGGAGCCCCTCCCCCCTTTTCTTTCTTTCTTTTTTTTCTTTTTTCTCCCTTTTTCTTACAGGAAATAGTTATAGTCAGGTTGGGATTGTGGGCATGATAAGTACTCTGTGTTTTTTGTTTTCAGTTTTTTGCTCCTTTATGGCCTTGGAGAAGATTCGAGGAGGCTGGGTTGGACACCATTCTTGCAGTTTACTGTTAAATGTTGACCACATTTCCTCTGGCTTAGTGTCCAAGCCAAGCATACATTTTGCAACAAATAAGTCTTGAAAATAAATGGAGTGTGTCTGTGTGTGCAGGCTGAGCTAGAGCTAGATGCTGGGGGTAGGATGGAAAGATACAAACAGCAGGCTCTCATCAGTTTGCTTTGATTGTTGGTGACAGTCTTTCCCCATAGTCAAGACAGACTCCTGGGAACAGACTTTTTAAGTAAAGAAAAATGAAGGAAGGTTGGAATGGATTTGCTTTTTATTCTGCAATGGGATCACAAGCCAGAAGGAGAAAACTCAATAGAAACTGTTCTGAAGGCACAATTCAAATCAGGACCATTTGCCTTAAGACAAAGCATCCAGAAAGACATGGCTGGGTGATGTGGGAAGTGAAGTTCAGCTTTCATGAGAAAGCTCAAGTTCACCACAGCAGGGCAAACATGATGCTTGGTACTGACTACCATGTGGCTGCTTGTAGGGCCTCTAACTACCCAACTTCTGTGTGATAAAATGCTACCCATGCTCCTTGCCAAGCACTCCTTAAAATCCAATCACCCCATGCCAGGGGCTACTAATGGTGGGAGGTGCTCGGAAGAGGTGGGATGAGAAAGGCATGATTAGAAGGCTCAGCAGAAAGACAGAAGAGAGTCTAGCATATGTATTTGATATAAATATTATAGTTTCACAGAGACATCTAGATCAATATATGCCACATTTCATCTACCTCTTTGACAAAGTGAGTGCAATGTATTCAGAAAAAGCTCTATAGGATTTTCAATTTACTCCGTATGATTTATTGTGACAGGATGGCTATGGGTTTCTTAAGTTCTTTATACTTGTTCCAGTAAAAATGGATATAGTATCTTTAAAAATAAACAGCTCAGAGACATGCATTTTATACTATCTTCCTGGTGCAAGGCCTGGCTAAAGAGTGATCTAAGACCTCCCCGACCTTGAAAGACCTGATTGCGGCCAGATTTGCCTCAGTCTTTACTCTTTGGCTTTTGGGAGAATGAGGGAGGTAGGGGAGTAAACAGGGAAATCAATCAGGAAGCGATTGCAGACGTCTAGACAAGATAAAATGATGACAAGAACTAGCATATAGGCAGGGAGCAAGCACACTAGAGGGATTTATAAGGGTCTGGTGGGTAAGGTCAGCCCCTTCACTTATGGTAACTGGCTCCAAGTCACAAAGACCTGCTCCCCGGCCTCTTGCTACCTAGCCAAGGTCCTTTCTACATCATTCGATGATGCTTCTTTTTAGAAGGCATCAAATAGAGGGGCCTGTTTTGCCCTTCCTGAGTGTTCACCTTGCACCAAGTGTTGAGCATATTTCCTCATCAAATGAATAGAGGCATTAGACAAACTATGTGCCACAGACCCTCTGAAGTTAAGATATACCTGAACCAATACCTTGTCATGGTAAAGTGTAAAATGTTTCAAAGGTGGTTGGATCTCATAAATATTGTCTGGTGTGTGTGTGTGTGTGTGTGTGTGTGTGTGTGTGTGTGTGTAAAGTGTGTAGATTTCTGTTCTCATCGAACTAAACTGACTCTAAATGACTCCTTGGTGGCCCATCATCAAAACCTTGAAAAGCCCTGTCCTCCTCCTCTTATACCTCCTGCTATAAGTCCACCCTAAAAAACAGGCATGGAATTGACTTCTGAAACAGGTTGCCACTTGACTCTGGAATGCTGGCCATTCTAGCCCACCAGAACAACAAAAGCAGAGTGACTGAGGTGAACATATGTGACCACATTCTAGAGGTGGAGGTGGCCAGTGGTCAGAGGAGCACTGTCATAAATACTTGATAATGAAAGATGACCTATGACATAGTAAGTGGCAGTTCCCAGTTACCCCTGAGAGAGTCCAGTGTAGCCATACATTGGTCTGTTATGATGCAATCACACTCAACCACAAGATGCCTTAGTTGTTGCACAGCCAACCTATGCTACCCATCTCTAACTAACCTACTGTCTAGGGCCCTTACTCAGTGTTGGTACCGGATGAATAACTTCCTTTCACCAAGTCATTTGCTACCGTTGTGTTAATATTTACCACACTTCCTTGTACATCTGAGATGGATCTTTCATCTAAGCCATTAATATTAGCGTACATTTATGTTACCTTTGCCTCAGAAATATCTGTTCATCCATCAAGCTTTATCCTACCCACAAGTGTCAATCAGATTAAAGTAGAAATGGCTACTGACTTAGATCTGTTGTCTGTCTTTACAGTCCAAGGGATCAGGGCCACATAGAATCCAGGCATAAAGATTAACTTTGGGCTAAAAGAGACTACATCCAGAGCCACAGATGAAAATGGTTTAGTTCCTTTCAGTGTGACCCACTTAAATAACTTCTGCTATAAATGGTCATCGTTTTGTTATCCTTCAGGTTCCTGGTCTGGTGGAAGAGTCCTCAGATCTATAGGAATGCAAAGTCTGACCCAGATATTGACAATACTATTGTAGCCTCTTGTCTTCTCAGAGTGTATGACTAATGTTAAAATTTGGTTTAGAGTCTATGCACAGAGGCATTGGTAATTTCTGTGTTCCTTATTATTTTGTGGTTGTTGTTATTGTTTGTTTCCTTGAACCTTCTGGGCCAATTGAGCAGATGTAGCCTCAACTAGAGATGCTGAGAAACTGAGATGTCTCATAGGAATTTCTGTCTACCCCATTCCCACAACAAACATCTCTGAACCTCTAAGAACTCCTGCAGTACCTCCTCCTCTAGGCATTGGCCAATCCTGCCTATCCTGAGGGAGCAGAACCCTCCACTGTCAGCTCTCTCCCCCTGAGCACTCAAATCTCAACACCTGGGTTACATCCTGGGTCAGTTACTTGTATTTCCTGTGAACATAAGAGATGCATCTCACAGAAACAACTTCCAAGGGGAGATCTAAAGATATGTTGATGATAAGAACCTTCAGTTGTTTGAGGATTAGATGGAATTATACAGGCCACTTGCTGTGTACTGATACAAAGATATCACACAGTCCCTATTAGAACATTGATGGTGGCTCCTTTGTTGGCCCATCCATCCATGTATTAGCTCTCCAAGTAAATCTTGGAGATAACCTCAGGAATGAAGCACTCTTTACAGTGCCTGTATAGCTCTGTATTGTTGCTCCTAAGATGAAAAATTGGTGAAATCTGTCAAAGACTATGTAACTAATTAGTGTCTGACATCAGAGTATGAATCTCACCAGGCAGCTCTGTAGGTATTGTGGAAGCCAGCAGAGATCATTTGGACAGGGGTCTTTAACCTTCCTCAAATCATGCCCTGTAAATATCCACTGCTTCCAAGGAGCCTGTACTGCTCTCAGTCATAAACTATTTTCAGTCATATTGAATAGATGGGATAATACATATCACGTTTCTTCTTTCTGAAACAATATTCTTCCCCAAACTACTGCCTGTGAGATTATCTCCATTTGCCAACCTTTCCCCATGCTCCCGTAGGGAGTCTGGCGCTTCCTCAGACGTTGGCCGCCAGGTCTGATCTTCCAGTGATGATACAGGGCTAGAGAGGCAGCATCTCCCCATCCATCAATTCTGACAGCATTCAAACATTTTCAATATGTGGGCTCCCTGATAAGTTCCATTGTATGGAAAACAAAATGGAGGGAAATGATTATTGGCACAAAGTGGGGAAGGCCGTACATCTTCAAATCAGATACAGGGCAGATTGGAACAATATGGCTTCTTCAAGGTTGCCATGATAATGTACCTAATAACTCTCCCTGGGCAAAAAGGCAATCTGCTTTCAATCAATCCACTACCCCAACCCCCCTTTTCTTCTGAGCAAAAATGCCAATTATGTTGAAGGAAGATTTTTTTTCTTCCGTTTTTGATAAGGACTGCTTTTCACCCCAGAAATCATGCTGTAGCTAAAAGATATATATTTTCAATTGTCTAGTATGGTATCAGACAGCTAGCACCAAATTGGAAAAAAAAAAAAGTCAATCTTTTTACCCCCTTCCTCTTTCCTGCTAGCATTTGTCTACTTACTTCTTAAGAGAAGTGAAAGCTAATTAAAGGCTTAAGGGATAATATTGATTGCATTGGAATATATTTTATATGTACTAGGCACACTTTCAAATAATAGAACCATGACTTTTTCTAAGGCTAAATAAATCAGCTGGCTGAACCTTTGATTCAAGGGTGATGTGTTGGGGCAGGGCTCATCTCCTCCCCTTCCACTTCACACATATCTCTCTCAGGATGAATGATTTCAGAGCAGTAACGGGGGTGGGAGGGGGATGCTCACTCCATTCATTGTATACAGGACAGGAAGGGTGAATTTCAGCTGTCTCAAGCCACCATTCATTTGAGTCTGGACTTGAATAATAAGCAGGTATATTCCAGCATAGAACTCTTAAGTTTGCAATATTTGATGCAGAAGCTAGGTAGGTGGAATGGACCTCTCAGCTTCTCCTTGTATAGACTGGAATAAGTAGTTTGTCTGGGGCATCCTCTCCTTGCCATCAAAGTGGGGAATTAGAGTTCTTCCTTACCCGGCTTGCTGTCTCAGCCAAGACATAGACAGGCCTCAACTGCAAAGATACCTGCAAGATGGATTCCTGTTGGAGCTTTCTCCATCCTAGTGCCTTTGTGTAGGACATTAGAGTGTACCAGGTAACCCTATTATTACTTGTTCAAGCCAGAAGGGAAATCCTCTTTCTTGGTCACTTTCTGAACATGCTTGTCAATTCAGAATCATAAATCTCATTCAGAACCTGCATACCTACTTACACTTTGCCCATGTGTGTACCTATGCTACAAGAAACATTTTAAGATATGATAAGAATGGTAAAAAAAAAAAAATCCAAATAGTTTGAATTCAGTTATGTGTAGTGTATTTCGAAGCCTTGTAAGCAGAAGGGTTCAGTGATATGGAGTTTTGGGAATTAAGTTTGGATGAGTGGCTAAGTGACTACTCCAACCTAGCTGGTGTGTTGAAAGGGTAATATGATCATGTTAGGATGTCTCTTCTGAAGGACCCCACTGTCACTCTTCACCTTCATGACTATGGCTTGCCTGATTGCTAAGTGCACCACCGTAACAATAACAGTCCATAATGGTAATATTATTAACTGTACCGCACATATTATTGATTTACTCTTTGTTCTGCACCATTATCCTTTCCCAATGAGTATACTGCATTATTCTCACATCCTTAGTCAAGCACCAAATTACCACAAAAGGGCAGGCTCTTGTAATGACGTCTAATGGGACATCACATAAACCATCATCACTGCCTCCTATAATAAGCTGCCTCCAGCCAATGAGCTTTCTGCCATATTACAATGCGAACAGAGAAATTATGAAGGGCAAAGGACCTGGGCATTCTGAATTTTTCCTGGGAAATTGCCTTACTGCATGTTCACCACCTGACCTAGTCGTAAAGCACACTAGAGATCTATCCTCTGTTACTGTCAGTCTGAAGGGTAGAGAGGTACGAGTTGAGCCATTTAGCACAATGTCTTTGATAGAAACCAATGCTTATGGCTTCATGGCCAAGCTTCAGTCTTTTGGTCTTGGGGCCAATTTTTAGATCATGATCTTGTGATTAAGTATCATGAAGCAAATGCAAATGAGCCAAGGATGCACTGATATAAAGGTCACATTGATTCAGGAAGAAATGCTGGAGAAGCTGCAGGTCTCAAATGCTCTGGAAAAGGGTCTCACTTTCTTGGGATATTTCTAGAAACAGAGTTCAAACTACTCTATAACAAAGCCAAAATTTCCATATTCATTATCTCCCTGGCTCCTGCCTATTGGAAGGGTCTTCAGGTGAATTAGTTTGACTCTCCCGAGAGGCTCAACACCCTGAGGCTGCAGCCCTCTGGGGACAGGGTCCCTGCAGGCAGCTTGATTGTCCATTCCATGGGCGTCCCATCTCCATTTAGCCCTGAGTAATGCTCACTTACTGTAAAGTGTTACATGCCCCCATTGTTGGAGAAGTTATAGTGGAAAAATGCAAAATTTCCTTTTTACTGCTTATGGCCAGCCGAGCCTATAACGTGTCAAGCCGCACATTAGCCACCCTGATAAAAGTCCGCTTTCTTACACACAAAATCATCGTTTCAGCAAGATTTGTTATCTCATTACCTGATAAGCTGTATGTCATAAACCAAGACTGCTGCGGTAAATCTCCCAGGAGGACGCTTTGTGGGCAGAAAGGGGTAGATAGGAATCTGCAAGGGACTTGATAATGTAGCATTTAAGCACAAGTGTAATGTCACTTATTGTTAAATGCATAAAACCACTTGGCCAAGTGGCTGGGCTTTTAATAGGATTTTGTGCAGCATCAGGTGAGCAGCCATATGCTTTTTTTTTTTTTTTTTTTTTTTTTTTTTTTTTTTGTCTAGGAGTTTCTGAGCAACTGTTAGTGACATCGCTTTGCCTCATGACCCTCTGGGGATGGGCACTGGGTCTACTGAGGCTCAGTGGGGAGATGTATATTGCTGTTGCAGCTGCCTCTGCCAATCAGGGATGGGGTATGGGGTCATGTTGCTGGGTCTGGTTGGCTCTAACTGCCGTCTCCTGTACAGGCACATTGTAGTCTGTGGACACATTACCCTGGAGAGTGTCTCTAACTTCCTGAAGGACTTTCTGCACAAGGACCGGGATGATGTCAACGTGGAGATTGTCTTTCTTCACAAGTAAGAGATCCCACTACTGCCACCAGACCCCTCAAACCCGTGCTTCTCTCTGAGTATCTGTAGATGTGGTGGAGATGGAAGTGGTTAGGAATTGGGACAGGGCTGAATAAGCCATGATCCATGTTTGCTCCTTAGGTAAGAGGTAGTTTTCCCAGAAGAGTGGAGAGGTCAGTTTAGAACCCTTGGACCATGAAGCAACACCCTAGTTCAGGGTTGAAAGCAGACTTCAATGAGGCCATCTAGGACTATATCTGAGTTTCTTTCTGAAAGATTTAACAGTGGAATTCACTAGTGATCCAAGTCACTACCCGTGCACCTTCCTCAACGTGGACCTATGCAGTCAATTGCATCTGACGAGCTGAGGTAGGATAATTAATATCATCATGTGGATACTTTACCACTGCTGGAGAGGGACCAAGCAGGACAAGAGAAGAAGCAGGCTGACATAGTTACTTCTCCCACTGCTGTGACAAACCACCTGACAAAATCACTCAAAGAAATAAATGTCTGTTTCTGCTTGCAGTCTGAGGATCCATAGAGAAACAGTAGGAGAACATACTGAGGAGAGTGCGAGGCAGCTGGTCACACTGCATCTGTGTTCGGGAAGCAGAGAGAGATGGACGCTGGTGCTCAGTTGGCTTTCTCCTTTTGTTTGTAGTCTGGGACCAGCCTATAGGATGGTGCTGCCATGTTCATGGAGGATCGTCCCACCCCCTTACCTAACCCAATCTAGATAATCCTTCATATATATGCTCAGGGGTTTGTCTCCAAGGTGATTCTAGACCCCATCCAGTTGATAGTATTAACTATCACACAGTGTATTAGGCATATTGATACTATTGTTCCTGAGTCTCCATCTGGCTCTGTGTAGATGGATTTCCGTGTACACCATAGACATAGTGCCCATTGCTTCTTTAGGTTTAATCCTGACTTAACCAGTGAATGGCTGGGCAAGTTACTTCACTTCCCTGTGCCTTGGCTCCCACAACTATGAATGGAGGAGACAATTCTACCTCCTTAGACTATTGTAGTAAGAATGAAATGAATCAGTCCATGTGAAGTATGAAGAGCCCAGTTAGGTATGCAGGAAATAAATACTCACTAAATGTCAGCTATTATTGTGAAAGAAAACCTGATTAGGCTATACAGTTAACTTAAGGATAGATCTCTCCATGTGAATACATTTACCATGGGAAGACTCTTGTTAAGGCATTAGCTTTATTCTGGAGGCTGGGATGTCCCACAATTTGCCATCTCCAAATTGAATCCCCCACTTTGTGTTATGATTCAATCTAAACTTGAAGTCCTGAAGCAAAGGGAGGCAGGGATGGGAAATCCTAGTCCACAGAGAAGAATGGAAGGAATAAGATGTCATGGTGTAGGTAGACAGGCCGGAAGCTCAAGACAGCTATGGCCTTCCTCCACCCTTTCCTCCTTAGAACCTTGCTTGGTTGGCTGATACAGTTCTACTTACCCAAATTCACTGACTCAAAGGTGATTTTCATGGCAAAGAACCCTCACAGACACCTGGAAATTACCTTAATCTGAGCCTTCTAAAGTGGTCCGGTCAACTTGTCACATATAATGACAAATCAACACTGATGATACAGATAACCAGTGGTAACAAAGAAGAGGGCAGTTAACCACATAGGCTCTAATCTTTTTAAGACCAGAGACCTCTGGGTTTGGTTTTCAGTGGAGTGAGTGCTTCAGTTCTCTTAAATGAGTCTTTCATTTATGGCAGGGAAGGAGGCCCTGAAGGTCAGGGCCTTTGTTTACATCTTTATGTGAAAATTAAAGCCGTGGAGTCTGGGATTCCCACTCTGTTACTTTAACAGCTGTCCCTCTTCTGTCTCTGCAGCATCTCCCCTAACCTTGAGCTTGAGGCTCTGTTCAAACGTCATTTCACTCAGGTGGAGTTTTATCAGGGCTCTGTCCTCAATCCACACGATCTTGCCAGAGTCAAGGTAAGGAGAAACAAGTGTTTTCACTTCTTCAGGGGTGGGGCCATGGTTCCCAGGTAGGCAGGCTTAGCGCCATCTCCTAACCATTAATGAGATAGCTCAGATGTTACTAACTCCAGTACACTGGTTCATCAGCCCCAGGATGTTGCTCTGCTGGGGGCTCACACAAGATCACCTATAACTATCCCACACTCAGGTTAGTCTTAACATAGAACTTAACTCTTCTATCTTCTTCAGAATCAGCCACTCCCAAAGTAAGACTTAAATATTCAATCAGGGCCTTATCATCCCAGTAGTTCAGTGGATAAAGGTACTTGCTGCAAAGCCTAGTGGTCTGAGGTAGATCTGCATGATCTACTTGGTGGGAGGAGAGAACCAACTCCTACAAACTGTCCTCTTGCTTTAATGTATACACACACACACACACACAGGTGGGGAGACATACACAGAGGTATGGACACACATATAGACACATATATATACAGAGTCATAAACACACACACACATGAATGAGAGAAGAAGAAGCATTTCCAAGAAAGTGTAGAAAAACAACAAAGCTATAGTTACTGAACACAAAATAGGACTAAGAACACAAACAGCAAAATGAATAAAAAAAAAAAAACCAAAAGCAAAAACACACACTTTTCAATAATAACTTGAAGTAGGAATGCCCTCAACTCTACAGTTGAAGGACACAAATTAGGTGAATAACTTGAGAAAAAAACCATCTTCCTGTTGTATGCACAAATCTCATCTAACTTTCAAAGATGGCCAACACTTTAAAGTGAAAGAATAGAAAAACCATCCTAAGCCAATGGGAGCAGGAAGCAAGCAGATGCCAATATCCTAATACCCCCCAAATAAACTTCAAACTAAAATCAATCAGGAGAGACAAAGAAGGACACTTTATGCTAATCAATGGAGCAATTAACAAAGAAAATATTATAATAGTAAACATATATGCACCAAACTCTGGTACACCCAATTTCATAAAGCATACTATTGGACTGAAAAATACAAAATAACTCCAACTCTATAAGAGTGGGTGATTTTAATACTCCACTTTCTCTAATAATAAATAAATGTAGAAAAATTTAAAGTTAAGATGGATTAAAAAGACGTGCACAATAAAACACGATGAATGATTAGCTCTCACCTGATTGAACTCAGTGTGACTCCCAAATCTATTATTATATCTAAACGAAAATTACAGAAAGCTGTAAAACATTTGAGCATCCCTTTTCCAAAAACAGACGTCACATCATTTGGTGATAAGCTCATCATATTTTCCTGGACCCTTCCAAGCAGACATCTTCTCTTAAAGTACATACAAGGCTGTAGAAAAGAAAGGGACACAGCAAACTGACATCTGCTACTTTTTTCCATCAATGCAGTTGTCATAAGTGTGTTCAATACTTGCAGTTCATTAATATGTAAACCCAAGGAAATCTAAATACTGACTGTGGTCACCAAGGAGTTCTGTAATTGCTATAGCAGCAAACATAGAAAATTTGAAAGAACTTGTGTAAAAGTCTTTACATTATTAAAGAAATCAAGAAACAACATATGACATACCATTGAGGAACCAGAGCCCTCCGAACAAATGCTGAGACAACCTAGGAAATATAAAATTATAAGCAAAAGAAAGTGCAGGCCCAGGTTAGCATGGGAATTCTCATGCTTATGAAGGCTAGTTCATCTTAATATTATCCAGACATGACCCAAGTCATAAGTACAGAGAAAATGGCTTTTGTTCACAGGCCCAATTTAAATGCAAGCAATTATTAGCACATCAAACTCATGGTCTGTCTACAGAACAAACCCCTTTTGGCTCACATTAAGATAAGTCTGTAGGTTGCCTTTTGGATCCATCTGCAACTTATCATTTCATTTATGTAAATTATTTGCCTTTTGAATACCTGAGTAGCAATGAACAGAAAACAGCATAGAGCTGTTTTTCTATTGAAGGCTCTGATTTCTCACTGGGACACATGGAATGAAAATGTGCATAAGGTATTTTTTTTTATCAAAAAAAACTTACTTATTTTAATTTTATGTGTGCCTGCATGTGTGCATGTGTACTGCCTGTTGCCTGAAGCCTACAGGTCAGAAGAGGGAGTCTAGTGCCCTGGAACTGGAATTATTAGTGTTGTGAGCTGCCATGTAGGTGCTGGGAACTGAACTTGCATCCCGTACAAGAGCCACAAATGTTTCTAATCACTGATAATTCAGCCTCTTGATGATTCAGTCTGTGTTGCTGAATGTGCAACTGTTTTGTTCACATGCCTACCTCAGGGAAGGGGCTTAACCCACCAACCTCCACTTCCTGGCTGGAAAAATGAGGATGAAGGCAGAAGACAGTTGAGAGAGGAAGTAGGGATAAGAGTGAATGGCCTAATTAAGAAAATTTGAAGGAATTTGGCAAACATGTCTGTAAGCAGCTAGGCCAAACGAAGAACATAATTACTCAGGTTCAAGCTGGAATGTTTATTCTTTAACAAGAACCTGACCTACAAGTTACACTTTTGACAAAACTATAGTTTTTTAAAGTATTTTTTCCTTTCCTTGAAAAATACCAGGTTTTCTAAAATGCTGGTAACAAAGAGAGATTGCAGTTGAGTGTAGCTATTTATATGTTTGTGTTTGTTATGATTTTTTTTTTCCTTTTGGTCTCTCAGATAGAGTCAGCAGATGCTTGCCTGATCCTTGCCAATAAGTACTGCGCTGACCCGGATGCAGAAGATGCCTCCAACATCATGAGGTAACTCAGGGGATCAGATCCTGGGGAAGGTCTTGAACTGATCTCCCAATAGCCTACATGAAACGTTTCTTTGAGTCTACAGAGGACTGTCTCTGTGGACCATCTTTCCTTCAATAATGTCTCCTGTGCAGAGCTGGTGGAGCTGAAGAGAGTGCTGACACACAGAGGGTACCACCAACAGGAAGTTCAGACCTAACAGATGCCATGTCTGATGCTGATAGTTGCTCTTGGGTTTCAGATTCCTAGAGAAAGAACTAGAAAAGGAAAGAAAGCTGCAGGTCTGAGTTAAAATGGTATGCTCGCTGGGCTGGGAAGACAGCTCAGTTGGTAAAGTGCTTGCTGTATAGGTGTACGGGGTTGAGTTTGAACCCCAGAACCAATTTTTTAAAGATGAAACATGGTGGCACCCTTGAGTCTGAAGAAGCGGTGACAAGCAGCTCCCTGGGACTCACTGGCCAACTTACCTAGCCTAATTCGATGAGTTCCAGGTCACTGAGAGACCTAGCTCAGAAAGCCAAGGGGGTCTACATTAAGGAACAACACAGTGCCGACTTCTGCCTCCATATGGACTTACATCCACACATACAGATACGTACCCATAAAACCTTAATTTTTTTAATAGTTTAAAAACAAAACAAAACAAAACAAACAAACAAACAAAACCTATGTTACCTGAAAGGAATTAAGCATAAGATGTCTTTGCTTGGAATAGCCTTACCTCCAGCAGGTGTTTTGCATCAGGTGGAGATCTTTGCACTTGACATAGATAGCAGAGGGTATTGCTGGAACCCTATGACTAGAGGCCAGGGATTCTGCCAAGCTTCCCATAATGCATAGCAGAGTCCCTATCTAGAAGACTGTCTGATCCAAAATGCTAATAGCTGAAAAACCCTGTTAGTGCATCCCCCATGTGTTTACATCAGGTTGATCATTATTGCCCTGAAAGCTATTGGTCAGTTAGCGTGTCTCAGGTTCCCCTCATGAGTATCGTGCAGTGGTTTTAACGTTAGCATGGATCACTGAGATGCTGAATTATATAGATTATTTCTTAATCCTATTTGGATTGAAGTCTCCTCCTCCTCCTCTTTTTCTTCCTCCTCCTCCTTCTCTTTGTCCTCCTCCTCCTTGTCCTTATCCTCCTTGTCCTCCTCCTCCTTTCTTTTAATAGATCATTGTCCGGGAGAAAACAACCTAGACCACCACTAGTTTGTACCTTTCTGCACATGGGCTGGGCCTCTCAGAGCTTAATTTTAACCCCAACTCTAATGCCTTAAGTTACTCTCATTTCAGAAAAAAGTTTTCTTTAGCTATTATTCTTCCCACAGATTTGTCATCATATCCTGTATCTATAAATGACACACACATACACACACACAAAAGAATTCCAAACATTTTTCTCTCATTAGCTAAAATCCTTTTAGAATTTGTCCTTTCTCTGGTGTAAATTACAGAATGGTCATTTGAGGTAGGTGAGGATAATAAAGAGAATCTTCTGGAGAGAGCACGGACCAAGGGAAATATTTCACTTCCACTATATTCCCAACAACTCTCTCCCTTAATAGTGAGCAGCTATTATGCTTTGGACCAGGCATGATCCAAATGCTATGTTCAGTTTGCGTCTCTGGGACCCGTGGATTTACCTCAAAGAGTTGGGAGTTTGCCCTTGGGTCTTTTTTTTTTTTACAATGCTCTTGAGTACTTCCTCTTGGCTTTAATGAATGTTCACCAGTTACATGCACTGTCCTATCAATGAGGCAGAGGAATTCCTCTGGTACATTTAGGCTGCTCAAGTCTTCCCATTAGAGTTTTAGGTCTGGAAGGAGCCATGTGGCATCATCTCCTCTCTTTCCATTCATGTTCCTTCTGCAGTAGGCTTGGTTCCATGTTTTAAGGAAATCTGTGCATAATAACTTGGTTTGCATGGGGACTTCACACAGGAATGCATCTCCTTACTGGTCCTCATTAGAAAGCTATCACATAAATCCTCTGCAGTTTAGAATGCCTCCCTTGTCGTTTTCCAAATGGACTAAGTAGCATTTCTACTGTTTGACACATCTTTTCCCCCTGTTATTCGAAGTGATACAAATGTAGTCCTTCAAGGGACAAGACTCCATCTTTTTCTGTATTGCTAACAAACCAGGAAGATGAAGCTCATGGTCTTGATCTCACAGTGAAGTTTCTGGCATATATACTTTATTTCTTCTGTATGGTGAGAAATAGAAGTGAATGGTAACTTTGAAATGGGCATTGTTCATAATTGGAACATTTTATTCAAACCCTGAGCATGAAGGAGTGATGTGAGCATACATAGGAACCAGGGGGAACGGTGGGATGTCAAGGTAGAGAACTTACTTGGTCAGGATAATAACTAAGCCATCCACTAAGGAGAATCAGGAGGAAGACCCAAAAGGGACTGGGAAGCTCGGGGTTAAACGTGGGCTCAGCTTCTCTTTTTATTTGTATATTCCTCCTTAGCTTAATGAGACCAATCTGCTGCTTTTGAAATTAAAATGTCAAAGAGGCATTTGAAATGAGCTAATGCAGAAAGTCGCCTGGTGCTGTGGACTGCTCGGGCTGACAGACTCAAAAGCCTTGAGTTATAAGCAGAGGCCAACATGACACTCTCTCAAAAATGAGAGAGGAAGTCCTTCCAGTGCACAGCACAGGGTGGATGTGTGCAGGGAGAGGCCTTCTCAGAAACAGTCTCCTGACTTCACTGGCTGTAGTTTCCTCAGATGAGGCTGCTGTCTGGTTGTCTCCCCCCACCCCCTATTTTGCAGAAAAGGTGGCAAAGTGAAGAGCTGAGCTCAGTGGGAAGTTTGTGGGGGCGGTCGAGATAATTGTGCTTGTGTTCCTGATGAGGCTTAGGAGGTGGGCCTTTCTCTGGAATTCCATTCTTTAGCCTTCCTTGTCACAGACGGAAATGTACAATGTCACCTCTGACAGGTTTGGTAATGACAAAAACCATAACTTACACGTGGAGAGAGGGCTTTTAATGATTTCAAAGCATTTTAACATCTGGCCTTGCATTTGCTTCTCATACCAAGCCTGTGAAGTAAACAATGCAGGTACCTTTGCCCCCAATGTGCAGATGAGAAGACAGGAACAGAGAGCCCAGGGATTTCCGGAAGGTCACTCAGTTCATTAGCACAATAGCTGTGCTGGAAACCAGGTGTTTTCATTCATGGGCTCCTTAAATCTTCCCTGTGTAATTGCCAGGAGAAGGGATGCCAGGGAAGGTTGGCTGGTGGGGTTCATCCAGGCTCAGTAAAAGGCTGAAGGCATCAAGAGGGGATTTCCCACCAGATCACCATTTCTGTAGGGTGCTAATGTTTAACTTGAACCAGTGGTCCAGTCATCGTTGTGCTGTGGAAGGCAGAATCCTTGATTGTACACCAAGAGATCTGCTTAAAAAGTCACATTATGAGAATGTCCAAAGGGTTTGTGATAATCAGAGCCATTGGTCAGGTGGCCTGTTTGAGTTGTCAATATTGTCTCAAGTTGTTAACTGGAAGCTGGGTACTGGGAGGCTGTAGACCCTCAGAGGCTTTTTCATATTACCTGTTCATAAGCATCAAAGGCATCCATCTCAAGTCCATTCAAGTTCCTACTCCATCTCTCAGGCAACACAAGAGTCCCTTGTGTTTATGTGTTTTATTTTAAGGCAGTCTCATGTAGCCCAGGCTAGCTTTTGACTTGCTCTCTAGTCAAGTCTAGCTTTAGAGTCCTGATCATCCGCCTCCACCATCATGTGGTGTGGTTACAGGATCCATTACTACTCCTGCCTATCTCTGGTATTTGAAATCTCTAGAATATACGGCAGTGAAATCTCTAGAATGGCCTTGCCCCCTGTATGGCCCTTGTTTCTCCCTTAAATGTGGTCACCTAATCAAATGAATCCTCCATCACACCAGGTTACAGAGAGCCTGCTTCAGTTCTGGTTTTCTCTCTTTCAGGGTGATCTCCATAAAGAACTACCACCCGAAGATCAGGATCATCACTCAGATGCTGCAGTATCACAACAAGGTAGGTGCTGAGACTCTTCCAGGCCTGAAGGCATCCTCAGAGCTTGGGTCTTGATACCCTGTCTCCCTCCCCACATAGCCTCACATAAACATATTCACATAAGCACACACATACATGTGCCCCAAGGCTTGGCAAAGAAAAGCCATAGTTGAAATGTCCCATCTCCCCAGGATAGTTCTTCAGGGGAAGTCAGCTTTTTTGCCTTTTTTTTTTTTTTTGTGGTGGGTCATTGGGAGGAAGTTCCTTTGTTGCCTTCTTGTGCTAATTCATTCATTCAGGAAGAAGTCATTGAACCCTGTGGTTCAGAAATATTGATATGTTCTTAGATCCTGTCCAGACCTAAATTCCAACAACTTGCATTTCTATGTCCTGCAGTCATTCAGTCAATAGCTATTGAATACCTACTCTATAATTAACACTCCTCCTGCCTCTCAGAGGGTAAGATAACTGTGAAGATAAAATCTGATTTTGTGTCCTTAGAGACCAATCAAGGAAGGTATAAAGACTGTGCCAGATAATCAAAGGACTTCTCTATGTGTGACCAGGTACACCTAAAGGAACATAATACAAGTTGGGTAGAGAAAACAGAACACGACATTGTCCTCAAATTAAGAATGGGAATCTTTCTAGTTACATTTGGGGAAGTAGCAGTTTATCCAAAGATTATACTTAATAAATGTTCTCAGTTTTAAAGCTTCCAGTGGGAGCTGGTTAGAAAGAACATGAACATGAGAATTAGTATTACTATCCTGTGATTTCCTCTCACTGAATCAGAGGTGAAGGTCTCCTATTTGAAGACAGCACCCTTTCACTTGGCTTGCGGTTGAGCTCTCTAGACAGCTTTGGAGGAGGGAAAGTGGCATCTTGTTCTACTTGGTATGGTACCAGTTATCTTCTTAATGGAGCTTAGAAACTGGAGGTTGCTCAGTACCTGGGGCCAGGTGTCCTAACTGAACAGAAATAACTCCCTGCAGGTTTATGTGTGACAGCATGCCCCATCTTATAGGCCATATTCTCTGCAAAACAAGCCATCAGGTAACCCAGAGAAAACCCCACTCTGCCAAATGCCACCAGCACCATTCCATTATTTCTTAATTGCTGGCAAGTGCTGGTCCATTTTGCTATGTGGAGGCCCATCAGAGGCCATTGCTGAGTGGGTCCTGCTGTCAGCAACTGGCCCACTGCTTGGAACTGCTGCCCAGTGTCAACCATTGCCCAGCCCTCGGCAGGTGGCTCTATCGGAAATTCTGTTACTCTCCAGCCAGTGGGTTTTGTGGTGGGCACTGAAGGTGAATCTCCTGTTTGTCCCTGAAAACTCAAGGATAGGATAAGGGGGCTCTCAGTAACTCACAGGCATCAACCTGGAGAAGTTCTTGACTGCAGCCTCTGTAGGTGGAGGTGGATTTTATTGAGGCTGTGACTGGTGACAGCTCCTGCTGCATGGAACACTCCTTCTTTCATTTGTGACTTGAAATCTCATTTAGTGTGGGAGTGCTTTAAGCGATTGTTTAGATTTTTGGCTGAATTTAGACTGAATAGGAAAATTAATGTTGTATGTTTAGAAAGAGATGTCAGTTCCCTTTCTTCTCTTTCCAACGGGTGCTGATGTAGCATCTTCAAGAAATTAAGGAGCGTTTCAGCTGTGTGGTTCTTGTCAAACTCAAAGCAACATGACTAGCTTCAGAGCCAGATGGTACCTGGTTGGTGTTCACATGACTACAGCCACCCAAATATTTTGGACAGAATCTCCAATACAACCATTTAGACACTGTGATGTAGATATCAATGGACCCAGGAGTATTGGCTTAAAATGCATCTTGTTTACAGCCACCTCACTCTATTTGGGTTTCTGGGTCAGGCAAGATCACTTTCAGAATACTATTATATTAGTAAGGACCCACAGATAGAGTAATTTTGACAAAGGGAAGTCTCCTCTCATGTCCTCTTGCCTCTATTTTTCAGATCATTCTTAGTAGTAGATTTTGAATAGACAGTTCTTCCCCCTGCTTCATTACTTTGAATTTGCCTACGAGCCTCCCACCCACCTTTCTCACACACTCTCCTTCTCTTTCAACATTTTCTTCTTTTTGTGGCCTTTTCTCTATCCATCCAAGAAGCACATAGAATGCTACCCACTTATACATGCACTTGGGAAAGACCTGGTGTGTGTATTTTGTGT
This sequence comes from Mastomys natalensis, assembly GCA_021653895.1. Taxonomy (NCBI): domain Eukaryota; kingdom Metazoa; phylum Chordata; class Mammalia; order Rodentia; family Muridae; genus Mastomys; species Mastomys natalensis. Next base: position 984,419 of record JAJTUV010000261.1, on the reverse strand, counting down.
GTGTGTAAACTATGCCACCAGGAGCATATTCTGGAGGGTGTAACTGCTCCCACTGTTAGACACAAGGCTTGAAATAAAAAATTGTCAAACCCTGTGATGTAACAAGGGTGATATTCTAGAGCCTAGAGGGATGCAGAGAAACTGCTGGCCTTGAGTTTGTCATCATAATAATTGCAGACATTTGTGTCCTGTTTTATGGTTTTAAAAGAGCTTTGACATCCATTATCTCATTTAGTCCTCATTGGGCCATCTGTGCATTTTAGCATCCCAGTGTAACTTCAGACTAGCAGGAGTCAAAGCTCTATTCTAGGCTGATCAATGCTGGTAAGCACAAATCACAGACACTTGGCAGCCAGCAAACCAGGGCAGTATAGCCAATGGCCCACTCTATTTGACTGGGACAGTGGCCTACAGAACTAAACTTTGGTTCCTGGGGGAAGGATAGTATTCTCCAAAATGGATCTCCTTACAGTGATTAAATTTCACAGAGAGAACTTTCAAAACCTGGCCTTCTCTGAGTGCAAAGGGAAGCAGTACATTGTTTAAAGCTCTTCAAACACAGGATGATGATACGATGCTGGAAAAGGTGTTTATCCTAATAACTCACCTGGTAATGCATTTCTTATTTTCCCCGAAGCACTCTAATCAAAGAGGCTCTTGTCTCTGATTTAGAAACTAAGCCTCTGTACAGATGCTAGTTCTTTGAGCATCCTTGATGGCATATGAGACATAGCTGTGCTGACCAGTTCCATTTGTAACTTCCCTGTATCTGTGATGAAATACTCTGACAAAAGTCACTAAATGAAGAAGGGTTTTGTTTCGTCTCACAACTCAAGGCTCTGTCTATCACAGAGGGGAGGTCAAACTAGCAGGAGTGTGAAGTAGCTGGTCATGTCATATAGAACAGATCCCGTTATCCACTTATACAGTCCAGGATTCCAGCCAGGGAATGGTACCACCCACAATGGGTGGATGTTCTGACCTCAATTAACAGAATGAAGATAATCCTTCACAGGCATCCCCAGAGGCTTGGCTCCTAGATGATTCTAGAGTCTGTCAAGTTAACAGCACAAATCATCACAGGCAGCTTTCTGTCATTCTAAAAAATGCATGACATAAAACTTTTGGAGACTGTGGGCCTTGATGAGTTGGCCTTGTTTAGTTATGCTTGTGATGAGGCAACACGCCATTCTAGGAGAGACCAATAGAAAGCACTGGACTGGGCAAGAGAGATGGCTCAGCCATTAAAGGCTAGGCTCACAACCAAAAATATAAAAAAAGCACTGGATTGATTCCTATCCATTAAACCAAATCAATAGGGCTGATTGGTGCCCTGCTAACCTCTCACAAGGCAATGCTCTCATTGACCCAGAGACTTTTATTAAACTTTACCTCCCAAAGACTCCAATTCCTCCCAAAAGAGTATCACCCTGGGGATGGAGCTGTTAGTATATGGTCCTTTTGGACATTGACAGAAGATGCAGACTACAGAATACTATTGTTGTTCCATCATTAGACTTTGTCATTTTTCACACTATTTCTTCAAGGCTGAATATATAGTAAGAGAAAGAAACATGACCAGAATTCATTTTTCCTGCCTTCCTGAGGCAGCACATTTTTATAGTTCCTCTCCATGAAATGAGGGACAATCCGGTAGCATAAATGGAGGGAGGGTGTGGTTAATGTTGGACCTACTTTTTTTCTTTACCAAGTTAGAAAGAATTTGCCTCCTGATTCCTGATTCCTGATTCCTGGGTAGAAATACTGACTTTTTTCTTTAACTAGACCCAATTTCCTCAAATGAAAGAAGATGAAATTTCCAAAAACAAAAATTATCCTCTCTTGGCTTCTTCATGCACAGTCTTCCCTCTTGGCCACTGGCACTTCAGCCCTGCTTCCTACCACTTCATGATTGGAGAAAATACAGTGGCAAGGAGAGGAGACATAGGAAGCTTAAAATAAATATGACTTTCTATATGAGACCCAAGGGACCCAAGGGACCCAAGGGACCCAAGGGACCCAAGGCTTACATGTCAGAACTACATATTTTGGATGGTATGGAGATAGGGCAGACTTTCTTCAAGGTTTTCATTGTTTCTTTGAAGATGGCATGGAGGCTATGTGGTGTCTCTGTAGGAACCAGACCACCCAAATTTCTTGTCACACACAAGTTCATCACTTGGATATAATTGATCATTCTTCTCATAAGAGTATTTCTCCACATGAATGAATGTCTTTTATACCATGCCAGGGAAGTAAAATGAAAAAGCTGACATCTTAAGCTAGGGAAGAATGGGGAAAGAAATGAGAGCAAGGGTGGGGCTATCTGTTGGCATTCAGTGTATGATGTACAGAAGACCCTCCGGTACTCAGCTCCACAGAAATCACACTCCTCTTTGGCCCACACACAGGCCTGTCTTACTTGGGTTAGGGAGCAAGCAGTCATTCTTCCAGCAGTAACCACTGCTGGCTCAGGATTGGAGACTGTCACAGAGGTGGATTTTGCAAGCAGGCATTTCACAAGAGTGAGGTTTCTCCAAGCAGAGCAAAGAGGCCTGGGCTCTGCTCTTTGTTTCTTCAATGAAATCATCCACCCTTCTATTGCAACTGGCCTCTGTTGTTCCAAAAGTGAGGAGAAGCCTCTTTTGCTGCTCCAGTTTGCTGGTACATGGGGAGAAATAATTTCAGAGCTATAGAATCTTGACCTGTACTTAGAAGGACTCTGGGTCATCTTCTTCTACAAAGCATGAGTTATTGTAGCATCTTGGAAAAATGCTAAGTCTTAGGCATAAAGACCTTGTTCCTTTTTTTTTAAGGTAGTCTTCTCTATTTATTAGACAAATTTCATCCTTAGAAGTCCCTTTGTTAGACAAGCCAAAACCCTTTGCTTTCCTTTGATATATATCAGGACAGACGTCATTCTGGCTCCAAGAACTGAGTATGGTGAAGCTAATCATGGCATAGCAGGGCCTTAGACATCCAGATGTCATGACCATCCTATGTCCCCAAGGATGTACCTCTGTTTCTTGATCTTTCTACTGTTTCTCAAGAGTTCCTTTCCAGAACACTCATCTCCTCTTGTCCTACTCATTGTCCCCTGGCCATTATTCAATTGATTACTTCTCTCTTCAAGTTTGACTGTTAAAACTGGATCAAATCCTGTGGAATGAATTTGGCCTATTCTTACAGAATAAAGAATCTTTTTTCCTTTGCTCTGGAGACTGTTCTTCTCTTGTTGTTATCTATAAATCACCAAATACTAGAGAACTTCCTGAATTCCAACTTTTCATCCACTCTGCCATGTACAACTCTCTGCTGCATGTCACTGGCAAATAACTGAGTGAGCATGCCTCTGGGTCTGTGAGTTGGGCTCAGACCTAGTTGTGCCATAAGACAGTCCATTTGAGAGAAATTGTGGGATGTCTGTGTCTGTGCTGCACAGTAGCCTCCAGAGAAGCAGCACTTCCTCCCACATGTAGATTTACAGGTTCTCCAGCTCCACCCCAGATCTACTCAGTTAGAAACTTAGCATGGTGGGGGCCAACAAGCTGTCGTTTTTGTACACATTGCAGGGGATGCAGGTACCCACTCAAGTTTGGGCATCACAATCTAGATTATTGAGAAGGCAGGGAAAAAATGCAAAAGCGTACAGACACACATGAATCTGGCAATCTGATAATTCTTGAGAGCCACTTTAAAAACTAACTAGACTTCTAAATGCTGGGACCTGGTGTATCTCACAAGAGAAAAATCCCCTCTGGGTCAAAGATGGCTAAACAGCAAACTTGAGAGGAGGATGTGGGCCAGGTGAGTATAGAAACAATGTTGCCAAGAGGCCAAAGTCTGCTGAACCGGAAGTACAGAACCTAGCAATGGTCCTTAGGCCCAGGCAGAAGAAAGAAACAATGAGTTGGGATGACCCAGTGTCCTTGGACAATTTGGCAGTTCCCAGAAGAGATTTCAGACACTCAAACATGGAGCAGAACAGGGTCTCATACCTCTTGTTATTCCCACAGGCCCATCTGCTCAACATCCCCAGCTGGAACTGGAAAGAGGGTGATGACGCAATATGCCTTGCAGAGCTCAAGTTGGGTTTCATAGCCCAGAGCTGTCTGGCTCAAGGCCTCTCCACAATGCTTGCCAATCTCTTCTCTATGAGGTCATTCATAAAGGTAATGTCTTGTCTTATTAGAGCACATTAGCCTAGGATTCCATTTGTCGTGGGGTTGAGTAGAGCACAGCTTAAACTCAAAACAGATCGACGGGCTTTAACTTCTCTGGTTGAGAAGAAATTCCTTGTTACAGATTTGGGAAAGAGGCCAGCTCCTTTCAAAATTATGTTTTTATTTTTATTTGGCACATCCGTGGCCATTAAATGATTGTTCAAAGCACAATCCTCTCTCTCTCTCTCTCTTTTTTTTAGATAAACCACATGTTTATCTATCAACAAAGCCTCCGCTGTTAAAACAAAAATATGATTTATATACATTCCATATGGCACCAGAGTGCCTAAAGAAAAGAATTATCATTTTCCTCTTTTATATCAAGTGGCTGGTGGACCTCTCACTGTGTGGATAAATGCAGACCATGTGTTTGTGCTGAAGCCCAAACCCCAACAACATAATTCATTTATTTACTTCTGCACAATCAAGGAGGCCAGTAAGGCTGACATGCCATGGCTATTTGAATGGAGAAAGAAAAGATGAACTGAGTCTTTACCCCAAGAGACGTGCAGTCTGGATGTGTTCATCTCCCTGTCAGAGCTCACTGGGCAGCCACTCCCAGTCTCCAGATGGCTGCTGGACCAACTAGTGGGGGAGAGAATGAATCCATTCTGTTCTCTAGGACCCAGGGCCTTGAGTGCCTCTGCATCTAGGTGCCTGACTAAGCAAGTTTCTGGAGTGTGGGTTTAGGCAGTCAAAGTGGCACAGCACATCCATGAATTGTGTTACTTAGAGCTGGAATGTGTCTGTCAGGGCTGTACCAAAGCAGAGGATTGTGCTTTGTACCAATGCCATTGACATTGTTTACCCAATTGTAGTTCTCATAGTATGATTTAGAGAATAACTCCTGTTGGACCCTACTTGTCATCATTGTAGGCAGTGCTTATAGTGAATGACAACTTGATTTAAAATATGTCCTCTCATGCTTACTCTGTGCCCAAAGACCTCATCAGCTCAACAGAATTTCAAGTTCAAACCCAGTTACAAATCAAGTCACCGTGTGCCTCTAGTTGTCTTCTTTAATCCGGGCTCCTTTTGTCCTGCATAGATGAAACTGAATGCAGCCAAAATGGGAATCACAGGGAGGTCTGTGTGGCTGTGTTTAGAGATGGGACACCAAAGCCAGATGTAGCCATGTGTCTCTCAGGACTTGTCTATTCAATCCCCAGGAGGTCAGACCTAGGATAACGAACTGTCACCAGGAGAACCGCCCTGGCTCTTTCAGTGGAGCCCTGGTGGTTTTCTTCCAGCAGAGGTTTGCTCACAGGACCCAGCACATGGTCAGAGGGACTGGATTCTGCCTTCCTTGTGTTGATGTGACATGGGTCTTGGCAGAGCCCCACCACAGATGGGGCCACTTGACATGCGTATGTTTTGATTTTGTGGTGCCTGCATGGTAACTAGATCTGCCTGTCAAGAAAATTAATAAAATGGATATGACACTGATTCTACAGTGTTATTACCAGCATGGAGAACTTCTGCCTGACTTTCCTCGGGACCCTGACGGGCCTCACCTCTAAAGCCAAGGACGTTCCTTCCAGCTCCGCTAATCCCATTGCCAAGTTCCTATTTAAAAAGAGCCTGTGGGAAAGGCTGGGACCGGGCCCTGGTATAAGTGGAAACACATTTGCCTCCCAGGGTTACATGACTGCATTATTTCTGTACAGGGCCAGCTCTCCATGTTTGAATACAACTTTCTGGGTATGACCTTTTGACATGGCAGTGGTCTTTGTGTTAGACTTTGCTAAGGGCATGGCCTACAAATAACATGATGCCCTTTCCTAAATTTTAAATTTTAGAGTAGGGACAGTCGTATTTAATGCATTCGCCATCCTACATTGTCATCTGTGTATGCTTATCCCTTAGTCCTAGAACCATTTTAGGATGTGGCGAAAATCATACTGTTCACCCACTCCTTGGTGTGTTTTCTATATTATTGCAAAGCATTTGCATGTTTTTGTATGGAATTAGTGTAGTGGAGAAGGTAATATGTAAGTGGACTCTTGTTTACAGAAATCACATCCTTCCCCAACATCCCCACATCCTATGGTAGAAAACTCTTCAGTACTTCCACCAGGACAGAGGTTTTGGCAGCACTTTATCCTTTGGGAGCATTTAGTGTTTCTGGAAGCCGAAGGGAGATGTGAACTCACCTTCTCCTTTGCCCTGGCAGGTTGTGTCTGTTTCCTAGTTCTGCATAATATATTATACTCTGCTTCTGCTCAAAGGAGTAAGATAAACAGGACTCTTAACGTGTAGATGTGTCATAGGCAGAAGCACAGCAGTTATCATAGGACCTTTTATTATGTGTGGGACCAAAAGTCCATAGACCAAAACTGAAGATAGTAAGGTTTAGCAGAGCAAAGGGGTACTACTGGAACATAGGGTTTGCAAAGAGGGTCTAGACTGGAGATGAGAAGAAATACTTGTGAATAATTACTTATTCTTACACTATTCACTCTCAAAGATCTGAAACTAGGGGCCCCCAAACCCATTACCTTCTAAAACCTAGTCCTCATTTAGATATGTTACCTCTGAATTGACCTAAATAGTTTGGAATTTATTGATAATTTAACTTACCTTTTTAGGAGTGATGAATTCTTTCGCTTTGGTAATTACTGTAGACATTTTTGGCTTTTTGTTTTTTTCCCTTCATGGTTGTTCATCCTTTAATCTATTCCATTTATGCTTCAATGCATTTCCCCTACTGTTAAGATGTGCTGTATTTATAAATCCCTACTAACCATGCAGCATCCAATACCTTTCTGAAAGAGGCCCAAGTTGGTACCCAGGGTCCTATAGCTCCGTGGCTGTTTGCAAGGCAAGCTAAGCATTTTTTTTTTCCCCAGCAAGGATTCATTTTCACACTTGATGTCCATTAATCAGAGCCAGCAGATGTTCTGGTGCCTGTGACTTATCTCCTGGCTTGGGACATCCTGTTTACTCCCTACTCTCTGATCTCCTTTCACTGGCCTCTCAGATTTCAGGGAGAGCCTTTTTAATGTCTTGTGGAAAGACAAGACAATGGACTTGTTTATCCTGTCTGCCATCACCTCAGCCCTCAATAAGTGGGCCACACTTTAAGACTATTGAGTTTTTTGCGGGTGTGTGTGTGTGTGTGTGTGTGTGTGTGTGTGTGTGTGTATGTTTTTGTTGTTAGTCTATGTAGTTTTAACTTTCTGTTCTACCTGTAGAGTTTCATGTTGGGCCATTACTTTCTATTTTTATGAATTGAGCTATTATTCTTACTGGAAGAAAACTCTGCTGATTTTTCATTTTACACCACACACACACACACACAACAAGAAAGTTATACCCTATAACACACACCACACACACACACACACACACACAACAAAAGAAACACACACACACATACAAGAAAGTTATACCATGTAACAGGGCATGTAATTTGCAGTATCTTGTCAGGAAGTCAGTTGTAAGAATGGAGAAAATATGTAATGTTAGTGTGGTGACTTAAAGAAGAATATGTCCTCTATGAGATAGTTGACATTGGTCCCCAGTGGTGGTACTGTTTGGAAAAGTTGTAGGCGATGCAGCCATGCTGGAGGAAGTATGTCACTGCGGGAAGGCACTGGGAGTTCATAACCTCAATTACTTCTGATTTACCATCTCTGTTTCATGCTCATGGTTTAAGACACGATCTCTCGGCTTCCAGCTCTAGCTGCCATGCCTACCTCTTGTTGCCATACCTTTCTAACATGATGGACTTTCCCTCTGACAATGTAAACCAAATAAATGCTCCCTTGTATTCGTTGTCTTGATCATGATATTCTATCATAGCCATGCCCCAACTAAAGTGAATCACTTTAGTATCTTTAGTTTGGATTGTAGTTATGCACTGCTTTGTGTTTGTGTAAGTTTGTGTATAAAAATAATCTGGTTTAGAAGCTGGAACTATAAAGACCTTTGAATAATTGCTCAAATATACTGAATTCTATCTACTTTTAAAGCCTTGAACTTAATATTGTGTCTATATTATTTTTATTCTCCTAATGCCCTACATACACATGATACTGTCACTAGTGTCACTTTATGGTGGCAGACACTATGCAGTAAAAAGGAGAAGTCAGGTAGTTTAGAATTGATAAACCCCAGGAATCAGTTCCAGATTTGTCCCTGAGGTCACCAAAAGGAAATAAAGGATGAGTCTATTCCTTAGCAAGTATAGCCACCTTAGCATGTGGCTTAGTTTCTGAGCTTTATTTTATGGAAACCATTGGTTCACTAGACATTCCAGAGGCACATATATCCTGGCTGTATTTTAGGCAACCCGAAAGCTCATGGTTTGGAAGCACTAGTAAGGTACAGGAAGCTTCTGTTCTGATGGGAAATGTGTGGGCACATATTTACATAGTCCTGCCAATGAGTCTTATTCGCCTTTCTCTCTGGCCAGCTCTGTAAGGGTTAGAGTCACTGCAATCAGTGAGCTGAAGAGTTCACTTTGGTTAGACTGTGACAAGATCAAGAATGACCAAGGCTCTCAGGAGGACTGACTTAAGGGCTAAGGCTCCCTGACAAAACCGAACCAACTGTGTATGTGGTGTGTGAATGTGAATGTGTGTTAATGTACATGTAATCATATATCATATAATGGCATTTCACTCATTGGCAGACTGCATATATGGTAGCAGTCCTATATCATACAGTAATGTCTATTCTTATGTTTGGTTTGGATACATACATACTTTGATGTTTACATGATGAAATTTCCCACTAGAAACTTATTCAGATGTGTATCCATCATTAATCAATGCATGCCTCTATCATCTCTCTGTCTGTAATCAAGGGAGGGAGATATTGATTAGAATAAGTTGATTCACTTGGCATGAAATCTGAGTTACAATGTCTGCACTGGAGCTGCTGGATGGTGTCAATCAGTTTGGAGACCTGAGAATAAGGAGACTTAGTATAGGTTTCAGTTCTTGTTTGAACAGAGAGAACAGATTTCAAATGACTCCTAGTTTGTGTTCCATTAAAGCTTCTGATGGTCTTGATATGACCCACCCACAGAAGGAACAACATAATCTCCCTTATTCTACATCTCAAAAATATTAATTGCATCCAGAAATACCTTCACAGCTATGTCTAGAACAATAATCAAATATCTGAAACATCATGACCCAGTCAAGTTAACAAATAAAACTATTTATCATATCAACCTACTCTTATTTCTTGTTGGACATAAACTTGAGAGCCCATTTCTAGGTCAACATGTTCATCCTCTTGTGGGAGTGTGGCAATTGTCAAGATCTCTAGTCAGGCCATAGATTCAACGATAAGGCTGGGATCAAGGAGAGAATGCTAAGAAAGACTTCTTTGTCTTGGAACAAAAACCCACAAAGAAGATTGTAATATACAAATGTTGTTGGCTTTACCACCCATGGGTGATGCCAATCAAAGTAAAACTAGCTTCATGAGAAGAGGATGTCATCACAGATTCTCACCTGTGGAGAGCAGTTCTCAATGCAGTTACCCTTGCTTCTTTGGGAATATACAATCTTTTAATATCATTTAGATAGACAGATAGGCTCACAGATTTATGCCTCCAACCACAACCCAGCAATATCAGTACAACTGTCCTGCTGCATCCCTGTTTGAATGCTGTATCCCCTCTCAGATTTGACATTTCCAGAAGCAAATCCCTGTTCTTGTCTGTGAGCCTGCCCTGTCCCATATCACCACCTACAACTGGCAACGCCATCCTTCCCAATACTCACCTTTAGGGTCATCGTTGGCTCCCCACCCAATCCTCTTTAAGCACCAGATTCAGCTCAGCATGACACCCTGATTGAACTGGAAAGTAGGCCCACAATTTGAGTACTTGCCACCAATTTCTTTTTACTGATAGATCCAAAGAACTACCATCTTTTCTGTGGATACCAGCCTTCTAGATGCTCAAGTCTAGACTCAGTTTGTTTTGTCAAACAATTTTCCCAAACATGAATGAGATCGTGTCAACCTTTTGCATAAGTCTACCATGTCATCCAATTGGCTCGAAACCAAAGTCATAGCATTCATTGGCTGATAGGTACTAAGCAGTCAGTTCCTGTGATCTTGTTGACCACAATATACTGAGTGATGTCCTGTACCTTGTATCTCTCACATTCCCTTACTGCATAAGGATTTATACTTGCTGGGTTCCCTCTATCTAGAATGTTCTTCTAAGTGATGCTTATTTCTACCAAACCCTTCTGCCTTTGCTCAAAATAAAAATTTTCAGCAAGGCCATCTTTAAAAACATCAGACTTTTTATAAAAAGGGTTAAAAACAAATTTTATTAATAATACACAAAGAGAAAAGGGCATTTGTAATAAATATTTAATTTGTTAAACATTCATAATCTCAGCACTCCATGTATCCATTGCACAGATTAAGAAACAGAACATTATTGGTACTAAAAGAATCCTCACTTATTTTCTAAGTCAGATAATTGGCATTGTTTCTGAATCATCTTGGAAATTTTGCATTCCACAATATTGAACTCCTCAGTCTATGAAGTTTGTGTATCACCTCTTTTTTATTTCCTTTTGGTGCTTTGGATCTTTTGTTTATTATGTATGTTGAGTACCTGTTTCTCTCTTTAGACACACCAGAAGAGGGCATTTGATCTCATTAAAAATGGTTGTGAACCACCATCATGTGGTTGCTAGGAACTGAACTCAGGACCTCTGGAAGAACACTCAGTGCTGTTAACCACTGAGCCACCTCTCCAACTCTGTGGTTTGGCTCTTAACCTAAGACCTTGTACATATAGGCAGTCTGCCATGCCTATGTGGTTTTCTTGTTTCTTTCTTTTGTTGTTGTTTTGTTTGTTTGTTGTTTTTGAGACAGTGTCTTACTATATAATTTAGGTTAGTTTTCAACTCATGATCTTCTGCTTCCACTTCCTGAGTGCTAAGATTATAGGCTGTGCCAGCATCCCAGCAGGATGCCATCTATTAAGGGCCACTTGATATGTCAATTGCTTCTCTGGGAACTTGTAGGACAATCAAGAAGAAACTGAGTCTAGAACATTTTCTGGGGCTCCGAGGGCTTCTTAGGGAGCGATATCTCGTGTCTCTCTGTTCTCTAGGAAGGATGTAGATGCTCTTCCCTCCCTAGGGTGATGAGTTCCACATGGTAAAATAGCAGAATTGCATTTTAGAAATTTCCTTTCACCCTGGCCTGCACACTCCATACATATAGGTCTCCTTCATTTCTTGGCTTTGTCCATTTGCCAACTCCTCTGCCATGGTATTGTTTCTTGTTTATTTCTCTTTTCCTTCATAAAAATGGAGGACTGGGAAGCCATGTCTACTTGTAGGATCCTCAGTATCAGGTGCTCAGTAAATACATGTTGAATGCATGATATGAATGAATGAATGAATGAATGAATAGATTTCAGCTTAGCCTTAACCAGTCTGTGTTTTAGATAGCTGGGTCTGGGGCCCATACTAACAGGGACTTTCAATTTGGTATGATTTGGGTTCTGAAATGTCTTCCTCTGCTACTGTATGCGGTTCACTGGCCCAATTAAAGAGCTTCCTCTCAGCATAGAAGCTTGAAATGCAAAGCTTTATAATCCTTGGCAAGGCTTGCGAAGAAGCTGGTTCGACTTGGTTATAAACCATCTTGACTGCCAGAAAATAGAGTCACTGTGTTGCTTAAATTCACAAATCAAAATAAACACCCTGAAATTGAAATACATTTACTAGATCTCAGCATCCCATTTGAGCCAACACCTCATGTATCTGTTCTTTTTCCCTTCTTTCTTTAGTCTCTCTAGATCAGAGACCTTGCCACAAGATGTTGCCCCCTCCAGCATCACCATCTCTGCCCACGATCTCTCATGCCCAACTTAAAGTTGAGTAGCTTCCATACAAACTATTTCAAATAAAGAGAGAAGCAATCCGTGAGCTATTAACAGGGATTCCATTCCCCTATGGCCCTGGTAATTTCTAGAACATTGAATTAAGGAGTTCTCAGACCTTTACAAATTCTCAAGGCAAACATTATTAGCAAAGAGAAGGCCATGCAACATGTAAGAAGATTGCCAGAAAATGTCAATGGAACTTCTGAATAAAATAAAGAAGCTTCAGCGCTCTCTCCGTCTTTCCCATCCCCTCCCTCTAACACGATTAGAAAGTTATTTCATGTGTCTTATGTGCTCGGTCAGTCAAAGGCAAACCTACATGATTGATGGTGACAGGGAACACATTTAACTCATTACTCTTTACTTTGCAGCAAAATGATTTGTGTAAACTGTCTGCCTAGCATTAAAGGTAAAACAAACTTAGAAACCCCAAAATGTTATATTTTCATCTAATATTTTCCTTTTGGTTTTATAGCTGTAATCGCATATGGATTCTTTTATTTAGCTCTTGGCGTGGACTGAACAAAGGGGAAGGCAGGGCAGAAAGATTACATAACACACACCAGTCCGTGCTCAGGGAGTGTGGAGCCATGAAAGCCACAACAGTCAAGCCTTAATGTGACAACTCAGGAGAAACTGTGGCCTCTCTGGCCCCCATCCTCTGACAGGACGTTGTTTCTGATGTGCAATGAGGATCATCTCCTTGGTCAAGCCTGTTGACGTTAAACTGAGCCTTTTCAGAAACTATTAATTGATTGCATATGTTCCTATGTATGCCTAGATATTACAGGCTTCATCTGGTTCCCTGTTCTTCCAGCTGCCTCATCCTTCTCTCCTCTTCTTCCTCTTCTTTCTCCTCCTCCCTCTGTATCACTGCTTATAATAATTCAAGCAAGAAATACAGAATACAACTTTAGATTTACCTAAGTCTGCTGGTTAGTGGTACAGTCACACCAAGAGTGTCCATACAGAACAGTGAGGAGGAGTTTCGAACTTTCAGGTAACTACTCCCCATGTAAGAGTACAAACCCAGGAGTTGCCATTGAATTAATATGGTGGGTATTTTGTCATAAACTTTAGATTATCTGAGTCCTCTCAGTTTTCATAGCCCCTTTGGGGTTATAAGTTTTACAATTTTTTTCTTTAATTATTTTCTTTCTTATTTTGGTTTTTAATTTTTTGTGTGCATCTGATTGTCTGTGTTTTTAACCACCTGCATACAGTGCCTGCAGAGGCTAGACAGAGGAGGGTATCAGATCTCCTGGAGTTGGCTTTACAAGTAGTTGTGAACTTCCCAACATGGGTGCTGGAACCAGAGCTCAGGTCCTTCGTAAGAGCATCTAGTACTTTTAAACTCCCAGTCATCCATTCCTCCAGCCAAGAGAACATTTTTATTGAAATTAAATTTTACTTGACCGGAAGAGTAAGCATGGAATTTTTTAAAAATGGCACCTGGAAATTTTGACGAGTGCAAAGAAGCTACGATCTCTGACCAAAAGAACGTGACTTGGGTCCTGTCATTTTTTTGAGAGCAAGAAGTTTCTAAAGATCTCACTTTGGTCTGTCTAACTGGTTGGGAATGGCTGAGCCAGGCCTAGAAGATCATCACATAGTACTAGCTCATGTCTCTACTCACTGGTATATACTGCTTTCCCTAGAGAAATGTCTCTTCAAACTCTGCTCATATACATTCAAATCAATAGCTTTTAAAAAAAAACAACAACAACAAAAAACAAAAAAAACAACCCTACTTTGCAATATTTGTAAAGGTGGTACCCTAGATTTTCTATCAACTCAGTCAAACTATTGTAATGAAGTATAAATATTAAAACAGTTTTCTGAGCTAGAGAGACATCATAGCATTTAAGAGCATATGCTGCTCTTGCAGAGTACCTGGGTTCATTTTTCAGCACCCATATCAGGCAGCTTAGAACATGTCTGTACCTCCAGTTGTAGGGTATCTGATACCCTCTGGCCTCTATGGACACTGCACTTGGATGATGTACATACAGGCAGGCATGCATGCACTCACACATACACACATATACACACAAAATAATACACTTTCAAAATAAGGTAGGAAACTCATGTTCTTCCCCTTTTTCTATGTGGTCCTTAGGGTGAAAATGACCCATGACTGTATGTCTTCTGAGATCATGACGCCTTCTCATATGGAAGGATTTTTTGCTTAAGTCAAGTGCTTTAACCAAATATGGAAGGAGTTTGGTGATATATATGTTCAGAGGGTTGGTGAAAGGAAGATTAATTAGCCAAGTCCTGACCATCTAAAGGAATGGTGAGGGCATCAGAGTGCAGTACAGGAGGCTTCCAGCACATGGAAGATGTCAGAGAAGGGGAAGCCAAAGCCAGAAGGGCTAAGTAGTGTAACGAAAAGCAAAAAGAGAATTTTCTAGAAAAAAAAAATATGTCCAACCTTATTCCTCTCCAACCTCTTCTGATCATGGAAAAAATGAATTCAAGTGACTCAAACAATTTGGGGTGCAGGGGAAACAGCTGTGACATAAGAAATAAAAATCTGCTTGCTAGATCCAACATTTTTGGCTGTTCTTCATTACAGAAAAATCCTTAATTATGTGGTCCCATGAAGGCTCAGGAATGACTGCTCCCATCCAAGTCCAGTGCCACATATTTTAGCACATATGCACAGGGCCATATATCACCTCACTACAGAAGACAGAATAGTTTCCAAGGCCCACATTCCCTCTAAACCCTCTGAGGATCAGAGCTCCATTCTCTTCCACTATAGTCCCATGATTTCTGGAGAGTCATGATAGTGTCATGCAATAAACTTCTTTCCTTCCAGAGTCATTGGTTTAAATGCTTAGGGGTATTTAATCTGTGAACATTTGTACTATTGAGTTGTTTTGAGGGACTTACTGTTTCCTTGGGAAATTTTGTCTCTATTCATCCTTGTTAATTTTGCTTTGAAAACTACTTCAGATATGAGTTTGCATAGGTTCTAAACCTTTTATTCCTTAGTGTTTTGTTGAAAAATTTACCCCATCCTCTGAACTATTCCCTCACCTCCAAATGCCTATCTGTTCTCTTTTGGTCTCATTTGAACCCAACTACATAATTAAATTCTAAGTTATTTCCTTTTATACCCCCCATAAGTCGGTCATTTTTAAAAGTCTACTCTATCGGTTATATTAATCTGTTTTATTATGACTTAAAAAAATCAACTTATTTGGATTTGCTCTCACTATTTTATTGGTTGCTTTATGATTGATTACTATATCTTTGTGTTCTCTCTTTTATTTGAGGTTATTTGGACACTGTCTTGAAAACTATTTAATTAATTTATTTATTGATGCAGTTAATAAATGTGAGACTGTATAGCCATTTTCAACATTTGTGCACATAAACATTACACATCTTGTGTAGTCATTATATAGATGAGGCTTGCAATTATTAGTGTCTGTTTTTATTCTACTGCTGTATTTTATCTGTGGTGTTTGTCTAGCAAACCTAGGCTACTAACATTTACCTGTTCACATGTAATATAAAAACTTTATCAGTCTGACCCCTTATCATCTCCATTAGCATAGTATCATATTGTGTTGCATGTTACATACTTGGTGATGTTCTACGGGCAAATGCAGCCTTTTGTATTAATCCCAATGCTTATGCTCTCTGTGCTTCTGAATTTTGCTGGTGGCCCAACTCTCCTGTTGTCATTTCCATTCTGTCAGCTTTGACAGTGAGCTCCCTTGGAGCCTTTCCTGGCAACCAGCACTGTCCTCCTTTGCCTAAGAGGGCCTTAGGTCAGCCTCATCCTGGACAACATTTGTAGTGGAGATAGAATTCTAGGGTAACAGTTCTTCTCTTCCAGCACTTTAAAAAGCGTTCTTACTTTCTTTGTCATGAGAAATCCTTTTTCCTCTGACTCCATGTTAGCCCTTGCAGGTAGCTTTCTCTGGATCCCATTGGGGATCTTCTTTTCTCCAGGTTTCTGTTGTCTTTCTATAACTAGCGTGGACTGGCATTGTTCTTCTGGGTCCATCCTGTTGGAGTTTACTGAGATTACTGAAATGCAAGCTTTGTCTTTTGGTGAAACTGGGATTTAGTTGTGTTCTTTCCTGTACCACCCCTCCCCTCTGCTCTCCTAGGATACCCAGGCCATGAATGATGGATCTTTTTGCTTGCTTGCTTGCTTGCTTGCTCTTGCTTTTTTTCTTTCTTTTTTCTTCTTTCTTTCTTTGTTTCTTCCTCCCTTCTTTCATGTCTCTCTTTTTTATGTTCTATAAGACTCAAACTTTCCATTTGAATTTTTAAATACTTTTTTCTGTTATGCAAACCACACAGTTTTTTTAGTATTTAAATTACTTGACTCTTTCCTCTATCTTCATTCTGTTGAATCTACCCATTTAATATTTTAACGACAGTGTTTTTCAATTCTGAATTTTCCATTCAATTCTTTATTTACCTTTATTTGTTTGCTTGTTTATTTAGTCATTCATTAATGTGTATGTGTGCACATCTATGAAAACAAGCAAGACCAGACATGGCACTGAGTCCTCCTCTGTCAGTCTCTACCTCAGACCAGACATGGCACTGAGTCCTCCTCTGTCACTCTCTACCTCAGACCAGACATGGCACTGAGTCCTTCTCTGTCAGTCTCTACCTCAGACCAGACATGGCACTGAGTCCTCCTCTGTCACTCTCTACCTCAGACCAGACATGGCACTGAGTCCTTCTCTGTCACTCTCTACCTCTTTTCCTTGAGACATAGACTCTCCTTGAGCCTGGAGTTTGTACTTTTGGATAGGTCAGAATTTAGGAAGCCCCAGCAATCCTGTTGTCTCTGACCCTTTCTAATATCTTAGGTGGACCATCCATCTTGTGAATGCAGCATTCACAGAAATGTTCTAATGGAGATCACATTTGCTAGATAGAATGAAAGAAAAGAAGGGAAAAGAAAATAAAAAGAAAAATAAAAAGGGAAAAAAATTAAAAGGCCAACTCCATTATTAAAGAAAGAAAAAACTGGGAGAAGAAGGAAGGTAGTTCTGCAGTTAAGAATGCTCGCTATGTAGTCATCAGCACTGAAGTTCAGTACCCAGTACCACATGCTTCCCAGACTTCTTTGTATTATGAATTCTAGTTTTGCTCTTTACTTTAAAGTCTTAGATATGCAGTTTTTGGATCAGTCCTGTATCAGCCTCAGGCTGAATAATGGTTTAATTCTCAAAGTTAGTATCCGTTGTAAAGAGTAGGTTCTTCCTAGACACAGGGTAGGGTGAAACTGTGAATTCATAAATAGTCCAATGAGGCTGATTTCCCAAGATCTTTCTCTTTGATCTCTGCAATGTTATCAGATTCCAAGGTTCCTTCCTTGATGCTGTAGCCAGGAAATGGTGAGATTTTTAGATATTCTACTTTGTATTTGGGGTTGCCTAGTAGAAAGAGAGAGAGACAAGAAGCAACAGGGCTACACTTTCCCACTCCTGGGACCAAAATCCCATGACGACTCTCCTACCTCCTTTAACCTTCTTCTGGCTCACACTGTCACACCTGCTACTGTTCCATTTGGATGGCCTGGTTTCTGGACACAAAAAGAAGTAGCTGGAAAGAATGAACAAACCACGCTAATTTTTCCCATTCTTTTCAAGTATAAGTCATTCCCTTCTTTATCGCCAGAGCCAGAATGAAGACTTTTAGAGCTTCTGTCTACTGCATTGTAGCTACTTTCAGGTTTTGGATTGTCTTGAGATCAGTCTAGTGCATAGCAGGGGAAGCAATAGCAAATACACTGTTGGCTTGGTGATCTTTCTAAAACAAAGAGAATATTGCCTCTTTTGCATTGCAACACTACCTATTCTAGTATATCAATAATCATCCTCTTTGAGTGAAACCCTTGAACTAATCCACCTTTGGCCAGAGACTATGAGTATCAAAGCTTGACAGTCTTGGGAAGATATCATCCATAGCTAGTTCCTGTTGTAACTTCTGCCTCCTTGTCAAATGAGCACGTCTCCATAGTATGTTTCTTCCACTATTGAGTCCTATCTGTGCACACAGAACCAAGCAAATAGGGACTGGACCCCCAGAAACCATAAGCCAAACCTCTCTTAGTCTGTTTCTGTTAGGTATTTGGTTACAATGATGGGGATGGGGAGAAGCATGCAGAGTGAATACTAAGACCTCTTATATAGCAGATTTAGTGGGCATAGAGGCATGCTCCTTCTCAAGGGGCCAAAACCAACCTGTCTATAAGGATACAGAAAAAAGTTAGAAAGAGTATTTCTAACTCAAACAAGTAATTCCATCCACTTTCTATCTCCTAGTGTGCACAGACTGCAGTCCTCAAGACAGGACAGCAGTATCTCTGTGAACTTGAAATGCTAACCAAGGGGACTGCATTGCTCATGTTGCCATGAATTATACGTGGTTGTTTTTTTTTTTTTTTTTTTTTTTTTTTGGTTTTTCGAGACAGGGTTTCTCTGGTCCTGGCTGTCCTGGAACTCACTCTGTAGACCAGGCTGGCCTCGAACTCAGAAATCCGCCTGCCTCTGCCTCCCAAGTGCTGGGATTAAAGGCGTGCGCCACCACCGCCCGGCTACGTGGTTGTTAATGGTAAAAACTACAAAAAAAATCTCCAGTTGAAAGATTTTATGGAGTGTCATTTTTTAATATGGTGGATGGATGCTCAAATTGACCTCAGTACCTTTTTACTGATGTCCCAACATTTCTCTAAGTCAGCCAAATGGGTTTGTAGTTGAAATAGCCATCTCACATGGTCCTGCCAGGAGCTATCTTGCTGCCACCTGTCCAGAAGCTTGTCAAGTTTTGATATCCACAGCCAATGGCAAAGCAGGGATTAGTTCAAGGGTTCCCCAAAGAGAATGATTATTGACATGCTAGATGGCAATGCAAAGAGGCAATGCTCCCTTTGTTTTACATGTGTGGGGCAAGCAAGAACAGTTCCTAAAGAGGTGGGTGAGTTCCTAGTTTTGGGTGAGATGTAGGGAACACAGTGTATCTGAACTAAATGCAATGATAAGTCCTGGACGGGCTTTGTCCATTATCTTCTGTTATCTTCTCCCATCAGTGACTCAACACTAACCTTTAACAGCAATGTCAAGACTCTGAACAATACATAAGAGCAAAGAGGCTAGGGAAGAAGACTATGGTTGGAAATACCGCTAAGCCAATGATGTATTTGCCACTGCTTCCCTGGTATCCTCTGGACTGATCTGAAGGCAATTCAAACCCTGAGGGTACAGACTGCCAATGACATACCTCTTCACAGATCAACGTTTTGACAACCTTCCAAAACATTCTCTACAGCTGGGATCTAGGGGTTCATCAACATGAGACCAGGGTAATATGTCATACCATCAACTGGTACTCATGCACAAGTGTGTATTTATTCTTAACTTCCATGTTTATTGCTTTTGTCTTTAGGACAGTGGGTCCATTCCTTTTCATTAGGACAGTGGGTCCATTCCTTTTCATTTTGTTTTCATTTCCTAAGGGATTTAGTGCTTTGCTTTCCTGTTTCAGATAACATTTATTTGCCAATAAGAAGGCCAATTCCATTATATATAGGTATTTTCCATTTCCCTGTATTAGATGAGCAAGGAAAGACCTAGCAAAGGAAAAGACTTGGTACCCTTTACATAATGGAGTTAGGTAACCAGCTGAACTGTGGTCATCCACAGGTCTCTGTCCATATATATCTGTTTCTCTATGCATATGTATCTGTAGATCAGGGTGGTATCCAAGTTTACCACCGCAGCCCACAGCCTTTCTATGCATATTTGCTTATGAAGTGTGGGCCTCTTGTGAAGATGTTGTGCACTGGACAAGCAGATAGGCAAGGTGGAAAAGGTGGCCAGACCAATCTAGGATGTGATATTTTTTCTGTGAGGTTTTGAATGCTTTGTTCTGTTTCTAGTATTTACCTGCCCAGCAAATTAAAAGGAGAAGCTTAAGGTTGGTGGAAAATTAGCGATGTATAAAAGCTCCTAACCTCTGGTCCATAAACTCTGTCTTTCTTGGGAGCAGGTATTAAGTCCTGTTTAGACTTGTCCTTGCTGTGAGACTAGAGACTAGGTTAGCATTGAGTCATTGATGGGAGAAGATAACAGACAAAGCCTGATAGCTAACTGTGCTCTAAGGTGACACTAAACATCTCTCTCTATAATGCTTACAATCTTATGTCACCACCATTTTTGTAGACGACTAATATTGAGTGAGGTTCCTTAAACTCTTTGTGGAAAGAAACAGACTTGAAGAATTTTCTGACTGAGAGCATTTTCTCAGCCAGCAGTATGGCTCATCAGCCTAAATGGTTCTAGTTCCCCAAACCTCTTAACCTTTCTGTCAGCCCCCAACCTCCTCAAGGGTTCATGATTTTATCTGTGTACTAATTTGGTGAAAACAAGGAGGTATCTGTTGGCCTTCTTCCAGGTCTCTGAACCAGTGGAGATTTGCTGAGTGTCCTTTTCTCCATGTTAACAAGAACCTATCCAGCAGGTGCAGCCACTGGCAGGGAAAAATAGCTGTGTGTTGGAATGAGCCACCTGCCCAGGAGTCAGAGAGATAGGTGTGATCTCCCATCCCCTGCCCCATCACTGAAGTGCAGTATCCACTTGAACTTGCTCATGGGTCCAGTAAGCCTTGGGGGTAAAATGAACCCTCCTTGCCAGACAGGATCATGGAGAGTTCTCCCCTCATCTCATGGAATGCCAGCTGCAGGATGTAGGCCAGTGTGCCAGTTTCCTGGGCATATTAAGCTGTAACATGTGCTAAAAACCTCCCTAGCAATGACACAAGGCGGGAGGAAAATATACTCCTCAGACCTTTGTTAGGAGGCATAATGTTTGCGGTTAGATCGAATAATCCTCCAGGAAGCTAACAAGGGTGGGAGGGTTGAGTATTTTTTTTTTCCCAAGAGGCATGTAGCAATAGATATATTCTCCTTTGCTTTCTAGGAGGCTCGAGTTGGCTACTCTGCAAACCTTAGCTGAGAAGAAAAGGCAAAATGAGTCCAATATTGAATTACCTGAATAGTAGAGACTAAAGTTGCTGACCAGAGCTGGTTTTTGAAATTTTATTTACTTTTAATTTTACATAGTATTCAGCCTCTCCTCAAACCAACCATAAATTTAATAAAATAATAGTATTTGAGGACACAGGAAATAGGTAAGTAAGTGAAGTGCTAAGTACCTGGTTCTAATCCCTAGAATCAAGTTTTTATAAAAGGAAAATAGAAGCTGGAGAGATGGCTCAGGACTTCAGAGCATTGGTTGCTCTTCCAGAGGGCCTGGGTTCAATATCCAGCACCTGCATGATGGCTTACAACTGTCTGTAACTCCAGTCCTGGAGTTCCAATGCCCTCTTTTGGCTTTCTTGGGCACTGAACACTCACAGTGCAAAGACATATTTGCAGGCAATATGTATGTGGAAGGAGTGGGCGTGGGGGCAGACACATGGTAGCACATATTTTTCAACCACATCTCTGGGGAAGTGGAGACACTGGGGCTTGGTGGCCAGCCAGTCTAGATGCTTAGTGAGTCCCAAGCCATTGAGAGACCATGTCTCAAAAAAACGTACATGACATCTGAGTAACAATGCCCAAGGTTATCCCCTTGTCTCCACATGCATGTACACATACATTAGGTACCTACCCACCTATCTACATACATGCATATATACATACATATGCAACATGCATACACTGGGATACACCCATACCCACAGTGTTTGGGAATTTGCTGATTTGTTAGCATTTGAGTTGTGTGCAGTGAAGAGTTGCTGGGTTTCGGTTCAACATGAGGCCAGGAAGAAAAGCTAAATGTAAGGGCAACTGAACTGTAAGGAACTGAATAGGGAGATGAGAGAGAAAAATGGAGCAGAGGAAGCACTTATTGAGAGTAAGGGCAAGCATCATAGCTAAGCCCAGATTAATTCTATTTCATTCTGGCCATCAAGGACTTATTAGCTCCAGGCTTCCTTTGGAAGTCTAGGCTGGCCTTTCATAGTTACTGTTCACAGCAGAGAAGGCTAGGTTAGGCTATCCTAGGCTATCCTGCATCATCTTAATGGGGGCACACACACATACTTTGTCTCCTTTTCCTTATTCCTCTCTCAGCATCACGTGTGCTCAGGGCCATTAGGAAAGTCTATGGAGAGTTGGAAGTACCTCTGCAGTGTTCTAACGTATTTCTCCTTAATCCAGAGGACCAGTCAATGATCAGTGCTATTCTAGCCCTTCCTAGCAGCAGCTAAGTAATGGAAAGTCATGAATCACAGGCCCAGCATCTCACTAAGTTACATTCATTTGACACTAGAAACATCTTCATAATCCTATCACCACCAGCATCACCATCATTACTGTTACTCATCACCCGCAGTGGCCACTGACATTTACAGAACATCTACAAAGTGACACTCAATAAATGACACAGTATGATTGTGCCACATGCATTTGCCAGGCCCTGTGGCTCTATACATATTACTTCAACTGAAAGACCTTCATAGAAGCAAGCACTAGTGCTACCTCATTTTTCAGGTAAGCAAAGTTATACAGTTTGGCAGAGGGACAGCAAGGCTGGGATTCAAAGCCAGGGTTTTCCCAGGCTTGGGCACTTTCTGCTTCCATTACTCCAATCAGTGGGCACTCAGAATTGTGACTATCCTGCTCCCCAAAGAAAACTGCAAAGCCTAGCTAAATACCTCAGTAATTTGTATAACGCCTACTTCCACTCTCCGAATCAGATGGCTTAGTGATGAGGCTGGAAACCTACTAGGAAGCTGAATAGTAGTCCCTTCTAACTTCCTGTGAAAATATTCCCTAACTGGCAAGAGATTGTCCAGATAACAATGTGTATACAATAAACCGGTGACTCTGCCTTTGATACCTGGCTCACAAATAACCCATTTGGCTTCCCAATCACCCTGATGCCTAAAACCAGCACAATTTATGCTTGAGGCTGCAATGGCTCTGTTCAGCCAGAAAGCAAAACTTTACGACCAAACCCTTTGCTCTGAAATGAAATCTAGTCTCTTTGGCTCGACTTTATTAGGCCATATTGTACAGCGATAGGAGACATAAGTATCCAGAATCTGCTGTCACTAAAATGGGACTGGGTTGGCAAGCATCGTCGTCCTCACAGTCAACACTGTGTCCTAAAATGGGAAAGTTGAATAGAAATTAGGGATGCAAATCAGGGCCATTTTCTGAAACTTTATTTTTAATTGAATTAAATATAGACATCTATATTGCTATTGAATCTGTGCAGCACATATACAGATGGAGGCTGAGCTATTAGTGAGGTCATCGGATCAATGGCCAGAGACTAACTAGATGAATCTGGACCCTGGAAATAGTGTTTAGACTAATTACCATAACAGCAACCCAAACACTTGGAGGCCCATCTTGTGCCTGATTATGCACAAGCTTCCTCCATAACTGCTTCCAATCGTATTTTATGGCCATCATTTTTTTCCTGTCTTTAACTCAGACCTTTTAGACTACAGTGGAGTTTTGCTGATCTCTAGTCCACAAGGGCATAATGGAGACTCCTGGTTCCTTGTTCTTCTCTGCTTATGGGAATAACATTTTACCATTTAACATGTGGGTCTTTATACTTCAGTATCACCCAAGAGCTTCCCTCAGGACTGTGGCATTTGTAGTTACATTCCATCAAGTCTCCTTGAGCGATACTCATGTATATCAGAGTTTAGGAAATGCTGAACTAGGTGAGAGGTTGTCTCTGAGAATATTTGAAGGAAAATATCAGATGTAGCCATTAGTAAAAAGTTGTTAATTGCCATAGATTTTCATCAATGTGTCTAAATTAGTAAAAGATTTCCCAAAGGCCTAGGCAGCAGACGAAATGTTTGTGTCACCAAAAGTAAGCTTACAGAATTGGGGAAATGTCTCATTCAATACAGTGCTTTATACATAAACATGAAGACCTAAGTTGTAATTTCCAGTACTCATGTTAAATAACCACAGACACATACACATAAATACAGTCAGGTATGGCCATGAACACTTGTAATCTCAGTGATGGAGGTGTAGATACAAGAAGATCCTTGGAGCTCAACAGCCACTTAGCCTAGCCAAACTGATGAGCACCAGGTTCAGGGAGAGATCTTGACTCAAAAAATAGTGTGAAGACTGACATAGAATCCACATGCTACCAACAGTCTCTGAGCTCCATATGCACAGCACACACAATGCTTATCTGCACATGTACATGTGTACAAACAACATGTAGATAAGATACAAACACAGAGAAATAAGACCATAATTCAAATTCAAGTGTTCTATCTAACTCCCTCTTCTCCAAGTTGTAGTTGTTGTTGTTTTTAAAGGTGCATGGGGGGAGAGCACACTCATTTTCAACACTCAGGATTAATGACATTACCAAATATAGTTTCTTCTCTGCTCGGTCTGTTGCTATTGATTATTGCTTGAGTTGACATTGGAATCTGAACAGTGAGAAGGTAAAGAGGAGCATAGTCCCCTGGGGACTGACAAAAGGAGACCAGGACTTTGCTCCAAAGGGACGAAGTGGGACAGAGAAGGAAGGACAGTTAAAGCACCTGTTCTTGAGCATTCTTCTCTCAAACCCAAGCCTCTAAACTACTGAAACTTAGAATTTAGAAAACTATAAGCTACTTGCTAAGTAGCCCAAGATGTTGTACAATGACAACATTTCCCAGAAAATAATTGCTCATAGTAAGAAGTTTCCTGAGAAGTTTCACAATTATTCAGTTATACATTCCTCATTGCTAGAGCCTAAGACTGCAGGCTTTTTCAGCATCAAGAGGCCAAAAATTGATTCATGTCATGCTCTAACACTAAATGATACAAAGTAATCCATGCTTACTTATGCTTAGACATCTGGAAAAATTGTGCCTTGCTACTATCTGTCTCTTTCTCTGATTTTCTCATGGTTACATCAACTCAGCATATACTGACTGAGCGCTTCCTAGCTGCAGACTAGCCTGCTGCTTGTCCTACTAATAAAAGACAGAGTTAATGAAACAGCCTTCCCCTCTTGTAAGGAGCTAGCTAACAAGGGAGAGCCTTGTGCTTTTATTACATTTCATTGCTGTTCTGATCAGATGTCTGATGGGTCACATGATCTGAGAGTAACTGATGCCAACTGTATAGCCTTAGCACCTGCTATGTAGACTGTCTAGTACTCATGACTTGCTTGTACATGGTAGGTGAATATCCATGAAAGCAGGTGAAACATATCAGACTGTGGACATGAGAGAAATCAGATGGCCTATAATTCAACAGACAAGGTAAAAGATTGATGATGAAAAATAGCCACAGAAAGTTCTGATAGAAAACTGAAGGAAATAGTCATGCCAGGATGGGAACCTGAGCAAAGAAGTATTGAACTTAGCATTTTCCATCTCCATGGCCTACTCTGTGAGTTAGAGGGTCCTATGACTGTAGATAACATTTCTTCCTTTGAGATTTATAGTTCATACTAGTAGTTAACTATGCTAAGAAACATTTCGCTAAGACCACAGAAAGTTTCAAATTTAACTAAAAGTTATTTTGTTTTGTTAAATCCAGTGCTACACATTTTTTTATTCATTCAAAAATATCACCAAAGTATTGCTCTGTACCATGCCTGGTTCCAGGTAGTAAAAACTCAGATAAAAATATTTTCACCAAAAGAGCCTGCATTCTTGTTGGGTATACCATAAAATTTCCTCACCATACACCTTTGCTCCAGGCAACACCTTGTAGTAAGTTCTGTCCAGTTCACCTTGTCATCTATCTCAGCTGAAAAGTAATACTCCTTCTTTTGAAACTTCAGGCAAGCTATGTGTGGTACCTCAAGATCCTAAGATAGGAATAAGCAATACTATAGGCCAATGGAGTTTTAGATACAGTCTACAGTCCATGGACAAGCGCCATGAGATGTTTGTAGCTTACTTGACCGGAGATAAGACACAGAAAATAAAATAAGAATCTTGACACATTTTGACTGATGGATTTTTTTGTTAGTTGAATCCAGTGACTTAAGATTTTGGCCCCATACTTTACTCATTTCTTTCCTATTGTAATTCACTTTTACTCAAAATTTCAAACATTTGGGTCTAAAAAAATAACATGTATCAGGAATCAAAACAAAGCCCTGCTTCCTTACCATCAGATGTGTTGAGAATGACTCCTTGGAAAATCCTGGGCACCAGGCTTCACTGTTGGGGTTAAGGCTGGGGATTGGGGGGGAAGCAATTCCTGGGAATGTTCACTTCCTGCTCCTCTACCCTAGTTAGATGGACTTTGGGTGCTATTTTAAGAATACTATTATTTAGAGCAGAAATGAAGATGTTATGAACTGTTAGCAAGATTGTAAAACTAAATTCCTACTTGGGTAAATGGTGAATAGGCCAACCTTTAAAACAGTTTGACATGTCTTAAACAAAAAAGCACCTTTTCTAAGTTCAAGGGAAAAAAAAGAGAAGGAAAATCCCAATACCAGAAACAGTACCAGCTCCCTGTCATAGAGATGATAGTATCTTAAATAATTTCTACATAGTTATTCTTTTGAAAAGTTCCATGTCGCTATTTCTGTTAAACCTTCTTTTATCTTTAACTCCTTTGGCACTGCACGCCTCTCCTTTCTTTTCTCTCACAGAAATAGTCTGTTCTGGGTTAACAAAATAGGGGGAAATAACATGTATTGAAATGCATTTGCATGTGGGTGATCTGCTAATTTTTCTCTGATTATCTTATATGAGGTTGATTTTTTTCTCCATAATGATTAACAACAACATCTGGGAATAAAAAATCTGGATTAAGTCCACCTCAAATTAATCTTTGGGGTTGTGTATTTACTCATTCAAGGTCAAAGCAACCACTTACCTGGCATTCCATCAAATCTCAAATAATGTGTTTTAATTTATATCACTCTAAAGCCTTTGGAAAAACCTGAGATTCTTTCATTCTATCCCCTCATTCTAAAAATCATACCCTGAAATAGCCCATGAAAACAGAATGCCAAATTGTGATGAAGACCCTGAAATCCAACATCACTCCCAGAAAGCCTGCTGACCCTATCACCATCCAAAAAGTATGGTGCTGATAGGACATTTGGCCAGAGAGGAAGAACATTCCAGAAAGGCAAATGTTGGGAATTGGTTTTAATGCTTTGTCTTATTATGACTCCCAAAAGTCACGATTCCAGACTTGAGGGTACCTGCCCCCAGCTGGCATCAACTGATAATGAAGAATTGCTGTACAGCCATTGGCTGGGCAGGGAGACAGGGAGGACTTTTTGAGATTGTGTGGGTAAGGGACAGAGAGAGGAAGGTGGAGAGGAGAATTTCCATGATTTGGAAAGAAATGATGAAATTTAAGAGATGCAGGAAAGAAAGCATCCTATAATATAGATGAAAAGGGAATGCGGCCTTACGGAGGTGGGGAAGGCTGCCCGGAAGATAACATGGCAGCAAAGATAAAATATAGATTTAGAAGGTGTTAAGCCAGGAAAACCAGAGGGAGGTGTGTGCTGGCTGCAGGGAGGTTTAGAAGTGCCCCGCCATTGAACTAGTTAGTCAAGGCATTTTAAAATTAGCTGGCATGTGTATGTGTTTCATTTGAGAATCCAGAGAGCTTTTGGGTGGGTGCAGTGCTCTCTCCTGTGGTTTAACTAATTCACCACAACAGGCAAATCATCCTTTGCCTCTACTTCTTTCCCCCTCTGGCTCTCACTTTTACCACCAGCATATCCACCCTAGAAAGCTGCACAGGCAGCCATTTTGTGAGTCTGCACCCTGTGGTCCTAAGCACTATTCTCTCATTTGGCTTTTTAATTCTGTGAGTTGCTTTAAGGGTCTGTAATTGTGATGGAGCTAGAAGGGGTGGAGATGAAATATCTGCATGCCTCTTTGATCAACACTTGGGTATGTTCATGGGCTATGAACACAGAGGAAAACAGAGGAGAATAGAACCCTAGTGATGGGCTCCTGTTAACACCACAACATTGTTGTTTTCAGCTAGAATTGAGAGCACACAGAACTCTGTCAGGCATTCCCCAGGGACAGCACTCTGTTGAGGAATGAGTATAAATGACTCCACTCATTTTAGTAACAACTCTGCACACAAGTCAGCCAAAAGCCCATAAATTCTGATTTCATGTTTATTGTTGTAGTAAAATGCTTGACATGTTCTGTGGGTGCTATTTCTTTTATGTCAGAATAAATATGTTTTTAGGGGATCTAAGATAGTGTTTGGTCAGTTCATGACACCACATTGTTGTAGAATACCACACTGTAAAATGACAGGGATAGCATACTGTATAATTTCTATGTGCAAGTATTCATTTATATGTAACTAACTTGTTTTGATTATATATTTCTATGGTTTAAAATGGCATTTTACCAGGGAAGGAGTATTCACTGAGAATTCAGATAGACTTTGGAAAACGATAAGTAGAGACTTGGTACACTATGCCTATCACCCCATGGGGGGCAATATTAGTGTGTAGATGTTACGGCCTATCCCATCTTATTGCAGCTATTAGAATAATGAGCATCAGTCTCTATAATTCTCTTTCATTTCTTAAGTTTTAGATATATAAAGTAACATCTATTTGAATAAGGCAGTATACTTATTTTCAATTAAATAAGGATGGGTGTTTGATAACCTTCAGGGTCATTTGTATGGCTCCTGAAGTAGGGATGGTTTTTTTTTTTTTTTTTCCAAAATCGTTTGGCTCTAATCTACACAGTTATTCACTGGCAACAGAAATCACTGTGGCTGTTACAGACCCAGCCAGGAGGGCTGAATTGTTCACATTCACTGGGCTGTTAGCATTAGAGAAACACCGTTTCTTTCTAATCAGGGGAAGCACAAAAAAATAAAAGGTGTCATTCTCAACCTATCATTAGTAACACATACAAAACCTGGGATCAGGAAGGAGTGAGTTTGCAGACAGCCAAGGCTTATGACTGTGGACGGAAGGTACATTGATGGCAGGGCTCTCTGCCCATGGGTTGGTGTAAAACCATTTGCTTGGGAGGTTCAACTAGACTGGTTGAAAAATTAGATTGTGAAGGGTAGATAAATAAAACCATAAGATGTGCAGACAAGCTAGCCCAGTGGCTCATCCTCTTTTCTCACCGAGGGTTCTGTGCATGGTTGATGAATAAGGACCCAGAGCACATCACCTGCTCATCTTGCTAGGAGCTCTTCTGAGACAGCTGGTGTTTGATGTGACAGTCCAGGGGATAAGTTGCTGCCTCAGGAAAAGCTTTGCCTTTGACTGATTGCTGAATGGCTGGAAAATTAATTTTGGCACCTTTCCTTAAGTCGTTTTTGGTCCCATTCCTTCATTTTTCTGCTGGGAAATGTGTCTTCACATTACAGTTAAAAATACGTTGACGATACAAATGTGGGGCACAGCATGTACTATTTACGGAAAGAAGTTGTAGGCTGGGACAGTGCTACTTCATATAATAGAAATGATGAATTTGGCTTTGAACTCCCCTCCCAGCAGAGCTCAACATCAGTGGTTCTCCTTGCTGGCTGCTCACACTAAGCAGTTCACTGTTGAGATCCTGAGTCCTTGATGAAGGGCTAGGTTGCTGTTCCTGCACTGGTACTTGTATATAACAAACCTCTCTGTCCATATCCAGCCTCTCTGGGCACCTACCATAGTGTCATTTTGCAAGAGACATTTGTAGTTCAGGGCATGAACTCCAAATCCTGTTTCACTAACTGGCTTTGTGTCTGACTTTAACTAGGTGTGCTTCAGAATGACAACAGATGCCTCAACTCTCTCTAAATTGCTTTATTCTCTCTCTCTCTCTCTCTCTCTCTCTCTCTCTCTCTCTCTCTCTCTCTCTCTCTCACTGTTCAACACACAGTTTTAAAATTCAACAATTATTTTACATTAACATCTCTTTTGTGGTGGTTTCACTGACAAAGATAAGAGAGATGTGAATTTTTATTCACATGCCTTGTTCATATGCTTGAGACTTCAGAAGCCAAACCATGATAAAATGTCACGGTTTGAAGCCCTGATACAGGTCAGGAAGAGTGAGGTTTCATTTTCCTAGATTGGGATATGGTACGATGTCATAGTATTATGTAGTCAGATATTAGCAGAATTTTATGTCACAGAGACCAGCTGGGCTCTTCCATCTAACTCAGCAGCTTTGAAAACCAGAAACTGTAAGGGCAGACTTTGATTATTGATTCAAATATGGTCTAAGTTTGGTATGTAGCACAGTTGTTTGAGTGCTTACACAGCAGTGTTCCACCTTCAACACCCAATAGCCCAATAAACTAGGTATGATGATACATCCCTATCAACCCAGCACTTGGGAGGTAGAGGCAGGCAGGTCAGAAGTTTAAGTTCAAGGCCATCCTTAGTTTTATAGCAACCTAAGATAGTTTTGGGACTTTATTAGAGCTGTCTTGAATGGTAACAAATGGGACCTAAGTTTGATTTTGGGGACCTTAGTGAAATGATATTCTGACCTGCCATCAAGCTCAAAATATTACTGTCTGTTGAAGTAACTATTTAAATCAGCCTCTGGCTCAGGCCGACTATCTAAGCTGCAGTGGCTCTTCATAGCCCAGCTGCCATGTTTCTCAGCCGGAGGCCATGTGTGTGCTGCAGCTAGAAATGGCCAACTAGAAACACCAGCCCTGCCACCCATGAGACGTCAGCAAGAGAGATGGCTCAATCTCCCACACTGTCTCTGCAAGGCTGGGCATTGCCCAGGCCATCCCGCCATCCATGCGGGCTCTGTAGAAATATGAGACTCTAATGCTTAAAGATTAATCAAAGGCTTTATATGTTTGATAATGATTAATAACAAGATGCCCATACAAAGAGAGTTGTATCCCAATTAGCTAACCTAATTATAAGTTTATAAGTTGTTCCCCACGAGTGTTCTCCATACCTGTGTGGTTCTCCATCCTCCTACATCTCTGCTCTGTCTCGTTCTCCTCTCCTCTCTCCTAGCTCCTCCTCTTCCTTTTTTCTCTTCCTCTCCTAACTCCTCCTCTTCCTTTTCCTCTTCCTCTCTTAACTCCTCCCACCTTATCTCCCTACAACTGTCTAGTCAGAGGAGGCATTCTGGTTAAAGTCAAGGCTGCAAACCTACTCTGCATTCTGTACAAGTTAACCCACATGAGCCCATCAATCACATGAGCAGAAGAAAGCTCTTTAGAAAGAACATGTAGAAGGACACAATGGTTCCCTTGGCCTTTTTTAGCCCTTGGCTTTGAGAGTGTTCTCTAATAAACTTCCTGTTCTTTGCATAGCACCTGGTATGTATCCTCTGAATTCTTTCAATGGAGAATACAAGGCCTGAGGAGTCAAGGAGAGTCAAGAATGTGATCTTAACACCAACAAGGCTGGTTCACAACCATGGCTCTTATAATAAGATTCCCTTCTTCATGTTCTTTTATTATCATGGTTCGACATCCTTGTGTTTAGGCATTAAAGAGTATTAGCTTTATAATCAGAATCATATAATGCATTGGCACAAAGTACATTTGCAGGGCTATGTAACTGACACCTCCACCCATCTTCATATTTCTTCTCATCTTGAAAAACTGACACTTTGTGCCATAAAAGCAATGACTTTTCCCAACCTCAGCAGTGCCCTTGGTACCATCCACTTCTGTGAATTTCAGGCATGGATCTCAAGTAACTGGACCCCACCACCAATATTTGTCTCTTGTGATTGTGGTCTGTTTTAGCATATGTTATCAGGGTTTATCCATACTGTAGCATGTGCCAGAACATCCTTTCTTGAGAAGGCTAAACAACATGCCTTTGTGGATCTGCCCATCCTTCCATAGACACTTTGGTTCCTTCAGACTCTAAGCTGTCATATATAATGACGTTCTGACCCTTATCCATTTTCTCTAGTTATGTATTCAGGAGTAGAATTGCTGCTTGCATAGCAATTATATTTGGACTCCAAGAACTGTTCCACTGTTCCCATAGTGGCTGAACCAGTTTACATTGCTGCTAAATATATATCTTTTGAAAAGATATTAGTATAATTAAATTAGCAGTTTTACAGTGTGTGAGTATATGTGTGTACCTATGTGTGCAATGTGCTGCTTAGAAATCTTATAGAACATTGTAGGCTATGCATGTGCAAATAGCTCCAAAGATTTGAAAGTCTTAAAGAGTCAGGACAATGAATTTCAAACTCTTTACCATTTGTACAGTTGATTTGATGCTACTATGTTTAGTCTTGTAGATACCATCTGAGAATTTACATATGGATTCAGAAGAGGGAGGCTTGTTTTATAGAATGTTTTGAATATTTTTCTCAGTTGTTTGGCTTTCAGTCCACAAACACTGCACATTTGCCACAGAGGCAAAGTTTTGGGGAAAGAGGCAAGGAGAACCGATGAGAGCAGATGCATCTAGTAGGATGGTTGCTTATATCCTAGCCAGGTAACATAGTGCTTTCTCCAGTATAAGGGAAAACTGTGGGAAAATAAACACCAGTTTTAAAATCAGATCTAAATCAGTCTCTAGAATAAGTCTTGCAATATAGAACATATTCAGTAAATATTTACTTGAGTGAATGAATCAATGAAATATTTTTGCTAAGTTTAACAAAAGCATAACAATATTGTTATTCGATAAAAAGTCTGTTTCTACTTATTTACCAAGTTTATTGATTAACCATTAATTCATTATACACAGAGGCATGCAAACAATGACCATAATTAAGTGATCAATATGAAAAAGCCATATTAATTGAAGAGTATCAGTAATGTTAAGATAAGATTTATATTGTCAGTATTTTTAAAAATCACTTGTAATATTTAAATTAGAAAAAATGTCTGATATATTATTAGAGAGCTGTACAAGTACAAGCCAAACAAAATCTCAGCATGAAGACAGGAAGTGGGCATAAAATTCCATCTCTAGCTAAGGAGCTATTGACAATTGAGAGCTGTTGGGAGAGGGAGCGTCAGTTTTCATTAATGTGTGGCTATCTGGTAGGTCAATTACCAGGTACAGGTACTACCAGGTGAGTCAACTGTCCTCTAGTAGATGAATACATGTGCAACAGTGTGGGACTGCGTAAGGGTATCCTGGTTCTTGGCTGGGCATGGGCCTAGAACCCCGAGACTCCAAGGGAGAAACGGCAGGAGTTCGGCCACGACCCCAGAACTCAGGGTCCTAACAAGCAGTCTAATCTCCATAGACCTACATTGTTCAGTCACGTAGGCCATTACAGCCCCTCCCAAAGTGCACAGGTAGAGGGTGTGACTACAGGCCTCAGGCCCTAGAGATTTACATACTAATGAAGGTCAGAGGGTGGAGCCAATTAATCATTGCCCCCAGAACCTCCCCCTTTTTCCCTCCCTACTTAACCCAGGTCTGCCCTGAGTTTGGGGGTTACTTCCAGATCCATCTACCATCCGCCATGACAATAAAGCCTTTTGGAACCAAGGACTTCCTCGTATCATTGGGGCCTGCCGGGCCTGCCGCCCCGAAGCCTCCAGCCATTGGAACCTGGGACCTTTCTCCAGTATGTGAGACAGGCTGCCTGGAAGCCTCCAGGCAGCCTCCACCTCGCAGGTCCCGGCCGCTGTCGAATAGGCCTGGGCCTGCTGCTGCGGGCCCGCCGGATCTTCCCACACAACAGTATATGGGCGCACAAATTAGACTTGATGAGTTTTTAAAAAGGAAAAAAAGGACACAAAGTTAGGTAGGTAGGGGGTGGATCTAGTAAGACTTATAAAAGGGGCTTGACTACGCTAAAAATACATCATATGGAATTCTCAAAGAACTGATAAAAGGTAGTAAATAACAAAAAATGTTTTAATTAAAATATCTCTGGTTTCTAAAAAACATGGGTAGAACTCTTATACCTTTGGGTAAACTATTTCTCCACAGAGCTCTATGTAACTGGCACCTGACGTACAGAGGTAGACAGAAGCAGTTACTTCTAAGGAGGTTAACTTATGGCCTAATTGCTCAGGCTGAGCAGGAAGCCAATGAACAGCAGAGAGAAGTGCCATTAACTTCCTGATTTTTTATTCTGGATTTTGATGGCCAGGGCCTAACCACATGATTGAAACCTCTGGTCTTTCCCAGGTTTTCCACATCCCCTTCATATCCCAGTGTTTCAATTCTCTCCATTAACTGACGTATCAGCCATGGTCAGGATTCTTCACAGCCCAAGAAGAGACAGCAAACTGTTAAGATCACTTCCTGTGGATAGAACAGCTTCCTGTTGTCCTCTTGTTACTAAAGCTATCACAGGAAGTGAAGTCTGGGAAGCTGCAGAACACAGCCAGCCAAGGAGGTCACTGAGACTCCTCAATGCACAGAGTGATTCAGACTTCTTGTCTTATTTACTAGTTTCCAAAGATTGACTGCAATGAAATCACTGCTTGGAGACAGTGACTGGGAAACCCAGCTAGACCTTATTATTTAGAAAAATCAAAAACATGCTTTTTAATGATGTTTTGG
The DNA here is from genome assembly GCA_021653895.1 of Mastomys natalensis. Lineage (NCBI taxonomy): Eukaryota > Metazoa > Chordata > Mammalia > Rodentia > Muridae > Mastomys > Mastomys natalensis. Next base: position 949,845 of record JAJTUV010000261.1, on the reverse strand, counting down.
GCCTCTGAACCCTTTGAAACTATATTTTGCTTACTGTGATATTCTTAGTAAGATGAGAAAAGAATTTTCCCCCAAAGTAGAAATATGTAGATGAAATGCAAAGCATAGTATGTGCTCATGTGTGTGTGCACAGGCGTGCCCACTTATGCATGTGCACATGTGCATGCGTGTATGTAAAAGTCTTCAGACAATACATAACCTATTTTTTAAAACTAGTATTCAGCCACTCAAACATAGTTGCTACTCTTCAGCTATAAATATTTCTAGGCTTTTTCATATAGCCCTATAAACGTAAAATCCAACTTAACGTTTAAAAATAAAATCACAGTGGGCAGATGACTGCGTTAAGAGCACTGATGCCCTTCCATAAGACTTGAGTTCAGTTCTCAGTACTCTCAAACTGTGTGGCTCCCATCTACCTGTAACTCCAGCAGATCTGATGCCTTCTGGCCTCCATTCGTACCCACATCCATGTGGCATTCACTCCCTCTCTCTCTCACACACACATACAGAAAAAAAACAAACAAATAAACAAACAAAACAGATACAGATTTCTCTGTGATTCCCTCATTGATTCTTAAAATTTCATGTGCTTATTTAAAATACCTCATAAATAGAAAAGGTATGTTTGTGTGCTTATGGTGTGAAAACATGTTTGAGAGTGGCACAAACCTACAACTTCAGCTTTATCTTACCAGTATAAATAAACTTGTTTCTTTACTGTAGATATTTGAGATAGGAGACCTGCATAAAAGAGTATATGTTCCATGAGTTTTGAAAATGCCTGCAAAAATTGTTCTCCAGAAATTTGTGTCAGTTAACACAAATGTGTCCATCATTGTGGAGGGTTCATGTCCCTTAGCTTAGAAATCATGCAGGTTCACAAAAAGCAAGGACTTAGAGACCTCTCTTGGTCATTAAGAGTGTTGCTACAAAATCATGAGGACAAGAGTTTGGATCTAAGACTCACATAGCAAGCTGTGTAGTCTGCAAATGCCTGTAACTCCAGTGCTGTGGTATACAACACCTCTCTGCATAAAAACCAAAATACACACATGCCCATACTCTCACACAGCAGACAGAAAGACACGCACACACAGTGACACACACACATACATCCCATACTTTCACACCGACACATACAGAAGACACACATACACACATGTTGATATTCTCACAAAGACAGAAACATACACAGTGACACAACACTTATACATACATACACACATGTCCATACTTCCACACAGACATGTACAGAATGACACACATACACAGTGACACACATACACACACAGACACACATATTCTCAGAAAGACACACAGTCACACACATAAACATACACATATACACCCATACCACACACACACACACACACACACACACACACATACATACACATACATACTCTCACACAGACACAGACAGACACACACGCATAATTTTTTTAAAAGCAAGGCAGTGCTTTGAAGGAAATCTATCTGAATTCAATTATCTTTGGGGTCACTGGAAGCTTCCGGTGGGTGCTATGGAGATGTCAGCTGCTGAGAAGGTTACCACCAGGAAGGTCATTGTGTTATTATTGCATTTGTTTCTTTAACTAAGACTGTAACTCCGGTCCCTTCTGTCAGTGTTTGTCTGTACTTTAAATCCTCTTCCTGTGCACTTTTCTCTTAGATTGAGGAAGATACATGGCAGAAATACTACTTGGAAGGAGTCTCCAATGAAATGTACACAGAATATCTCTCCAGTGCCTTCGTGGGTCTGTCCTTCCCTACTGTTTGTGAGTAAGTGACCATTCACTGGATGATGTTTGCACCTCGGGGATGTTTAATGGGTCTGTAAGAACTGCCTCCCACATCTGCTCACACTGATCAGGAAACTTGATACTCACTGAGGGTCCCTGTGGGCTCAGTCCTGCATGTCTGTGGACAGCAAAGCATGTCCTGACAAGTTCCTGCCTTTGGGTTTTGGGTTGACTCCAATTTATCCCCTAGGTCTGAAAATCTTGAGGTGAAACCCGATTTATACAAACTTACAATGTGTGCAATTTGCCTGCACATCTTACGTAACACCAATAAGAGTTAGAAGCCTTTGAAAGGTGGCACAAACTCATGTGGCCCTGGTTTTGCTTTATTTCATTTTATCTATATCTGTCTGTCTGTTGGTCTGTCTGACTGACTATGGTACTAGGCACTGAACCCAGGGCCACACCCTCAGCCCCCATCTACTGTTAATAGAGAAAAAAGGCAAACCTTGCCAGTTCCAGGATAAGTGAATTGTTAATAACTCCTTCGAATCAAGTCCATAGACATTCAAAGTGCTTTTGCTATTTACTAAGGAACTATGTTACCACGTGCATAGAAGGAGGCCTTGAAAAGGTCATTTTGAGCACTTCTGTACTCAGTAAGAACTGGAGATGGTTCCCAAGACCCTGCAGCATGCCATACCTTGTAGCCCTGGAAGAACAGGTGTCCTGGTCTCCAGAGTTCAGGTGTCCACCTAGAGGCATGACAGTGCCCCAGATTTACCACTTAGCATCTCTGGATTGAAGTAAATCCAGCAAGGGGCACGTTCCCTGTGAAAACAGAAACTCTGAAAGTTGTGAACCTCTAAGCCTGATCCACTAGTGCCTGACACCTTAGCAAAGTCGATAAATGCTCTCACTGATAAAAGCTGGGAAGAAACAGGTGGATTTGAGCTGAGGGAGAAGAACCACAGCTTTATGCGGTCTACTTACCAGCCACACCTACCATCTGGGATTCTAGAACAGGAAGTCTAAAGGTGCTAAATCAAACCTGAGGGCCCTTCATAGTAAAGGAAAGCCAGGGGCTTTGGAACTCCTGTTCTGTTCTCTATGCAGAAGGGAGGGATGGAGACTCCTGTCAGAGAACACAGCAGGTGTTCTCTGCCAGTCCTGAGCCCAAACCCCCAAGCACTCCAAAATGGTTTGGTTGTTTACAGAAATTTCTCACCCTGTCTCTAAGCGATAGTTTAAATGCTAAATGGACTGGAAAAGTGAACAGGTAATTGATTCGGTAGGAGTTCTCTTCTGGAAATGAAGCCCTGTTGTAACTCCCCTGAGCACCCTCCCTGAGAACGATTTCCCTTTCTGCCGCAGGGCAGGGTGAAGTTAACCTTTGGGAATGCTGGGAGGGGATCTTCCAATGGGAAGTCTGGGGAAGTCAGAACGTCGCAATGAAAACAGAAGAAGCTGACTTTTTAAGATGGTTCTTGAAGCCCTCTATGTTAATGCAGGGGTGGTCTGAGCATCAGAGCTGAGTTGGCAGCACCCAGAGTGCGGCCCTATGATGTTAGGGATGTGAGCTGGGAAGTTTTGAAGCTCTTTTCCTTGGCTATTAATTTTCCTGATTTAACTAGTGTTGAGCCTGACAGGAGAGCTCCCAGGGAATTCTCTGTCATTTCCAGCCTCTCCACCCTCCTCTTCCTTTGCCCCTGGGAGGCACAGGAAGGGAAGTCAGGTTTTTTGAGTTTTTTGTATTTTTAACTAGAGTCAAGGACTCTGCCCCTATACTTACAGCGTGCACCGGACCTGTGGATTTGGCATGGTTCAATTTGTTCAAGGCTAGTTACCAGTATTTCTGGACCATGGTATTTCACAAAAACAACAAAACCAAACCTGGATCCTTTCTTTAAAATCAGAGTTGGCTACACAGGGTCCACTTTCTGTCGAATACTAACTGGCTCCCACTTGTTTTAATGAAGGGGCCGTATATGCTTTCTCCTAAACCTGGATGGAGTGACCTGAATAGCCTGGTCAACCGCTCCAGTTTCCAGCACTGGGAATCTCCCTTAGCCTTCTATGTCTGCTCAAGAGTCTGCAGTCATGCAGCGGCTGTTTATCCCAGTTATAGCCTCTAGGGGGAGCAGTTCTCACCATTGGTCTTCAGAAGCTGACTTTTTTTCTGGTGTGGGAGAGGAAGAGGAGGGTGGGAAGCTAGCAGCGCCAAGACAGCTTCCTTGGGAGCACTCGTGTCAGGCACAACACTAGTAAAATATGAATTATTTCCCTTGATTGATACTCGTCTTTAAAGCTTTCTAATGAGGGAAAAGCTATCTTAAACCTACCTCGTTGTCAGAGAATTTAGTATTTGTTCAGTAAAGTGTTTGGATGAGAAAAAAATAAAAGCAACTTCTGATGTGAGTGAGAATGTGTTCAGCTTGGTGCTATTATTCCTTTAATGCAGCAATTCGGCAGAGGTGGAACTAATCAATAAAGAAAGGACATTTAATGAGATTTAGGAACAACCCAAAACATTGAAGCTCTCTTCAAGCATTTGATTATCTTGAGGCTTAATTATCTGTGTTTTCTACTTTAAATTAAAGAAAAGCCATAACTCAAAGTTACCAGCAGTTTAATGATAACACTCTTCAATTCAGGTTAATTAAAGCGCAGCCGTAATTAGAGTGTAGTGTTGTATATCACCAGGCTGCCGCGTAAGTATTTTCATTACTGTAAGAATTGGCTATTCAATTTCAAGATGACATAAAGGACGCCCAAATATATTTTAGGCCGGTTTGTGGAGACGGAAAAGAATTGGGGAATATTCTGGGTATAATAAAGCACAGATAAAATATACAGATTTTCGGCGTAGTTTCCATAATTATGTACCACACTAAAACAATATGCAACCAATGATGTCGCAAAGCATGGAAAGAAATAAATTTGCTCTTCCCCTAGGCTGGCAGCATGCCACCCAGCAGGTGGTATTGGTGCTCAAGAGAACCCAGAGTTTTCTCAAAAGCTAGGCACAGTCATCCTATGAAAAGAGAAGATGCCAGGTACACAGGTGAAATTGAAGGTCATCTCTGAAGAAAACAGAAAGGGCGGGTGCAGTGCTGGAAAGGCAAAGCTAACTTCTTCAAAATTTCAAGCTGAGGGGTCTCCAGGGTGCAGAATGAAATTCAGCCATAGTGACAGTCCATTGACTCTACCCTATGTGTGACCAAAAGGCAGGGCATCGTTCCCAAGCCAGATGCTAATTTAGACAAAAATGCACAATCTTACCTAACCTCTCATCTCCATTGTCTACCATAGACCCCAAACCATGGAGTGATGTTTATATTGAAAGGGCTAGGTGTGTCAGAATAATATAAACATCTCATGCTGGACATAAGAGACCCCTTAGCTTGAAATTTTGAGACTCAGATGACCTCTGGGCAACTTTCCAAAACCACTTGGAAAACAAAGGACAGAACCAGGGTTCTGAGGCTCCTCCAGTCTTGTGCAACTAGGAAGAGGTCAGAGAAGGTGATAGATAGAAGGCTAGCTCATTAATGCTTGTCTGGGAAACTTATAAAATAATATCCACACTTCATCTCCAGATGTTAAAATCTGGAGTAAGGCTTAAAAATGTGCACTACTTATTTGTTTTTACATGAACTAGTGAGGTGATCCTATTCTGAAATCTGCGGATGGGAAGCTGTTCCATCCTTCCTGCATCCCACCCCACCCTCTATCTAATAGCCTCTGTAGCCTGTCTTGAGCCCCATCACTCAGGCAAATCAGAGAATCACAGGTGGCTTCATATCTTGCAAGCTTATGTTAAGATCTGGGCCTTTGGGAACTTGAGAGGTCACTCAGCAGCTAGGCTGAGGGTATTTGCTGCTCCTGCAGAAGGTCAGAGTTCAGGTCTCAATGCTCTATCCAGCAGCTCAAAACTACCTGTAAGTCAGCTCCAGGGAATCTAATGCCCTCTTCTTCCTTGGTAGGTACCTCCACCCATATCTCTATATACTAGCATATACACAAGGTTTTTTTTTGTTTGTTTGTTTTTTGTTTGTTTGTTTTAAAAGCCTTTTGCATCAGCTTCTTCCTCAGCATCAGCTTTGGGATCTAACATATCAGCAACTACCTGCTTCTTCTCCTCCCTCTTCTCCTCCCCTTCCCCTCCTTCTCCAGCAAGGGCACGTAAAACTGCAGATGGTCAGGCTCAAGCCTCCAGCAAGGTTAGTTTTGAAGCTGCGTTTGATCTTTAAATGGTCTTATTCCTGAGAAGCTCACACAATATGACACTGTCTAATGCATTGAATGAAGTGACAAAGGGCTGAAGTCGGGCCCTCAGGTCAGCCACTTGCTGAGTTAAGATGCTCTGTACTTTTCCTGTGGTAGTACCAGACGTCTGGCCTTGGACATCGTGTATGGTTGTGAGTTTCCTCAGGCTCCCCATCTCTCAGTACTTATTGCTGATCTTCCCTACTTCTTGCCTCTGCTTTTACCCACCCCATTCTCATCAAATATAAACATGAAGAAAGGAAGGAAGGAGGGAGGGAATAGACACATTGGCAGTTCCTGTTTCTTTTACTTTTATTGTTTAGTAAAATTCTCCAGTTATCATTAGTCATAAATCAATAGGACAGAAATGTAATGAATTGGAATATTTTTACCACTGTATCAACTTTGTTGCTTTATGTTTGATTAACTATTCAACATGGGAACTTGATGACAATTCTTTTGAACACCAAGTAAGAATTTGTTTCCCCTTTAGTGCTGTCTTCAGAGTTTGAACTTGGGCTGAGGGAGCTCCTGCCTAGACTTAGGGAGCTACAACACTCTTCTGTGCTTGGTGAATGCATACAACTGCAGAGTAGGTGTTAGGGTTCTCGAGGCTTCCTATAGCCCAAGGAAGGAGTCCCAGAGGAGATGCCTGCTTATAGAGCTGATCCTGTAAGAAGCTTGGGTTCAGATGATGGGAAATGGGAAAGTTCCCAGGGAATAGAGAAGCTGGGCCTCACAGTACCATAGGCAGTTTTCTCAACACACATGTTCTGTTGAGGTTTTCTGATAATAATCCTGTAGATGGGGAAAAGAGGCATTATGGCTACAGTTACACATGGCATACTTTAGGAAGCAATAGTGATCGTAGTTTCATTGTGAGAGCTAGCAAAGGTGAGGATGCCCAGGTAGGTGGGGGTGGGAGAAGGTGGGCAGAACTACCAGAAAGAAAGCGGGTTCAGCAATCAGGTTGGCAAGAACACAGAGTTCCAGGTCTGGAGTCTCACAGCGAGCCTATTAGTCAGTCATTCATCACTTGCAAAATATAAAAGCTTAATTGTATGAGGTTTTACAGCTCAGAGGGGATGAGGACAAGAGGTGTGTTTAAAATATGGTGTGTCTCTCTGTCTCTCTGCAGCTGATGGAGCAGTTAAGACTCAGCTTTGATGCTGAGTAGTGCTTGAGTAACTTGGGGAAATGCAGTAGACTGTGCTGAAGGGCAGTTCCGCCCCCAAGCCTGCCTACAAAGTGTGGATGCTACTGTGCTGGCTTCAGTCAGTGAAGAAGATTCTGGGCAGGGGAGACTCTATTTTCTCATTTATCCACTTGCTTTCCGTATGCCTGGAATTCAGAAAATTGGACTCTCCGTGTCATCCTGTATGGACAGATCTTTCAAAAGAAGCCACATGAAGACAGTAAAAATCAGTACAGCATAGGCAAAGAAGGGCCTCTTACCCAGTGCTAACTTGAGTTCTATAATTACATTGTTTTAAAAAGATCTTATCTCAGTGTGAAACAGAAAGAGACCAGACAGGCCTACGTCTTCCATGGTAAACTCATGTAGCGTAACTTCAGAAAAGTTTTGTCCCAACAGAACTTATGTAAAAACTTAAATCTTATCTTAAAAATGTTTTTCTTGTCATAGGCTATCTAGTCACCTATGTTGGGAATTTTGTAAATAGGGTTGAGCATATATGAACAGAGATGTGAGTGTAACATGGGTAACAACTTCTGCGACAGGAACTGAGAAAGTGGAAGCTAGTTCTTTCTGAACCATTAGATAAACTACTGGCAATAAACTCCACTGCAACCCTCATGCAAGGTTGTAGAGGCTACTAAAGGTTTGGAATTCTGGACAGAGCCATCAAGAATCTAGATGGAACTGATCTTACCTGGTAGTTGAGTGTGTGGAGTAAGCACACACCCTGTGGTGTGTGTTTCAGGGGAAAAAGGACAGCGAAACTTTCCCCAAAAGGGCATTTGTTAGCACGTTAGGAAAGCTATAACCACCCAGAGCAAAGAAAGTATTTTGAAGTTTAAATGTCTTAGGTCTCCTAAGGAAGAAAGGCACTGTGCTTGGTGTGTGTACGCATGAGAACATACATGCGAGTGTGTGCGTGCATGCAACTCTCTCTCTCTCTCTCTCTCTCTCTCTCTCTCTCTCTCTCTCTGTGTGTGTGTGTGTGTGTGTTTGTGTGTGTGTGTGTGTGTCTGTGAGTGTGTGTGTATGTATGCTGGGCATGTATAGATGAACCTGTATTTGAGAGTAGGTGTGTTCTGAAAACTGTCCCAGCTATCCTTATCAAAACTACAAAGAAATGGAGTCTAATATCATCTCCACTAACAGTCCAAATCACTCCCGTTTTCTTGATACTCAGTATTACATCCTTTCCAATGAAAGTTAAATGTGGTTATTTCCTATTCTAGCCCCTTGTTTTCCAGGACACAGTGTCTACACCACTTCTGTTGTGATTATGAGAGTTACCCTGAGGTTCCTGGGCCTCTGGGGAGCTGGAGGGGAGCTTGTTCTCTTAGCAGGAGCTGGGTTTAGAAGGTTTGGTGGGTTTAGACAGTTTAGAAGCTGTTCTTTCTTTTTTTCTGCCACTTTCTTGGTGGCAGTCCTTTGCTCTAAGCCCCATCTTTGTATCCAGTTTATAAGCATACTGGAATGTGCAAACTCCATGACAGGTTTCTATGCTTAATTCACACCAGCAAGTAATCTTTCCAGTCAAGGGACTGATTTAATGGCAGGGACAATTTATTTCTCTCTGGGTAGTTAGAGACAGCTGGACTCTAATTCTTAAGAGCCTTTGTTCAGGAACATCTGGGTTGAAAATACTATAGTTAACAGATGATGCTGGTAATAAAAGAAAGGGGGCTTTGTATAATGGCATTGTCAAATTTGGTAGACCTCTACTTAATAATTATCAGGAAAGCAATCTAACTTGTTATTACAACAGTTTTATTGCAGATTTCTGGTTTAAGACCTTTTTTGTGACAAGTGGCATTTTTCCCCTCTTGGAGGAAAAAAATGAGGGGAATCATTTTTATTCCCTGTAGTTTTTGCAACCAGTGACAACTTCCCACATTGGACATATTGGGAGATTTCTTTTTGGAAACTAAGAAACTCTCACTAACTTATGGCTGTCTTTATCTTATTTATTACACTGTGAAAGCTTTCTGGCTTATTTTTTTCTCATTCTTTCCTCAGCCCTGATTGCATTTCCCAATTCTACACGAGTTCTATATACATAGAAATGCCCCAAGCTGAGTAAGCTAGAGGAATGGAGATACCTATTTGAGCAATATTTAAAATATAGATGCATATAGAGGCAGACATCAATAAAGATGGAGAGGGAAGGAAATCCAAATAGTAGGAAGAGGTGGGAACCATGGGACACTGGAGAAAGTGTATCCCTTGAAGAGTCCCATTTAGCTCCAAGAAGGATGGCTCCAGTGTGACCATATTTGTTTGCCAAGAAAAGCTGAAAAATTAGTTTTATTTTTACATGAAATCACATGTTGATGTCTATTTCCAGTATTTGAAAGAATACTATGTTGGTCAAATAGTATGGGCCATGTTGGACTTTCCTTGGCTTCCTCTGCTCATCCAAGGAGAATCAGCATCACACAACACATGGAGACTGAGCCTCCACTTAAATTCTTAAATGTAAAAATCATTTGACTTTGAGCCTGTGGATTTTTTCCTCCTTGGACTTCAGTTTGTCTTCTATATAAGAAGGCTCTGAGGGGCTGAAAAGATGGGTGGTCTTTTGGAGGACCTCGGTTTGATTCTAGCACCCACATAACAGCTCCTAACCATCTATAACTCAGTGCATAAGACGGCTTGGATTGATTGACTTATGAATGAATAAAATCTACTTTTGATCTTAGCTAAAATGCTGTGAGGCAATTGAGTGCACACTTAGTAGCAAGCATTTCCCTTCCCACCAGTAGGGTTAATTCCATACAAACAATTAAGATCTTTGATCCCATGAACAACCAGAGTCCTAGATTAAAAACAACAGTTGTCCACAGGACACAAGCAAATTCATTTTGCATGATCCCTGTTGAGATCAGATTTCTTACTGAATTATTTTTATATAGTGTTTAGATTTATCCAGTAATTTGCTTCAACCAACAATGAATAAGGCATATGATTTTTTGTTTGTTTGTTTTTCGAGACAGGGTTTCTCTGTGTAGCCCTGGCTGTCCTGAGTGCTGGGATTAAAGACGTGTGCCACTACCGCCCAGCTAAGGCATATGGTTTTTAAAAACAATTTAAACTCCAGGAAGAACAGCTATACAAGGAGTTAATGGAGTACTTTGGAGCATACACTAAGAAGACCACTTCCCTGCTATAGTTGGTGATACTGGGGTTGGTGTTTCAAAATTGATCTGTACAAGCACCTCAAAGTTCAGGTCATTAGACCACTGGCAGGAATCAGAAAGCCTTCAAATCACAGGGAGAGCTCAGATACAGTGTATGGAAGTATTCGTCTGAAGCCTGACTGTCAAAGGCTGTACTAAGGAGCTAGGACCTCTCACGTAAGAAAAAACAGTTGATCTTATTTTCTAAAGAGAATATGAGGCACTCACCCTTCACCAGCACCTTTCTTGCAAGTCATATATATCTATGCCTAGCCTATATTATTAAGTTATTTCTTCATTTAAAACTCACTATAGGGGATGAGGAGGTGCTTTAGTTGGTAAAGCACACACTGTATAAGCATAAGACCCAAGCTCAATCCCCAGAATCTGTGTGAAAGCCAGGTTCAGTCTATATGCATTTGCAATCCTAATGCCGGGGCGGCTGAGACAGGAAGATTCCTGAGATCTCACCAACCAGACAGTTGGGCAGAATTGGTGATCTCTACCTCCAACTGAGAGACCTTGTCTCAAAAACGAACGTATGAGGAGCAGTCCTCATGTAGACCTCTGAACTCCAGAGTGTGCACATGCACCCCTCACACACATCTCCACACACAAGTCAAATCAACTCCATGTCTCTCTTTCACTTAGAATAAGCAGCATATGCCTTGTAGGGGCAGACAAGAGTCCTCATGATCTTTTACCCACCTTGATTTCTGACTCACTCATGATTTGTCTTGCTTTGCTCTTTTGAGGCCAGCTTTATAGGCTCTGTGTCTCGTTCTCAAATATTTAGACCTTTTCCTGCCTCAGGACTTTTGTTCTAGCTGTTTCTACCCCATGCCTACCCCAGAGATCCCTTTCCCCAAACCTTCTCATTCCCATCTCCTTATCTCTCATACTCTCTGCATCTTCAGGGTGGTCCTCTTGAACCCCCACAAACTGGCACACCCATTTCCTAGTTATTTATTCTCACAAGTTAAAACAATTTCTACATTTGTCATGACCTAGAAATTTATTATTGATTCACATGTATCTTGGCTTATAACTGTTCTTTTCCAATGAAAAATATACTTTACTGGAGAGAAAGATGTATTTCCCTCCAAGGGTCAACCAAAGGCCTAACACTTAACCACTGCATGGGATGCATGGGTGTTCTGGGTCTTAGCTTTAGCACCAGTCAAACGGAGCTATAGATGAAGGGTAGTATTCCCCACTTAGGAAAGTGTGGAGAAGTCAAGGAAGGCCTTACCCTTTGACCTAATAACTCTTTCCCTTTACAGTGCTGAGACTAAATAACCAGGGATCACTTGTCATTATCACTTGAGTAATGTTTCATTATTTAAAATCCCCTAAAATATACTATAATGTTTATTGTAGAAATATGTGATACATAATATATGTGGTTCTTTTTTTTTTTTTTTTTTAGTTCATATGAGCCCCTATCTCTTTAAATAGTCAATGCACAACTTAATCTAAATTATACTATATGAATTCAGGTTTATATCTTGTTCTTTGTGGCCTTAACATCTTAAAACATTTTTCAAAATTCATTGTTTTAAAAATTTTCTACTCTACATGAATAGCACTATCTTGAATCTCTTTCTGCACAATCATGCTCTGGCACCTCTTTTTATTTTCTTGGAGTTAAGACACTGTGAGTAGAATTCATCTCCTTATAGAGTTCCTCTCTGTTAGTGACTCCACTCACTGTGCACTGTGGAGAAACTCCAAACATCTTGAAGACGTTTCTGTGGCCAAGGAGAGAATGCTCAGATACACATCACTATAAGAAGCAGCCACAGCTAGTATAAACTTAGCGAGGAGCTAAATGATTCGCGTATAGGAAAGGAGCTAGTGAGGTTTTGGAAATAAATCTGTGAAGGGAGCAGTCATCAGAATACTGGTTGGAACAGGAAAATAGACCAGATATGACCTGGGAAGGTGGTTGGCAAGAAAAGAGAAGAGGAAATATTGGGGTGCAGAGGGGATACAAGAGTGAAGCCAGAGAGGCAGGAACCAGACTGCAGGAAGCAGTCTGGTCTGCAGCCCAGAACTGTGGGCAGATGAGGTGAGACAGCTTGGATGGAGCCAGGAGTGACAAAGCTATAGTCATGTGCTGGGCACTTAGATGGAGGCGAAGGGTTATTACCATCATTCCCAGCACACAGGGGTCTGCTCTGAACAACAATATAGGCCATTTGTACAAAAGACCGAAATGGAATCCAAATAAGAGGTTGCACTGCTCCAAGTCTCTCCCTCCCCCTGTAGTTAACATTTTACTACCCAATCGAGTAACTAATGAATCTGGCGGGTGTAAATCTCCAGGCAAAAATCTCTGCTTGGGGTCTGTGTCTAGACATCCAGACCAGAGCCCAATTTGCACTTTGAACATCCAGTACCTTATCACTTGTGGGGAATCAGGTTTAATGGGGGAATACAGGGAAGTGTCATTTTACTGGCCCTGCCTTTGGCATTTGGTGGTAGACTGAGGATCCCCTGAATAATGACCATGTTAGGGGACTGGAAGTTCATAGGTAGGATTGTTATGCGGCTCTGTTATCCAGAAGTACTGACTGGGAGGCCTTTCCTTCTCATTGCAGGCTGTGTTTTGTGAAGCTTAAGCTCCTGATGATAGCCATTGAGTACAAGTCTGCCAACAGGGAGAGTCGGTAAGTTGATATTCGTGTTGGAAGTGAGCATCCTGGGAAGGCTGGTTCCCCCATTCTCTTTTTTGTATATGATTTATTTGCTTGGAATCCAACGCAGCACCTCCCTGACCCTGCAATACATTTCAAGAAATGGAAGCATCTATCTCAGACCAGCCTGTCATCCCATGTCCCACTGGACATCCAGAGACAATTACTCTGGAGGAGAGGAGAGAGCCATTCTCAGTAGCTCCACCCACTATGCTAAACCTTCTATACAAGAAAGCAGGAGCAGACTCCCTCTTGAAGCTCCTTTTACTGCTGTAAGCAAAAAGCAGGTGGCCTCTGGCCTTCTTTACAGCAGCCTGCAGTAGAGCTGTGATGGGAGGTGCCAGCTCCCTCAATAGCCAAATTGCAAGCATCCTATTGTGTACCATATGTGTTTCTCCCACTGCAACCGATATCCAGGTGGCAGAATATCAGCTTCATGTAAATTAGCCAGGAGAGAAGTGCTCTGAGGCAGGAGCTCTCGTTATTTATTTATTTTTCCGTTAATGATGTGCAAATCAGACCGATGAGGGATGGGGTCTGGTTGAAACAGATAACACCCCAGTCGATACATGATCTCACTGCTGGTTGATGGCAGTATTGTATGAACAAGGAATCTGGTCGAGGGGGTCCTACATGCACTATTGATAACATAGGTGATCTTTGATCTTTGACTCTTAGTCATAGTTTTGGAAGAAAGAGACCTGGTTGAAAGATAGCCTGGATTTTGTTCTCTGAAATGATGTATCCAGGTGCCATCTGTGCTCTAGAGAGGCCTTTGCTCCTGCATGTTCACAAGGGCTGAGGGCAGCCCGCCCCAACATACACCTTCATAACTGAACACAATGCAAGGCAACACTTGCTAGGTCCTGCTAGCATCATTTAAGGAATTTTCATGATCTTGATGAATGACCACACAAACACATACACACAAGCCTATTTTAAGTCAAAACAAAACACTAGATCACAAGCAAGCAGATACTATGTTGTCTCTTCCCTTAACTATAAGATCAGATTGTCCATAGTCAATCTGATCAAATACTGCATTTCCTTTGAAAAATCCAAATCAATCAGACAATGGAAGATAAAATGGTAGATTTGGTGGCCATGTGCAGAACATGGTGGTAACAATTTAAAAAACACATGTATGGAAGGATATGTTTTTCTTTTCCATGTTGGCAAAGGAAATAATATTACAGTATTGTTTGAATTCAAGAGAGGTCTGGCCACTTGTCTTTCAACAGTTAAAGTGAAATTTTCTGGGGTTACTCTTTGTTCCTCTTTATGCCCAGCTTCAACTGGACCCACATATGGAGAGGAAAAACCCTGGATCCTTGTTTTTTTTTTTTTGTTTATTTGAGGGGATGAGCATCGCAAATGGTAATCTTTGTGGTGCCAAGTTGGTATACTTTTGTGGATCTGAGCATTTTCTCTATATCACTTTTGTCCATCCCTTTCAAAGCATAAGTAAATAAAAAGAAAGAAACATGTCACCATGTAGGCAGTGCTGATGCCAACGAGTATTTTCTGAGCCTTCTGGAATAATCTATGGCAAGAGTGGACTGCACCAAGTCATGAGCATCAGCCAGTCAGCTCATACATACCTCCCTCTGGTCACAGGAAAAGAGAGGGTGCCGCTACGATCCAGGCACTGTTCTAAGAAAACAGATTCCAGGTTCCATGAAGACATGATCTGTCCTCCGATAGACCCTCTCATTGGGTGGTAAACCTGAGCTGTTTCCAACAAAGCCATGTATAGCAAAATAGGTTGTGGGTTTTGTTTTTCTCCCAGTGCCTCAGAAAAGACAAAACAAAACAAAACAAAACAAACAAACAAAGAACTTGTTTGGCTTTGTATTGGCTTTCTGTGTGTAGTTGCCAGCATTAATCCTCAATGTGGCTTGGTCTCAGTGTGGAAGCACAGGAGTGCTTGTGGAAAAAGGTGTGCTGGAGGAAATGTGGATCATACCCCCACAGAAACCCAGGACTTATCCAGCAAAACATTTTAAGCCCCAAACCACACTTTTCCCTTATCCTTGTGAGAGACATAATCCTGTTCCTTCCAATTTTGTAATGGACCACGTATGACAATGTGGAGAGGCCATCTCTTTCCCACCCTCCTATCTCTGACCTTTGTTAAAGGACGTTCTCTGTTGTTGGTTCCACCCATGATACTGTTTTCATGCTTTGCTGATAAACCTTGTTTTCACACACATCCTTCAAATGCTTTGAAACAAAGGTTTTATTCCTTACTTCCTCCTGGTGTCAGTCGATTTATTATCAAATTGTTTGATTTGAAATTCTTTTCTTGTCGTTTTGCAGAAGCCGAAAGCGGTATGCATTCTTCGTTAACTTTCCTTCCAACCTCCACCCTCTGTCTTCACTCCTAACCACAGGACTAACCATTTGCCAAGAACTCAAGAAGAGAGAGATTATATATATGTTTATATATAATCTCCTTCCCTTGTCTAGTATATATATAGTATATCTATACATATACATATATATATATATCACCTGTCTCCAACTAGAATACATCAAAGTAGCCTGCTGTTGTCGTTGTTTGATTTGTTGATTATTTTGGTTGATGCACTAACTTCTTTGCAGGAAAATAAAAATAAACAAACAAATAAGTAAATTAATGAAAAGGCAGAGTCCTATCTTCGATCATAGTACCAACGATGGGAACAAATCATATTAAAGTTGAAAAGGAGGACACTTCTCTCCAGCCCTCTGTGTCTGTTATCTGTATTGTCCTGATGTTGTCCTGGTGTCCATCAGATACAGACGCCATTTTGTCTTCATCGCACATCCACATTCCCAGTAACCTCTCCGTCTCTCTGTTGAGTTTTCTCTTTGTAGATCAGAGTTTCTGTCCTTTATCCACAAAAGAGACCAAGCCCTTGCACCTCTCTCTCCCTGTACTCGTTTGGGTTAATTTCATTTTGACTATCTAACCTCTTAAGCAGTGCCAATAATGAGCTGCCCAGCTATTATGTTTATGTTCTACAATAAGCATGTTTGTCAGGAAAAACTCATGGCTTTCTTTTTCTCCTTGTGCGTTTGGGCATATTTCTTAATAGGAAGTATCTAAGCTTTCACCATGTGACTTCATCCTGTTTTTGCCGCTGTTTTGTGTTGCATGGAGCATGACTAAATTATCATGATGGCATTTTTTAAAGTATTTGGTTCAGGGGTGATTGGTGTTGTTACATTTCTTTTCAGCATAGTTTTTCAATAATGCAATCTCTAAGACAGTGCTGTTGAAAGTGCAATGCCAACCTGTTCACGTTCTTCTCTGTGGTTGTAGTCACTGTCATGTGTTTGTGTTTACACTTGTGTTGTGTGTGTGTGTGTGTGTATGTGTGTATGTGCTTGTGTGTTTGTGTTGTCTAGCACTCTTTCCAATGTCATATCTTCTGTGATTTTATTTTAGTAGATGTGAATAGAGGTGGCTTCCTGTCAGTTTGGTATTATTGACATGATCCAACTGCGAGAAGTTATTGCAACACTATGCATCTTCAAAGGTCCACAGTGGTTGCACCTCTGCTGTTGGCTTTTGGCCTTGGGTCCTTTTACTTTGTGGTGAAGGCATGTTGTGATGTAGGCATGACTTGTCTTAAAGTGTACTAGAAAGTATGGCTTGCTCCCAGAACCACATATTCAGTGTTATCCTTCCTAGATCAGCTCTCTCTATTGTTTCTCATGTAGCTAGTCTTTTCTGTAATGTAAAACATATACTGAAATTTAAGATGATTGATGTAGACTCTGGCTAAACCAGATCTTGCCATTATTGTTTTGGATCACAGTGATGGCCATTTGAGTTTGGCCAACTGGGAGCAACCTTGATTATGGTGTCTCTGTATGTAAATGGACTAGGCCTATGCATATTGAAGCATGGAATACACAAACTGTGTCTTCTACACATATTCTAATGGAAACGCATGTGTCTAGTTGTGTGGGACTCCAACAGCACTTATTGTAAAGCCCAGAAGAAATGGAAAATTCCAGAGAGGTGATAAGGTTTGAGATCTGTTTTTTTTTTTCCTCTAAGATATGTTATAATACAGCACAAGTTGCATTGCAGTTGAACTTCCACAGAGGGGACACAAATTGGTCCAAATGAAGTTCCTGCTGACAATAATTGTATGTGCCCATGAGTGATCAGAGAGACCTCTTCCCAGTGGTGTGATTCATCTGGACATAGCATGAACTATACTCCTCAATGGCTTGGACTTGCTTACTCTGTTTAATGAAGTCCCATTAGCTTGCTAGACACAACTAGGATTACAGTGTTTTCAAGTATAAACTATACCCTCACAGAAGTTGTAATATTTTCTTAATTGCTTGGGGAATGGTACATGATGCCTTGAGAGGGTGAGGGCTTGAGACACAGACATACCGTGTGCGCCACACAAACACACATCTATTATATTTATCCATGGTGGATTACAGTCTCCTTTAAGGTATTTGTTTTAGTTGAATTACTAATCATTGGCCATCTCAAACAGTAAGTAAGGTTTAGGAAGATTTACGAAAGGGTAATGAAATGCTCTACAGCTGTTGCACCTTAAATAGTAGAGAGAGAAAAATAAGATTTCTCCCTAACATAGTCCTGATTTTCCAACCTGCTCCAAGTTTAAGCATGAGATGGTCAATGAAATAGATTGCAAGGTAGTATCTCCCTTAGAGCCCTGTTACAGATATCTGCTGTTGAGTAGAACCCATTCCATGTGGATGTACCCTGCAATCAGAAACATGGGTTTCAGTTCTAAGTAAGTTGTGCTTTCATTACTGAAACCAATTGCTCCAGCTGCCTAAGTGATTCACTGTTTACATATTTGCATATTTGCATATTTATACTTCATGCCTGTGGGAACTCGTTAGCTTGGTGGCCAATCCACACGAACTTGTGGTCACTCCTTTGATCAGCCTGACTGATGAGAAGTGCAGCTTGAGTTTTTGAAAGAACAACGTTGCTACTTTCATTTACTTGAGAGAAAAAGAGAACCTTTGAGAAAAATAGCCAACGTCTGTGATACAGGTTTTTCATTAGTTCTATAGCTCTGGAAAGTACCTATAGTATGTAGGACTCTAAGTTTTACTATGAGAAATTCAAAAGTCAATAGAGGATCCTATTTCTCAGTCTTCCAATCAGCAGTGGTTCCTTATACCTTATAGAAAGTGTATGTTTTGCTTTAAGGAGGATATTTAGACAAAAACTCGGCCTTGGCTGTAGAACTAGAGAAAGCAATGAGCAAAAACTCTTAGAGAAGGGACCATACAAGCCCTGTGTGGCCAGCTGTCACTAGGCATTTTCAATTAAAATCAGCAAGGTCATGGTAAAAAGAGGATAATTTATATCTTCCTCAAAATGAGGAAATGTCTTCTCCTGCCAAGATGTCCTTGTTGGAATTTTGCTAATGGCTAAATGGGAAAGGAAGCCGCTTGATAGGAGCCTGCCCTCAGAGATTTCCTTGATTTTCTATGAGACACATCTTGAGTTTTATCTCTGATAAGCTCATGACTTAGACCAAATTGGAGCCAGAGAATTGATTGAAAGTGATGTTTGGGGAGGAAGACTTTTGGCAGCCCCTAAGAACAAAACAAATTTGACATTGAATAGTCTTTTTCAAAGATTAGAGGTATTTGGAAAGATTTTAACATATTCCCAGTAGGAGGTCAATAGCAAACTTTAAGTCCTTTCATTGGGAGAAGAAAAAGTTATTCTTGCCTAGAATTCTTATTTATTTATATTTCTAAGAAGAGGACGTGGCTAGCATTTTATTTAAATGTTTTAGATTTCGAATGTAAATAACAGTTATGACATCTGAAATGCTAGAAACAGGCATGTATTTCTCCAAAGAGTCTTTGAAGCTCATCACCCACACAGAAATGCCCTATGTTGTTGGATCCCAAGAATCAGAGGCCTACTCTTCACCACCCTTAGAACTGAATCTAGCCTATCTGAGATGAAGTTTCTTGTGATCATGGGCTTCTTTCATTTACCTCAGGGGCTGGCCTCATTCTTTTGAATCTTTCAGCTCCCCAAGCCTGTTTCAATCTAATCTATATACCTGGCTCCTCAACCTAATCTATATACCTGCCTCATGCTTCATATGGATATAACTTTAGTCTTCTCAGCCTGTCCACAGAGAACATGAGGGAATTCTGGGATCACAAGAGCTCTGGGGACAGTGAGTCATCTATCTCTTACACATCACTATAAAACTCAAGGAATGGGAGTGATTCTATGTGCAACACAAAGTGAATTTACAGTAGCCCATTTCCAGATGTTGCACAGAGACCACATGTTCACAAGAGTTCAATTAGCATCCAAGGCAAAATGGTGAGAAGGCTGGTGAAGCTGTGACAGCTTGTTTACTCTCACATTTTTAACCACTGGCTGATATTTATAGTAACCAAAGATTAAAGGCATAATGTATTCTTAACACATAGAGCATATGCCTTTATTCTCTTAGAATCTTTGTCAATCAGGGGTTATATACTACATTTTCTAGATTAGGAGAGTGAGGCTTAGCTGACTCCAAATGACCAGAGCTAGGACCCAGTGATTTCTGGATGATGCACACACTTGAGTACTTCATTAACATTGCTAGACAACCTGAGATCTGAATGCCAGAGTGACCTCCAGCACCAAGCAAGCCCTCTCCAGAGTACTGACTCAATTAAAAGACACTTGAAGACCATAGTACATTCATTCCCTTGACATGCATTCTCTAGACTGCCAATCCCTGGATGTCACTATAGACCAATTCTTGCTCAGTGCACATAAACAACAGAGGAAATAAAAGAAGCCTTTCTTGATGGGGACCCTGCGATCAATCACTGCATGTCAATGGCACTGTGGGCTGCATCGAAGGGGTACAGATAATGGGACACAAAGCCTGAGGGAAGGAAATAGAGGTCTTCGGCCATACGTGTCACCAATACAATGTGTGTCACACTTTATCTTTCTGATTCTGTTGTTCAAATCATTTAAGACCCCACCCACCTACCCACCCAAAACCTGGGAACCCGTCTCCCATTCTTATGTGAATTCTTATCAAAATGGAGACTTCCCCAACTTTTAAGAATATACTTTCAAGGCTCCAGAAGTAGATGGAATTTTTTTTAAATAGATGAACTCATGCATTATTCTTTCATGTATAGTTTTTTAAAACCCTATAACTTCATCTCACATGGTATTTTTTTTTATAAGAAACACAATGTTCCAGTTCATTGAGCCAGGAGACCTCTGATGAAATACAATATAGTTGGGCACTTTTGAAAGAATAAAATGATAACAATAACCATAAATGAAAAGTATTGAGCCATTTAACATTACCCTACTTAGTTCTTTGACCAAACGCTATTGTTAGTGTTACCACCCTTCTTGTAGGGAAAAGTACTGTACTCTACATTCAGGTACTTGCCCAAAGTTACCAACTGGGTGCTAGAACACGGACCCCACTTCTGGTTGCAGGGGCAGTCACATAGGAACTGCCTTTGAGGAAAGTAGGATGAAAATGTACATCTAAAATGCGTTATTTAATTGATTTGGAAAGGAAATCAATATAAAACTGAATAGTCTCTATACATTTTGAGGAACACAAATATAAAGTTTTCTATATAGTTATCAGTAAAAAAAAATCTATATAATCTCTAACCCCTTCCCATCAAGATTGTGCTAAATCAGAGGGCTTGTGATATTAAGAGTTGGGGGTTGGCAGAGGCATAATTCATTATAAGGTCTTTTTATAAAACCTCTGCCTTTCGCAGTGTGTCATTAGTATAGACTGCTGAGCCATTAGAGTGAGCTTATGTTTTCTGATTCAGAAGGAATCTCATTGTTGCTGGGGATTCTAGGGTAGAGCAGTGAACTCTTCACATTCTGCTATTATTTAGTGTTAATAACAGCAATGACACAAGCCCTGTTTCCTGCTGTCGGGTCTTGTTACAGGTAATGGTGGATGCTCCTGCAACCACAAACAGTGATGTCTGCAGTAATGACCTGATCACAGTTCTCCCAACAGCACATTCATTTTCCTGGGTCCTCCCTGTTTTGCTGCAGGTAGTGGACTCCTTTGACAACAGTGTTTTGTTTTGTTTTTTTCTAGAATGGTCTTACCATTAGATCACATGTTAATTACTACCCTTCATTTTGCTTTGGGTAGTTAGGGAATCCTTTAGCTTCAGTCCAAATATCTCTTACCTTAATCACCAGCTTTTCAGATCAAAGAATATTGGTATTGTTTTTTGCTTCAAGTTACTAAATTCAACATCTGTTCGCTCAAAGCCTGTATAAGACAGTCTAATATTCTGCTTTTGATCTACAGGCACTTGTCTGGTACTCTTATTTGTTAGGTTAGGATTCATTTATCTTTACTGCTATCCCAAACATAACTTGGTCAGCTAATTTATTTCTAGCACTAGGAGGGCAGTGTATATTTTAATTCATATCTCTGCCTGCAAGACAAGGTAGTTGTTTTGTCTCTCTCTCTCTCTTTTTCTGTTTTAAAGAGATAGTTTTTATTTGTCTTTAAAGCACAGGGTGACCAAATGAAAGAATGCTACCTTTATATCTTATTCACAGAACCCATACATTCCTTATAAAAAGGCAGACTGGAGTCATTGAGGATATTCAACAGAAGATAGCTTTCTTTATAACTGTATATAGATCAGGTTCTTCATGCAGTCTACTTTGATGCCCTTATCAGGGTTCCAAAAGATGTACAGTTTTCTTCTACATTAAATATAATATAGGTGTCTTGTACCATTCCCCATGGAAATATGTGGTTTGTATATACATATGTTTCTGCATCCGTATAGGGGTCCCATCAATGCTAGATCATCTAAGGGAGAATGGGTGTATGTAGAACTTCATTAGGCTGACAGTGTTTTAACCCTGGTCATCGAAATCAGTTACAGAAAGGCGTGTATCCTGAGGAGCCGTGCTTCCAGTCAGGTGCATCTGGGGGTAGCTAAACAGCTCTGTTAAGCAAACCCAGACCCTAAGACCCAGATCTGCTTTGATTTTCCTGACTTGGAGTGTATCACCTGGAGCTAAATGATGCCATGATTGAACTAGATGTGTGGGCCAGTAAAGATCAGTCTCTAAGGAAATAAAAACTGGGGGAGGGGGGCAAGCATTACACTAGTGGGGCCCCTATCAAAACAGCAGGATGGTGTTATCATCAAGGTTTTATCCTGACATGAGCTCACACGTGTGTCTTTTTGTTTGTTTCTGTTCACTGAGCAGAATATTAATTAACCCTGGGAACCACCTTAAGATCCAAAAGGTACTTTAGGATTTTTCATCGCAAGTGATGCCAAAGAAGTTAAAAGGTAAGAGTTTATTTTCATCTGCCTTTCTTTCTGGTCCAGTCAGGCACCTTGATGTACCAATCCCTCATGCTCCCACATGCCCAAGGGTCTACCTCCAGAGCTATTGCAGCTCCGTCCTTGAGCACCTCTTCTCATAGCCAGTATTTGTCTTTAAATTAGAACACTAAGGTTTAGAATCAGAAAACCTAGTTATCTGCTCTCCTGTCTTACAAGGAAGGAAACTAAAGCCCATAGAATGGAAGTGACTTCTGGTCATTCTGATTCTGAAGAGGATTCATGAGACATCTGGCCTCTTGTCTGAGGTTATTTTCTTAATAATGTCTGGGTAAAATATCCATGAATATTACAAATTTTCTCCTGTAAGTGCCAAGTAGAGTCTCAAATAGTTTGGATTGATTTCTGAGGAATATTAAACTCCCCCTATTTGTGTTTGCAACTTTCTAAGCTATGGCAAAAATTGTCAGTCTTAATCGTGAAGTATCTATATGTTCAATGTGAGGCTAGCACCAGGCTCAATGTTTTATGAAAGTTTTATTGGTGTCTTTATTCTGTTTTAAGTAGCTTAGGGAACAATAGGGCTTTGCATATCAGTATGGACTATCATTATAGTGATGCTATTTCACCCACTTTGAAACGTTCACTTTCAGAGACAAGTAAGCCAGACAGGTTACTCTGTTAAACAATTGTGTGATATATTTTAAGTAAATATTGACGATGAGGGTCTTTGTTTCTCTGTGGAGGCCTGCTATCTTCTAGTGCATTTCTGTTCACAGCCAGACCTGTGCTAGGTGTGTTTTAGTCTATATACTCAAAAATAACCCTGGAATAGAAGTTACTCTTACAAAGTGCTCAGAACTTTGCCTTTCTCATATATAAAAAGCCAACCTACCCTTATGAGAGCCTACTATGCACCATTGCCAATACCCCATTATAAGAACCTACTATCCATCATCACTGCTTTGGGTACTAATGGGTTTCTTTATGTTTATGTTCTTATCCAGTTGCCTGTAGCCTTCCAAGTTTCTTTTTAAAATTAATTTATTTTTATTTTATGTGAATTAGTGTTTTTCCTATGTGTGTGTCTGTGGAAGGGTGTTGGATCCCCTTCCTGTCTGTGTTGGAGCACAGACAGTTGTGAGCTTCTGCATGGGTGCTGAGAATTGAACACAGGTCCTGTGGAAGAGCAGCCAGTGTTCCTAACTGCTAGCCATCTCTCCAGCCCTACAAGTTTCTTCTTTATCTAGGAGAGAACTAAAGCATGGCTTGGTTTACCAGCTTCTGCCAAGTAATGGTGTTAGCAAGAAATAAGGGGATGTATTTGCAAACTCTTGCTATGCCAGTATAGAACAATGATATTTGACAAAGCTAGGCTTAAGAATTTCTTTTTTCCTATTCAACTGTAGTAAATGGGCCCATACTAGTTTAAAAAGCTTCTAGGGAAAAGAGCACATGGGGGTGAGGGCTTTTTTTTTTCATCTGAGATCTCTAATGAATTTACTTCTGCAAATTGAAGGGTGGTTGACATTATTGGAGATGAGAGAAACACATCTCTATCTACTTCATGGGTAGATTATCCAGAGATAGGAGTTCATCAGGACTATCCTAGATGAAAGTTCAGGTGAGAAAGGAAAGTGGAGTGTCTGGGCGAGGCCCACCCCCAGAGACTCGGAAATAGTTTTGCCCAAATAAGGGACACAGAAACCTGAAGCAGCATCTCTGCTCTAAGCATGGTAAGCTGGGAGCACAGCTGACCATACATTATGCACACCTCCCAAACAGCAAATTCAACCTGAGCTCCCATTTGTGTAATTCTATTTCCTACTGCATTCTCGCTAATGAATGTCACAAATACCAGGCAGTCCGGGAAACAAATTACCTTCTATATTAGGGAATGTAATATGTCTCATTTCCGTGCTTTATGGTGTTCACAAATACATGCTGACACCATCAAGCTACAACTCCAGCCTGTAATTTTCCATGGTGTGTGATGTGTTAGAGCAAATGTTGTCAGTTAGGGAATTTCAAATAGATGAAGAGTGAAGAAAAGTACAGAAAGGACATTGGAAATTTGAATAAAACTAAACAAGTTTTATTGTTTTTTAAAAATAGAAGTAGTTATTATGATTTTTTTATTGGGTCTTCACCCTCTGCTATGGCTGCAAAAACAAAATAAGACAACAACAGCAACAACAACACACACACACACACACACACACACACACACACACACACACACACGAGAAGTTAGTGAAATCTGGGTCATAAAAACTTTGAGGTACAAGGTTTAGAGAAAGAGGAGTGAACCCATCTAATCCCATAAAGAGGTTACTCTGAGATGAGTATTTGCTCATATGTTTTTAATTCACTGTTCCTAAATACTTCTCCTTTTAAATAATTTTGGAACACATTCCAGTGTCTCTCTTACCTTCTTAGGCAGATACATATTTTTTGAGTCATAATTAAAAATAATATATTAGTTGCTGAGTTAAAAGAAATTGTTTGCTTTTATATTAACATTTCTATTTCTGGTTTCTTCTGAAAACATGATATACTCCAACCTGGGAATCATTCTTAAATTCATTCACTCATTCACTCACTCATTCATCTACTTATTCATTCAATCATTTATTTACTCACTCATTCATTCATCAAATATCTACATATTAATTAATGTTTGGGAGGCTCCAGAAAGATCTATCTGCTGTCCTGAAGATTACATTCTATAGAGGAGAGAATTTCAGGGTTTTAGAAAATTCAAAAGAAAAGGGAGGATTTTCATTGGGCATCAATGAAGCTTGCTCCTCCAAGGCAGTAGTATCTGAACAGAAATAGAAGTGAAGGGAGTGGAGCAGGAGTCTTTAATGCAATGAAAGGATGGGAAAGGGAGATAGTGGTAAGATGCTCATTGTCTTTAGATGACAGGAAACAGCATAGTCAGGAGAAGACCAGAGGATGGGAGTGGTAAGAGATCAGAGGGGAGGATACATCTAGTTCTTTGGACATTTACAAAGAGAATGGCCTTGTTATAGAATGAATCTTATTGATGCTTTGAATGTAACAGCGATATGATCAGAACTATATTCTCAAAGATTGGTCTACCTGCCTGCAATGGGGAGAAGAGGAGCCAAGATATTCAGAGACTGTCATATAGTGTAGAGATTTGCTGGCACCTTGTGGAGGTAGAGTCACTGATTTCATTTGGATTAGTCTAGGGGAACCTGTAGTGTGTACTCATGAACATTGTAGAAGTAAAGGAGAAGTAGGAATCACAGCTGAAGCCTACACTGGGGGCATGAACCCTGAGAGTAGACATGATGATGATCCCTCTTGCTGAGATGGGAAAAATTAGAGGAAGATGGAGGTGGTAGGAAATGAGGAATTCTATCTGGGCACAATAAATGGAAGGTTGGTCCTAAATATACCATGGAGTCATCATAAAGGCAGGTACATCTGAGAGTCTGAAGTTCAGGAGAAAGACAGCTGGAGATATCAATATGGGGCCACATCAGTAGGGGTTCCTGGCAAGGAACAGATGACCCACTTAAGTGGAAAACAAGAGCAAAAGGGGTCATATAAACTCATGGACAGCAAGATGATTAAAATCAGTGAGAGACATCTAAGCATCTCACAGGAACTGCAGAGGAGAGCAGCTTTTAACATGGAACTGCAGGGAGAAGGGGATGAAGGCTTGGTGGAAGCTCGGGGGGGTGGAGGGCATGGTGTAGGAGTAGTGACTGCTCAGTGGGAACTTTGCCCTTCAATGGAGATATACTTCTGCTGCTTGCTATTTCACAACCTGCTAGAGAGCAAACTTATCCTTTCCCACCTCCAGTTGTCTTGTGACTCTTACCAAGCACAGCAGAACGAGGACAAGGAGACCCTAAGGCTAGCCTAGCAGGATGTGGTGGAGATCTTTCTGTTGGTGTGTGAGCTGGGGATGAAGAGGATGAGAGTTTTTTTTTGAGTGAGAAGATGAGCAGCAGAGAGCAGAACACACCAGGAGTGGGGAAAGGTTCCTGGAATCAATAGACATGGATTTCAACTGGGACCTGTGGGATTGTGTTTCCAGGATCAACTGAGTTTACATAGACAAGTGTGTAGCTCTACTAGAAGGGCATTGCCAAGAGAATATGGTGAGGCAGCTCCCAAAGAACTGCCACTTGGCAAAAATCAACTTGAGGTTTAAAGAATCTTCCTCTTTAATCTGGAGAATCATGGACACCTTTAGCTCATTACTCATCTCCCTCATTAGCCTCATATGTCTGATTGAAGCAGCTATTTGGCTAAGTGAAAGAAGCCAGGCAGAGAAAGACCAACACTACACAATCTCACTTTACATGTGAAACCTTAAAAAGTCAAGTCTATAGAAGCACAGGGTAGACTGGTCGGTTCCAAAAAGGTGGGGCAGGGATACCTTGGGGGATAAGGGTCAAGGGACAGAAAACATTAATTTAAGCAAGAAGATAAACGTGAGAGATCACTGCAGAACACCATGACCATAGTTGGTTTAAAATAGGTTATTTTTGCATTTACTTATTTATTTGTGTTGAATAGATGTGAGAATTTGCTCACCTTGAAGGGAGGTGAGAAGACAGCACTTCTCCTTCTGCCACATGGGACCCAGGATCAAACTCAAGTTGTCAGATTTAGCATCAACTGCTGTTTCCTGCTGAGTCACCTCCTTGGCCCATAGGTTGTTGTTGGTGGTTTTAAGACAATGTATTGCATTCATGAAAATTGCTTTTAGTAATTTCTCTTTTCAGGTAGATTTTAAAGGTTCTCACCTCACATACAAAGTAACAAGCAGATGAGAGACTATGTGTTGGCTTGATTTAGCCACTCTATAACAGAATTCAAAACAGCACATTGTACATCTCAAATATACATAGTTGTGTCAGTTAAAAGTAAAATGTTTAACATAAACAATTGGGCTTTAGTTCCTTTAGGCTCATCTCTCCATCTCTTCAGAGGAACACATTCAAGATTTTTGGCTCCTGGACTTGAATCCAGATTCTGCCATTTAGCAGTGTGACCTTGAACAGGCCATTTAATCTCTCCCTATCTCAATAATAACGAAGCCTCTTGCAAAGGGTTGTTTGAAGATCAATTGTGTTAATGCTTTTGAAATGCTGAGAGCAGCACCAAGCCTAGAGTCCATACACTCTAAGTGTTAGCTGTTATTACTGCTGCATTGTCATCACTCATGAAAGAATCTAATGGGAAGAAGATGGCCAGAGGATGTAGATGTGAACTTACTTGCCCCAAGTAAGAGGACACCTCTTCTTGTCTCTCCTATTTCAAGGCATTGCCTTCCTAATCACAGTGCCTTGTGGAGCCACAGCTGCCTTTTCTGATTTTGTGAAGAGGATGCCATCTGACATTGAAAGGAATGGTGAAGGAGCCTCTTGAATCAAAAGAGCTTTGGGCTTGCTGTAGAAATGCAAACCCTGTGGAAAACATCAAAGAACCTAGAATTGTGTTTATTTCTTTAGCCTCCATCGAGAAATGGCCCTGTTTATTCCTGGCACTCAATTTCATATTGGGAGTGGTAAAGGCGCTAAGCCCAGGATTTTGTTAGTTCCTGGATCCAGAGGGTTGGAAGGTCGTTCCAGTAAATTTTATTACCTCCCTGGTACAGATGCTTCTCTACTTATGATGGGTTTACATCCCAATAAACCATCATAATTTGAAAAGAGCTTATGCCAAAAATGTATGTAACCTACTGAACATCACACCTTATCCCAGACTGGCTAATGTGTTCAAGTGCTCCACATTAGCCTATAATTGGGCAGAACCGTCTAACACAAAGCATGGTTAACATATTTCCAGAACAATGAATATCTCCTGTCACCTACTGACTCCTGTGGTGAAAGCTAACAGCAGAGTGGTTGGATGGTGATTCTTCTGCACCATCTCAAATTGGAAGGGCACAACACCACCCGCCAAGTCCCCAGGTTATTCCTCTGGATATTGTCGCTGAGCAGTGCTCAGATCATCTTAGTTCTTCTCATCCAAAGTATCTTTGGCACAGCAAAATTCACTTTGGAGTCTCAGATTGATACTAAAGTCAGATGAGGGGACATTGTTATTATTGTTGAATGCTTCTTCTTGGGGCCAATTCAACCCAACCATTCCTCTCCCATTCCAGTGATCAGCTGAGTCTTACACCATAAAGAGAACAAAACTTTTACTCATTATATATGAACAAGACATAATGGGAATGGATCTAGCCAGCTTTGGAATGAAACAGGCTTTGAATCTCAGGAGAGAGTTGACAGGAACCACTGCACTCATTGTTTCTGTAGTCCCCCTCCCTCCATTGACTCTCAAACCTTTCTTACTTTAGCTAATAAGAAACGGTGCTTTCTAAGTGACAAAGATAATATTTATGTTTGACTGAGGTTCATCGTCCTTGAACCCCTTTATATATATTCAACTAGACTGTTTGGGATTTCAGGATTGTTTTTAAAGTACACTCCAAAGACTCAGGGATGATTGACCATGTGTTTCAAGGACGAGTACTCAGTGCTGTTCTCAGAAACAATCGTCACAGACCCAGTAGGTGACTCCAGCAGGATCTTTCTCCCAGTTCCTTTGCAAATAAAAGTTTATAAAAAGAAGCACCAACTCCAATCACAGAATCCTAGGTTTGAAATGAATGGTCTTACAACAAACATTTCCGTCTGCAAATGTCTAAACTTTTCAAAAGATGAAAGGAAATTAGGGCTGGCATGTTTCATTAATTTGGCACCACCTCAGGGGAAACGTGGTACTCATTTTACTTGGGTGGATTATGAGATGTGTCAGTTTTTCCATTCTCTTTCTCCAGGGCATTTTTTTACTGCAAGGCCTGTCATGATGACGTCACAGATCCCAAAAGAATTAAAAAATGTGGCTGCAGGCGGCGTAAGTAGTGTTTCTTTCTCCCTCCCCCTCCCTCCCTGCCCATTCCCCTTCACCAACCCTCAATTCCTTTTTCCTTCTCCTTTTCCTATCAGAGGGACATTGAACACCAAGTGCTTTCTTGAATGTGTTTATATATTTCACCCAGCAGTTTACAGAAACATGAAACAAATACCTGTCCTTACTTCAAGTAGAAGATTGAAAGAAAAACAATCACAGTCAGTGCCTGAGTGGGAACCTAGTACCTACTGTCCATTTCTCTAGAAGTAGACATCTATGGCCCATACAGTTAAGCATCATGGGTAAAATGGAGGATACCTACAACTGTGGAGGAGGGGACGTTTTTTAATACCATGATTTCTAGTAGCTAGGAGTCCCTAAGTATAGACTATACATTATCCTGGTAGGAAAGTGAGTCTCAAAACCTAGTCTAATCTCAAAATAAAAGCACTGGACTGCCTTTCAGTTAGAATTCTTGTAGTGAACTTCAAGATTTAGATCACCCTAAACACAAAACTGGTGTCCCAAAAAGCAATCAGCCACCAATGTCCTAAAGGCCATCCTTTATGTCTTTAACTACAACATGCCCCTACATTGTTGCTTTATGGGGTGAACTCCTCTGGGTTCAGAAGCTTCCAGCATAGCCTGTGTCAGTTGTCTTCTACCAAAGCTTTCCTAGATACCCTCAGTAGTGACTCAGGAACACTGGCTTATAACTTCCACAGACACCATGCTATAAAGCCTCTCTTTGCTTTGGGAGGGCCAACCTTTTGCAGCAATTAGAACACACACCCCAGAAGAGATTGTTCTGAACCCTAGAGAAAAATGAATGCACTGATACCTTCCTTGGATGATAACTCGAGGTTCTGAATGCTCCTCGTGATGGTTGCTTTGGTCCTCACCATAACCCTACATAATTAGCATGGGATATATTTAATCAAGTTAGAGAATAATGACCCTTCCATGTTTAGTGAGAGGCTGAAATTGCTAATAACTATGCAGCCAGCATTCATAGATTCAAGTCCCCCAAGGCCTATCTTGGTGCTGTGTTCTGAGGGCCCTGATCTTTCTAACAATGAAAAGGATAACCTTGAGTTAAATGAGTGGGAATAGAGTTATGAATGATCACCCCCATAACATACATTTTTTTTAAAGCAGAAATTAATCGAAAGGCCACCATCCCTGGGGTATACCCCCAAGGATCTTGTCTGGGCTGCCTGAGGGGAACATGTTAAACCAGGAAGCTATAAGTGGTGCTCCCTAAACATTAATAAGTTGGTTTCTAGGGAAATACCAATGGGCAGTACTTGTCTAGTGAAGTTTTTGTAGAAATCCTCTCAGATTCCCTTCCACACACTAGCTGGGGTCAACTTTTTAACATACATAGTTTGCTTCCTCCAAACCCTGTCACCAGCCCTAGAACAACCCACAAGGAAAAGCATGTGAATATGAAGAAAGGACTTGGTCAGGTCAACCACCAGGCTCCAGGCATCGCTCAGCCTTCTTACCATGTGTCTGAGAACTTAGAAACCCATCAGGCATCCCCAGAGTCATTTCTGTCAAAAAGAACAGGGCATCCTGAGAATAGATGTAAACAAGGGAATCAGAGCAAGATGGTGAGCTCTGTAAGGAGACTCACAGTGGTGATGAGTGTAAAATGGCTAGGGACATGCTGAGGTCAATAATCCATGCTAGGGTGTTTTTATAAGCAACCTCATCCTTTGTGAATCTTAGTGAAGTGGCGAGACTATGGGCTACTAATTTAGCAGCCATTCAATGTACTTTTGAGTAACCTCTTCATGATGCTCTCTTCTTGGTGCCAATGATGGAATGGTGAATGAGATTCCTCCCAAGCCTTTTAGCTAGCAAATATAGACAAACCCATATCATCTTTCCAAATATATAAATTCATAGAGGGCCACTTGCTAAGAAGAGAGGAGGGACTGTCTGAGGATGTGAGGACTCTTATAGGATGACTACTGCTTCATAGCTGGGCAGGTCCTTTGGGAGGTGATAGTGGAAATGAGATGCAGGTGGGGAAAGAGCGAGGGAATTGGCCCAAAATCAGGAAGTCATTTATAGTGTTTAGAGGATGAATAGAAACCTGCTGGGGTCTATGGCATTGGGGACAGAGAGGTACAAAGTGATATCACACAGGAAGGCAGAGAAGGTGCCAAGAAGCTGGATTTCAGTCCTATACCTGAGCACTGCCAGGTGATTTGGGGAAAGCAGATGGCATCATCCAGTCTCACTTTAAAGGCTCCCTTTTGAATCTGAATGGAGAATTCACTCAGGAGGACAAAATGGAAGAGGAAAGATGAGAACAGAACTTATCTCACTCTCTCTGAAATTAGAATGTCCCTTATAGGATACCATAACACATTATGGCATACCCCTTTTAAAATACTTACAAAAAGGATTTGACTTCCAGGGCAATTTTTCCATCTTCTTTCCAGGCAAGCAAACAGCAGTAAACTTTTAGCTTTATCCTGTTGTAAAAAAGCACACTATGATGTACAATACCTTTATTCCCTTAATTTCCCTTACAGTAGGTTAAGCTAGAGAAATGTTTTATCTCACTTCATGCATGAGACACAATTGCTGCAAAAGGATTGTCTCCACCAAGCTACTCTTAAGTGTGGCAAGGCCATGGGCTGTGTGGTTAATATTTAATACTAATCAGGATTGTCCAAATGTTGTTATTTCCAATTAGAAAACCATAGCCTGGAGGGCAGGATGCAGACTTGTATGGGAGGATTAGACTAAAATGAATAATTGAATATAAACCTCTCCATGAAGGCCAGGCACTCAAGAAATTGAAGATATGTTTGGCTGTAAAAAAAACTTTCATATGAAATAGTTATCATTGTCAATGTATATAAGAGGATGCTAAGGCACCATCCAGGCATGTCTTGGTGTTCAAAATTGGAAAGAACAGTTGACTCACCCAGTTATTTATCCAAACCTCTTAGTGTAGCAATTAGTAATTCACCATGGAATGATACAACTGCACAAGAGCAAAACTACTGACAGTCTCCAGACTCTGTATGTTTTCCCAACCTCCTATCCCTACCCAGTTTTTCCGTCCCAATCCTTCCTACCTGCTCCATTTCTTTTCATTCAATAACCTTCAATGTTTCATGTCCTCGATCAGCGAAGTATGGAGTGTGGACATTCCATTGTGGAGATCCCATGCTGGTAGTATAGTTTAACTTGCGCATCTCTTTCCATGTCTTCCTAGCTCTCCATTCATTCAGGAAGCACATCCAATCCAGATGTCTAGCCAAGGAGCAAGCTCTTAGATGCTAGCATTTATTCATTTTCTTTTTCTGTGTCACAAACCTGGTCTAATGATTTATGTTTTCCCTCCTCCCAGCCTCTGAAATGTTGCCAAGGGTAGACTCCTAAGGGACAAGTCATGTCTAGATTGATGTGTATGAAAGAATTTCCTTTAATTTCTAATCATTGACATATCTTTGATTTATTTTGTTTCCTCTTTGCTGCCTTGGAATACGGCCCCTACTCTATTTTAACTGCACCCTGGTAGTGATCTATTGTGAGTAAAATGGGTTCCCAGCAGCCAGAGTCTAGTTCTCCTGGTCTTTTCTCTAGATGAGATACCTTTTTTTTTTTCTGTACAGTTTTAGTTTTGTTTTACTTTTGGTATTCGTGTTGCATGTAGCAGTTACATCATGCCCCAACTCGCTCATGCCCTACACAGTCCTTGTAGAGTAGATAGGAGCTGGAGAGTGCCCAGAGCCCACTCTCTATGCTTCCACCCATCCCCAGCCTCCAACAAGCTCTGGACACGGTCTTATTTTTCCAATCGAAAATAAGACCCTGACAACAGTGTGCTTCTCTTGAAGGCCTTTGCTCAGGACTTTTAAGGGACACTGATTAGGCTAGAGTAATTAACACTCTAGCTGTAGACGCTTTGTCCATTGGGGGTCATGGTCATGCTTGCCTTTGATAGACAATAGTTGTTTTCTCCTGCTACAGAGCTTGAATTCCTCTCTTGAAGGAAACACATAGGCTACATATATATTCCTGAGTTGTGATATATATATGATATGCCCCTGGGTAGCTTATATGTAAAAATGTGTATTTTTATATATAATCATAGAGATATTCCATAGAGAGAGAAATACAATGGTCACATTATATATGCCTCTCTGTACAAGAAGGTGCTTGCTGGAGATTTAATTGAATATTCCTTTGGGACTGTAAGTATCTGCCTTCCTGGAGACAAGTGGTAATTATTTCTACATTCTATGGCATTTCCTTGCTTTAAAAAGTTCTCCTTTCATCAACACTCAGTGATTCCTCCACAGTTCCTCTGTGAAAGTTAGGCGTCCTGGAGGAGCCATGTGCTCATTTCAGGGGGAAAACACCTGTTAAATCAATCATTCAAGGAGATTACTCTTTTTTTCATGAATGAGCCATGTAGGAATCTAAACAAGCTTCTAGACTTCTCTAACTTACTCAAGGCATAAGATCCCTGTCATCCAACCAGATAGAGTTTTTAAGGCCAGTATTTCTATGTGTAACCTACAGCTATAGTGTTCTCATAGGCACCAGCCATCAACTTTGGGTCTTGGCTTACAGACATAAGACTCTCTGGAAACAGGAGACCCAGTCTACGACTCATTGAGCTCACTGGCTCTGGACTCTGGAGATGTATCAGCACCAGGTCTCTCATATTCCTCTGCAGAAGAAGAAGCAAGTTGACCACCCAAGTTCCAGTAGCCTTCACTGTTTGGAAAATGTATAATGTTCGGGTAAAGTCAAAACAAAATAGCAGCCTTCTTTAATAAAACACACAGTTCTGCCCAAACTGGCTCTGCAGAAAGTATGTGGAAGCATCACTTCTAAAGCCCCAAACTTTCATACTCTAGTACTCTTTGAGAACTAGAGGACTACACAAAGCCAATCAACACACAGCTCCAGGGGCAGTCTCTCCCAGCTTCCCCAGCCACAGAGTAACCGTGGTGAGCCAGATCAACTAGCTGTGTGCATACTCCAGGTGGCTGACTTTAAGCTCTGTCCTTCCATTTTTCTGATCATAGAAAGCCATGTGTAAGACTTTTCTTCTTCTCCAAAAGGTAACAGGAGGAACTGTGTTAAGGGAAGATAACATTTCTCATTTATAGGATTTGAAAGACCCTCTGATTTCTAGTGTTCCATCTAACAATATACCTCAAACAAAAGGGTTTTCTTCTGTAGAGGATTTTGCTTATAATTTTGGTGGCTGCTAAGCCTTTGAAGAATAGCTTCATGTTAAGAAACAGTGCTTCCCTTCCTTGGACTGATTTGAAAAGTGGGCTGTGGCCTAAAAAGTGTGCCTTAATTTAACAGCATTTTTTTTCCTTTCACACTAGTCTTCTCTTACATTTGCTCCCTTGGAAACCTAAATTATTTTCCCTTTAGCATCTGGAAACCTCCACTTTGGCCTCTTGGGCACGGCTGCTTTTCCTCTCCCTTCCAATCCGCCCCCAAAATTAAGATTCTGCAATTGCAACTTGGCTGGCCATTTGGATGCTGATGCCGGAGGCAGATGGTACTGCAGACAGCATGGGCTGCAACCCTTCCTTCCATTCCAGACTTGGCTCAGAAGGGCCAACCAGCAGAGGACCTGAGGCCTGACACCTGATTGCATCAGTGTGCCCCCAGGAAAGAGAAGTGACTGTGCTCCATCCGCAGCAGGTTTCATTTCTCAGCACCCTGACCTTTGACAACAGAGGAAAAGTCCGGCAAGTGTGTGTCTGAGAAAGCCTTCCATTGTAAACATTCAACAGTAAACAGATAGCTTTGATGGTGTCCATTAGGGAAGTACTTCTATTTTGTCTCTATAAATACTACTAGGAAGTCATAATGGAAATATTGGATGGATATCTGTTTTATTGTGGTGAAGAAAAGCACATGAAAGCTTTCTTCTGAAGCGATGAAATTGCTCAAACATTGTTATCTTTTTTTTTAGAGGAAGGTGAAACCCAAGATCAGATTCTTGGCACTGACATGACCTCTTCACATCATTGGTACTGGTCCAAGAATAAGAACATTTTTGTGGGCCAAAGAGAAAACAAAGTCCCGGGTGGCTTATATATTTTTCTTTCCCAGAGTTAAGTTGGCCTCTGGGGGCAATTCATAGAGCATAAAGTTCCAAGAGCCCCAAAGCAGAGTGACAAGTAGCCACACCATTTGTACTCTGGCCTAGTCCCTCTCTCAGGAAGCTGCTGCAGAGCTGCTGCATGGGGACCCCATCCACCAATACAGTTAAACCAATGTGCTTGCAAGTTACCACTGTTGACCAACCCAGGATCCTGTCCCAGGACCTTTCAGCCATCTGTCCTAACTGCCCCTAAACATCTACAGATTGGAGCAGCCATTGAACTGAAATAGCATTTCAACTCTTAGAGAGGAGGCAAGGCCCTCTTTTCATTTGAGGAGAGATGAGCCAGCAAGGTCAGGCTTCAGTCCATTAAGGAGCTGCTCTCCCACAGCAGTCCACTAGATGTCCTCATAGATCTACTTTGCTTTGCTCTCACAATCTACGGAAAACATTTTCACTGGTGACTGGGAAGAGCAGAGTGGTGGATGGCTACTAAGAAAGGAACTCAGCAAACACCAGTGGAGAGAAGATTTTTTTTTTAAATGGTCAGGAATAGATGAGAAACTTGTGTTTTAAATAGATTCTGAAATGTTGCAAGTAGGTCTGTGAAACTCAACCTTAAGGGTTTAAAATACCTCTCTGATACAGGAAACGAATCCTCTGACCCAAAGTCAGCTGTAGAAAAGAAAATAGTCACCAAGAAGGCTCTGGGAATCTGTAATTCACTGGAACCAAAGTGAAGGGTTAGGAAGCTGTAGAGTTGAGGAAGGTAACAGAGAAATAACTCTAAGTTAGGAAATCTGTGACGTAGTGCCTATATAACTTACTTTTATAACCCAAGAGTAGAATGCCCACATTTTCTGCAACACCTACTGCAAGGGAGGCAAATCTTCAGGTCTTCATTGCCAACCTTTGCCATGAGTAATAATGGCCCAGAGGGAATCTCTTAACTGAACATACATCCCTCAAGCCTGATGGATGGAGGCTCCATCAGGTGGAAGGTCAGAATCACCCTTCTCCTCCTCTTAGGAAACAGACCCAGAAGTACACATGTGACTGGGGTGGTGCAGAAGGGAGAGGGCACACTCTTAATTGGTCATCTTTACTCTAGACATTGTGGTTCATGAAAGTTTGTCAATATGTGGGGCTCAATCATTTTTAACTGTTTTTGTCTTGTCTCTGAGCCTCATGTTGATCATTCTTGCTGGTGTGTGTGTGCGTGCGTGTGTGTGTGGTGTGTGTGTGTGTGCGTGCGCACGTGTGTGGTGCTCGTTTTCTTTTGAGATTTCTTTTTTACATTTGGTGGGAGTGTGAAATGACTGGGCAGGAGTGTCGAGTAAGAGCATGTTCTCTGTTTTATGCATATGCCGCTCTGGAATGTGACTGCTTATAATTAACAGTTAATCTTCTTATAGCAAATGGGTTTCTGCTGCCTCAGTTACCAGTTGCAGCCTGTTACTGCATGCCAACAATATGAAATTTTACAACAGTGCATGGTCCGGAACAGCCAACCATGACAGTTGCAAACAGTCCCTGAGAGCCACTGGTTTGATGTTATACTCCTTCCTGAACCTTTTGGAAGTGGGAGGTTTCCATTGCCCATTGTGATAGGTTGACCTCTGTGGGGAAAACAAAAAGATTCCAAAGTTACCTATTCCCATCACCATATATATATTATATATATATATATATATATATATATATATATATGAACTTTCTTTCCCCATAAATGTGTCACATTCTATTACCATGCATGAACCCGAAATGGCAGTATGAAAATGAAAACCAGGGACTGTTGCTAATGAGAAACATAGCATTTCTGAGTTTGATGGGATTTTCTGCTACAGCATTTGATTTAAAAACAGAAAAAAGAAAACAACTTTCAAAATAATATATCTACAGTGAAACAACAAACAAAGCAAAACAAAAATCATCTCCATTCTCCTCGTCTTTGCAAGTAACAAGTCCATATGTCCAGTTAAAGTATTAAGAAAGAAAAAGCAAGAGATTGGCTTTCCAAGGTATATACCAGGTCCGGATACAATTCAGTTAAACTTCTTTTCATGTCTTCCATTGAAGATTTTCTTTTCTCCCATTCTTGACTTCAGCCACTGTTGTTAATCAGGGTGGCCTGGACATTGGCCTCATGCCTCCAGGGGTTTCTCTGACTCAAATGCTATAGCAGAGTCTTATTTTTACTTTTTGGTAACAAGCTAAGCTCAAAAGAGTGACACACTTCAAGTTGAACAGTGCTGGGGTTGCATGTTAATTGGAGCAACAGCCTTAGTTAGGACGCTAAAGGACCATGTCACTGGGAATGTGAGCCTATTCACAGGAATGGAGATGCTGCTGGAGGTCTCTCATTCATCTCCCCCCAGTGCCTGCTCTTCACAGTCATAATGCTCCCCTTGCTTGACAAGCCCACTGTATGGCAAGTCATTAAGGTCTTAGAACAGGGCTTGACCCATGTGAGAGATTTAAACCCTTTCCTGGTGACTGTAACATTCAAAGAGGGCAAAACCACAAGCTATATTTTAAAGTAAGAGGGTAACCATTCTCTACAAAGGAAAAGAAAGAGAGAGAGTGTGGAGGAAGGGGTAGGAGTGGAGATAACACCTCCTTGGTCCAAGTTCAGTGATTGGCTACGATGCTTGGAAGATATGAATTCTTTTCTACCCTGCTAGAGGAGCAGGCCAGTTCCTGCTAAGTGAGAAGCAAACACATTTGCCTGTTGTAGCATCACAAAGAGGTGCAGTGGCTTCTCTTGTACTGAAATATAAATAGACCACATAGGGAAACCTGAAAACAATGAGGACATTACATTAACAAGCTTTGCGTGTCCGTATTTGAGGTGGTTCCCAGGTCAGTATCAAACCTTCACACTATGCCGGAGTTTTAAAAGAACCACTGAGGGTTCCTGAAAATGCCAGCAAGATATTTCACATGCCAAATATTTCATGTTTTGTTGTTTATAATTTCTCTTGGCTAATATTTTCTGCGTAAGGAAAAAAGTATGATTAAACCAACTAATTTGCCTTCTAATTTTCTGGGCAGAGAGAGAAAGACAGCTCTCCCAGCTGATACTCCCATGAGTAGCTCAAAGCAATCCAAGAGACCAACATCTCATATTGCTTTGGGTGATTTTTTTATTTGTGAACTTCCTTTAATGTCATATATGCAGCATTAGCCCTGAGTAGCAGCATTTCTTATATGGACAGATTTGGATATTTGTTCTGTCAAGAGTAAATTTAAATTCCTGTAGCTATCATGTAAACTCACTCCCGGGAAAGTTTAGCAAAAGCATCCTCAGATCTGATATTAACACGTAATCGTTTCACATTTAATTTGATGGAAGCTTGTCCCAGGTTCTGCCTAATGCCCAGAAATAGATGGAAATGAGAAAACTTACATATTAGATATGTTTGTATCCTGCAAGAAACATTTATTGTACCAAATAAGCAATTCATTTAACCGATTGGCTGTGTGTCTCTTTTGCCCTCCTGTATTAATTATGCCAGGGGGAGAATGGTGGTTACATTTTTTTTCTGTCTATAATTTGCTCTTTTTTTTTCATCCAAGAAACGGGATGTGTTCAGCCATGCTTTCTTCCTGTGGTTACTGCTCCATCGAGGGGACAAAAATAATATGCAACAGCCTTGGGGGATGATAAAGGCAATTTATATTTTCACTGCTTTTTTTTCTTTCTTTCTTTTTTTTCTTCTTCTTCTTTTTTTTTAATGTACCAACCAAACAACCAAACTGTCACCAACAATCACTGTATTTTTTTTCTGGGTCAAGACTGTTAACATGAACTAAGACCTGTGTTCAATCCTCCAGCGCCCTTCCAGCTGCCTTGCTCTATGTGACCTTGCCATTAACTGCTGCTCTTCCTCTCCTCCCATCCAACCACATGGTTATAGCCAAGATGTCCATCTACAAGAGAATGAGACGAGCATGTTGTTTTGATTGCGGACGTTCTGAGCGTGACTGCTCATGCATGTCAGGCCGTGTGCGTGGTAACGTGGACACCCTTGAGAGAACCTTCCGCTTTCTTCTGTCTCTGTTAATGATTGCTCCACCAGTTTCCGTGCCTGTAAGTTTAACCTCAACACACACAGTTCCATGTCTGTGCTCGTCTGTGGGAATTGGCCCTGTGTCTTGTGTTGTTGTGCCCTGTGGTCTTGTGCGTCCGCTGAGTTCATGTTGCCATCCTAATGTGGTCTTGTATGTGATGACATGTTGCCTGTGTTCCTGTGTATATGATGAGAAGGCTTTCCCTCTTGACCTGTTTTGTGCTTCTTGTGATAGTGAACAAGACTGGCATGTGACAGCCTGCTGATGGCCTTCCTCTCTCTTGGCCTAAATAGGTGAAGATGAAAAGCCAAGTGACAGGATAGCAAGCACCATTTTAATAGAGGATATGTGAAAATGTGGAAATTCAGATTTAGAAGTGACCATTAATTGGGGTAGAGCAAAAGGATGAGAAGGAATAGGAGGAAGGCTTACTAGCATTTCAAAATACAACAGCATCTAGATGCAGATGTTCACTCATATACATATATATATTCTTATGTATTTATTACCAGAGTCTCATTCCTTAGTATCAGGTGTTATCTTCAGTTCTTGAAGAGAATATTTATTTAAATCTGCCAATCTCAATAGACTGGTAATTTCTAGTGCTTCCTTTCCAAAAAGTTGGCTTGTTCAAAGGAGGC
Organism: Mastomys natalensis; assembly: GCA_021653895.1. Taxonomy (NCBI): domain Eukaryota; kingdom Metazoa; phylum Chordata; class Mammalia; order Rodentia; family Muridae; genus Mastomys; species Mastomys natalensis. The sequence continues at coordinate 909,689 of JAJTUV010000261.1, read as the reverse complement.
TCCTGGAATATTCATTACCATCTTTTATTTTCCCAACAATTTTGTCCCACTTTACCAAGGTATTGTGCAGCAGTCATGAACCTAAATATCAAAAGATTTAAATCCTGAATCTCCAGGATTTCCTTCACTTTATGGCTTAGGCCTTTGTCACTGCCAGGCTCTTCCCTGTGCTGGAGGCCCAAATAGTTGTGCATTTGACAACTGCTGAGTCTGATGAACCAAATTCCTGAAATCACTCGCTTCTGTTTCTGTTTGGCTGGCACAGTTGGTAGGTGATGTGGCAGAACACTTTGGTTTGAGATGCTGAGATGTCTATCCCTTTTCACTGGCACTTGAGTTCTGCACGAGGAGTTGGATGCTCTTGAACTATGACCATGACCTTAAGCTTCCATTAGTGAGAGCATAGGAAGTAGGAGATGATGATTTTCTCTCCATGCTTCCACCATTTCTCTTTAAAGAACCCAACATATTTCTTGGTGCTGTGTTGGCATTCCATCCATCTGCTCTTCCCCTGAATAATCAAAAGTGGTTGGATTTTTTTCTTCCTTGTTGTGGTTCACACCCATCACAAGGAAGAAGAGGAACATTTAGTTTCTGAGCATTTGTTCTTATGACATAGGCATGTAGCTGAGTCACCAATGTCTGTGTTGAAGATAGTTCCAACACAGTACACTTGAGACCATGAGTCATTATCTAGCAGGAGAGTGTACCTTCACTAGCTGGATTGCTAAGCCATGCCAGGTACTGATGTCAAAGCTCCAGTTTGTGTTTGAAGTCTTTAAGTTGTGTGTTGAGCTATAGACTGAAACTATATATTGAAGCTATATATTGAAGAAGCTTGATCTGAGACCAGAGAGCCATTCCTTCTGATTCACAATGCATTGCTCCTTGAAAAGTGCTAAGTGCTAAGGACTGGACTGACTTAAAAGTGATACTTAATGGGAGTTGTACTGAGAAACATTATGAACTGCACCAATCACATTTGGCCCAAGAATTTAGAAAGGACTTTTGTTTTGGTTTCCTTTGGTTTGGTTTTAATCTGTTCTTACAGATGCTCAGTACAAGTCCATATCCCTTTGGTATTTTTCCTGCAAGAATTTTTCTTCATTCATGTGCTAGGTAGCCTAGGTAACCTGAGTCACGACTACACAAAGAATTTGTCTGTGATGTGCAACAAGACCTCAGGCTCAAAGATGAGCTGGTTGGGATGACAGTGGGGTAAGCTATGGTGGCACCATTGGGCCACATCTCTTTGATTGGTAGTAGTAGCTGTGAATGCCAGCCCTCTTAAGCCTACAGCACAACTTCTTTTCTCAGATAATTGCTTGGCCACAGATTTGTTGGAAAAAAAAAATAAAGAGCCAGCCTGGCTCTGAGCTAGGATCCTGTCATGAGCTGTGGTCATATCTTGGCCCACCAGCCTTCTGCTCTAATCACAGTAAAAATCTATGTCCCCATTTGAAGCTCATGGTGTCCAGTGTATGCAGTTTGCATTTTACTAAAGAGAAACCATAATTAGAGGGATTTCTCAGCTCTGCAATTTAATCCTAACACTGGTGGAGGCCAGGAGAAGAAAATATTAGGGTAAGAATGTCCCATCCTCTCAGATATATCCTGTTCACAATATTTTCACCCTTCTTGCTCCTCCATCACCAACCCCACTGTGAGAGACAACAGGATTCAGTCCTTAAGTGGTATGGACAAGCTCTAGTGGTGGCTTGCCTTCTCTGTTTCATCATCTTTACTTCATCACACAAAGGCAAATTTCATCCATTCCTGTGTGAAACCACTCACCTTTGACCACTAATAATAAGTTAGAAAAATCCACTCCAAGTTGAACGCCTTTATAGGACTATGTCAGACCTTCTTCTACAATTAAAAAAAAAAAAAAAAAAAAAAAAAAAAAAAACTTCTGTCTCTGCTGAATCCCCCTGGCAGTGTGCCATGGCAATGTCCGGGCACCCCACCCGGGTGAGTGGTGGGTTGGGTGGTGTCCATTTGACGGAGTGAATAGACTCTGAGAGCAATGGTGAGAGTGGGCTTTTCATTAAATATGAGAAGACGTGAAATGGAGAGGGTTTGACAATTAGAGATGGCAGGAGAAGGGCCCTGGAATCAAAGTGAGGTCACATGGGCAGATCAGATTTCTTCTCTTACATTCTTTAGTTGTTCTGAAGATCATTTTGAATTAGTGTCAGCAGAACCATGATGGGTTTTGCCCTTTGTCTTTTACGCTGGGGCTGTATTGTTTCCCAAGACACTCATTAAAGGTCATTACACTATTAAGGGGCTTGCTTTGGTCGCCCGGTTTCCAGTTGAGCCAGTTGTGCTTTGGAGACTGCCTAATTCGTTCCCCTCTTGACTAGTCTTTCCCTTTGCACTTTGTTTTTTAAACTTATAAAGGAAAGGATTTCCGTTTTTAAGGGACTTTAAATTGAAACACAAAGCCCTATTACATGTTTTCTCAAGTGGGAAGGGAAGTAGCTGGTTCCCAGAGGTGGTAATATATTAACAGTGTTCACAGGGATTTGAAGACCTGTCTTCTAAGTGCTGTTTGACCCAACTCTCCTTGGAGGTGTGGCCCATGAACTAGGAACAGTCCTTGTTAAGGCCAGTGCTAGGAGGCCATTTGTCTAACATTGTACTCACACGGAGATGGGAGGCCGAGCCATTAATATAAAGGCTTTCAGAGGAAGGATTAATTGTACAAATATTTTTGTTTGTAATTATCATGAGCCTGGGGAGATAAGTCAGTTGGAATTGGTATGCAAGCACAGGAATCTTGAGTTTGGATCCTAGAACCCACATAAAAAGCCAGGCATGATGGTTCATATCTCTAATTCGAGTACTTGCTGGGTGGGTGAAGGGTGAGATTCCTGAATCTCAATTGTCATTTAGCCTAGCCAAATTTATTATCTTCAGATTTAATGAGAGACCCTATCTCACACATGCATACTCCCCTGCACACATATTAACCATGCATCCACCCCCACCCCCACATACACCCACATAAAACTAGGGTAGATAGTGACAACAGAGGATATATAAGTTGAGTCGCTCAATATTTAAATCTAGACTGGGTGTTCATTTTTCAAGACAAGAATAGGGCTCAACACTAAAATCTAGAATTAGTGTTCAGTCTAGAATTACAGCATCATTTTCTGATTATGTAGGTTTTATTTATACTTCAGATGGTCTTGGCACTGTGTCAACTCCCTTCAAAGATACCAGGATACTGTGCATCTGACTTTTTCACAAGTCTCTGTTCTAATACAGACAAAATAAAAAAGCATATCTTAAAACGTGAAAACTCACATACATCAATATTGATGTAGGTTTTAATCAGTTTTGCTCTGTCCAATATAACTTTGTGAAATGGACATTTTTCCTCTTTCTACGTTTATTCTTGATTCCAGTCTTGCCTGGTGTCTATTTGCCAAGTGTAATAGAAAGGGACAATTAAAATTATGATGTAGTGACAATGAAAGGCCCTATTGATTTGGACCTGCCAGACCTGCCTGACATGATTCTGGTGACAGTTCATCAGTAACGTGGTGTAAGCAAATTAATCAAGTGGTGGAAGAAAGCAGGCCTTTGGGTTTGCACTGGGAACGTGGTGTTAGCTTAAGCACACCTGTGATTCCTCAGACCATCTTTCTTCACCCGCCGGTAGTTTACCTGAACAATTGCACAGAGGATTCAGAAAATTACTGAAGCTAATTTTAAACTGTGCATGACTTTTACTTCTTGTACACATAGATCACAGACATTTAGCTTCGATGGTTAGGCTGAGAGGAGCAGTCCAGTAAGATTAGGTAGAAAGGAGACATAATAAAGTCAGTTTAGAATAATCTTGAGTCTTATTGGATAATAAACCAAACCCTGCTTATTCTCAGTGGTCTTTGGTTTGTGCAGGGAGAGAATTAACATTGTCAATTGAACTGAAGTCTTTCCATCAAAACTAATGGCATTTGAAGAACATAAAAGTAGATACTAGGGCAAGATACTAGAAACCGCTTTAAAGTCTCTCCAGAGACACCTACGAGTCAACAGTCTTCAGAGCCTGGAGGAGACATGAGGTTTAGCAAGCTGCATTTAAACACCACCAGTCTGTAATGCATGGCATCACCTGAAACCAGTTTGGAGGGACCCCCAAACCCCACCTCCAAGTCTTCAATGTACACATTTACTTCTGGAGACCCAATGACTCCTCTTTCTGTCATCAGGAAGAAAGGGAAAAGAAATCAAAGGTACTCAGCACACAAGTTAATTTTAGCATTTCATGTGCTTTTTTAATAGATTTATAATGACAGAAATGCATGGGATACATGTGATGTTTCCATGTGTGCATACATAGTGTCAAGATCACATCACTTAATTAGCATGTGTGTCACCTCAACATCATTTCTTCTGATGAAACTCCATAATCTTCTCTCTAGCTGTTTTGAATGACCACTCTAAGTATCATCACTGGAAATACCCTATATCATCCAACCAGGCACCAGAGTTCCTTCTTCCTATTTCATTACAACTTTTGCCAATGACCACCTTCTCCAAACCTACCCAATATTCTTCTAAGCTCATGAATCTGTGTCTCCAATGTCTCCTTCTGTTTTCATGCCATTCTGTGTAATATGTTCATATCCATTTCATTCTCTATCTACTTCCTCAACCCCCTTCACACCACATTGATAGCAAATACAATAGAAAACTCTTGATTTTTCTGGCTCTTTAGCCAACCTTGGCCATACATTCTGATTTATCCATTTGCATTGGCATTGTAGGAAGTGAAAATAGTATAAGGAAGATGGATAGGACTTGACTACCATTTTACCCATTGCATGTGACCAAGATTAATAATGTTCCAAAGAACTTCTTCAAATGCAGTCATTGTCCCAAGCAAGGCCACTGAAGCCAACACCTCTTGCTTAACTTCCAGTAGGCACATTTGGGTAGAAGTTGACTGGGAAAGTTGTTTCTCTTTAGGTAAGGGGGTCACCTCACACACAGTTGTCAGCTTTCACAGTAAGTAGTGTCTGAAACAGAAATCAACCTTTGTGAATAACTTCCTTGGAAAATAACTCCTGAAATTGATTGCCTTCAAAGAATACCAAACAAAGCTCATTTTCACCCAGTATGTGATGCTTGTGTTTACAAGTCCCATGTCAGAGGAAGTAGGTGATTTATAGTAAGAGATCCTGCACCTTCCCCTCGCCCCCAGACAAGGTGTTGTTGAATAGCACACACACTTAAAGCAAATAACCTGTGACAGTGCACTGTGTTCAGATGGAAGAGAGTGTTACAGTAAGCTGAACAGTCAGAATTTCAAAGGACATTCTCTGACATGGGATTGAGAGATGGGAACTAAAAAGGCCAGAATAAGGAAAGAAGAAAGGGCCCATTCTGTACACCCTGTCACTTAGACACTTCCTTCTCTAGGAACTCTGTGCTATAATAAATGACTCTGGCTCTTTAACAACAAATGAAGAAATATGTTGGCCTAGGTACACCAGACAGAGGTCCTTATTCAAGGTGACATGGAAATTATGTTTGCATTTTTATTTTAGGACAGTAGCTGCCTGTCAGGATACTGGTCTTGACAGCTGTAACCACAAGGCAGTGGGTTCCTCTTACCTCCGTGGTGGAGGACAGACACAGCCAGCTAGCACACCATTTCTCCTCCTCCTCCACTATCATGGGCGACAGATGCCAGAGCCAGCCTGCCCTTCACTTAAGACTTCTTGTCAAGGCTCCGCCTTGAGCCCAAATTCTGACCTTTACTTGATGAAATAAATTGCTGATGAACAAGCAGAGGTTTGAATTAGAGAAGACTTGGAGCAAATGTCAAGTCCATCTCCCTCCTCCTACCTACACCAGGAGCATGGATGAGACCAAGTCTGGAGTTTCCAATGCCTTAGGCTTTATGGGTCTGGGGAGATATAACTTATTAACAAAGAGTTATTAAATTTTTATCAATTTTACAACACAATGTAAATGCCTCCTATGAATCTACATTGTATTCATTATCATTTAAAACGTTAATTAAGTCAAAGTTGCATTTAATTTCTCTCTAAATGGGCCTCTGGGAAGAGGCTTTTAGAAACATCTGTGGGAGCATGCAGCTATGGAGCTGGGAATCCCCCAGCCTACATTCAGGAGCTCCTTGAGTTGATTGCTATGGCGTGTCTGCAGCTAATTTGTTGTGATATGATTGGGCATTGTCTCAATTTAAAAATCAGACTAACAGTGGTGGAAAGCCAGTTGAAAAACACTGTGGACTGCTGCACAGGCTTCTAGTCATCCTTCTTTTAGCACCACCTACATGAGAAACAGTTCATGTGTGGCACCTCTGTTCTCCATTGTGCATTGAGATCTTCCTTCCTTGCATGGTACCCATCATTTAAGTGTTTAGATCTTCATCTGAGATAGACACTTATTGTCTGGTTCAGTAAAAATTAGAACATTTTCTGTGGCACTCACAGAAAAGATGTTCATCTTTGATTTCCACTTGAGGCCAGAAGAACAGGTCACATCCTTTGGTAAGAAAAGGCACAGTGAGATTTGATGAAAACTAGCTTTCCTGACACTGGCATCCTTATTTTATGTGAGCACAGAACTACAACCCCACATGTCTTTACTTCTATACATAACATGGGGGCCTAGGCTTGCTAATATGATACTATGGCATGGCTACTTGGTTAGCTTGGATTATGTTCGGACTAGACAGTGATGTCACTATACTGCTAAGTCTAAGGTACTCTGCCAAAGCAGCAAGAATGGGCAGCTGTGTTGTTTAATTTAAAATGTCTATGGTCTTTGCTTCCTGCCTTGCAGGTGCTACTGCTGTTGACAGATTCTAATTCACTCCTGCTACAGGTAGTTAGTACTTGCTGCTGGCTGCTGTAGCTATAAACTGAGGCAGCTGTAGTATACCTCATCTGTGTAGTTTCAGTCATTTGATGAGGAAGCAGTGGTAAAGCTGGGGTTTGAATACAGGTTGGCATGCCTCCATTTTCTCTGGGTAAGCTGAGGTACTTAGATCTTTGCATTAATAAATAAGGTTCATAGGCCAGTTCATCTCTGTGGGATGAAAAATAGATGCTCATGGCAGTGATGAGCTAGATGTGGGCAATGTCAGAGTCCTTGAAAAGCAAGTGGCCACCGGAAAGGTTTGAGATTCATTCTGTAGAGTGTGGGTAGAGAAGGGAAGATTAGGCCTTAGTAGAGGCCAAGCCAAGGGTGCTGCTCTTAATATGCAGTGCCGTACAAAGCAACTGAAATGTCAGATTGGGGAAACAAATCAACAGGGCCACTGTAGTGGCTTCCATAAAGAGACCAATCATGGTAAGACAACTAGAAACCCTCCCACTCTCCAAAAGAGGGGAAAGGCAAGAGGCTATGATGGGAGGAGGGAGAGTGGAGGTACTCTTAAAGAGGTTTTGTAGAGATCCAGCAGGGTCCCCTCATATGAAGGCCATTACCAAATATTAGTCCAAGAAGTTGTAGCCTCTTTAAAGACAACTTAATTAATGGCTCAGGAGAGGTTGGATTCCATTCTTTAGTGAAATGTCTTAAGCCAAATTCTCCCAGGCTGACTAGTAGCTGGTGGAATTCCTACTTGAGATTTTTGGAGTTCTCTTTTGAAGAGGGGCATTTGCTTACTATTGGCAAGGATTGCAGACCTACCTGGCTGTGCTCCATCTATTTCCTTTTCTTACCCAGTATTTCTTCATCCACATACCATTCTCTCCAGTTAAATAAACCTTGAGTGGGTTGAAGGTGACAGAGGTGGTCAGCTTAAGGGCTGATGTGATAGTATTGGCTCAGGCAGAGCAGCAGACAAATGGGGCCACCAGCTGGGACACATGACCAGCCCCTAAGGGCCTTGGCTTCAACTGCATGTGGTAGCATCAATTCTAGATCATGGAAATTATTTTTGAACATCTCTTAGTGTGGCAGGGAGGCTTTTCACCTCCCATCTGTCTCAGGGAGACAGTGTGTCTCCTTCCATCTACAGAGGGGAAAAATAATAAATACTTCACAGCCTGCTCACTGAAATCCACTGAAGTTTTCAACTGCTTACCCTACTCCAATAGAAACATGAAACACATTTCCTGTGAGGTAATGCCACACACACACAGAATCCTGGGACATCATGAAGCATTTCTAAGGATTGTGGCACAGTTTTCTTTTCCGTTTTACTTCTTTCTGCAAAAGATCTCTTCCCCCTCTGTGTTCATTGTCCACTTCCATACCTGTGACATTTATGTGCACCGTTGTCCCTAAAGAGTCATTAAAACAGCATAGAAAAGCTCTTGTGCCTTGGATTTCACCACACTGGTAAGCGGAACATGCTAAAGATGCCAACTTCTGGAAGTAGAATGTAGCAGAATGCACTCAACCATCTAGTTCTCTGCTAGCTTCCTCTCTCTAGGGTTTTGCCTTTAGCCAGTACACCAAGCCAGGTGACCCTCCATTTGGTACAAGAATTCTGCTTCTCTGTACAAAGTCTGCAAAGATGGGCAGAATGAAGGCGGCCATTTTCAAAACAATGGAGACTGAAGAGACTTCTTTGTGTGCCTAAACAGTGCCTATTTTGAAGGGAGACTGCTACATGTATGCAGAGTCTTGTTGTGAGGAAACATGTTTCTTATGATCAGCTTAGAAGGGTTGGGTTAAACCAAAGTTGGCCTTCTCCCCATACACACATATCTACCTTCCTTTCTTCCTTTCTTTCTTCTTTCATTCCTTCCCTCCTTCCTTCTTTCTTTCCTTGCTTCCTTCTTCTTTCTTCTCATCCTTCTTCCTCTTTGACCATTTCATTTGATCATCATTGGTAGGTGTATTTCTCTCAGTTCCAAAGACAACAGTACAAGGTACAAGCGAATTCTCTTGCAGTCTTCTAGTTAACTAGGAAGAACCTGTCCTAGCCCTTCTAACAAAATGTGAGTGCCAATCATCCCCTAGGCTACAGCAAAGATACTATACAAACTCAAAGTGAACTTTTAAGGCCCATCCATCTCAGGACTGATCATCTTTCGTGACTTTTAAATGAAGTAAGACAATTCCAGCTCTAGAACTAAAACCATACCAGCTGTGTGGATGATGACAGAGAGGCTAGTGGTGTGCCAGATATATAGACAGTGACCAGAACATCTGTAGACCTACACACATGAGCCATCTTCTGGAAGCAGTGTGGACTCCTTGCATTACAGTGCTCTTTATTTTGGCTAACATTAGTTTCCTAGGCTGGAGCCTGTTGGATCTTATTTGATCAAGAATGGACCTAGGGGGCTGCCTTCCTTCCCTACACAGTCAGAAGTGTGGCATGCTGGTATTGCTGACTTGGCATCTTCTATTGGCAGAAACACTTGTGTAGAAAATGGCCTGAAGGATTCCAGTTCAGTAAAAATTTTATGAGCGAAAGGATAAATAAATGAAAGGATTGTCCATCATTGAAGGAATAGATGGCATGCAGAAGCAGGCTCACCCAGATCCATGGAATTCTGCTAAAGCTCTCTGAGCAGCTTACCGTAGAGTATGTCCATGTACATCTAAGAGCTTGAATACCCAAAGAACTTAGAGAGGAAATGGAATAAGGAACAAATGGCATAACTTGAAAGCTATCAACTTATGTGTACAGTCAGCATTCTTTGTGGAGGATAAGCCCTGGGAGAGAAGATCTAGAAATGATGCCCAGAAATAAATTAAAAAAAAAAAAAAACATAGAAAACAGGTAGGCAAAGATCCAGTTACTTGTTTTTTTAAATCAAGAAAGGTGTGGATCCTACCATGTATAAACATTCATTCTAGAAGACCAGAGACTTGTGATGCTCCATTCAGCTTTATTAATTTCAGTGGATATGAATATTTTTCATAATAGTCAGGGTGGATAAAAATGAAGCAGGTAGGATTAGCATATGAACAGAGGCTTACTGTGGGAAGGTGACACGACACTATTTTCAGACAGCTGCCTCTATCTGGCCAAGGGAATGAACATTTGGGACTCTTCATGACTTCAGGGGAGGTAGGCAGATCTATTCCACTATGAGCACTTAGGTGACACTTTTATTCCCTCTCTGGAGACTTCAAAGGCTTATACCTACTTTCTGTGAGAGATGTTATTTGGCTCATTCTACTCAAGACAAGGAAGGGACCCTGAGCTCTCTGTCTCGTTCTCACAGTTCCCTCAGCTAATACCAACTGTGCTTAACTTCTAGCGGTGTTGAGATGCTCTCTATATGTGAGCAAAGTCAAGCTGGTCATTCCCACAGTGCAGAAAATAACAGATTTTCACACAGGACATGCTACACTCAGAAGTGAGATTAGTATCTCCAGCATTAATGCTCTAAAGCCAGCACCATGAGCAGGCACTACTGCAAAAGGAGGTAGAGTGAGCTGCCATGAAAAAAGAGGAGATAGAAATGCATCTATGATGTTTCTAGAATACACACAAGGGCAAAAGAATTGTAATATGGTTGGCATCGCATAGACAGACATTTCTGTATCTTCCAGTTTCTGTATAAGTGGGAATTCCAGGGGCTTGTCACTTTTCAGCGAGAACTTACCTCACTGATGACTGAAATTTGAAATCCTAGGAAGAACCTTAGAGCAGGGGAAGATAAATGAAGGGTACAATCTGTGAGGTGGTGTTTTGGGGGTGGGGTACTTTGAAGTAAGTCCCATTGTGGTCCTGCTTTGGTATGGTCATCAAGTAGACACTTAGCAGATACTGATTGCTGCAGTAAGGGCAGTGTTTTATGAGGGTATGAAACATGATACTTCTCAAGACACTGGTATTTCCTCTGGACAGCTTCAGAATAGACATCATCTATTTCTGCCCAGGGTCTCTAAATAATTTCCAGAGTGACTCTCTTCCTTATCTTCCCCATCTGTATGATGAAGTTAATAATAGGACTTATCTCAGGGGCTACAGGAACATACATAGGCTCAGAGCATACACACACACACACACACACACACACACACACACACACATTCTCTCTCTCTCTCTCTCTCTCTCTCTCTCTCTCTCTCTTTCTCTCTCTCTGTTACATGATTGCCTTGCACATGTTGAGTATTATGATATATTATTGTTATTATCATCATTCATTAACACATGAAAAGATGAACTTGACCAAAATCACACAGTGAGTGAGTAGATGCTTAGATCAAAAGAACACCATTCCCTCATGGTATTGATGGGAATAATGATAAGTAGCCACTTTGACTATAGCTAATGCATTTCTTTTTCACATGATGGAGTCTTGTCCAGCTAGCCTTATGAAAGGTTCAATCAATTACAACAGAGACAGCCCATGGACGGGACTGAGAGTTGAAAAGCTTAGCATGACAGGCTATAAAATTAAAATAGAATCAATTTACTTAATTTCCAGATCAAGGAATCATAGTCTCAACAGAATAAGCTCACAAAAGCTGTAAGAGGCAGCTACAGTCTCCCTAGGAAGTTTATTTCCATCTTGAATACCCAAAAATCTTTGTCATATTTGTGTAAAATGAAGGAACTGAATGATGTGATCTCTCAAGTTCCTTGAAATCTTGAAACTCCTGTTCTCTCTATTTTTCATATTGAAGGAGAACTCAAAAATTTTTGGATTTGTTTTTTTAATTTCAACTCTTGCTGGCATAAATCTTTCCAAAATGCTGAAGTCTGTCTACTGACGTTCTAATGATCCATCTGAGGAGAAAAGAATGAAATTATTTGGGTACTGAAAGATTGTACCTTCTTAGTACTGCTCTTGAGTTGTGAGTCCTTGGCCTCCGGCTAGGTACCGAGATTGAGAATGGCTAGAGGACTGCACTGTGTGATGAGCTCATTCTAAAGTCTCACCTCTTTTTTCCCCACTTGAGGACTACTGGACAGAGGAAGTCCACCTCCATTCCAGTGCTTCTCTAAATCCCAGTGACTTGAGGGTTATCAACAGTTATACCACGCAACAGGTACCCAGTCTTTACATAATGAATGACTGCCACCAAGTGTCCCAAAGGTCCTTCCCAGCCATGCTAGCTGGGTCTTATTTTGTTTCTTCCCAGTGTTCATTCAAGAACATAACTTGTGGGAGTTTGAGGGGTGAAAAACAAGGACACATATCTTCAGGCCAAACCCCTTTTCTAGATTGAAAGGTATGTGTTTGATTAGTGCCCTGGCTAGCCCTGTCACTGGGATTCTGGCAGGGGATATTTAGGCACTTGAATGTTCAGAAAAATGTGGTCTCCTCCTTCCTGGTCATACAGGAGCCCTGTGTCTGTGGCCTTTCCACCTCTAAGGTGGGTTTGGAGAATCAGTGAATTCAATGTGCTATTGGAAGATGAATGGAAAGTCAGAGAGGAAACCAGAGGTGAACAGACAGGGTAGGACAGATCTTTGTTTTCGGATTCTGAGAGTTCATTTCCATGATGTTTCTTTGCTTCTGTGAAATTGTGATAGCAGTTGGTATAGAGACTTCATGCCTCTACCAGGTCTGGCTATCTCTGCTCCTTGTTGAATTTCTTGGTAGTGCTAGACCTTTACCTGTGCCTTACACTGTTCTCTTTGAGTAGACCAGGCACAAAGACAGGACTATTAGTTGAGTAGATATTCGTGCACATTTTGAAACTAAATTACACACTGTCTTGTTCTCTATTCTATAAATAGCCGATTTGGCCTTTGGGCCACATTTCATATGCTGTCACCATTGTTAGGGGGCAACGAGAGCTAACCACTTCAAGGCTTAGTCTTTCTTGCTTGATGTACCATTATTTCCCTCCAAATGGTCTTCCTCATCCCAGACCACTATTGAATTGGATAGCATAGTATAGTACAATATTTATTAATTTATTATGTGTGTCATACTTGACATTGAACCCAGGACCTAACTTATGCTGGGCAAATGCTCTATCCCTGAACTAAATACCTAACCCTTAATCATATTATTTTAAACTACAAACTCATAGTTGCTGCCATCTCATTTAAAGAGGGAGGAGATGAACTTTTGGGTTCTTTTGGGTCCTAAAACTCATATGTAGCTCAGACTGGCCTTGTACTCTTAGCAATCCCTCTGCGTTGTTCTTGAGAGTACTGGGATTATAAGTCTGAGTCACCAGACCCAGCTATTAAAAAAAAATCTTTTGATGGCTTTGCTGACAACCAGTAACTTGTCACATTAGGAAGATCTCTAGTTTTCATTTATCAATGTGGCATTAAGACTCCTTCACAGTTTGGTCTCAACGGGCTTCTGTAATTATAGTTTTTACATATGTTTTCTCTAGGTTTCTTTCAAAACAGTCCTTCTGATATACACGTTGGCGTGATATTTCCCTGTGACTTATTCTTCCTCTAGCCTTTTCAAAGTGATTAAAACTTAGCTATCAGTAAACTGAGGCTCAGAGGCCAAATCTGGCCCTTCACCTTCTTTCATGAGTGAACGTTCACCTCAGTGAAGCTACACTCACTCATTCACCTATTGTCCCTGGCTTCATTTGGGGCTCAAAACAAAATGGAGAAGTTCCAACAGAAATTTGGCTCCTGTAAACCAAAATGCTTACCATTTAACTCTTTCAGGGAGACTTTTGCTGGCGCTGCTTTCCCGGTTCAGGTTTCAAGTATTGCCAACTCTGGTAAGCTATCTCAGCTGGCTATACCCAAACCTCAAGTCAGAATTGATGGGTCGCCTCTGAAAGCCTATAAAAGTCCAGAGAAACCCAACATAGGGTAGTTTTCATGAGTTTTTATAGAAACAAATGGTCCTTGAACTCTGGTCATATAGCACACAGTAGCCAAAAATGTAGCAGGAATTCAGCAGACACTTTGGGAGTGACATGGAAACTGTCAAGAATGTGTTTTCATGGCTCATTGAGCATGTTTTCTTATATTGTTGTGAAGAACGTATTTGTGCCTGAATAACTGTTTCTGTAGGCTGCTGGACAACGCTTAAACCATTCTAGAACTGCTCTCTGCTTTTTGTGAAAGGAACACGGCTATCTGATTCTCTCCCCTGACAGTCATGTGGTGTTTGGACTCTGTGGTTGATCTGAAGACGCTACTGTCTTCCCTTCCTTATGACTGTCATTGGGTTGCCTGAGTCTTTGTGAATGGAGAAGTAGATTGGAGAGGCAAGATTTCACTACTTCCAGGATGATGTCACGCTGAGGTCCTTCAGATCCAGGTTTCAGTTTCCTAACACAAACACGCTGATTTTATCTACCAGTTATCCCTCATTGGTTTGTATTCACCCCCTTTTCTCCTGAGGAACGGTTTGGTCTATCTGTAGCTAGTTGCCTAGACTCTACCTTCCTGACGTAACACACTGGCTAAGCAGAGTCAACTCACAGCTTAAATCTCGAGAGCTGAGGATCCCTCTAGAGCCCCCACCCACACACCTCTTCCACTCTTCCACCTCTCCTGGGAACTCCCTGCTAATTCTGTGTTGCCAGGGCATATGGTAGACAAATGCCACCGTTTGCCCATGTTTATGATCTTCCTGGCTGAATTACTATGTAGCTGATGAGAGCGACTATGTGCTTAAATCAGGTCCTCCAACACTTGATTCTCTTCATCCAAGTGCCTTACCCAGATCTTGGAGAGGATGTGAAGTGATATTTTTACACAGACACATTGCTTCTGTGTGTTTGGAACCACCCTGTTAGTTGTCGCCTGAGCTATTTTTGCAGTTGTTAGAGACTAAATCTCAATAACTTTCTGAAATTAGAGTATGTTTCCCTCAGCTGAATGGGTCATGGCGTTCCTTTGCTTCCCCAGCACCCGAAGAACAGTTTTACCCTCCCATAAAGCCCCAGACCTTTATCATGTGATAGTTTGGCTTGAGATCAGATCAGGGGAGACAGAGGAATTGTCATTTTTCATTTCCTGGGGCCCTTTGATCCCAATTGGGCTTTATTTTTTCTGAGTGAAAATACAAACTCCATTGCATTCTTCTGTCCTTTGGAGTCTTTTGTTATTCTTATTTTTTCCCCTGTTAGAGATCTAATCGGAGTCTTAAGTGGCGTGGCCATTAGTTATCACCACCAGATTCACAGCCTGCCTGCACTTTAGTTCTCTTATTACTGAACAGAAGCCTTCTCGGGCACACAGCGAACGCTGGCCGTGGAGCTACCATCCGCATCTCATGGGTACTTGGTGTTAATTTATTTCACAGTTTCCTTTGCAGATATAATCAGACACACTATCACATCCCAGCTCCTTCTCTTTATTGTGTTCCTTTGCTATCACATCTGTGTGATCGTCCCCCCACCCCCTCCCAGAAAAAATGACAGCTAGTGTTTCTCTGCCCACAGCACCAGTGACATATCTTCTCCACAACTTCCTCATTGCCATGTAAAACAATATAACATCTTATAGATGTAAGGTATTTATATAAATACCTTTAAGGTGTTTATGACTCAGACTTTGCTATAGCAACACATTTTCTAAATGGCATTGTGGTTGAGGCACCTGTTCTCTGAAAAAGGGGGGGCAATGTTTCTTTTTTTCTCAATTGAAAATAAGGGAGGAGGCTCCGTTAATAAGGGGAATGCCTTGGCCCTGATTCCTCCATATGTTAAAATTCATGATTGTGAGTCTCGTGTTAAGTGATCAGTTGTATTAATAGCACACTGTTAGAACAAAAAAGAACTCTCTCTGTTGATATATTTGGGTATTTACTGGGTGAGTTACAGTGCTTTGTGTATTAGAATTGGTTTGTCAACAATTAGCATGCTAGGTTTTTATATAACCTATACTTCAGGTACTAGAAGATTATTAACTTCAATCAGTGTGTTAGAAATCTGCTGACGGGCAATAAAATTCTTACGTATAACAGCACTGGAGAAACACAGCCGTACAGCTGCACATTTAGGCTTAGGTTATGAGATAGATGGTCTCAAATCAGGGGGGCTTGAAATGTGAGGTGACCAGAAGGTGGCGCTGCAACCCTATAAATGAAATGCTCCCTCCCAGATGGCCTCTAAATGCCTATCCTCCTGCCTCACTTCCTGCCTTTTCTCTTTCTCTTGATTCTCCTTTATTTCTCTAAGATGGATATCTAAAACTCTTTTTTGCAAGAGATATACCTCCACTAAAACAACACCTCTCAACTTGCAGTATTTCTTTTAAATCCAATTTGCCCGGTCTAATGCCTACTTGGAGAGAGTTCCAGCTAAATAAACATTCACTATATTTTCAAAAGACAAAGACCCAGAAAGCAGATTCAGCCTCCAATTGCCTCCCCTGCAACATCCCAGTGTTGTCGTGTGGAATGGTGATGTCTTTAATCTATTTACTTATACAGGTTAATTCCCACAGTACACATCAGGATATGGAGGGCGTGCTTATAAAGTTAATAAATGGACTGGATTAATATTCCACTGAAAATAATTCTAACTTGATCCTCTCTCACAGAGAATTACCAATGTAGAATCCATGTTTGTAGTAGAAGTTAAAGGGCTATCCGCAACACATGTTCACCAGAGAGTGTTCCTTTTCTCTATGGGACCATAACTAAATTCTGACAAATAGGATAAGGGCTTATTTTTTATGTCTTGTTTTGGATTTCAGTAAAGTTATTTTTAGGAAAGTTGATTCGTTTTTCAACCTGGGTATTATCAATGATCCAAATATAACTATCAAAATAAATAATAAATAATTTTAAAAACATGCCTATAGGCAACAACTGTTTTTTTAAAAAAAATTTTAAAAGAATTTCTTTTATTCACATGTATAGCCTATTTTCAAATTTATTTTTTTAAACCACAGATTCATCTTTTTTAAAAAAAATAAAAATAAAAAAGGAAAGAAAACTACAACATGTGATAAATACTGCCCTAGTTAGGAGACAGGCTTTTTATTGAGGTTGTAGAAAGGGAACAGTCAAATGTATCCTAGAGACAGTAATTTACCCATTTTCTCTAGTATTCTACCTGTTAGAAACTTGGAAGACATACTTTACTTGTGTTGTAAATGAATAAATTTAAATCATTAACTTTGAGAGTCCATTAAACATTTGAACTTTTTAAACTTTCAGGCACAGGGCTACAGGTGCTGGCCAGTGCTGTACATTCTTTGCCTTGCCTGTGTGGGTTTGAAAAGGCCTGTGACAAAGTGTTATTGAACCGACCAAACCACACAGCTGAAGGACAGTTTCCTGTCCAGGATTCTACTTTCAAGAACTGGTTTTGTTGACAATGACTTTTGAGGAAACAATTGTCATTAGTTTTCAGTAAAAGCTGGTCCCTGCTAGATCTCTGCCCAGATGACAGGACCGACTCAAAGCTGAAGACAAGAAATAAGGAGCTCAGAGGCAAGGTTGGGTTGACCACTCTTTAAGGCATCAGCTTCCTCTAACCCACAGAACCCTTCTTCAAGCGCTTCAGTAACTTTATCTTCCTGTCAGTTCCCCTCCTTGGAATTAAAAAGTGTGCATGGCAGAATCAGACCCCTGCATTTGTGTTGTATGCACTTTTAATATGTGTTATCTTGGACAAGATTACAAGGGTAACTTTGAAGCTACCCAAGGAAAGTGGGCTGAGCTAAGCAGTTTTTTATCATTTTCTCCAATATGTCTACTTTCTGCCCACTAGAATAAAGGAAAAGAATTTAAGATGATCTGACTTGCTCAGATATTGTCCTAAGTCTGTCACTTGGGATGTGAAGTTTTACAGTATGTATCTATCCATGTCCCTTTACCTATGTGCTTAGGGGCCCTGACTGCTGTATTCACAATGATTTTCTTAGACTCCTTCCATCAGTGTTTTCCACATCTTTGCTTTACTCAACTTATTGCTTCCTCCTGCCTGCTTTCCCCACACATTATGATTGCCCCCTTCTACATTAGTCACATGAGCCATGTGTATCCTCAAAGGACCATGACCTTTGGGCACACAATAGCCCAGGCTGGTATGTCTTCCCATCCCATTCTTGTCTTTAAACTTACTTTATTTTCTGTGAATGTCCCACTGGGTAGCACGGACTGTCTGAGGTGTGTATTGAGCTCTGATGTGACACTATCATATAGCTCTTTTGTATGGCTAGCTTTCTATAACATTTTTACATATTTTGGGGTAAATCTGTCTTGTTTATCTAGCCAAACTATTCTCTCTCATTGGACGCCTTTTTAAAGATTTTAAAGAAAAGTATAAGAAAAAGCAAAGTCCTGAGGTTTTGTTTAATTATTACTTTGTTTCCTTATTTATTACTTCATTTATTCATTCATTCATTTACATATGTATGCATGTATGTATTTAGGGAATGTTGGGAATTGAACCTAGGAACTTGTGTTTGCTAGACAATTATTCTACTCTTGAACTTCATCCTCAGCCCAGTGTTTCCAAGGTTTTGATTGAATAGACAGGCATGAGACTCAAACATTGATATTCTACAAATTTCCCTGGATCACTTCCTTGGAATCCAGGACTTTAATCATCAAGGCAAATTAGATTTTCCCTGGCACAGAAGTCTTTGTTTTTCTCTTCTATAGCCTTCTAGGTTCAGTCTGGTAGGAAGTGTTAGAGAGTTATTTTGTGGCTGGCTAGTTATGCGGCCTTTAGTCCATGACTGGCTCCAATGATAGTTTGTAAGTAATAGGAGACAGTGTTCAGGCTCAGATTATCACTAAGCAGAGCTAGGAAGCTTTACATTTAATGAACTCCAATCTCCTAGGAAGGGAAGTGTCTTGCCTATGCCACACACGAGATGTAGGCCTTGGAACAAGAAGCCAAGGCTCCTAACCACGAGACTCTGCTCCTTTACTCTGCCAAGCTAGCTCTAGCCACTAGGATTGATTTACTGGTAGACCTCACCAGGGGCTCAAGCCTATGGGAGTTTCAGCGATGTGTGAGGTATGTGTTATGACATTAGAGGGACTTCAAAGTCTAGTGGGGAGCAGGACACGTTAGAACAGGAAACAAATTAATAATGGAACTAAATAAGGAGATGGCAGGGAACAATATAAGAAGAGCCAAGAAAGTCTTAAAGAAAGACAGTCTACTTCATCTAGGAACATTTTCTGGAAAGGGAGACAGTAGCCTGTTTCTTGAAGGCTCAGTAGACTAATACATTGAAAGGAGGTTTCACCTCCCCCATCCTATTTATTTGCCTGCCCTGCCAATGTATGTCCATCATTCCATGGCCTCCCACCAGAAATCCAGGAAAAAGAGCCCCTCACAGTCAGACAGCCCAAATTTTCTGTACTTTAGAGGGAGCAGTGGGGTTTCTCCGTGTTTCTTTCCATCTGAGTTTCATTTGTCACAGCCTCTTCCAGTTGAGCCCATTGAAAGTTTTCTGGCTTGCTTTGATTTATGACACTTAGAAAACCTAATTACTTGGCCTGAACAGTTCACTGGGACCACACAAACATGTTTCAAAGGCAACTGTTGAATAATGCAAAGGTATAGGACATCCAACTGATCCTCCCAGTTGGACAAAGGATCAGTTGCCCATTGGAGGCAGAAAGAGAGTAGGAACCCATTTAAATAGAGTGCTGAGCTATTGACAAACAATAGACACACAATGTGGAGGGTCCCCTAACAGACTTCCAAGTTATTCCTCAAGCCAAGAAAACAGTGATGGAGAAAGTTTAGCAAGAGCGTAACAAGGAGACTAGTCAATGGACTTTGCACAGTTTCCACCCATTCTCAGAATATCACTAGAACCTTCATATTGCATAGAAAAAACAGTTGGAGTTTTGTAAGCCTCCAAATGCATAAGTTTGGACCCAGTAGGGTGCCTACCAGTCCTGGTACATAGCTCCAACCCTTCTTGCCACACAGCACCACCTGACAATTGGAGACAGATCATGCCTTAAGAATTTGCCCTAACTTGGGGATGTTGTGCTTAAGGAAAAACCAATGAGGACTGCCTGCCTTGTGTAGCAAGGTCTGTATACAGCAGTGGGGAACTCGTCCAGTTGCAGAACCTATGTCCTATGAGACAGAGACTTTCCTAGAATGAGTACCTGGTTTCCTGCAAGATTTTTAAATGTAGTTAGAAATCCATGATTTTGTGGGTAAATTTCTGGCTGAAAAAAAAAATGTCTCTTCACAAAATTCCTAGATTCAAAGGATGGAGCCAAGCAGAGCACACCAGTGACTCCATTTGTTTGTCATGCTATTATTGTGTGATCTCTAGCAAGGAAGAAAGTAGATCTTATAATGCTGAGTAACTATTCTGTAACCAGGGCGCCAAAGAGGCTCAGAGCATAGTGAAGATGGCTCTCTTAGTAGAGTTCTTGCTATGCAAGCATGAGAACAGATGTTCACTCCCCAGCACCTGCCTCAGAAGTCGGGTGTGCCACTATGTACCTGTAATCTCAGCATTGCAACAGCAGGTTCAGGAGGGTCCATAGGACCTGCTAGTCTCTTAGTGTAGCTTAGTAAACTTCAAAGATTAAGGTGAGAGAGATTGAAAAAGACAGTTAATGTTGACCTCTGACCTACACACACACACACACACCACACACACACACACACACACACACACACACACGCACATACATACATACACACTGAGGGTATCACTCAGGCAAGAGAAGTATTTCCAAGCTTCCCTATCATCTTGTTCTCCTTGATAGCTGGGTTTCTGGTGGCCAATGATCTGAATTCAGTGGGCCAACCCAGGCTCTGCTTCTGGCTTTAATTTTAGTGGAGTCTTGAACCCAAAGAAGATGAGACCAGAGCATCTCTGGAACCCTTTAAGCCAAAGGATCTGGATCCCACAACTTCTTTTCACAGTGTCCTGAGCAGGAAAGGGCCCACTACACACTTGGATTTTTTAAATGCTGCACAGGATGTGTTCTGACAATAAATTATAGTAGAGATGGATTATGATCTGATCATTCAGCACTGTCTTTAGAAGGTGACTATGTCCTTAAGAAACATACCATACTAAATGTTGTGTTTAGTGTAAAATCACAATCCCAACCGTTCCTCGCCTCCCAAGGTTAAAAACATCCCATATTTCTAAAGGGCTCTGTCAGGACATTTTTCACTGGGTACCTGGATTGCACTAAAAAATCCATGCATTTTGCTTTTATCTGAGTTTCAGAGAAATATCGTGTTAACCATCTGGAATACATATTAGGATTCTAGGGGCTCTTGACACAATGGACTCCATAGCAGATACAGTGTTTATGGATGAGCTGATAATGATAATATTAATGATCTTTATTTGTATAATATATGGTTTAGAAAAGCTGTATGTAGACACAGTTGAATTAAAGGCTAGTCTTTAGAAGGAAGAATCAGTGCACCAAACACTAATTTTAAAAACAGAAACAGCAAAGTGAAAACGAAAATAAAAGTATGATTGACATCTGCTAGTCATATTAATTTGAAGCTGTTTAGGGGGAGGGGAAAAATAGAAAGAAGGTGAGATATCAGTCAAAACATCCGAGCTAATAGGAACTTGAAACCCGAAATGAAAATGTAAACCAGCATAGCAGTAACTGGGAGCGGTTGACATGGGGTTGCACTGATGTCTGCAAGAGGCCTGACACCATCTCGCTTTTTGTTTCTCACCCTGGGCAGGTGGCAAGACTCAGGTTCCTAGGCAGCATGATCCTTTCTCCATTCCTTTGGATATCTGACAATTTGTAAACCCAGGAGGAAGCCCGTGTTGCAAGGGCTGTCCTTAGCAATCTCATGTACACAGCGTGAACGGATCCAAAGAAATAACCCACTGGTTGTTTACCTCATACCCTTCTGTTGGGTGGTAGAACTGGCAATGCAAATGCCCTTGAGGGATGGGCAGGGCCAGGGTAGGGAGAGAGTGCCACCAGTTTTAAGAGCATATCTGAAATCTCAGGAGTCAAGAATATCATCTATTATCTTTAAATAATAAAAATAGAGGAATGATCATAATGAAGAAAAATCTCATCTTTTTAAAGGATGACCCAGTAAACAAGGTTTAATGCTAGTGTTTAGCCATGAAATCTAACAGGGAGGAAAAGTAAGAAAATGGCCAGCGGTAAGCTAGAAGCTTCCGGTTACCCATGTTTGTCCTTTCAATGTACAAAGAGCAGTGTCTGGCATCTTAACAGGGATTTTCCTCATGATAATATAAATGGAGGTTACACAATAATAAGTCATATTAGAAGGAAGTCTGTTTTTGAGTACCCACATTCCATTACATTTCTTTGTGTCTTTGTGAAATGTATAAGCTGAGAATTGCAACCCTGCCATTCACAATGATGATTTTAAGCACAAGGTTCAAAAATATCAGCACTAACCTTAAAATAAGTAATAAATAAATAGATAAATACATGAAGATGCTCACATATTAAGCGTCATCACTCTGTAGGCTCCAGCTGATGATTTTATTAAGGATGCAGCAGGAAGGAAAGAATCAAGGATAATTATAAATTCATAAATACATAATTCATTGGCATGAGATGATTTTAATGGGATGGATGCTGGGTTGTCTCTTTCTTCAAGAAAATAATGTCAGTACTCTGATTAAAGCCCATAATCTGGCCTCTATGAAATACTTGCCAAACTGATGGGGTGCATTTTCTTCTCTGAAACCACCTTTGATAAGAAACACATTACAAACTCATCAGTTTGGCTTCCTGTTAACAAAGAGACAGCAGCCGTCTGGATCATTCTGGATTCGCAGTGAAACTGCCACACCATGTATCCTCCAACTAACGCTATGCCAGTTTGACAAGGGGCAGACGAATCCAGGAGTTACTATGCGGGGGTTTAAATCTATGCGGCAGCTGACGGTTGAAATAATCATCTGTATATCGCTCTGAGCTAGCCGGGGAAAGGTTGAAGCTGTATATTTTCAACATATCTACTCTAATGGTTAATCTGTTGTCTTGTACAGGCTCTCACAGGGTGGACCGGCAGCACATACTGACAGCTTAGAGGAATTATTCACAGAGGATGGGCTTTTGCCTTGACTCTCAGAGTACCCGGTAGATGAATTTAAGTTAGCTTGATTGAAAAGGTGGAACTCACCTGACTCAAGTCCTCCAAACATGAAGGGACCAGCAGGGCCCATAGCAGGTTGGGTCATAGAGACAGTAGTGTCACGAAATGACTTCTGTCTATCCCCAAGTCCTCATACTGTGTGCTTCAATATGATAAGACCCTGACCCTTATTGTATTGCTTGCCTGTTTGGGCAGGTGGGAAAGTTGAGTGTCCTTTGAAAAGGTCAGAAGCTGGACAGATGTGTGGAGGAGCCTGTTGAAGGCATCAACATGGCTTTTCTGCCAAGGATCAGCTGGTTAATATCTTGAGCTTTGTAGGCTATATGGTCTCTGTTGAAGTTATGAAGTTTTTCAACATTGTTATAGAAGGAGAGAAGCTAGGGACAATAGGGAAATAAATGATGGTGGTTCTGGTCATGTGTAATTTTATTTATAGAGACTAAAACTGGAATTTTGTTTTGTTTTGTTCTTGGTACTCACAATAGAATCCAAGCCAGCCCCAAACCCTGATCCTCCTGCCTCAGCCTTTGAAGTGCTAAGATTACATACCCTCCCATGCCTAGATAACATCTTTTTAATGTTTTAGGAAATATTATCCTTATAGTTTTCATCAATCATTTAACAAGTGTGGGCTATACAAAAGTACGTGGGAGGCCACTGTTGACCCTGGACATGAGAGGGTCATGAGAAGAAGGCAGCTGCTGGGACCAGGAGCTGAGCAGTCTTCATCTGTGCTCTAAATGACCTACCAAACATGACCATCACACAGTAGGGCTACAAACAAAAATCAATTCTGCCTTTCCCTGCAGGCCTTCGCATCTGGTTGGCTTGAGGATGAAAGTGCAAAGAGGAGGAGGAATGGCGATTAGGGTTAAGCTGTTTTGTTGAGCCCTGTTCAGGACCTGCCCTAGTTTGGTTCAAATAAATTAAAAGTGGTCTTCTTGCTCCCATGACCCTCTCCAGACTCCACTAGAATCATTCAGGGATGTTCTTGCATTTCTCTCTTCACTTGTGTCCTTCCTCCTCCAATTCCATTGTCTGTGTCTGAGTCTTTTTAGCTGAGAGGCTAACACCTAGGATTTTCACCTGAGTTTCCTTTGTACTGGAGGCAATGCAGAAACCTGTTCTAAGACAGAAAATGAAAGAAGGAAAAGGACCAAAGGCAACTAGATCTCCTAAAGGAAGAGAAGAGTAATGGGCAAATACTTACAGCAGGTCAGAGTCCAGGAAAGATATGTGATCTGAGATTCTAGATTCAATGCTCTCTGAGGACCACCACTCCTCTACTGGGATGCAAGCGAGGAGGATGCTTGTTGTTTAAGAGATCCAATTGGATGGAATTTGTGGGTACCATGGGTATGCAGTACTAGTTTGATTCTAGAGGAGCCTTTATTCCTATTTATAGAAAGAAATTACAGTGAAGGTCACATTATCCTGTTAACATATTCATGTAGTATTTTTTTTTCTCTCTCTCTCATGTAGGAGCTGAATTCCTTCATTACTCTATATTGATGGACTCAAACTTACACAATTCAGGTTTCCTAGGCAGTGAATAGAGCCAGAAATATACCCTGTGATTAACTTCTACATAACCTATTGTTCCTTAAAGTCTCCCTTCCTATTCTTCTATTAGCACTACAAAAGGCAGAAATGGAAAATCACCAACAAACCCTCCCTCTCTGCCCTACCAGCTCTCCACGGAGCGGGTGCTCCCTGTGCCCTGTTAGTACAATACAGCCGCCCATTTTCATTTTATATAATGACAGATTCCTTTAATAACCTACACCCTCTGAGTTTTCCAAATAAATCTGTTTCCTATTTTTTCAACTACAGGTTGTGAGATTGCCCAGCTGGATAATTACAGAAAGACATGGCTGTTCAATTTTAGGGAGTTTTGTGTATTCAAGACAGAATGGTGGTAGGGTAACATCCTTCATCTTGTCATTATTTGTATATTAATATCTTACCATGATCTTTCATGACTACTTTTCTTGATTGATCTCAGTAGAGGTACTGTGAAGAGTTCTTGGATGCTATATCCCCTGATTGTCAGATCAGAAATTCTCATCCTAAGGATGACTTCTCTAAGTCCCCTGCCCTTTGTCTTAGCCATACTTACTGCTCAGTCTCATTTTGATGGGCTCATGGCAATTCCTAGCTACAGGCTTCATCCTGCATCACCAGTCAGGTACTAGCATGGACAGTTATGGTACCCAGCCCCACACTATGGGTTATCTGTCTGGGTTTTATTATCGTTGCTTTTCAGTCATTTCTTAAGGACGCACCCACTTCCTGTTACCAGGCCTGTGTATATATGTCAGGCTGCCAGCGGGGGAAGCATCCTTCTCTCATTTAGGATCCATTTTCCTCTGGTGTCCACATTATAAACACCTGGAGTGTTAATTAGTCCAGACTCCTTGGTGGAGAGCAGGCCTTTATATTTCTCAGGGAATTCATTCAGCCAAGGAGCTTTTGTCCACAGTGACTCTCATCGCAGAATGACAGTGTCACTGGAGTTTCTGTGGTCTGTCTTGGAGGAGAGGAAAGGAAGCATGCTGTTATTAACCTTGACAACAGCAATTGGATTTTCACTGTTTAACCCTCAGTGTTTGCCAGAGAGCAGTTGTATAACAAACAGGACCACTCTAGAAAGTATTTGTGTCTCTCTGATGGCACTGATGGTACAGATAGCACAAAGAAACAAGACACACATCACAATCTCACCCTTTCTAGTGATGCTGGGTAGAACCCAGGCCATCACTCATGCTAAGCAAGCACTCTACCTCTGAACTCTACCCTGAACTGTCTGGCCACACTACTCTTTCTGAGTGTCCAATGCATGGCACTTAGATTTAGACCAAGTTGAGCAGTGATATCAAAACCAAGATGACTGATCAGGCTGACAGTCTGGGATGAGAATCCATAGTTTAATGTTGAGGGATAAAGACTTGAAACATGAACAGTATTGAGCAGGACTTTATCCAGCACGTCCCAGAAGATATACCCTTGATCCTGCTGAGATACTAGTTTTGGGTTGGTGTGTGTGTGTGTGTGTGTGTGTGTGTGTGTGTGTGTGTTGTAGGGAGAAGAGGAACTCTATATACTTTTGGTAATTTCTCCATAAAGGAGAATGTCTTCTTAAGTTTTAGGTGTCACCCTTCAGAACGTATTGTATGTGTCAGTGAGGGAGGGGGGCAGAGAACCTGCCATTCAGCCACAAGGAAGAAACTTCCATTCTAACACAAAATGATGGTTGTATTTGGTGTTAAAAACCAGCTGGTAACTTTTGTAATGAACAATTTCATTTGGGATTAATTTCAATTTTCTTCTCTCTTTTTTCGTTTGGCAGTCAAGGTCCAAGCTAGAGCACGCTATCACAAAGATCCATTTGTGCACAAGAATGCAACTCCCAATTCTCGACATGTGCCCAAGCCAGGTGAAGGAGTGCTGGCTTTGTCCCAATGTTTAATAATTGCCTGGTACCCCTCAGCATTTCACACCATAACAACACTAAGCTCAGTTGCAGAAGAGAGGACTACTGTGGCTTTCAGCATGCATTTAACTTCTTTGGGCCACAAAATTTGAAACAGAAAAGCCATTAAAAAAAAAAAAAAGCAAACAATGAATGATCATGAAAACAACCCCACTTCCAACTAGCAGCTTGTGCCCTGACTTTAGTAGGAAGCCCCTTCAGTTTGATGCCTTTGTGTTCCATGCCACTATGCATGCCATTTATTCTGAGTGACTCCAGTGTGAATATGACATTACTAATGATCTGCTAAGTGTGGCAGATGTGGGTTACTCCAGATGTGGTCATTAATAACGTAATGAGATAGCTGTTTGACTCATGTTTATGAGTTGTTACCTTTTATTACTACTCTGAGTTTATTTGCTTTGAGCTATTTTTAACTCCAGCCAACAAACTCACCTTTAAATCTCAGAGCTTCATCCCTACCCCACCCCCACCTCGCCCCCTTAATCTCTTGAAAAACAGGAGGAGGGGACTGGTGGATTCCTTCCATGTAAGTATCAGGGTACTTGGGAAACCCGAAAGTCATAGCCCATTACCCATTCCACTTCAAGGACCCTTACAGGAAGCTTCAGTGGTTTCCAGCACAATACTTGCAGTCTGGAGAGGAAGACAAAGGCAGGGATTTCTTTTTTAAAAAACAAAACAAACAAACAAAAAACTAATAAAATATCTGATCATTTTGAAGTAAGTCCCTGCCACTGGCCAGGGTTTCTGGAAGATGTTGCTTTGGTCTTGCTTAAAACAGGACACTGATCAGAAGGGAGCAAAATGTTGTTACAGATGTTCAGGCTCTGCATTAAGGCTGTTGGAATTACCGCCACATCTTAAATCAATTCCCAGAGCATTGTCTTGAGGTTATGTCACCGAAATAATGAATCCTCTTTAGTCAAGAAACGCAAACATGTTAAAACATCATTGTAAGTTTAAATTAAACTCTAGCGAAAACCAGGGATCTGAAGCCTCATTAGACTGCCTGACATTTTCCTAATGCTGACTCTTCTCTCCAAACTGTAAAACTGTTAGATTCTAGGCCTATTAGACAAGAGAGCGCTGGGAAGTTACAACAGAACATTAAGTGTTATACTTAGGGATGCGCAAAAACAAGTCCTTAAATTTTATGAGAGCTCGAAGACTAGGGAGAGTTTGGCTCCTATAAAAATTCCACATTAGATTCCTGAACTTGTTTGTGTTTTAAAGGAAGCTGGCACGTCGGTTTCTTTAAGGAGCATGTCTTCATTCAGCTCACTCTGAATGGAGGCACAAGAAAATGCTAGAAAGGTAGGTTGCAATTACCGGGAAAGCAGATTCAATACATGCCCCGGGGACTGTGCTCCCGAGCAGTGGCTCACTGCTTGAACATGTTTGTCTTTCCTGAAGTGAGTAAACTTAAGTCTCTCTTTTAATTCCATTTTCATTCTCATGTAGTCATAGAAGCCCATGCATGGAATTATAATTGAGAGATCAGCTACTTTCCTAGAATGGCTTTCTGTAAATATGCAGACATTGGTAGAACCCAGAGAGAGGATAAGAATTAAATTTTTTTATGTCCTTCTTAGTAAAGAGAACTTATCCGTGATCCTCTTGTGCAACCTAAGCCATGTGTAATGTTCTCCATTATACAGCATTCGTATATTTAAGCTGAGGACATTTTCCATCCCGGGTCTTCAGGGACAGATTCCAGGCACGAGTAAAGCTTTGAACATGGTTCCATTGAAGTGAACAAATCCCAGTTTAAATGTGCTATGTTTTATGATGGATGATCTCTCAGAGTCACAATGAAAATAAATAGTCTCCTCGAATCGAAGCAGGCATTAGACCCTTTCCACAATGAGGTGTCTCCCAGAGCTGGCTAACGCATATTAACTTGCAGATCTCACATCTGAGAGCCATGCCAGCCAGCAGCAGTGACTGGGTACATCCTTCATCTTGTCATTATTTGTATATTAATATCTTGCCATGATCTTTCATGACTACTTTTCTTGATTGATCTTAGTAGAGGTACTGTGAAGAGTTCTTGGATGCTATATCCCCTGATTGTCAGATCAGAAATTCTCATCCTAAGGATGACTTCTCTAAGTCCCCTGCCCTTTGTCTTAGCCAAACTTACTGCTCAGTCTCATTTTATGGGTTCATGGCAATTCCTAGCTACAGGCTTCATCCTGCATCACCAGTCAGGTACTAGCATGGACAGTTATGGTACCCAGCCCACACTATGGGTTATCTGTCTGGGTTTTATTATCGTTGCTTTTCAGTCATTTCTTAAGGATGCACCCACTTCCTGTTACCAGGCCTGTGTATATATGTCAGGCTGCCAGCCGGGGAAGCATCCTTCTCTCATTTAGGATCCATTTTCCTCTGGTGTCCACATTATAAACACCTGGAGTGTTAATTAGTCCAGACTCCTTGGTGGAGAGCAGGCCTTTATATTTCTCAGGGAATTCATTCAGCCAAGGAGCTTTTGTCCACAGTGACTCTCATCGCAGAATGACAGTGTCACTGGAGTTTCTGTGGTCTGTCTTGGAGGAGAGGAAAGGAAGCATGCTGTTATTAACCTTGACAACAGCAATTGGATTTTCACTGTTTAACCCTCAGTGTTTGCCAGAGAGCAGTTGTATAACAAACAGGACCACTCTAGAAAGTATTTGTGTCTCTCTGATGGCACTGATGGTACAGATAGCACAAAGAAACAAGACACACATCACAATCTCACCCTTTCTAGTGATGCTGGGTAGAACCCAGGCCATCACTCATGCTAAGCAAGCACTCTACCTCTGAACTCTACCCTGAACTGTCTGGCCACACTACTCTTTCTGAGTGTCCAATGCATGGCACTTAGATTTAGACCAAGTTGAGCAGTGATATCAAAACCAAGATGCTGATCAGGCTGACAGTCTGGGATGAGAATCCATAGTTTAATGTTGAGGGATAAAGACTTGAAACATGAACAGTATTGAGCAGGACTTTCTCCAGCACGTCCCAGAAGATAATACCCTTGATCCTGCTGAGATACTAGTTTTGGGGTGTGTGTGTGTGTGTGTGTATGTTGTGAGGGGAGAAGAACTCTATATACTTTTGGTAATTTCTCCATAAAGGAGAATGTCTTCTTAAGTTTTAGGTGTCACCCCTTCAGAACGTATTTATGTGGTCAGTGAGGGAGGGGGGCAGAGAACCTGCCATTCAGCCACAAGGAAGAAACTTCCATTCTAACACAAAATGATGGTTGTATTTGGTGTTAAAAACCAGCTGGTAACTTTTGTAATGAACAATTTCATTTGGGATTAATTTCAATTTTCTTCTCTCTTTATTGTTTGGCAGTCAAGGTCCAAGCTAGAGCACGCTATCACAAAGACCATTTGTGCACAAGAATGCAACTCCCAATTCTCGACATGTGCCCAAGCCAGGTGAAGGAGTGCTGGGCTTTGTCCCAATGTTTAATAATTGCCTGGTACCCCTCAGCATTTCACACCATAACACACTAAGCTCAGTTGCAGAAGAGAGAGGACTACTGTGGCTTTCAGCATGCATTTAACTTCTTTGGGCCACAAAATTTGAAACAGAAAAGCCATTAAAAAAAAAAAAAGCAAACAATGAATGATCATGAAAACAACCCCACTTCCAACTAGCAGCTTGTGCCCTGACTTTAGTAGGAAGCCCCTTCAGTTTGATGCCTTTGTGTTCCATGCCACTATGCATGCCATTTATTCTGAGTGACTCCAGTGTGAATATGACATTACTAATGATCTGCTAAGTGTGTGCAGATGTGGGTTACTCCAGATGTGGTCATTAATAACGTAATGAGATAGCTGTTTGACTCATGTTTATGAGTTGTTACCTTTTATTACTACTCTGAGTTTATTTGCTTTGAGCTATTTTTTAACTCCAGCCAACAAACTCACCTTTAAATCTCAGAGCTTCATCCCTACCCCACCCCCACCTCGCCCCCCTTAATCTCTTGAAAACAGGAGGAGGGGACTGGTGGATTCCTTCCATGTAAGTATCAGGGTACTTGGGAAACCCGAAAGTCATAGTCATTACCCATTCCACTTAAGGACCCTTACAGGAAGCTTCAGTGGTTTCCAGCACAATACTTGCAGTCTGGAGAGGAAGACAAAGGCAGGGATTTCTTTTTTTAAAAAACAAAACAAACAAACAAACAAAACTAATAAAATATCTGATCATTTTGAAGTAAGTCCCTGCCACTGGCCAGGGTTTCTGGAAGATGTTGCTTTGGTCTTGCTTAAAAACAGGACGACTGATCAGAAGGGGAGCGAAATGTTGTTACAGATGTTCAGGCTCTGCATTAAGGCTGTTGGAATTACCGCCACATCTTAAATCAATTCCCAGAGCATTGTCTTGAGGTTATGTCACCGAAATAATGAATCCTCTTTAGTCAAGAAAACGCAAACATGTTAAAACATCATTGTAAGTTTAAATTAAACTCTAGCGAAAACCAGGGGATCTGAAGCCTCATTAGACCTGCCTGACATTTTCCTAATGCTGACTCTTCTCTCCAAACTGTAAAACTGTTAGATTCTAGGCCTATTAGACAAGAGAGTGCTGGGAAGTTACAACAGAACATTAAGTGTTATACTTAGGGATGCGCAAAAACAAGTCCTTAAATTTTATGAGAGCTCGAAGACTAGGGAGAGTTTGGCTCCTATAAAAATTCCACATTAGATTCCTGAACTTGTTTGTGTTTTAAAGAAGCTGGCACGTCAGGTTTCTTTAAAGGAGCATGTCTTCATTCAGCTCACTCTGAATGGAGGCACAAGAAAATGCTAGAAAGGTAGGTTGCAATTAGCCAGAAAGCAGATTCAATACATGCCCCTTGACTGTGCTCCCGAGGCAGTGGCTCACTGCTTGAACATGTTTGTCTTTCCTGAAAGTGAGTAAACTTAAGTCTCTCTTTTAATTCCATTTTCATTTCTCATGTAGTCATAGAAGCCATGCAATGGGAATTATATCTGAGAGATCAGCTACTTTTCCTAGAATGGCTTTCTGTAAATATGCAGACATTGGTAGAACCCAGAGAGAGGATAAGAATTAAATGTTTTATGTCCTTCTTAGTAAAGAGAACTTATCCGTGATCCTCTTGTGCAACCTAAGCCATGTGTAATGTTCTCCATTATACAGCATTCGTATATTTAAGCTGAGGACATTTTCCATCCCGGGTCTTCAGGGAACAGATTTCCAGGCACTGAGTAAAGCTTTGAACATGGTTCCATTGAAGTGAACAAATCCCAGTTTAAATGTGCTATGATTATGATGGATGATCTCTCAGAGTCACAATGAAAATAAATAGTCTCCTCGAATCGAAGCAGGCATTAGACCCTTTCCACAATGAGGTGTCTCCCCAGAGCTGGCTAACGCATATTAACTTGCAGATCTCACATCTGAAGAGCCATGCCAGCCAGCAGCAGTGACTGGGTAAAAGGGAAATGTGTGCTTAACCAAAGAGGATACTTTCTTAGAGGCCTGAAGCTAATGGGGAAAGAAAAGTTAAGCAAAGAAGCCAGCAGAACAGCCCGTGCGAGTGACTAATAGAGATTCTTTCCACAATTTGCCACAACCATAGTAACATGCAGTGGTCTCAGATAAACCCAGCCATTGTCGACTAGGCTAGATGAAAGACCTTTTGGGGAGTTGCACTGTGAGCTTATGAAAGGAAAAGTACAGTTTGTACCTCTCAATAAACATACTCACAATACACATAAAAACTCATTGAAGTGATTTGATGTGCTAGCAACCATCCAGGTCACCCTGTTGCAGTGGAATGGTGGCCCCACACACTAAAAGATAGTCTTGTATTGTGCGAAGAATCAACGTGAGACCTCCTTCTGCAGCCTAAGCCAGAAAAATACAAAAGTATACCCAGGCATATGTGTGAGCACGTACGCACACTCACACTTTATCCTGCCTCCAATTGCTTTGGATGCCTACCCCCTGTCCTCTGAAAGGAAGATGAATTCAGGTCAAACCCAGAGTGCCTGTTTGCTGGCTGAGAGATGCATATCAACTCTAAGTGATTTTTTTTTCAATACCATTTATGTGGCTTGTATTTATTTCCTTTAATCTTTTAAGTGCTGTTTAGTCTCAGTGTGATTTGCCGTGGATACTCATTTCTGATAAGATGCGATATCCTCCCAGCCACATAGTCCCAGCCTGGAGCGCTAAGTGAATGATAGGGTCTCAGCCTGAGTGGAGCCTAGGGTGGGAGGTTGGGGCGGGAGTGAAGGAGGGAGCAGGTAGGGGAGAGAATGGGGTTGTGAGCCTTTACAGGTCCTTTCTGCCCTTGATTCCATCTGGTATTCCCTCACCTTGACATACCACTTTCCCTTTGCCTTGGGTCAGTTAGAATGAGGTAACCCCAAATTGACAGTAGAACAGCTACTCACACGGAGTGGGAGATTCTGAAGCCAATTTGGAGTACGGTTAGATTGTTCGAATACCTTTGGTGCTGTGTGTCCTAACCGCCTATGTTTATTTAGAGTTTTCAGTGAAGTGCTGTAGGATGCATGTTCTGTTATGGGTCTTCTGGACAATAGCAAGCAGCTGAGCTGGCCTATCCCCCCTCCTGACTCCCATCTAAGGCTCATACATATTAACATATACCAAGCTTCTTTTGATGTTGTCGCTACTAATATTTCTCTTCTTAGCTTTAAGGTAACTTCCATGCATTCTGAGTTTCAGGGTTGTTTCCTCCTAGTCTCTATGACAATCAACTCTAAGAATCTGAGGATCCTAGATTTCCTTCTCAACATCACAGCTTTAGCCTGGACTGTGTGGGGGTGGGGAGAGCAGGACTAGAATTTTGTAGCACATCCCCCCGGATGACAGGCTGGGCAAAGTATCTGCTAATTATCCAGCATCTCTCTTTACAAACCAAGCATGGTGCAGGCTAATCCATCTCCAGTGCTTGTTAGTGGGCATCTTTGGACAAAAAGCAGCAGAGTGCTTTGCTCTGTGTTGTCTGTGAGTGAAGCTTCACATTGCTTAGTGGTCTCCATGGTTTAGACATTTGGAAAGCAGTCTATGGTTTCCGACCTTTCTCTGCTACCCTCTGTCCCCACCTGCCATATCATTGAGAGGTATCATTCAGTTGCCACCTCTTCCTTCATGCCAATGTTCTTCACCAGTGCCAAGTACCCTCCCGGGCACAGCTGCAGGGAGGAGAGCTGACCTGGGCTGGGGACTCTTGAGCCTACATGCACTGTTCCCAGCCCACTGTGAACCGTGGGCAGCCAAGGCCTGGAATCTCTGCCTCTCCTCAAGGGTCTTAACTGTGGGTGCAAGGATTGGGAGCCAGCTAAGATGGTTCATTTGGAAAGGCAGCAGGCTGGCAATTAAGCCGCTACCTCAAATACAACTCTATTTCTGATTTTGGTTACAAGAAAATTCATTTCGATTGTTCAACCAAGCAAAGTATTAACTCTTAACCAAAATTAACTCAAGAACAATGACGTAATTTTTTTGTGTGTAGATAAATCACTATTTCTCACCTTTCTTAATATGTCAGGGCATTTATATATTGTTGTAGTCTGTTTACAGTGCATGCTCAAGGGTTGGTACATAAAGCAATATTGCTTCAACCTCCTCTCAGCTGGTCTCTCTGACTAATGCATCCAGTCTTTGTCATGGGGCCTCTAAAGACAGCCCTGCCTCTCTAGTGAGTGACTGAGCCTTGAATGTGTGTCCTTTGATATCTTGCCTGTGTTTCGCAGTCTGCCCTCAAACTGTTCATAATCTCACAAGCTGCCTGTATTTGCAGTTGAAGATGAGCAGCCGCCAACACTGTCACCAAAAAAAAAACAACGTAATGGGGGCATGAGGAACTCACCCAGCACCTCCCCGAAGCTGATGAGGTAAGCAGATCTCCCTCAACCCCAGCATGGTCACCTCCCCAGCTCCTTCCCTGGCTTCCACCTGCCCAAGCCCAGGCCCAGACCTCCCTCCCCAGTCAGCTCCATGGGGGGAGGGGAGCAAGATCGTTAGATGGCTTCTTAAAGGCTGGAGTATTTATTCTGTCAGCTTGTCAGCAGTTAATGATAGAGCTGAAAAAAATTCTGTCACGAAAAACAGTTTGAAAAGCTGTTTGAAAAATACATAGGCTTTAAAGTCTTAGCTGTCACCATGTCCTGTCTGTGTGTAGTTACTAAACAGCAGTGGCACTAATGACGCTGGGAGCCAATCAGAGGGACTCTGTGGTTAGTTTGCCTGCGGCAAGACTCTTTCTGCTGGAGTCCCTCTGAGGACTGGTTTCTGTACTTAAGGCCATATGTGAGATGTATCATCACAATAAAAAATGAACCTGAAGATTACCTTCCTTTTATCCTGTCGATGGAAATCAAATTTCTGTTAATTGATTTTGACTGAGAAAAAAAAAAGTTTAATAATCCGTGGGCTTGCCAAAGCAAAGTTCAGAAGCAATCCAGTTCCACTCAGGTTAAAAGCAATATTAATTATGGAACTGGGTGTGCTTCTTCTTTCCTTCCTTCTTCTTTCCTTCCTTCCTCCTTACCTTCTGTTAGTATTCTGTCTAAACTCCACCCCCCATAGTTACCTGGCTACAGCTAGGTATGCTCCTCCCCACAGTTACCTGGCAACAGCCAGGTAGGCCTGGCCCACTATAAAAGGGGCTGCTTGCCCCCTCCTCTCTCTCTTGCTGTCTGTCTTGATCTCTTGCTCTTGTTCTCTTGATCTCTCTGTCCCCTCGCCCCTTCCCCCTTCCTTTCCCCTCTTTCCACGTGTTCATGGCCAGCTTTTACTCCTCTGCTTCTCTACTCTCTCTCTATGCTGTTTCTCTCTCTCTCTTGCCTCTCTCTGCCTCTACTACCCTCCTGACTCCCCTCCCAATGCCCTGAATAAACTCTATTCTATGCTATACGGGTGTGTGACTGGTCCCTAAGGGGGAAGAGATGCCTCGGCATGGGCCCCCTGAGACATCCCCTTCCCCCATACCTCACCACACACCCACAGAACATATTCTCTTTATCTCTTTGTCTTTTTTAAACACATCACCTTCTTTCCTTCCTTTCTTCCTTCCTTCCTTCCTCAATCTACCTCTCCTTTCTTCCTCTTTCCCTATTTCTAAACTATGACATCATCTAAGAAATAGCAAATGCAACAGAATTTCAGTATAACTCTTCAGGTTCCTGTTTGGACAAATTCATCTTGTGTTGCCTTTGTTTCCTTGATTCTTTCCCAATCCTACCATCTGTTTTCTCAGACATCCTAATTCTCCAACACTGTAAATGACAAGGAAAGATTTCAGGGCCTGTGAAGATAGTCCAAAGGGTAAAAGTATTTGCCTTACAAAGGTAAAGACATGAGTTTGATATCTACAATCCACAGGTGCTGGGGAGAAGCCAGGTACAGAGGCTCATGGGTAATTGGAAGACTAGAGAGCGGGAGACTGATGGATTCATGGGGTTTGTGGGTCAGCCACCTTAGACTACTTGGTTAGTTCTAACTCAGTGAGAGACTATCTCAGAAGCAAAGATGGAAGGTACCTGAGAGAAGACACCTGAGGTTGTTCTCTGGTTGTGACTCTGTGTGTGTGTGTGGTGTGTGTGTTGTGAGAGAGAGAGAGAGAGAGAGACTGAGATTTCAGCACTATATTGCTCACCCAAAATGGTCCCTCTTCTGGAAATACTTGCCTCTCTGACATTATTTGCCTCTTTCCTGGCCATGGATCCCTCTTCCTGTGATTACTGGAATGCTATATTGATAATTTCTAATTCCCAGTTGTCTATATTCTTGCCTCCTCTTTGTCTTCCTGCCTGAGACATAGATCAGGCCTTGTCTTTCAGTCCTGAGAACATGGGTCCTCTTGGCCCCTTCTCTCTCTTTTGTCACATGTGCACTTCTCCACTCCTGTGAAAAAGGCTTCAGAGTCCTATGCCTCTTATCTGCAGCCTTGCTGGTACTCTACTGATTTACATGCGTGTTTACAGTTTACGAGAAGGAATAAAAGGCACCAACTGCCAAGTCACTGGGTTTTATGACACCAGTTGTCAGCCTAGAATATAAGTCCTATTTACTCACCTTTAGGTAATCGGCTTATCTAATGCTAATAGTTTTCTCCATTTAAAGGAGAGAAAAGCCCAAGTGCTTTCTTTTGCCTAAATTTAGAGAAGCAAATAAATAAATAAAGAGGAATCTGAAAAATGTGAAACCTTGGGAGCCAAATTCCCTGTCCCTGTTTGCTATGTAAAGTATGACTTGCTGCTTTGATCTTGAGTAATAATAATTCTGAGGAGTTACACTGTTTTCATATGCTTCAAAGCTGTGTCAAAGTTTTGCTGCTTAAGGGTACTTCTTTATTCTGTTGGCTCTTGGGTACCAAGATGACAGGTCTCCTGTAAGAGGTGGAGGCTTTTTAAAGTCGTAGCCTTCAGCAAAACATCAAATTACCAAATCCAGGGTAACATACTTCTACACAAATGCCTTTTCTGTAGATATATTATACCATATATATTAAATACTTTAGTGTTACGTGCTACATTTTATGTGCAATAGAAAGTGATGGTTGGAGGTAGCCTTGGGGGGACTTTTTTCCATAAGCAGAGAAAGCTAGTGTATACTGTATCAAGTATGGTTTTTACAGGACTTTCTGCCTGAAGGCCTTTGTAAATAAGTAATGATCAACAGATTGGCTGTGGGTTTTTGAAAAGCATGCCCATGTCAGTTTGCATGATGGGGGAGAATTTTCAAAGTGGATCTTGCTTTCATTGCCTGCCTGAGAGGGGCTGAGGGAGACAGTCATCCCAGGCCAGAGCTGTCTGCTTCGTAGTACATCAGAATAGCTAAATGGGGGTCAGGTGGTGAGCCAAAACTTGCCAAGCTACAGAACTCAGGCTTCTCATGTTGGTGCCTATGGGCTGCTGATCCGACTAAAGTTACTGTCATCTGATGCGTTATTTCACCTGTCTACAGTGCTCAGCATCATGGCTTAGCTGGGGTATACCATCCACACAAATGGATGATACTCCTCTTTCTCCTTGAATTCCCCCCCAGGTGGTTAACATTCTTTATCTAATGTCAGAGATGCAGGGCAGGGTCTATGTTGAGTCTTCTCCATTTTCCTTCATGTCCAGCCTAGCAATGAAGGACCCAACCAAAGGGCCTTCTGGTTGACCTTTGAATGTATAGCTCTGTTAGTGAGACTTCCAAATCCTTTTCTTTCAAATCTCTTTTGCTGATTCATACCCAGATCTTCTTTCCTATTTCCTCCTACCTCTTCAAACATCCCTTTTTCTACTCTTCAGGAGATGGGACTCCAAGGTCCTATTCCTTATAACAGCCCCTCCCCACCCCCAAATCCATAAAGAAGCTAATGACTTGTTTGAAGTGGGCTTTCCAGCATGGTTCCATGCCTCACTTTTGAGCAGAATCAATCATTCTGAGTGTGGGCAGGTTTTAGTGGCCTATGGGTGGTGATACAGACGACTTGAGAGAGACTCAGAGCCCAGAATGGCCTGAGATGCTCTATAATTTACCACCCTGGCTTCTACAAATAAAACAGCCTCTGGAGTGATGCCTTTCTCCAAATCATCTGCTGGCAGGAAATGTGGGGACTCTCCACTAATGGTCCAGTCTCCCTGTTTGTTCTGGTGTCAGGCTTACCCTGGTGTTTTAGTGGCACTTCATTCTCTATATGATTATTACATGAATAGCCTTGTTTTTGTGTGCATGTGCCTGTGTATGGAGGTAGTAGATATTTTAGTCAGTCTCACAGAAACAACTCTCACAGCCCACAGCTGGCCAGAGCCAATGGCAGTAAGGATGGACTTACAATGACAGACAACCTTTGGCACTGTACCCACTGAGAAGTAAGCTGCCTCCCTGAGTCCCTTGTTCTCTCTGTCTGTCATCCCCCTTCTTCGCTGGTTTCTTAACAGAGAGTTACAGAAAGAACTTTTAGTTTTTACCCAGATCACCACACCTGTTGCTTTGTTCTCCCTGCCTGGTGGATTGCTGCTTTGTAAATCCTTGGAGGGCAAGAATTTTGTCTCTATATAGCTCAGTCAGAGGTTTTTAACTTGAAGCCTCACAGACCCCATTTAATGAAAGCTGTCTAGAAATTTGGAAAGCAAGTCAACCTGCCCTGTGATGAGCAGTTAAAGCAGACCAATGTGTAGCTGAACCTACCCCTCATGCCTTCAACATAGACACACACACACACAACACACACACACACACACACACACACACACACTAGGAATCTGTAGCTGAATCCCTTCAGTTTGTCCACTGCTCTATATAGGTTCTGTGTTCTCCGGCTCTTTCTTAGATGATGAGAATCCGTACCTAGGCTCTCACATGCGTTCACAAATGGAATTCTGGAAAGGCTGTGTGCTCAGGTGACTGTGTTTACATCCAGATTAATTCTCATCCCACAAATTTTCCATGAGGACCTACTCTGTTTAAAGTGTTGTGGGAAGCCTTTGAGCTTGGTGGGGTAGAGGAGAGTCTAGTCTTCAAAATGAGACAGCCAAGCCCATGCCACACAATTGGGTAAGAAGGGTTTATAGCGTCTGTGAACGTGGAAGTACTGCTGTCCCTCAGTATGGCCAAGGTTGATTTGTAAAAGATGAAGATGATCTAGTTTGCCATCACTTATAGGAGATTCTCTACTGATGTTACTATCACCTCTGGTTCATGGTTGCCTGGGCATTATTTCCAGAGTACTGTGCATGTAAACTCATTGATAATCATAGCTCTGTGAGCAAGTATAGCTCTCTATATGACATATATCTCAGTATATGTCAGATGAAGAAACTGGACATAGAGAGGTAAAGTCCATCACATCTGGAGAAGTCTTATGTCATCAGAAAGCTGGAGGCAAAAGTGATGGTGCTCAGACCACTGTACATGGCTTAGTATGGCTGCAGTGATGGGTCCATGGAGTAATATCACAGGAGTTGAAAATGTGTGTGTATTCTAGTCTCCCAATCATGAAGAATCTTGCCTGTTGTAGGCATCTGGAAATTCTTGCAGGTTTTTGAGGAAGTGGCTCTCTAAGTTAGGTGTGGGAAGATCATTGGTAATTTTATAAGGGTAGCCTTATAGTCCCCTATCAGGGGCTTTCTGTGACCATAAATGTAAAGATGTATAAGAAGGATCCCACCCAAACCCTACCCTCTGTTAGAGTTTTCTGGGTATCAAGGGATTCAGAGTTTGCTCTTGAACTATATATCAGGCCTGAATTAGAAAATGTTCCTAAGGTCACATGGCATTTCTAGTATCAGTCCTGAGATCTGGAACAAGGCAGAGAAGCACAGACATGAGGATTTATGTGTGTTATGTGTCAGGTAGACAATTTATACAAAGAGACAACTCGCACCCAGGCTAGCACAGAAAATTGATGATGCCCAAAACAGAGGCATTGGGCACTTTGAGGAGCACTTCATGTCATGAGACGCAGGAAGCATTAGACCTCAGTTTCCTGAGAGGGAAGGGAATATGATGGGAAGGAACACATTATCCTCTTGGGCACTGGCTGATCATTAGGTGAAATGAACTCATCTACTCGTTAAATCATATCCCTTCTCTTTTGACTCATACCTTCCATGGGACCTTTTGTTAGATTTTCTCACATCAGACCCTGCCACTGTGACAGATTCTAATAATAGGAAATGGTAGAATGGCCTGGAGCCCACTCAGGGTTGGGGACAGAATGCCACCCTCCCAATTTTTCCACTGGGCAGAAAAAGAAGGAAGGCAGGGACAGGTTAGCTAAATAAATTCTTTCCCTAATGCACAAACTAACAGCATGTGACAGTCCCCATGGGACCAGAGAAAGGAAAAAAATCATGGGTGTCATGACTCCAAGGTTTGGATGGACTTGACACAGGAATCAGAACAAGTTAGTGCTCATCAGAAGGTCATTATTCTGTCCTGTCACTTCAGAGGTTATAGAACCAAGGACCATGTACATTTGTCTGAGCCATTTCTTCAGGGTAACAGTGGTAACTTCCATTTTTCTCTGAAGATGACGCTTACCAAGTGATGCTGTATTAGGTGGAGAGGGGAAACACCAATGCAATTAGAACCAGAGAATCTGAGAGGGTCCCTGGTTTTCCCAGTGTGGCTGAAGCCCAGTGTGAAAGTTTTGTGTAGGTGGCTCTGTGATTGTCCGTCTGGCAGAAGACAGGGGCTGAGTCCTAGAAAAGTCACATTTCAGAGGCAATGATGGTGGTCAAGGAGTTAGATGCAGAGGTGACAGATTCTGGCAGTTGTCAGACTACACAAATCAGGATCCTAGCAACAGAAATGAAAATGTTATTTACCAAGAGCTAAAAGGTACCCAGGAGTGGTGGCTAGAACCTTCTTCTTACTAGAACTAGAACCATGAGCAAAACTTGAAGTGATAGGCTCCATCTTTCAGAAGTATTCATATTTCACACTGGAGTTCTAAGTTCCTTTGTTAATAACATCTGTCTGGACCACTAAGTACATTATACCTGATACCTCCTCGCTATGCAGTTAGGGCAGCTGGCTCCAGGCAAACTCCAGGCAGCCTTGATTGTTTAAAGACATACTTTATAGTCTCTTCCCACCATGGTGTCTTTCTTAATGGCATGTATTCTGTGTTAACTCAAATACACTGTCTCTATGTGAAAATGATTAGAAAAGCCCAGAACAAGTTATCATACGATAACAAAAGAAGCTGGCTCTTGCTAGGCATAGATTCTGGGACACATGCTGGGTGTGGTGATGCTCAGAGAACAGAGCACTTTGAATAGTTCTTCTTGTAAATCTGGTTGCTTGTGGAGCATCCACTGTGTCTTCTACTAGTTGTTGAAAATGCATGGGGAGGGGGAAATGCAAGATTCTCATCCTGCAAAAGTTCAGCATCTAATGAGGCAGACACAAATCCTTTTCTCTGAATGAATAACTCACACCTCTATAGGGAAAAATCACAGAGGTTTCTGAAGCTGAGAACAAACATTTGAACCAGAAGATAAAGTCTAAGACACACCCTGTAGTCCCCACAAATGCTCTGTAGGGGAAGCATCTGCCATTTAGATGGAAGGGTTGTGGGGGCATTTTGTTCACATTTCACCCTGATGCCCATTTCTGGGAGCTCACTGCAGGATGGGGTTGGCCTCTATCTTTGAGGGATGCTTGTGGTGATGGAAAAGGCTTTACCATGTGACAGAACCTTAGGTCCTAAAAGGTTAAGCAGGAAGAAGGGTAAAATTCTGAAACTATGTAGCAACTTCCTTCTTTCAGGAATTTCTTGGGTTTCATTGTGTTTTAATGTGAGTTTCTGAAGTTTAGTGTTAAACTCAAAGCCGTACAGTAAACTGGGATGTGCTGTATTTGGCTATAAGCGGAACTCTCCTCTTTAAAATATAATTCTACTTCCTCACAGCAGGTTTGCCTAGCAAAGGGATTTGCGGTTTAGCTTTAGGCTCTTGTCTTCAAGGCAAGCTTTTTGTGTTTCTGCTGTGGCAGGGCACTTAGTTCATTTCCTAAGATTAATTGATGGCAAGTGGCCTTCCTTGCTCTGCACACCCTCAAAACAAAGATCTTTTATTCTCCTCTTGAAGTCAGGCATGCTTAATTTCTAGCTGTGGACATGGGAGGTAGGAACGGAGAGGTGAGGAGCAAAGAGAAGGGGAAAAAAGTCTAGCTCACTGGGGCTGCTGTGTTATAAGTAGTGGGCATTACTAAACCAGCCTTCAGATCTTTGGCACATGACAAAGACTCAACAAGCCTTAATTGATTTTTGAGCCACTCCTTGGTGCATTGTCTTGACAAGGGGCTCATGGGGGTAATTTTCTACTGAGTATTCATGCAAGCTGTGCACTTCAGACATACCCTTGATGTTGTTTGCCCTCTCTTTACAGCTTAGGGCATTGTGACTTGGGCTGCCGGGGAGAGGGAACAAGATACAGCTGCCTCCGGTGGGTGGGGGTTGGGGGAGGGTGGTGGATGAGCAGAACTGGCTTCTGGTCAGTCAAAGTCTTTCAAAGGCTTATCCCTCTGCTCCCTCACAGTACCACTGGAGATATGCTGCCCCCACCCACCCACTATTTCCCATCCATACACATGGGCTGTTAAAAACAGAAAATACCTATGAATATTAGTAGGATGGCCAAAGGACAAACTGGGGGGGGGGCATTTTAACATGGTAACATTTATAACATTTCAACTTATGGGAACTCCTTGTCATGACAGTAGGAGAGCAACAGAAGTAGTCCTATACCTTTATTGTTGGCCTTCTCCAGTTTGCTTTCTTCCACAGAGCAGGACTGGATTCTAAGCCAACTGTAAAGAACAGTAGGGAAAGTGGCAGTAACCACTTGGTAAAGACAGGTCTGCTGAGTTCTGTGCTATATGCGTGATGTGCCTTTCCTTATATACTCCCTAAATTGATTTTATTTTATAATGATTGTATTTAACATTCCCATTTTACAGATTGGGAAGCTGAGGCAGGGTACAACTTGCCAAGAATGAGGCAAACCAAGGTTTGAAGACAGATTTGCCTCTGGGGTTAGAGTCCATAACCACCATGTGAATTGCTTTTGAGGAAATAGGTGGTTTCTTGCCTTTAATTGGTATCAATCCTTATACAGTATTGGGAAAACAATACTCTCATTTCAGTTGAGCAGACTGACTAGCTGGTGACTAGGTTTCATCTTTTCTCTGGGTTAGGCTGTCAACTGTATTGTACTTCAGTGCAGGTTACAGTTCAGTAAACATTCCACTCAAGAGAGCTCTGTAATCAACAGCAGGAAATTCCTTTCTCAAAGTTATCCAAGACCTAAAAGTTCAAGGTCAAGACTTCAGAAGGACTGGTTATTTCTGAGGTCCTGGGGAAGGAACTGTTTAGCCTCCCTTCCCAACCTTCAGATTTTCTTTCTCCCACGATGTTACTGTGGCTCTTGATCTGATGATGTCTGAGTCTAGATTTCCACTCTCTATATGGGAAAAAGTCAAATCGGGACCCACCCCAGTGTTCTTACTTTTATAAATAGTATAGCTCAAAATATGATTATATTCTGAGAGAGTAAGGATAAAGATCTCAACAT
This sequence comes from Mastomys natalensis, assembly GCA_021653895.1. Lineage (NCBI taxonomy): Eukaryota > Metazoa > Chordata > Mammalia > Rodentia > Muridae > Mastomys > Mastomys natalensis. The sequence continues at coordinate 866,192 of JAJTUV010000261.1, read as the reverse complement.
GCAGATGGCACACCTGAGCCCGTAACAGGGAAGTAGCAGCTAAGGCTGTCACCCATCCCATACATTTTCTGTACTCTTGGCACCATATGATGTGTTTATAAAAAGATAAAGAGTGGGAGGATATGTTCTATGGAAGCGTAGCCAGGTATGGGATAAGGGGGTGCCTCGGCGGGCCCATGCTGAGGCATCTCTTCCCCTGAGGGACCAGCACACGACGGTAGAGTATAGAATAGAATAGAGTTTATTCAGGGCATGAGGAGGGGAGTTAAGAGGGTAGTAGAGGCAGAGAAAGGCAGAGAGAAAGAGAGAGAGAGAGAGAGAGAGAGAGAGGAGAGAGAGAGAGAGAGAGAGAGAGAAGTTGAGGAGTAGAGGCTGGCCATGAGCACGTGGAGAGAGCGGGGGAAGGGAATGGGGAGAGTGTGGGGAAAGGAAACAGAGAAAGAGCAAGAAAGAGGAGAACAAGAGAGTGAGGAGGGGGCAAGTAGCCCCTTTTGTATTGAGTCAGGCATACCTGGCTATTGCCAGGTAAGTGTGGGGCAGAGCTTAGACAGAATGCTAACACTTTCTGTCTCTTTAAAATACAAGAAGAAGCTTGACAAGTCTTAAGTGGCAAGTGGCCATTGAATTACTTCTGGAACATCTTAGGAGAGTTATAGAGAAAGATGTGTGAGTAGAAGAAATACCCAGTCATTATGTGAAAGGAACTAGGATTTAGTGATGGTCATCAGCTCCACTAGGTCTTACAGAGCTCACTGGAGGCCTTTGCAAGTAGCTATCATTATTACTTTGCAAACTGGAGATGTTGGAATGCCTTGCTCAGAATTTTCCCATGATCCCTCTAGTCATGCATTGCAACCTTCCTGGTTCCTCCTGATTTCCCTGGACCACAGCAGTGTTGACTGGTATGCTCAATGACAAATATATGGAGCTCTTCTCTAGAAGGACAATTTGGAGAATCCCTGATTTAAGAGGTGGAAATCCCTGGAGACACCACCCCTTCTCTTTCCACCTGTGCCAGGGGTCTCTGGCGGATACAAGCTAATGATGGAACTGACACCGTAAAGAAATCCATCATGCCTGGCCCAAAGTAATCAAATAGTCTGATGGCACTGGGAAAAATCACATTCTGAGCACTACCAGCCCCTCACAGCAGAATCTGGTGAACATGGCCTTTAATGAACCTGTAAATCCATCAGCCTTCAGTGCTCCTCTCCCTACCCTCTAACAATCTTTCTTTACCTATCCACTACCTTCTAGCCTTTCACAGCCTGGCACTGAGCCAATTCTTTCCAAATCCTCCTAGTTGCTTCTCTCCCCAAGGAGGACCCACTGCTTCAAACCTGAAAGTCCTCTAGGCCCACCAATATTTGTAGCTAAGTTTCCCCAAATAGTGCTAGCTCTTGTACCTTGTTAAAAAAAAAAAACAACTAATTTTCAATATTCTATTTTATATAACACTTTTCATTTGGGAAGCACAATGCTGGGTCTACCTGATTTCATGCATTAGTCTGTTGTTTGTATGAGCCCATTGGCTCATCCTCTATTTACTGCCAGTACATATCTAAGCAGCTCTTGTACAAACTGCTCTGAGGCTTCTGTGCCTTAGGTAAAGTAACAGGATATGGGACATCTCCAGTCATTTCTATTGGGAAACATTTTGTGGTTACTTAGACCTCACTTCTTTGAATGGATTCTAATAGCTGCTGATAGAGCAACACTAAAATGCTTACCTTTCATAGTTTGCCAGTTATTCCTATGGCCCTCCTCTCAACAGATCAACTGTTGTTGTCTTTCCCATCGAACCTTCCCATACCCCACACCAATTCAGAATAAGCATGTTCTTTCTCCAATCCTTCACATTGTCCTGCACACAATAGCTATTTGTTATAGCATACACATGCTCGTGTGCCATGACCTTTAACCTATATTTTCTTTTTTTCTGCTACATGTGAACCTCTATTTGACATTACTACATCTTTTTTTCCTGGCTAAGAATATGGGTCTCATGCTTATTGATAACTTTACTGATGAAAGAAACCAAAGTTGGAGGTTCAGGTACTACATCTGGTCTGCAAAGTAAATATCTGTGTTCAGAGAGATTTTTCATGTCTCTCAGGTCAGACCCTTCTGGAGAAATCCTAGATGATGTGTTTTTAAATCATCCAGGCCAGACTCAGAGACCTATGTGGAAGATGGAGTATATATTAGAGCACAAACCATGACTCCAATCCCTAGAGTCATATATAGCTGCTTTCCCTAAACTCCAACCTTAGTTAGTTTATAATTAACATTCACTGTCACTTTTTCCCCTCCTAGTGATGGACAGTTGACCACCCATCTTTCTTGTAGGCCACGCTCACCATGACATACCTTCTAGAAAGAACCAAATATTCCTAACCAACACATATCACTTCTCTCCCAGGGCATGTATCTTTCAGAATGAATTTCTTCCAGCCTGCTATATCTTCAGCTTGGCTGGTAACGTGTGAATTTAGTCCTAGATATCTTTTAAGACCAGAATTCCCTGGAAACATCTTTCCAACCAACGAATAAGGGCAAGAGAATTTGAACTTGACTCTTCTTCATGGCAGGTCTAAGATTCTCTTGTACCCCAAAACATGTTCTTCAAGGTTTGAAAGAGTGTCTTTTTTCAAGCTCCCTCTCTATAGTAGCTTTGTTCACCTACCTATGACAGATGCTGGATAGCTAGAGAACTGTTAAGGATTTCTCAAAGCTGAATAAGAAAAGCCCTCATTTACTAAAGGGTGTGTGTGTGTGTGTGTGTGTGTGTGTGTGTGTGTGTGTGTTATGGAGATGTATGTAAATGTTGGGGTTGGTCACCCATGCATGTTCATACGTCGGAGAAAGCATGAGGTCATGTATCTTTCTTTATTACTGTCCACTTTAAGTTTTGATGCAGTTCCACCAGGAACCTCACCAACTAGGCTATGTTGCCTGGCCAGTTAGCTTCCTGAATCCACCTTTCTTCTCTTGCCATTTCTTGGGATATAGTCATGAGCCATATTTTTGGAGGTGCTGGGAATCTGAAGCTAGGTCCTTATGTTTGTACATCAAGGGCTTTACCCACTGAACAACACTACCTTTGACCCCAAACCATCTAATTGTGTTCTGCAACCAGGTGAAATCAGCAACTGCCTTTTAGTTTTTAATTAATAATTGTCCCTCTTTTTAGCAGTCAAATTTATTTATTTTGTGTATGTGAAGGAAAGCTATGGGTGTATCTATATTTTCTGGGGTGGGAACACAAATGCCATACTGTGTGTGTGTGTGTGTGTGTGTGTGTGTGTGTGAAGACAACCACAGAGAGTCAGTTCTCTCTATACACCTTACATGGCTTCTAGGGATCACACTCAAATGTCAAATGCTTGCACGGAAAGCACCTTTGCCCACTGATCCATCTCAGTGACCCTGATTTCAGCACATTTGGATTTATCTTTATGTGTGAGAGGTGTCCTGGTAGTTTACAGCCCCTCAAGACCTGTCAACAACCAGGCTACTGAGATGCTACTCTGAATTGGGTTGTCCTGCTTCTTTAAAGATCAGCTATGACAGTTGCTGCAGTAATCTAGCATGTTCCTTGAAGATGACACCACAGGATCGCATCACATGGTATTCATCATTTGCTGTGGCCTCAAAGCAAATTGCCGAGAATAAAAACATGCAGTGAGTTTCCTGTCTTTTCTGTGTGTGGAAGGCATAATAGACAGGTCATGCTATATATCCAAAAGCTAAATTCTGTAGAGAGATTGCTGCCCTAGTATCCATAGTCAGAGCAAAGAGAAATATCAGGTATTTCTCAGAAACATTAATACATAAATAAAGATTATCTTCTGAATGTCTGAAATAGATCATTTTAAAGGTAACATCACTTCACTATACAATGTTGAAATTTAAATCTGTTTCTATTTAACTGTGGTCGACAGTTTGCTTAAGGAAGTTTATTTTGGTGCAGGATACGTCTGCCTGGGATAATAACTTAATTGTACATGATCACTGTTGTAGATACTGACAAGGACTTCCCACACACTTATATGCTGACCATAGCAGAGATAGAGCTGCAGACAATGACTATAAGTTAGTCTGTAAGGCTTGTTTCTTATACTGTGGGCATAGTAGAGATACCTGATTTCATTGTTATTCCTCCAGTTGTCAGTTAGACCCGGCCATCCCATTGGAAGGAAGACTTCTATGCAGCCATGCTTCCAGAAGCGGCAGGTCTAGCCCTGAGAATTTCAAACAAGTTTATTAAGATGCATCTGAGCTGGAGGCTCTCATCCAAGGAATGCCATGTTGGGAAATGAAGGTGGAGATGAGGGGCCCGTCATTGGACAGTTAAGCACAAATACAGTTGTCAAGGCAAGGAGAGAGGGTGTTGTTTAGTATTGAAATCATGTAATCCAGATGTGGGCATTTGGTAGTCAATCTGCTCTGAAGTGACACGCTGCTGAATCTTTAAAGGGCTTCAGCCGGGGAGAGCAAAATCTGATTGGGCAAATTGCTAAAATATTTAAAGTGCAGCCTGTTAAAGCTTTTACTGCGAAGAGCATCGCGTCAGAAGTTGTAGTCAGAAAGAACGAGTAATTGGCTTTCCATCCTGATGCCAGTCAGCCAGCATGAGGCTCTATTCCTATTCCTTCCTCTTCATTGCCAATGCTAATAGCAACCCTTTGGGGTACGTGTATTGTGTGTGCATGTGCATGAGTGTGGCGCGTATGCTGGGGAAACTGGATAGCTGGTAAAATGAGACAACAAGGAATGAGATAGTCATAAAAAAGGAAGCTGAACCCACAAAATGGCATGAAGCCCATTTGCAAAATGGGCAGGGAAAAAGGCAGAATTACTACCTGACAAAGTCAAGTGCCCTTCCAGAGGGGCACATGGTTTGGACAGCTGCCTTTCAAGGGACGGTCTCTGCAGGAGAGAAGATGGCCATTGGTGACAACTACTTTCTCAGCGTCTGTCATCTTTTCTGAGATGTGACTCTGGGGACCCTTCGCATTTATAATTTATTACATTTTCCACTTAGGTTTTCCTGACTTTTCTCCACAGGCATGACCCCTTGTTAATTCCTGGCAATGATCAGATTGACAACATGGACTCCAATGTGAAAAAGTATGACTCCACTGGAATGTTTCACTGGTGTGCACCCAAGGAGATTGAGAAAGTCATCTTGGTGAGTGAGGGACCATGGTGTCTGTCTCCTTTGCCTGGCATGAGGACTTTGCTTAGAGTGAAGATTTTCCTAACGGAAGAGCAGAGAGCACTATCACTTTGCATTAGCTATTTTTGAAGACTAAGATTCTGAGCAGATACTGAAGCTGCGAGACCTCTGATCAGAGCATGAGTTTAGAGCTGAATTTATTTTTTCCAGAGAGCAGAACTTCCAGTCTCTGAATTTTTATCAGGATAATAGTGGTGATTATGGACTGTGGCAAGGTATCATGGGAGACAGGATACACATCATTCCTGATCCTCATATGGCTCTGGGGTCAGAGCCTGGTCCTGCCATCTGGTAGTTGCACAGCCTTAGGCCAGTTCTTAAACACTGCATTTTAATTATCTTGTCTGTAAGATGATAGGATGAGAATTACCCCAACTTATATAAGATTGTGGTGCAAATCTCACCCCTGACTCCTCAGAGGCACCTTTCTCTTACTTGCTGTTCTTATCATGATTTTTTGTAAATACCATGTAGAAATAGGAATATTACCTGAATTGTTATCTGTTATAATTTTGTTTCATTTTGTTTTGTTATGTGTTTGTATTCATGGGCTTGCACTACGACATCCAGCCTTTTCTTTTTAATGTGAGTTACAGGAATCAAACTCAGGTCCTCATGCTTATATGGCACGCACTTGATTAACTAAACCACCTCTCCAGACCTCCAGTAGTGTTTCTTCCCCTAACATGTTTTTGGTCCTTCTTAACACATGATGCAGACGGGCAAGTTCATTTGCTGAGGGTGACATTGCAAAAGACTGTAGTCCATTGTCTTGCTGCAGCTCAGATGGTTTGCTTCAGGGAAGGCTTTAGGGATGCCTCTAGAAATAGCAGGCTTCTCTGCTCTGGTGCAGGAAAGTTAGCCCAGACAACAATCCATTCCACTGTCTGCCTTTGTGCTGTTATCAGCTTTAGGGTTTTGTGCCTACACTGGCATCCCTAGAGTTTATTGTCTTGCTAATCCATGAAAAGTGGGTTAATAGTCAGGAAGGCCAGCCAGACTGGGCTCATCTCCCTTGTGCCTCTAATCCCCAGATGGCTGTAGGCCTTCTCCACTTTCAGGTAGGAAAATCCTATCATTTTCTATTTCAGGGCCTCCCTTCCTTTAGCAAGGACTTTTCCAGATCCTCAGAGTGGTTCTGTATGCTAATTCATTCATTTTCCCCACTATGTTTTAAATAGTGTGTGTGTGTGTGTTTTCAAATTAATTATAAATGAGCATTGTGAGCCAATACAGCATTGTACTGGAAGCTATCTCAGATTTGTGAAAACTGCAGACACAAAGTCAAAATGCTCAGCCAACAGCTGCTATGTGATTTTCCAGGAGGGGAAATAAATGGTTCTAACCACTTAGATACTCTGTGATTGGTCACTAGTGGCTTGGTCACATCCTCGGTGTTGGTCATCTGAACATTCTGCATAAAGCATGCTAAACTGACATGTGATCAATATCCCCTTTTAGAAGAAAGGAATTTAGGAATATAAGTTCATCTGTAAAAGCATCAGTTAAGGAAACATTGATAGCAAACACACTATGGGTTAGATACTGTTCTTGTTTGAGACATGATGCACAATGCTTGTATTCTAGTGGGGCAAAGGGAAGGCCAGTGGGGTGGCAAATGAATCCGTGAGAATAATTTAGATATGAATAAAGAGCAGGATCCTGGGAAGGACAGAGTCTAGAGGTACTACCGAGGCAATGGGATTGAAGGATACTTCTCTGCAGTAATGAGTAGATGGACTTTTTATTCACTGGGTAGAGGGGAATGGAAGTGTGGAGGCAGAAATGTGGAAACACCTGTGGAAGATGCTTATGGAATCAATTTTCAATGGCTTGGTCACCTAAGAAGATAGTTCCCCTCAGCAGAGAAGTACAAAAGGGGTGAAGGATGGGAGCTGGAAATCAAAAGATGCAAAAATTAATTAGGTACCAGTTGGCAGAATGGTCTGGGTACAGAAGCTAACCTCAAGAGCTTAGACCTGGGGCAAATACCTCTATTCACTGAGTACTTTGGATGATTTGCAAATAGAAGAAACAGTGCTCTAATTGAAAAGGAGATATAAAATTGAACCATGAAACAATCTTTTTGATGCTAAGTGGTATGAGATACAAAGTCTTCTTCAGATCCATGGACTAAGCACCAGTCTAAGTTTAAAACAGCCAGGGAGTTCTATCAAGTACAAATAGTTTCTGCTTAGGAGGGGCTGAAGGCTGCACAGAGAAACTCCTAAAGGGTTTTTCTTTTGGGTCTTAAGCATGGGAAAGCCAGGCTCTCTAGGTTTGAGGTGCAGGACTGGAACTTTACACACTTCTCTAGGGGATATAGCTCTGACATCTTTGAGAACTGGTATTTGCCCCAAGTCTAAGGTCTTGAGGTTAGCTTATGTACCCGGACCATTCTGCCAAATGGTACCTAATTAATTTTTGCATCCTTTGATTTCCAGCTCCCATTCAACCCTTTTGTACTTCTCTGTTGAGGCAAACTATCTTCTTAGGTGGTCTAGCCATTGAAAATATTCAGGAGTGCCAATCATAACACTCCAGAGGGCTTACCTCTTTGCTTCTGGCTCCAGCCACTTGAACTTCTGTGCTTCCCAAGTAACCAACTTCGAATCTTCCCCACAAAGCAGCAAAAAGTGATGGGAGCTCTTGGGGAGCCTCTTGGGTCACCTTTTATGACATGTTTCTTACAGCTTGTGTCTCAGGCTTCCTTAGCCTCTGGGACACCAGCAATGATGATAGCTACTGCTTTATTCTAATGACCAGGAAATGAAAGCTAGCTTCTTCTCCTGGGGATTGCTGTAATAACCCTGACATTGTTGTGAATTGCAATATTGGCATTTAAGTAATCAATACACTGGTCAGTGGTAGGGATTAAATCATGTAGAGGCTGGTGTGTTTAGTGGACATTAATATGCCTCCCCCAAAGCATTGTAAGCACCATGGGACCTTCGAGCATGTGGTAAGGAACAGGAAAGATAGCAGGCAGGGTGAAAGTGTTGACTAGAGAAGAAACAAAGAACCACCCCCACCCTTACCTCATCTTGTTGTCCTTTTCAACTGTATCATAAGCAAAGGGTCAATGATGGGTAGATAGCCATTTGCATTTTCTGGGTAACTGGGGTCCTCCCCTACATGAGAGTATTCCTTTCTTTGTCATCTTCATGGATACAGGTCTGAGGCTGGGGAAAAACATCGGCCTATGTCTTTAATGATTGACTTCTAGACCCTTGTCATGACTATTTGTGTGTGTGTGTGTGTGTGTTTTTTTAATGAGACAAGCCCTTCCAAAAATAATTCAGAAAACTCTAAAGTCTGAACATGGGGTCAGCATGCTTTTTCTGTAGAAGGTCATATTCAGTGATTTAAGTCTCACAGGCCATATGATCTCTGTCTCAACTGACAACTCTTGTTTTCCATGAAAGCAACCATGGAAAGTACATAACTATTATGAGTTGGCTATGTCCCAATAAAACTTTATTGGAATGTGAATTTTATATGATCGTCATTCATAGTGACATTTCTAATGTTGACTTACTTTTTAGTCATTGTGAATTTTAAAAACTAGTGTTACCTCAGTGGATATATAGAAGCTTGTAGTTTTGAATCATCAGATTGAGGCTACAGACCACAGCAGCCAACCTATGGTTTCAGATATCACACTCAATGTACTGAGACAGTGCTGGGTATTACCTCACTGAAACATCTAAAGAGAGAAACTCAAATTCCAGCTGAGACCAACCAATGAATAGGAGCATTTAATCATCACCTTAGCAAAAGGGCCTAAAGGGATCTCATTTTATTATTCCTTTCTATCTTCCTTCCTTCCTCCCTCCCCTCCCCTCCTTCTCCTCCCTTTCTTCCTCCCTTTCTTCCTTCCTTCCTTCCTTTCCTTCCTTTCCTTCCTTTCTCTTTCTTTCTTTCCTTTTTTCTTTTTTCTTTCATCTTTCTTTCTTTCCTTTATTTCTTTAATTTGTTTTCATTTTATCATCTATGCTTTTCTTTCTTTCTTCTTTTTTTCTTTTTGTGTTTGTGGTTTTGTTTTTTGAGACTGGGTTTCTCTGTGTAATGCTTGCTGTCCTGGAACTCACTCTTTAGATGAGGCTGGCCTCCAACTCAGAGATCCATCTGCCTCTGCCTCCCTAGTGCTGGGATTAAATGGTTTATCACCCATTTCATGAATACTAAAACTTCCTTTCTTTCCACAAACCTAAACATCCCTTCTTCTTGTCTATGTTCTCCTAAAGATTCCTATCCCCTGTTTTTTTGCTCACAGGTCTACATGGTGCATCCTTCTTAAACCTATTGTTCTAGAAGGTAGTAATGTGTGAATATATGCTTATAGGAATGTATGACATAATTATATACCCTGCCTTAGCAGTATTTTACATATTCTTTAATGAAGAATAGAACCAAGAAGGACAAAGCAGAATGATTTATCTTCATGTATGCTTGTTGTATGCACTAAACTTCTTAGAAATATTTATATATTCTCTAACATGCTGGACATGGAGTTTTAAACTAGCTTTTGACTTCCTTAAAAAATGATGTTATACAGAAGCCCACATGGCGACCTGAGTTTTACCTTTCTATCTGGCTCCCCACTTTCCTGAGCATACTTTTATCCATTAGAACAGGTGGCTTGTGCAATTTTATATATGATATTGAAGAATTACTTCTTTTCTATTATTTTGAACTAAATTAAATATTTTGTTTTACTACAGTAGAAATAATAGCCGTATTGGGTACCTTTGTGGTATTATAACAAAAATGTCTGAGATAGCTAACTCACAAAGAGAAAAGGTAGCTCACAGTTTAAGTAGTTTAAGTCTAATGCTGGGTTACCCCAATTGCCTGGTGTCAGGTGACGTGGTGGATGATCATAGAGTATAGAAGCAAATATGAGCAGAGAGAAAGGAGATAGGTATGTCTATGTTTGCTCTTTTCATACTGATTGTCTTTGGAGAAGACATGGAGTCAAGGAGTCATGTGAAAACTCCCAGGCAGTTGCACATAATTGCCCTACACCTTCAATAATCTAAGGAACTCAACTAGGCTTCAACTAAACAAAGCTCCACCATAAAATAATGCCACCTGGAGACAAAAACTTTAACCACAATGGGTCCTTGGGGGACAATATTTAGACAACACCTAAATTACAGCAGTGGTACACAGTAAGCGGTTAATGAATGTTTTGTCCTCTGAATAAGTGATGCTTTCTCCCCTTATACCAATGTTGTGAGTACTTCTTTATGATATTCTTGTACCCCTCTCTGTTACAGACACGAAGTGAAGCTGCCATGACGGTCCTTAGTGGCCATGTCGTAGTCTGCATCTTTGGGGATGTCAGCTCAGCCCTCATTGGCCTCCGGAACCTGGTGATGCCGCTTCGTGCTAGCAACTTTCACTATCATGAGCTCAAACACATTGTGTTTGTGGGCTCCATTGAGTACCTCAAGCGGGAGTGGGAAACACTGCACAACTTCCCCAAAGTGTCCATATTGCCTGTAAGTCACATCACACCATTTGATGTCCAGTTCTTCATCTTTACATTCACAAGAGGAAGTCCCAGGTGACTCTAATTGTTGAAGCCTTGATCTTGTCTCTGCTCCTTTATGTGGCTACAGGCCTGAGGATGTAGCAGTCATTCCCCTGTGTACTGCTAAGGAAGTAAAACCCTGAGAGGCCTTATTAAAATAATTTGCAGCCAAGTGCAGCCCCTTGTCAGGGGTGACATTGAGCTACCTTCACATGCATAAACTATTGTACCACTGTCTAAACTCTTTACTGGGTGAAATTTAGAATGTTGCTCTATTTTGATATACACACCAAGAATTCACTCATAAAATTATTGTTGGCATTTTAATTTGACATGGCTAATAACTTAGAGAAACACAGATCTGTCCCATCTTCCATCTGACATTGGCCAAAAAAATAAGTAAATAAATAAATAAATAAAGAGCAGATTTATCTCTGCTGTATGGAATTCCACATCTCCTTTCTGGCCAGTCTGTATTTGTTCTTTGTCTAGAAACCCAGACGTGTTTTCCATGGCTTTGTGCGTTTGTGTATACATGTAAAAACATGTACATATAGGTGCTTATTGGTTATAAAGATCACTAGGACACCAATCTATAGAAGACAATTTGGGACTCCATAATTTAGTGTGAAGAAAAAGGATCAGTGATTTAAAAGTCAAATGGCTAGCAACTTTCTAATTATAATATATTCTCCACAAAATTTCAGACTTAAAGAATATTAATTCTTTTCAAAGTTTAATGTGGTTGTCTATGTCAGAAATCCAGGAAAATATTACCTATCCTTCAACTATTTTTATTATCAAATCATACCTAAAATCAAGGGATATGCAGCCCCTTAGCTGTCAAGAGGTCTGTTTTCCCCTACTTTTTAATCAGCTTGCAGAAGAGCAGAAAGACAGCCACAAGAGCCAAGCAATATAATATAGTAAAGGATATATAAGGGGCTATCTACAGCCACCACCCTTGTGTGCACTATGTATCTCCCATAATGCCTCGTCTAACAAAGTCTCCTCAATGCAAATAAAAAAAACACTACACAGATTCTTTTTGGATAAAGGACTAAACCCTGACTGCTTTAATGTATACATGTAGTTAAAGATGATCACCTATTACAACTCATTCATTAAAGAAGCATATCTGTATATCTGTTGCTAAATTCAGGAATATGACCAATCAACTTGATCATACGTTTCTGTGGTAATCACTATCTTATATGTGCTATTCCACATGACCCCTTTACCTCTGAAGGTATCTCTGCAAAAAGTGAACTAATTTGCTAGGTGCACAGGTAGATGTTTAGGTAGGAAGGGCTAGTAGCATGACTTTTGGTATTGTGTGTGTTTGTGTGTGGTGTGTGTGTGTGTGTGTGTGTGTGTTTCCTTCTGTGTGACCCCATTCACATTTCCTCACCTGCCTCTACAAGTCAGGATGAGTCTTATATTTGTAGAGCCTTTATAAATCCCCTCAAATTTAGCACACTTAAGCACAGCAGGTTTGTACATTATAAGCCTTAACCCCTGTCGTCCTTGTTTAAACTGTGTCATTCATATAAAGGCATCTGAGAGAAACAAAAGCTTTCTTGTATGACTTTGGTATTTCTTGTGGCTTGAAATCTTATGCCTACAACTGGACATGAGCTTCTTTAGATCACAATTACTGCTGGCTTTCCTACAAGGTGAAAATTAAAAGAACGTGGACATCAACAGCTGTTGTTTATACACTGGCAATGTGATACAGAAAGTTGGTCACACTTAATTTCATACCAAGCTATCATAGAAGATGGTGTTTTTCTCCTTCTCCCAAGACACCACTCTAGCACCTACTCCAGCCTATGGCCTCAAATGCCCTTTCTCTGAGGCTCAACTTTATAACAATATTTAGGAGCCCTAGAATAGAATCATGACTTCCACTGAGTCATAAAGAGGAGCTGAAGGGCTCCATAGTTATCCAGATTCTATTTTCCCACCCCCATCTAGTGCTGGGAATGAGGGGAGATGTATACAGCAGCTGGCAAACACTTTGTCACTGCAGGCTGACACTGAAGGCAACTTGGGTATCCATATACAGAAGGGTAAACTTAAATCCATCTAGAGGATCAGGGATGCTTTTGACTGCATGGGACCCCCAAAATAATGCTGGGTGGCTGCTGGGGGGCTCTGACAGGACATGGCCCAGTGTCGAGAGTGCTCATCCAGTCCATCAAATCTACCCTTACACCCCGTCATTAACCTTGGATCTACAAAGGTTTTCCTACTGTCTCACATTGTTATGGGATTTTTAAAAACTCTGTTTACTGGCTTATTTATTTTTAATTGCACTGGTAATATACAAATCTGTTCTTGTTATAAAATATTCAAACAATATCAGAGTATATAAAGTCAAAAGCAAACTTTCCACTCCATCCTTTCCTCTCCCAGAGGTAATTACTGTTATTAGTTTAGTGTATAGTTTTTCCCGAGTTTTCTTTTTGAATTTACATATATTTATAAATATATAATTTTGACTTCAAGTAGCTTCATTTATTCCAAATAAATGGAGTTATACTTTTAAAATTGTTCAAGATACCCAAGTTCCCACCACTTACTAATCCCTTTATCTTGGTGCTTATTCCAATTTAGTGAGTTCATGGAAGGCTAGCTCGGGCTGTGCCAATAGTACACTTCCTCTATTGTATACATGTCCCAGAATATATTTAACTATGCTCATGTTGTTGGATCATTGTGTCCTTTCCTTGGCATTTTTTTCTTACTAAACATTATGCAATAAAATTTTATGGCCCGAGGCTTGCCCCTTTTCCTTTCCCCAAACAAAATACACACCGATTCCACTGGCTCCCCCAGCCTCCCGATTGAGCAGAGCCATGAGCCCCCACCTCATCATACCCTGCTTTGTGGATTTCCCCATGGCTACTTTGGAAATTCTAGTTGGATACACTGTCTGTTGCCAGAGACAGAAGTGACCTGCTATTAAATAAACAGGCATTTGAAACCACCCCCTCGTTATGTTCTGAAAGGCAGAGGTTGCCACAGGACAGTTACTTAAATCAAGACAATTTCCAGGCAGGAGGAAGATGTAGACCGTGGCATTATTCGTCTCGCGTTTGTTAGTAATAGCTTGATTGAGTATTGAGAACTGGCCTGAAATGCTGCCATCAGCACCAACTACCCTTTAGATTAGCGTGCAGCCCTTATTCCCTGAAATGTAGTTAGGCCAGCTTAATGTCAAGACATAAAAAAGATACTTGTTAAATAATGTCCCAAAGCTCCTGCTCAATCTTTAATTTGTTTTTATTTTTTCCTCTTTCCCTCTTCTCTCTCTCCCAATCTCTCTCTTTCTCTCTCTCTCTCCTCTCTCTCTCTCTCTCTCCCCACCCCCATGCCAAAGGGTACACCATTAAGTCGGGCTGATTTAAGGGCTGTCAACATCAACCTCTGTGACATGTGCGTTATCCTGTCAGCCAATCAGAATAATATTGATGATACTTCGCTTCAGGACAAGGAATGCATCTTGGCGTCACTCAACATCAAATCTATGCAGTTTGATGACAGCATCGGGGTCTTGCAGGCTAATTCCCAAGGTAAGGACAGCCTGTAATACTTCTCTGCTGTGCCTATGGGGGACAGGGGCTGGCAAGAGGGATATCCTTCACTCGGTAATTCAAAGAGTCTCACATCAGCCTGTCTGGCAATGAAACCTGTGGTCTCCACAATGGCTTACAGAGGAGCATCTGTTCTTCCTGCCATCTGGAGATCCAGACCTGAAACCTGATGTATGTCTCCCTCCCCAATTTGTTGCCTTTTGAGGCAATAGAAGTGTCTTTAAATGCCTACCCTCTCTGCCTTTTCAAATAATGGGCTTTATGACCAGGGTCACTGTCTAAAAGCCAGAGCAATGTGTAAATGCCAGCTGTACAATTTCCTTCTCCTTCACTGTGAGTACTTTTCCATGAAGCTGAAAAGGGAATGTTAAGCTTTGCTGTGTTTAGTGTCACATCCAAGACTCTATTCAGCTAAGGGTGGATATCTCTAAAGAGTCGAGATGGTACAGATACTTGAAGTCATATAGCAAGGACTGATGCTTACTGGACTGTACATTTTCCTATGGAAGGCACAGAGGCCTGAAATGGCACATAGCTGCCTTCTCTCTTGGCCTCAATCTTCCCTGTCATTTGCTCTGAGATCCTGGACAGGTGGTTTTTTAAGTAATGATGTCATCTTGTAGTCTTAGGGAAGTGGAACAGCAAGTAACCCCATAATAAATGACCTTGGAAATCAGGATAGAGAAGAGTTGGAGAAGAAACATTTTCTTCTGAGTGACAGCTCTATGTGGGTCATGCAAGGCTTACTGGATGGGCCTGATTGACTGCTGAATCGGGGCTCCCATCATTCCAAGGAGCAAAGGCTATGAGGCCTGCAGCTACTGAGGTAGGAAGCTCCTCATTGGGAGCTCTATGTGTAGGAATTTCTGGAACCTTCACTGGATCATGGAGCTAAGACCTTCATGCTCTGCTGTCTTTGAATCACCCAGCATCAATACCTGTGTCTAGATTCTGCTCAGCATTGCCAGAAAACCAAAAGACTGTAGTACCTGAAAACCCCTCCATTGCAGGTTCTCTTCCTTGCACTGGCTCTCGTGGAGAGCTAGCTGGGGGAAAGAGGTACCCTGAGATGGGATTGGGGAAGTGAAAGAAAAGGAGAGGCCTGAATGCTTCACAGTAGAGCCATGAGCAGCAGTGAGGTTCAAAGCCACTCTCAGGGAAGTGTCTGGAGAATCAGTGACCCTGCTGCTGGGGCCCAGGAGAAGAGGCAGAGACTTCCTTGGGATTCCCAGAAGTTCTAAGCTAAGCTATAACACACCCACTTTGCTGACTTGTTCTTCTCCAACCTTTCTGAGCATTGCATCAGTCCCTAATACTAGCTTCCATTTCTCCGACATAACCCTGCCTCAGGCCTAATTTCAGCCTCTCCATCCCATCATGCTGCCTGATGTTCCAAAATATAAACACTGGTGCAGCCACAGAAAACAAGAACAATGTGCCAAAACCCTAAGAGGCACCCTGAGTTCTGCCAGGCTGTACACACAAGAAACAGAACTTGCCTCCTGCCCAGCTTGCCCAGGGAGCACTGGGGAGAAAAGATGTGGAGAGACAGTGAGCTGACGTTCCTGGGGTTGGATGCAGCTAGCTGGTATGTGGTATCTTCTTCTAAGCCCCTGCTCTTTCATTTGTCTTCCCCACTTTCACCCTGATGTGAGCATCACCTGGGGCAGCTTGTTGGAAATACATCTTCCCATGGCCTACCTTATACTACCTGTCAGATGTGCATTCTAATGAGATCCCTAGGTGACTGGTGCAGGCTGCTCTAAAGCAGTGCATTGAACATGCTGATCAACTCGTTCAAACATGTCTCCTGTCCTGGGGAGGGAAGAGCAAGGGGGGTGGAAAAATTTAGAAGGAACAGTTCTTCCCTTGATTAGAGATGCAGAGAACAGGAGAGGGAAGGAAATGCTCTTTTCTCTGGCCTATCTGTGTCCTCCCAATACAATCAGGACTTCAAGGTCTGCAGACGTGTAATATACACCACCATGTATTACATGTACACTTGAAATAGGAGTGTGTCATTTTCTTTGTCACCCTGTCTTATCCTATCCTGTCATTGGCCTGTCATTGACATATTATTCTCTGGTTCCACTTTGGTATTCCAACAACAATGGCCGGTTGGTGGTTCACAGGACCAAAAACTGGCTCTTCTTCACTGCTCACCTCTAGAGCCCATGCAGTGCACACTTCTTAGAGATCTAGCCATGGGGCAGATAGTTGAAGGTCCCTGCTGTCCCCTACCTCTAAGACCCCTTTAACTAGCTGGCGTGCCCAGTGGCCTCAGATTCTTGCTTCTCCATCCGGGTATTTGGAATAACCACACTCCAAAGGAGGCTGGAGTTACAGGCAACAGAGGCATCATGCTGTTTTTTTTTGCATTCTTGGACAACATATCATATGTGCCCTAAATGTAAACCATAGAGGTTCCTCACACCTGCCAGCCAGTTTCATCATGATGCACTCCATGGTCCTTGATAAAACCCCACAAACACCTTAACTTGTGCACAAGCCATGTTTTGATTCTCCCAGAACCCATCTGGGTCCATAAATGTGGACTGAGGACAGCTGCACTGCTCTTGTGGTGGAGTGCTTATGTGACCATGTGGGAAGTTGCTCTAACATGCTACAATTGAACAGGAGGGGGGTCCATTAGCACTGAGAAGATCCAGCCACCACGGGTAGGATGCGCGTCTGTGTCTGTGCACTTGCCAGGGCATGTGATTGGGACTCCTCTTTTTTTTCCCCCTTTGCTTCTCTTCATCTTCCTCTTTAGTGTCACTTTTCTAGCCCACATGGTGTCAGAACTGACCCAGCCTAGGGATTCTGGACCAGACACTTTCAGAAAAGAGAGGAGATGTGATGGCTGCTTGTCAAAAACAATTACAGCCAAAGGTGGCGTGTTCCATGTGGGCCGGTATATCCGATGTGACATTTGGGTCTATGAGATGCAGTTTTAATATACAGCAGGCAAAACTGCACTGACAGTCACATAAAGCAGGTGAAGCTGCTTCTTGCTGGTCAGCAAACATCAGCTCGGAGCCACTTTACAGCTCTTTACCAGCGACTAAGTGCCTTTATTTGCAGAGTGCCTGTCATTTCCCTTTGGCTGGAGAGCTGGTATATTATTTAGCACGCATTTATCTGGGGAAAACACTTCCATTTAAATCAGCTGGTACAATAGTGCCTCTTTGCCAGCCCGTTTCCCTGTGGTGCTGAAGGACGAGAAGGAAGTCTGATCTTGGGAAGAGTCAGGGTTCATTCCCATGGAGCCTCTGAGATCAGCACCTAAAATGAGAGATGGGATGGAGTTGCTCTTTTGTTGTTGTTGTTTTGTGATTTTAAATATAAAAATGTGAAATGAGCATCTTGCACCTTATTTTCTCTTTCGGTCAAGGCTTCTCTTAGGGAAAAGAAAGGAACACAGGCGTGTCCCCCGTGCACCAGGCACTCTAAAGGACAGCAGTGGCTTGGATTCAGCCTCTTACCAGTAGCAAGGAACTCAGGGAATGGAGGATAATGACAATACAGAGCAAAGAGGACCAGGTTAGCAGGAGAAGGACCCAGAGAGGGGCCTTATTTCATCTATTCACACTTTTTTATAAGTCCTCCTAATACAGGCGACAGCTGCATGCACGTTGAATGCACATGGCTGTTGAGCCCCTGAGATGGGCCTGGTGTCCTTGTAGTGGAGGAAGAGAATTTTCCCTTTTCTTAACTTTTACAGTTACATTTCAGTAGCATCAGCTGCTCCTCTCATCGCTAGGACAAGGTATCTGACAGGAAGCAAGTGAAAGAAGGAACAGTTTGCTCTGGCTCATAGTTCACAGGGAGATATTTCATCGTGGCCTGGAAAGCACGGTGGCAGGAATAGGAGACCAGTTGGTCACATGGCACCTATAGTGCAGAAGCAGAGTGAACTGGAAGTGGGATCAAGCTATGAAACTTCACGGTCTGCCCCTAGTGATCTTCTCCCAGCAAAGCTAATGGTTCCACAGTCTTCTCAAGTACTGTCACCATCACGGACAAGTTTGTATACACCTGTGCCTAAGAGGGGTAGGGCATTCACCCCCAAACTGTGAGAAAAGGTTCTCTGTGCCTCCTGGCTCCATAACTGCACTTCTGACTGTGAGGAGATAACTTTTTTGCCTGGCTAAGAGTTTTGATTTGGGGACATCATCCAAGATTTGTCAGACCAGGACAAGAATAAATCTGTCTTTGAAAGATACAGGTTGACCGTGGCTAAAGGTGGGAGGTTATGCAGGCATGAGTGATGGAAAAGCATTCTTCGGAAATGGGTTGCACCTCCCTGTGCAGCTTTGTGGTGTCTGAGTGAAGCAAGGCAGACCTGGAGGCAGATGTGAAGTATAGGAGAAATGGTTGCTGAGGACAGTGGATGAAAGCAGTGGATGGGTAAGGAGCTGGGAGTGGGTTTTGAGGTTGGCTACTAGATGATGGCCTTGCAATTAAGGAAGAAGATGTGACCAATAAGGATATGTGAGTTGGGGAAGAAGGCAAAGAATTTAGTCCTGATCACTTTGAACCAACTGTGAGGACCACGAGGAACCATGACAATGTCTAGCCCAGCCTGCAACATTAATTCATTAGTGCTGATGTGAAGAGCAGAAGGTGCTTCAGCTCTGGATGGAGGCTCATAAGGAGCAAAAGACTCCATTCTTTGATAGGATACAGATGCTCTTTCACTTGTACTGGGGTCATATCCCAGTAGACCCATCAGGATTGAAATAGCATGCCACAGGCCATGGAGATTGCTCCTCTGGTTAAAAAAAAACCAGTCACAGCAGAAATCCAGTGACTGGAATTTGATCCAGAACCTACTTAAAAAGCTGGATGCAAAGGTACATGTCCATGATCCCAACACTCCAATGGCAATACAGGAGGCAGAGATGGGAGAAGCAGCTAGAAGTTCATGGTCCAGCTAGCCTGAAGTATACTTCTGCCGCAGATTGTTGGTCCCTCCTTTCTTTGCATATTTTAGGATCATACTAGCCTTCTCAGGACTTGAAAAAACTCAAGAGAGGAAGAAGAGGCAGGGGGTAGTGTGGGAATCTTTTGCCCACAGGCTTCACTTGCCAACCTAGCCTCTGTCACCATTTCTAACTGAGAAGTACAGGTGTTAGTTATCCAGCATATAGCTTCGGGGGCTGACACAGCTAAAATCCAACATTGCCTTGATGTATATTCCAAAGTCGGCAGGACCCTGTTCTTGAGGCAAGCTGAGTCTCTCTATAGAAAGGAATTTCTTTGTATTTCAATACCCAGGCTATGTTGGTATGTTAGTTTTAAAGGGTCTTCTTTGCTCTCTCCCTGATGTAGGCCTTGCATTTGTGTAATTCATACTTCATGTCCTAGATGTGTCTGCCCAATTCCACAAGCATGTGCCAAGCACCTGTGTGTACCCAGACTGTGTGGTAGGCATTGTTTGTGAGATAGAAAACATGAAACCCATTCCTAGTCTGGATCCTCCCTATACAAATATAGGTTGTAGCAAAAAGCAGAATCTGCAAGGATGTTTCTTCCCTACCATTCTAACTGAGGTCTGTGATGCTAGTCAGCCACACAGGCTTGCAGAGTAGTGCAGGGCTGGGGGAAGGAAGCAGTGTTGGGAGGGTTGGATTTTAGACATGCTTCCAGGGGAAGCTGAAAACTGGTGTGGGAAATGACCTCTGATTCAGGAGTGCACACCAGCAATAAGGCCTCTTGTACTCTAGAAAGGATGGGGAGACTTGGAGAGAAGAAGTGGGGATAGTGGAAGAGCAGGGTTTGAGCACCACCTTAGAGAGAGGAAGCCAAGAACATTGTGGTTGGAGCTGAGGAGTCATAAGCTAAGGCCAGATGCCCAACAAGCAGGAAAGTGGCATAAAAATCAAACAACAGATGCTAATTTTCCACTTTCTATGATTTTGTTGTTGTTGTTTTGTTTTTGAGTTAGAGACTCATGTATCCCAGGCTGGCCTGAAACTCACTATGCAGCTGAAAATGACCTTGATCTCCAGCTTCTCTCACACATACTCATGTGCATGCACGAATGCGCGCATGTGCACATTCACTCTCTTACACACTCACGCATGCGTGCACACACATTTCCCCAGCCTTCTATTATCTGAAGCAGCAGTGACTTTTCCACTTTTCCCTTTGGGAGATATGTTGTGGATTAAGACCTTTAACTCACTGGACAACAAATGCAGGCTTCTTGAGAACTTTTCCAAGCTGGAACTGAGGGACAGAACTCACAGGAAGGAATCCAATCTGGGTGTCGGAATGTTTGTTTGCAAGCTACCACCAAGGAGATGCTGCTAGATTAGTTTTGCTGGTGAAAGGATAATTTATTGGAAGCAGGGATCATTACACCCTAGTCCACAGAAGTATTTATCAAAAGCCATGACAAGTTGAAGTGGGGAAAGGGACAAACAAAAGAATTGTGTGGAAAGGACAGCCAGAATGAGGAATGCCTGAACGAGCCATTTACCAGTGCAGGTTGAGATGAGCAGGTTAAAAGGCCTGTTGCATCTTGTGTTCCTTTGCACAAAGATCAGGACCAACAGCCAATAGTAAAAGGACTAGGTTTTCCCCCTAAATAACGAAGTCATCCCCAGGAAACAGATCAGGATCTGCAGAGATTGAGAACATTCATTCTATCATTGTTTACTAACGGAACATCACTGGCCACCATGATCTCTGTGATGAGGGGCAGATTGAATGGGATGAGCCCAGTGGTCCTTTTTAACTGAGCATCTCTGGAATTTTCTTGGTTTTTTTTATTACACAGAGTTCTGCATTTTATAGGTTCTGGAGGCTTGCTCCAGAGGGAGAGCTGTTGTGTTTGGCAGGACTGGGGTCATGGGTCTCTTAGTGGAAGTATTCACATCCTTCCTGAACAGTGCTGGCTTTATGTCTAAAGACACAGTGTGGCCAGTGCTGGGTGAGCATCTACACATCTGGTGTTTCCATTAGAGTGACAGACCACCCCATCCCCAACTCCCATGTCACTCTTCAACATCTGCCCTTCCTACTTTCTGCTCTCCTCCTCCTCTGAGCCTGGCTTCTTGCACACACAGACTACAGACACACCTATGCACGTTTCCTCCTGCCCTGCTTCCCTCTGAAATCAGAGAAGCATTTTTTCAGCTGCTCCTGTATAGCATTTCATTACCACAATATTCTCTCTCAATTCTAAAATGGCAGTGGGGGAACGCCATTTCTCTTTATGCCTACTGAACGAAGAAAGCTCAGCACTAAAATATTTTCCTTCCGTTGTAACTGAAATGGCTGTTGGCTTCCATCCCAAAAACCAGAAAGACAATTCTACTTAACTGTTTAGAGATTTATACATACCACACTGGAGTAGCCTCTAGGTAGTAACTTTAGATACCCAGCCCAATAATTTTCTTTTATTGGCTTGTGATTTAGATCCTATTTGGAATCCTCCATAATAAGAGTAGTACATTTCATTAAAAAAGCTTACTAAACAATAAAGGAAAGTCTGGCTTAGGGCTCTGAGAGGGTCTCAAGTACAGAGAGGGGCCTGTGCTGTTACATTTCTTCTGCAGACTTCACAAGATGAATCTCAGCCTACTAGTGCCGATGTGTTTGGTGAAGCAGCAGTTGCAGCGATTCTGTAAATGGCTTCAAGTTAGGAGAGTTTTCCTACACAGCAATTTTGCCACATGAAAGAACCTCTTAGGACCACCATTTGCTGTTCTGATGACACATTCCTAATTAAGAAGCAAGGATTGACAAGAGTCATTGCAACATGAGATTGAAGAGATCTGCCTTCTTTCTGACCCATACTGATGCCTTCCAAACATGGAGGGTTGCAGAGACAGAGAGACAGAAAGAGAGAAGGGGAGGGAGGGAGGGAGACAGAGAGAGAGAAAGGGAGGAGGGAGAGGGGAAAAATAGGAGAGAGAGAGAGAGAGAGAGAGAGAGAGAGAGAGAGAGAGAGAGAGAGAGAGAGAGAGAGAGTGTGAGCATGCAGGTATACATACTCACACCTATTAGGGGCTTGTGTGGAGATCAGAGGTAGACATCAATTATCTTTCTGAATTTTTCTTCCTCTCTGATTTTGAGCCATGGTCTTTTGTTGAACCCAGAGTTTACACCTGGGATTGTTTGTTTGTTGTCTCTTTGCTTGTCAATTTTTAACATGGTTGCAGTGGATCTGAATTCAGGTCTTCCTGCTTGTGCTTTAAGTATGTTACCAATGGAACCTTCTCCCCCACTCCAGCATTTTTTCTTTGGGAGGTAAAAATGGAAAAATGAAGTAAAAAAAAAAAGAAATTAAAGCTCTTCCTTCCAGCTACATATGGAGCAGTTGACATCTCCATGCAGACTCTAACCAGCCTGAGGCAACACAGAGAAAGAAAATCTTAGCTTTGGAGGCAGAAAGCAGATGTGGTATAGTGTCTGGAATGGACTCAACTCATCACCTAAATATCAGACTGTCACCTGTTAGGTGACTCCTCTAAATGTGTGTGCCTCATCATGTCTCTTTTAAAAATTGTAATGTCTTTCTAGCTTATCCAGGTGAGCCACGACTCCCACTTTCACATATGTGATATAATCTCCCTGGAAACCTGCTGAGGCAGAGATTACATTCTCCATTTTAAGGACAAGAAAATGAGGCTCAGAAAATTAAGCATCTATTCCAACATCTGAGTTAGTCAAGAACACATGGAGCTGGCCCCCAGACAGTCCGATTGTAAAGAAGGTGTTTTTCCAACCACACCAACCTGCTCCAATTAAGACAGTGTTAACTGTGTTCTGATGAGAAAGGACCTTGACTCTGTGGGTCTACTTTTAGGGGTTACCCTTGGGGATAAACATTCCAGGAAAGAAAGCCCCCAAAAAGAGCCTGCCTTACCCCTAAATTACCTTTGTGCCCAAAGGGCTGAAGTTTATCTTGAAGTGCTTTTGTCTCAGTGAGTCATTTGTAGGGTGGGGGGTCCTTGGCTCTTTCTACTGGGAATCCTTTAGATTGAGTCTTTTGCTCCAACCAACTGTGCAGAAAACAGAGTAGGAGGAAATGTGAAACATTATGCTGTCTTTCTTCATGAACAATAGATTTGTCTGAGCTGGTTTTTCCCTATTAATGTGGATTGAATGATCTGTGAAGTTGACTTAATGAAGTGATTGTTATGCAAACACGAAGGCCTGAGTTTGATCCTGACCTCTGTGAAATAGACAGATGCGGTGGAATGCATTTGTACACACAGTGCTGGGAGGCAGAGAAAAGTGGGTCCCTGAGGCTCACTGGAAGGCTAGCTAACCCACCCTAGTCAGTGAGCCTCAAGTCAACCAATAGACTCTGCTCAATAAACAAGATATATGATACCTGAAGAAAGACACCAAAGGTTGATCTCTGGACTTCTTACACATGCATATACATACCTGCACACATACAGGCCCACTCCACCAATCAGGAACACATGCATGAATGCACATAACACACTCAATGTGGATTGACTACTGACATGTCAGAAAAAGTATGGAACATTTGAGGCTTAACTTTTGTTTTCTCCTGTAGATAAATGTTCAAAACTATTTCTGTTTCCCAGGTAGAAGAGAAGGTTCAGTAGGAAACATCAGGTTAAAATAAACACAAGCCCCTATTCCCTAAAGCCTCCATAAATGTTCTAGATAAATGATTGTATGGAATCCAAGCAAAGTTATAAAGTCAAAAAAGACAGTGGAAGCCTGTCACCCCATGGATTCTGTCTCTTTTCTGCCCCCTTTCTTTATCTCATGTCCCCCATGTCTTTCTCTCTCTTCCTCCTCTCTCTTCCTCCCTCCCTCCTCTTGTCAATGCTCCCCTTTCTCTCCCTCCCTCTCTTTGCCCCATCAATGTAATTCTGGATAAGGGAAGATTGTGGATCAACCAACAGTTCCTTTTCTGATTATCAGTTTCCCTTACACTTGATGTTTTCCCCTTACATTTGAGATTAACTGTTTCTGTCACCGGGAATCTAATGGGATACAGACAGAAGTGATAGAGACATGCACAATAAGCTGTATGGCATCATTTGGATGCACATAGTTAATGATATAGGGTTTGGGACATTCCAGAGCACCCTGTAAAGTTCCTAATGTGAGCCATTTGTAACTTCCTGAGACCTGATTTAATCCACATGGTGAAAATAACATGTGTGCCTCAAGCTAGCAAGAGAGCCTTGCCAACCATCCAATGCACTTTTGCCTCTACCTCTCTTTTTATCAGTGAAAACTCATGTGAAAGTCTCAAAACATCATTTCTTCTTTCCTAAGTGACCCTGCAAAGAAGACATCTAATTTACAAATGACTTTAGAGATTTTTTGATGCTCTTAAAGATATCCATGACCCTGAAATGCTTCAGTTGTATTTTATGGAATGTTCTAGAGACTCCCTACTCCATTTCTAGACCAGTGTATTTATCCCTGACCATCTTGTTACAGGTATCTAGTCAAGATGTTCTACCAGGTATTTTAAGGCCTTGCAGATGTGTGGTGGTGTGGGATGTGTTACAAGATTGCTTTGGGTTGCAATCAGTTTTCATCATGGCATGTATTAGCTATTTTTGGATGAATAACTTTGCTTCAATTCCATCTCTGCCACTGACAAGGCCCAGACAACTGCTTCAATCTCTCCCTGTCTCGTTTTTTTCTCATTCTAGCTGCCTTTGAATCAAGTTGCTCTCAGAATGAAACCAATGTCTGAGCCTTTCTGTCATCCTCACAGTATCTTTAAGTAAATCAGGGAAGTTTCTCTTTTGCCAAGATGCCTCATTTCTATCTGTTGGATCGACTTAGATCAGGTTTCATTTTTGAATTGTCCTTGCTCGTTATTTATTTGGGCTATTGACTGCTGGCCAGATAGCTGGTTATCAAGTAATTTTCCTCACTTTGTGCAGCACCTTTTCATTTGTTCGATGATTTTCCTTACTAAATGGACACATTTTAGTTTAAAATAATTCTACTTACTTATTCTTGCTTTTGTTACCAGGGCTTTGTGTTTTATTTAAAACCAGCAAAGTGCTGCACTCCACCTCGAAGAGGTGTCTCCCAGTCTCTTCTAGGAGGTCCCACTAGAGGTCTTATATCCAAGTCTTTAAATAACTCCAGCTTAATTTTTGTATGGAGTATAGAAAAATGATCCAATTTCATTCTTTGGCAATTGGGAATTCAGTTTTCATTATGTGTTTTATTGAAGAGACTATCTTGCCCCCATGAAGTACTCTTGGTGCCTCATTTACAGGTTACTCAATCATGTATGGGTAGATTTGTTTCTGAATGAGCCTTAGTTACAGAATGTGATCACCTCAAGGATCTGTAAGAAATCTTGAGATGCTCAGCCTGCAACCCAGAACAATATAATCAGTCACCGAGGTACCATGCATCCTAGACACAAAGACCCAACACAAAGTCAGTTTGAGAAGCACTAGTCCAGTCCCTTCCTTTCCCACAGTCACTATTTCCAAATCTCCTATCAGAATTGATGAGCCATGGGAGCTTACTCTCAGAGAACTGGCAGTCTTATGAGAATGATGGCTGGGAAGTTTGGATGGCATGTAACAGACCTCATTAAAATGCAGGTATAATGAGATCTAAACTTTGATTCACAAACTTCCTCATGGTTCCCGGTCCACCCTACACATCCTGATCAAAGAGAGCAAAAGAAAGCAACCAAGGGAATTGCCACTTGGGAGACCCACACAGATGGGCACAAGCAGTTCTTTGCATACCTGATGGGCATAGGAATGAGAAGAATTCTAAAAAGTAGTCAAAGCACATGACTAAGGCAAGCAAGAAGGGGTAAATGATGAGAGCTTCATGGCTGAGGTCTCACACTTAAACCTACTTTTTAAATAGGTCTCTGGGTGGTTCTAAATTCATGGTGACTTTCTTTTTATTGTGATTATGTGGGAGGGCTATTCTACACTGCGGAAGGAAGACATTACTACCACAAGAGTATTTGTCTTCTATTTATTTGCATTTAGGATATTGAGGAATTAAAGGGGGAAAACAACTTTTTGCAAGGAGCATTAATTATATGCCACGCAAGGAAGCAATTGTGTCTATGTTATGAAATATTAAATCAAAATGCCTCCCATTCTCACATGTCCCAGAGATAAATACAGCAGTATTTTGAGGCCCCTCTTGGAGCTGTTTTGCCTGCAAATTTATTGTTTTGTCTCCATTTTCAGAAAGCCCTGTTTTCTGTGAAGTATAGCACTCTAGGTAGTTTTTAAGGCACAAACTCCTCTAGAGTCGTCTACACTGGTAACAACTCTTATGTAGATGGTACACAAGGGATAGGGTTGATCGGCTCCTTTAAGATGACAAATGGGCAGAGAGGGTTATTGTCTTTGATTGCAAGCCTTACATCATCTGTATGTAGGAATAAGAGGGCCATACTTTATCTTTAGCCATTTTATAAATATTTAAGTCTTTATAGTTGCCTAAAGATATTAAAGCATATTTTACAGTAGTCGGAGTATAAATATTATATATAGCACAAGATACCAAAGTCGTTTAATGAATTCATAATTTTCAGTTCACATTTATTGGAATGTGTTTTATGTTCCAAAAATCCCATTTAAAAAATAAGATCTCATTCTGCTCCCAGACAACATACCCAGCATTGGCCAGCATTTGGGGTGGGGCTTCAGTCGTACCATGAGGAAGCTTCCCCTTAAGCTGGAAGACAGGAAGGCAGACCCAAGGAAATATTTTCTCAATCTCTGCGCTTAAAAAATATTCCTCCAATATTCTTTGAGCAAACACCTTCGGCTTATATAGCATCTCAGTGAGCAAAAGGAGGAAAAATAATTTTTTAAAGAAAGTATTCTGATATAGTCCAGGCTGACTTTAAACTATCTTGAATCTCTTGCCTCTGCCACCTAAGCACTGAGCGTTATAGCATGTATACTTGGCTGAAAGAGAAAACTTCTCATAATCATTCTCTCTGGTTTTGGTGGATTGCTTTGGAAGACCTGAAGAGGGAAGAGTCAAGATGAAGTCTGAATTTCTTCTATCCTCCCCTCCCCCAACTGCCTTTGTAAACAAGTAGGGGAACACTGGTCACTGGTCACTAGGACGCAGTGGTGACTCATGGTCTAGATTTGGACAAAGGCTTCCCAACACATTCTGAATAATCCTCTCAAACTTAGAGAGTTCCTGGCAGGTTGTATTTCCTTTGGTTTGGGGGTTTCTGTTTGTTTGTTTAGTTGTTGATTCCTCTTCTACCTTTTCCTTCATGCAAGGGAGTGGCATACAGTATATGACTACATCTCTTTTCAATTTTCCAGGGAAATATAAAGACTTTCCTCTTTAATATTTTACAAAGTTTCTCCAGTTCCCAGCGGGAGTCCATGCTGGGTAATGTTTGCTAATTACCAACAACAAAACTAGACATACAAGGCTGGTAAATTACCTGACCCTTTCCATTTTAATGAGACAACAAGGATTTCACCAAGTGATGTTGTTTCGCTGGTTAATGGTGTCAGCAATGTTGTAATTGTGGGTTGAGACGCATTAGCTGAACAGCCACATGTAGAAAGGGCTT
Organism: Mastomys natalensis; assembly: GCA_021653895.1. NCBI lineage: Eukaryota > Metazoa > Chordata > Mammalia > Rodentia > Muridae > Mastomys > Mastomys natalensis. Next base: position 838,254 of record JAJTUV010000261.1, on the reverse strand, counting down.
TCTCTCAATAAGCCCTTTGGAGACTAACGCCATATTATCATTAAGCCTTTGTCGTTTGCATGTTGCTAATCACTTACTTTATTATCCCTCGTATCCATTGTCTTTCTTTAATTGCTCTTTAAATTAAAATTAAAAATAGTTTGAAAGCCCTCAATGGCTAGAATAGCATCTTGATTATGAAGGTAACATCAGGAACTTCAGGGGCTGGTGATGTATGGCCAGGATTAGGAGAGTCCTACAGCCCGTGTGCTGCTGTGCTTGAAGGCCTCAGGGGCCTGATTGTGGCAGTTTCTCTTTCTTTAGCCTGTACTGTTTGTTTAATAAATGGTTATTTATGCCCCTTTTGGCCATTAGAGAAACTTCTAAAAAAGTACATTCTTTTCATAAGTCTGGGCACTGAGCAAAGGGATAAAACTGAATAGGGAAAAAAGGCTGGGCATGAGAGTTTGTGAAAGCATCGTAGGAGACCCAGCTCCTGTGCTAGTTTAGTCTGTGGGTACATAATTTTAACATTTGGGTTCTCGAAAGAGACTTATGCCTCAGAGCAGACAGGATGTTTGGGGTCCTTCCCATAGATGAAGGAACCAAGGCGATTACCATTGCCACAACTACACCCATGTAGCAGCAAATGAAGATGTTTTGTTAGTGGGATGCATTCAGGACTCCTCAAGGGAGAGGGAACCATGCCCCAAGGCTACTTCTAGGAGATAATATGGTTCTGTGGCTAGGCCTGTAATTTGCCAGCTGCTTGGTTGACACGGTACAAAGTGTGTCTATATGTCAGTATGTTTGTTGATAGACTCTTAAATACTACTTAAAAAACAAACAAACCAACTCCAGTGAGATGTCATTGCTGACTATTGAGTGACCAAACCAAGACTTAAAAACATTCCAATGTTATGCATAACATGGCACTCATACTCGGGAGATTTAGAGTATTGCTTCTGCCTCTTTTTAAAGATGGGAAAATCAAGAATAATCTATGTTTGAATGTCCATATGGGCTCTTTGAGAGTTAGAGGTTGACCTTGGACTAAAATCCATGCTTTTGGTTTTCTCTGTCATATCAATAATCAATTGTTGATGAATTATAAGTAGTTAAGAATAATAAGCAGTTAAAAGAGACTTGGGAAATAGTTTGGTCAATAAAGTACTTGCATACAAGCATAATGACCTGAGTTCAATCCCAAAAACCATGTATAGACGCCAGCCATGGCAGAGATTTTGTAATCCTCGAATTGCAGAATTGGAAACAGTGGATCCCTGGGGCTTGCTGGTTGACTAGCCTAGCTAAATTAGTGAATTCTATGTCAGTGAGAGACCCTGCATCAAATAAAAGAAGGTAGATGGCATCTGGAAGAAAGACACCTGGAATTGACTCATAGACTACATGTATCCATGCACACTCGCATGTGTGCATGCACACACAACCACACAGCACACTCACACACAAGAAGTTAGTATTTGGAAGTACTTACTATAGTGCTGAAAGTTGGCTTATATTACCAACCCATTTACAATCTTCATAGTATATTACTATTCCATTTACAAATGGAGACATTGAGACACAAAAATTAAATTGTCCTAGATCTCAAAACTAAAAACTAAAAGAGGCAAAGCTCAGTTGTCAGTCTGTCATAGCTCATTTCTGATTGTAGGTTGTAGTCAAAGAATAGTTAGTGCTCATACCTTATGCGCATGGGCAGGGTCCCGGAATGGACTCTCAGGATTAAACTAGTACGCATTCATATCTCCTTGTGATAATTGCTATGTGCATGCAGATACACCCCTGTTCTTTCTAGATCCAAAGTGCTAACTATACATTTATCCTTCAATGAAGCCATATATACTGAATATCATTTAACCCTTAAAAGAAAATAAAATTAAATGCTTCATTTAAAGGACTGTTAAAGGCTTGGCACCTTGGTATCTTTCTTGGCCTACTACATTCCTTTTCTCTAGGGCAGTGGTTCTCAATCTTCTCAATGCTATGACCCTTTAATATTGTTCCTCCTATTGTGGTGACCTCCAACCATAAAATTATTGTATTGCTGTTTCATAACTGTAAGTTTGCTATTGTTATGAATTGTAATGTACATATCTGATCTGCAGGATGGTCTTAGGTGACACCTGTGAAAGGGTCATTCGACCCTCAAAGCAGTTCTCAACCCATAGGTTGAGAACTGTCACTCCAGGACCTTTCAGGAGAGCATGACCTTTCAGGGAGAGCTGGTGGAGGGTCATCTGTGATGGGATTCTGCTTTTCTAAGTTATGTGGTCAATCTTTTGGTCATCTGATAAACCAGTCCTTTACAGCTACTTAACTGTCTTTGTATTTAAGATACAGTTGGTTGTTTGAGTTTCCTTGTGTGGTTTTGCTTGGCTATTGGTTCATGCTAAACAAAACAACTGGGGCCCATTTGGTATTTGGTAGTTTTAAATGTAAGAGGACATTTGAACTACAAGACAAATGCTGAGAAGCAAAGCCTACAGCCCTGAGAACGCAAGGGGACTGTTTATAATGAAAAGGTGGATGCATTTCTAGTCAATCTATCACTTTAATGAGCTCTTTGTATTTCTTTGATTAATGTTCACAAAAGGGGGAGAAAAAAATTGATGTAATGGAAACAAAATGCTATATAATCTTGGCAGCAGGCAGGGGCGGATTTCTATGTGTTTTATTAGCACCCACGTCACATCACCCTCTTGCAAATGTATATGTCTGCATGTTCCCTGACATAGCAATCCTCCAGTTTACTGGAAATACAATCTGTCATGAAAGATGAGACCTTATGTTAATAGCCAGACATTCTTTGTACCATTATAGTGTCAGTAGGAGGAAGAGCTACCCAGAGTAGGAGTAGAGACTAATAATGGTGAAAAGTCAGGCCTGGTTCCTGCCATCTATCCACTAGACAGATGACAATCAAGAGAAGTTGATGGAAGACATTTAACCATGTACAAGCATAAGCATGTAGTAAGTACTATACGATTAGTAGCAATCCATGTACTTTAAATAAGGGCAGGAAAGGCATGGTGGAATTCAGAAGACAGCCATGTGAAGCAACTCAATGCATGGGCAGAACGTCTCTAAGACTTCCTAGAGGAAGTGGCTGAAAAGCTGGTTGGAAATGAAATGGAGGGGACAACAGTGTTGAAGTGGGTAAGCTACGTAGGAGCAAGGCCAGGAGTTATAACATGCCACTCATCCCTGGAAAACAGCTTTAGCTGGCCATTACTGCCTTAGTGTACATGAAATATGGTGGCTTATCATGAACTTCTTACTGCCAAAGAGGACTTGGCATGAGCACCCCATGGCCTCTGCTCTGAGAGTTGGTGGTGCCTACAAAATAGCAAGATGTTGAGCAACAGTGGCCTGAGAACCTGGAACCTCCTCGGCTCTTATTTTATTCACCTCAAGTCTCCTGACTCTTGTAGCCTTGGTCTGGCCAGTTCCTTCTTGAAGCTTCAGCCTCTCAAAATTAACTTGTATATCCCATAGAGCAACAGACTGCCATGTTAGCAAAGCTACACTCAGACCGTAAAGGACACACACACACACGGCTTTAAGACTGCAGAGTTCTCTCCGATTTTGGTTAATTTATAATTTAAAAATTGTCTCTCATTACCTAAATGAGGTGTACTTCCTTTTAAACATTCAAGAGCTCATGTAAGTAAAATTTGAGAAGACATGGTGTGCTTACACATTTTCTATGCATATCTGTATGTGTGAATTTATGGATTTCTGTGTGCGCATGTACACCTGTGTGTGTATATGGAAGCCAGAAAGCAACTTCACGCTTCCTCAGGCACTGTCCACTGTTATTCGTTTATTTATTTATTTACTTACTTACTTATTTTTAGATGGAGTTTCTCGCTGGCCTGGACTCTCCAGGAAGGCTAAGCTAGCTAGTTTGTGAGCTCTGGAGATCTACCCATCCCCAGCACTGAGTTCAGAAATGTGTGTCACCACACCCAAGTGTTTTACACAAGTTCTGGGGAGTAGAATCAGTTGTTCTTCCAAGTCAAGCATCTTACTGACTGAGCCATGTCCCTAGCCAAAGATCCCAATGTCACTGCTCAAATATAAGAAATTTGACACATTGTTGTTTCTGTAGATAAAAATACGTTTTAACCTTCAAGAATAGATCATACATTATTTTTTAATGCCCTTGATTGTTTTTCCATAACATATTATTGGGTGAATCCTTAACGCAATTTATTTCTTAAAGCGTGACATGCATGTTGCTTCCTGTTTTGTGTTATTCAGGAACTGCTAAGAAAAAAAAAACAAACAAACAGGATACCATGCAATTAATAGAAGGGAATAATTGCTGTACACATATTGTTTTCAAAGCAAAATAGTTTGGAACAAAGTGCAGATATAATGTTAAGTCCCCTGATTCATACTGTATTGTGAAGTTTCAAAACAAATGAGGAGGAAGTAAAACTAATTAATAGATAAACAGTAGGTAATCATATGATGCCATGCTTGCATAAATGAAATTACCTAACTGGGTAGATATTAGACTTTCCCCCAAATCTGTGGTTTTAATTGTTTTTGAATAGTGTCTAATTTGTCCTGCTTCCCTCCCTCTCTCCTACTTTCTTCCCTTTTGTCCCCCTTCCTTCCTTTCTCCCTCCATCCATCCATCCCTCCCTTTCTCCCTCCCTTCCAGAAACAAGTATTAGCCTATACATTCTTTAATAAGAGAGAGTTCTTAAAGGGTGACTCTTGACAGTATATTTGTTTTCCCTGTGTGAGATTTCTCTGACTGGTGAATGAATCTTACAAAGAATACTGGGCCTACAGCTTTAGAGAAGGCTCATTTGATTGGTTGGTTTCATTGACTGTGCCTTGAATCAGATCCCAGATGCAAAGTGGAAAAAGGATAAGGCACTTTATGCAGTGGGTAGCATCAGCTCCCCAACATGACAATGAAATACAGTATCTATAAACATCACACCACAAAACAATACCAGTGTGACTTACTGCAAAGAATTAGGACAGGGATACTAACCCAGGTCGTGTCACTGGTCACTCATAAGCATGTGGGAAACTGATTGAAGAAGAAGTCATATGCTTTGCTAGAACAATCTATAACATGGGCTAGAAAGATGAGTCAGTCCAGAGTGCTTTCCGTTCTTTCAGAGGACCCGAGTCTGCTCCTAGCTCACAAATGCCTGTAATTCCAGCTCTAGGAGACCTGATATCCTCTTTGGCTTCTGCATACAGATGGTTTACATGGACAGGCACACATACACATAATTAATAATACACTTTTTATAAAGCATAATCAGTGGCATATGGACCACTTGTTGGGTATTTTCCCCAGTAATTGCACTCATTGGGGCCTTTGAGTGTAATAGAAATCTAACTGTAAATGCTACAAGAGTCACATGTCAGAGCTCAGTTTAAATTTTTATTTTTGCACCACCTGATTAATTTTCCTTGTCTCATTCACCCCAAGGTAGACGACTGAATGCTAGTGAATATTGCAGTCCCAGTTTATAGTTCTCTGGCTATGTACTCTAAGTGTATGTGTGTGTGTGTGCGCGTGCACGTGCGCACACGCACTCGTGCATGTGCACGTGCGATCATAAAGACCTAAGTCATCACATTACCCAGTAGTGACTCTCTACCAGTCATTCTATCCTAGACAGAAAAGATTTCTGGGAATTCTCCAGTCAACCACTTCAGATGAAGAAAATGAGACTCAGGCAGAGACAGAATTGGGTCTAAGATCATGAATCCAGTGACCAGCTGACCTAAGTCAGACAGTGGGTACCTGCTGTCATCTGCTCTCTTCAGCTCCTTCCTCATAGGAGGAGCCCTCTCTATAGCAATTGTTCATGGTGTAGAGATATGGAGATGGGCACATTTGCCCTCCCTCTGGATAGTGGGGAACAGGAATCAGCCAGATCTCTGAGTTTATAAGACCAACAAGAGGGTCTCTGTACTCTGACCTGATCATCAAAGGCCTGTGTTCTTCAACTTTAGGTCATTCTATCTTCCCTTCAAACCTCTGGTAGAAGATGATAAAGGCATTGAAGCCAGGGCCTGGGGTGCTGGGTTTGTGGGTAAATTGTTTACCATGCAAGCATGAGTATTAAAATTCAGATTCCCAGATTGTACATAGTAAGTGGCCCACCTGTAATCACAGTGCTTAGGGCAAAGTTAGGGGATCATCCAGGCAAACTGGCTAGCTGAAGTAGTCAAGTTGGCAGAATCAGTTAGCTCCAGATTCTTTGAGAGACCTTGCCTTCATAAGTCAATATGAAGAGCAATTGAGGAAGGCACCTAGCATCAACCATTGTCACACTCAAGGGTACACACAAAGGAATATGCAATCTCACACACATGGATAAAATACTGGCATACAATACATATACGCGCATGCACGCAGGCACATTCACATATACACATTCACGCAAGCACACACATGGCTAATTGTGTATTATGTGTATGCCTGCAAACCAGAAAGTGGTCAGTTGGAGTCCCCTTTGGGCAATGTCAGAAGAACTTCTTACCCCAGTAAATGATCTCTTTTTAACTTTTTAAGTTGCATAAATCCTTGACACCAGATTCCAACATTGGAATCCAGATCCAACTTGTAGAAAGTATATTAGTCTATTGCAAGGTTAATGTAAGGTTCTTCTCTTTGACAGGATTTTTCTGGTAGCTTTTCCCAACAATCTCTTTCCCAAACCAACCCTATAGGCATGGGTTATTTCTGCCCATTCAAGTTAGAAAGCAATCATGCCTCTTCAACACGGAATTTTCTTTACTTGGGCTGCTGATAAATTTGTTGGCGTACACACAGCAGAAATGACTGCTGTGGCTATTACTGAAGTTGCTCAGGGGAGCTATTCAGATGCCTCATTTATTGGAGCTTAATAGATTAAAAGTCTAAATTGAGTCTCATGATATAAGCCTAATCAAGTTCTAATCTGCATAATTTTCCATAAGCAGCAATGGGAAATTTGGATAATTGATGTTTCAGCAGCCGCCAATCATGTGTTAAATAGCACTGTTGCATTTACTTATCAAAATATTTTTATTGATCCTCACTTCGTCTGACATTTGGTTTGGGGATTTTTTTTTCCTTGCTGGCATTAACAGGAAATCTAATTCATCTCCTGGATGATGTAACATGAGATGTTTCTCTTGATTTTTAACATGTCTTTATAGATCATTTTTAACGGTGATCTTTCCTTTTACAACTTCATATTGAATACCTGTCTCAGCGAACCTCGATGACTGGGCCTAATTTATTTCCCTAGTTTAGCGTAGCATATGGATTTCTAACCATCATTTATATGCACACAATAAAAGATAATTTGGCTCACCCTTTGAGCCAATTCCTTTATGTTAAATCCATGGGGGTGTTGGAAGCACTTACCTTCACTTCTCCATCTATTCTAGGGGAGGTGATTGATAAGAGTTTCCATCTCCCTCTCTCCCTGGGAAGGCTTGGGGATTTAACTAGGGAAGATTTAGAAAGTACTTTGTGTTTCCCCATGGAAAAGTACTGCAATAAAGTATTTATTATACACACTGAGCTGTGCAGGCTGCTCTACCAAAGCAACTTAAGTCTGACTGCAATGGCTCCCAGTCGTTGTGTGCTATTGCTTAAAAGTGAAAACAATTAAAAAAAAAGTTAGACTGACTTGTCTCTCAAACTTGCCTGCCAGGGGTTGGGAGAGGGGACAGGGATGGAGGGAGAGTGGGAGAGAGATCCTCACATAGCTAGGGCATGGAGCATACAATTGGATTAGTTATTAATGCTTGGAGTCTTAGGTCGAACTATCTGGCTGTGGCTCCCAGATCTGTCACATTCCACTGGGGAAACTCCAGCAACTTCTCCATGCTTTTCAGTACCATTTTCTTTTTCAAAAAGTGATAGCGTTAACAGGTCTCTCAACTCACACAGCTGTGATGAGGAATAAGTGAGGCGGCCATGAAAGTGCCTTTGGCATAGTCTAGTGAACAGTGAGAAGCAAGAGTTGGCTTAGAGGAGCCCCAGGAACTCATGCGGTTCAAATCTGACATCTGCTAACCACATGGGATGCCCTTGAGCGCACTGCCTACCCTCTCTACAGGTCATGGTTAGGCTCAAGCTTTCTTTTCAATAAAACAGTGTTTGTTCAGGGAGGTCTTCAGACCTAGGTTATGAGAACATAATTTCTCCTTCCGCTGAAGTGCTATCTCGGTTTCTTTCCATCATTCTCAGTTACCTTAATCAATATGGCTCTATGTCGCGTCTTCTCGGCCGGCAAGTAAGACACAACACGCCTGGATTCTTCTTTGACAGCTCTTTTATTCCAGGCACAATCTTCATCCATCCAAGGGGCACCACCCAAAACAGCTGAAATGCACTGCTTATATACCCTTCCAAGGGGGCGGGCCAGGCGGCCTGTTCTCTCAGGATTGGTTAGGACCAATATCTCATTAGCATAAGCCCTGTGATTGGTTGGGGCTCATGCCTCATTAGCATAAGCCCTGTGAGCTCATGCCTCATTAGCATAAGCCCTGTGATTGGTTAGGGCTCATGCCTCATTTGCATAAGCCCTCTTGGGAGGGGCTTGAGGCTGACGCATGCGCAGTAGGCTTATACAGGACGCTGTGCCAGCCATGTTGGAAACCGGCGCCGTCTCTTCGGCCACCTACAGCTCTACAGCATTCTTCCATTTGCTTTGAGCCCCATAAGTGTGTAACATTGAGCCTTCGTCCCCTTTTCAGCACATTCAGCCTGCATTGCCCCACAGAGCTCTTTTCTAGTCTTCTCATTTGCCTCTGTCATAGGTAGCTGGACTTTTAGATGCAGCAAAACCAGCATGCATGTATATGACAGGAATCAGAAACTTTTCTTTTTCTTTTACTTTTTCTTTTTTTTCATTCTTATGCTTAGTTTCGCCACTTCGTTTCTTAACTCAAGAAAAATTTTATAGGTTTTAGAGATTATAATTTAATTACAACACTTCTCCCTTGCCTTTCTACCCTCCAAATCCTCCTCCTGTGTATACTTCACTTACCTTCAAATTCATGGCCTTTCAAAAAAATAGTGATATTGTATGCATATGTATATTACACATACACATACATATACATACAAATTCCTAAACATAGCCTGCTCAATTGGCATAATGCTACATGAATGTATGTTTGTAGGGATGACATTGGCACTGGAAACCAATTGGTATTAGAGGTCTTAGAGGGAAGTGTGGAAGAGGGGACAGAAAGAATGGGAAAGCCTGAAAATAAAGAAAGGCTGTGAACATCTCTGCAAAATAAGACAATTGCAGTCCCAGATTCACAGCAGCTACAGATGCCTGTGCTGAGTCTGTTTAAGAATGGACCAAACAGTCAGTTATGGATGGAAGAGGGGCTTGGGGCTCTATGTCCCTATTGATGGACCAGTCAACAGTCAGGCATGGATGGAGGAAGGACTGGGGCTCTAGCTCAATACTGAATTACTGACTTCTGGTAGATCCAATGAGAAGAGGAAACATAGCCTTAGCCATATAACCCCTGATAACCAAACCAAGCTCCAATGGATAGTCTGAATCCAAGAGTTATGCAGGTGGCCCTGATTACACTAAAAGAGTCACAAAATAAACCCAAAAGTCATCAATCCTAGAATGGAATGGAGAAGGATCGGTGACAGATAAGACATGGTACTGGGAAGAGTAATAAAAATCGCATGCATGGAATGGAATAGCCAGATAACAAAATAACTCAGTAAAAATATTTTTAAAAATTTAACAGACTTTGGAAAAAGAAAAAAAAAAAAAAACAAAACAGAATTTGAACCTGTAACTTCCAGCTTGAAGTCTATTTTCATAACTAGTCCCTTTTATTTTCTTTTGTTACGTCAATCCTGTTATACATAAGCTGGATGTTCAACTAAGAAGGAACTTCTCTAGCCTAATATTTTTCCTACTGCCCATGAAATGTGAACATACAGCCCAAGATCATGCCAGTTAAGATGGTGGTTTCTTGATGCTAAGTGAATAACAGATGCATACCAGTCACAGCTGCCACTGAGGACTGGGATTCAGGACAAGGGGGTTTCCCTGGAAGGAGAGGAGATAGTCTGGGGAAGCCATTTCTAACTCCATGGAGAACAGTGCTAACAAATTTTCAAGTATTAGAGCCCAAGCAAACACTTTGGCAAGCCACAAATTCAGCTTGAACCTTTTCTAAATGAGGTTTCTTATTCTAGATCTCTAACACTGACATTCATAATTCTTTCTTTTGGCAAAATGAAGAGCTGGCTCCCATGTTGGAACATTTCCTAGTTTTTCTAGACTATGGCTGAAGGTCCCCTGGTGTATGTGCCACAAGTCCAGGCTTGAACAGACACAGAACACCAGTGTTGTTCTATGTAAAGATGTACGGGGATCCCAAGGATAAAAGGGTGGAGACCTGGACATTGTTGAGATCTGCTTCTTTGTTAACCACGACTTGATGATGACATCCAAACTCATCCTCCTATCTCATTCCTTCAGGTGGAATACACCTGCATTTCTCTTCTCTTCAAGTTTATTTAGGGAGTCTTTGTCACTCCGGCACTTGAGACCATAGTTTCCCATATTAGGGCCCCTAAGGGGGAAAACCAATGTTAATCAAGTCTGATTACTGGTAACACAACTATATGAGATGAAGGGGAAAAAAATCTATACTTTTAAAATTTTGCCCTAGCCCTTTAAAGTGTGAGGGCAGAAAAGCAGCAAAATAGGAGGAGGTATGGTTGGCCTGAAGTTCTCTTGTTAACATTAATATCCTGTTCTGGGGGTCACATGTGAAGGAAAGACAGACCTTCAGTGAAAGAGTATCTGTCTACCCTTTACAGTTGGTCAGTTGCAGATGCTGGTGGACCCAGTCTTGGAGACTGTGGAAGAAATGGAATATGTAAGCCAAGTGTAAGAGGCCCAGGAAACAAGCACCCCATTTCTAAATGAAGGTTTCATGCAAAGGAACTGAAATAATGGAATCTTTAAATAAGATAAAATAGAAGGATGCTTTGGCTTGTCGCAGGCTCCGCAACACAATACAGCTCTCCTAATGCTGTATGGCCTGTATCTCTGCCTGCTTTGTGGGTGCTACTCTTTGAGGAGCACACCCATATTTTCTCAAGTCAGCATGTGATGATGGCTGTCAAAATACAGGCCATGTATTATGCATATAGCATTACCGATGTAAGGTGTTTACTTGTCAAGTTGAAGAAATTCAAAAAACGTCACATCCACTGAATCTGCACAGCTGTCACTTGCAATTTTTCATGCTTTTGAATGCAACTTCTGATGAAAACAGTTTATTTCTTCCCCTTCACTGTTCAAAGGGAAGGAAAGAGCTAACATTTAAAATGCATGCTCCTGGTTATGCGGTTGGCTGAAAACAGACAAATTCCAAAGTTTAGGAGGAAGAACGAACACTAACTCACTGCATGTGAGTTGGTCTATATGAGGAGTAATAATATTACAAAAAAATTAAGTGCAATCAGGGAATAGATATTAAGTAATACTTCTTGTATTTCCTGAGTATCAAGTATAGCACTTGATAGAATATTTATAAAGGAGAAAAGAAAATGAGAAGGCCCCTTATATGTCTCTGGTACTTTGTGCTTATGAAACTTCCAAGGGATATGCAATTATTGAGCACAAAACATCCCCAAATGAATGTGAGCATGAGCCCAGCCTTGTCTCATTGGTGACTGTCTGCAGAATGTGATCCTTTAACTGATTTGGAACTTCAGTTTGGAAATGAATCCAAGTCTCCTTGTACCTTTAAATCTCTCATCCCATGGTAAGCCCATGTAGAGATGAGAAACCAAGGAGTCAGGCATGGTGTTGCACACCTCTGATCCCAGTGCTTAGAAGGCAGAAGTAGGTGGATCTTCCTGAGTTCAAGGTCAGCCTGGTAGATCTAATGAGTTCCAGACTAACCATGGCCACATCTTATCTCTCCAAAAACTGGTTTTTAATTAAATAAGATGAAAACCAGAAAACAACCCAAAACAAATAACAGCACAAGGTTGACAGCTGCAGTTGCTGTGTGCTTCAGTTGGAAAATGATTTTCTAACCAATGCAAGTGTGATACAGAGAACTTCGCTGTCTTTGTGTGTCTTTGCCTGCATCCTCCACTCCGTGGGCTTGGCTGGAGAAAGTCTCACCTTTACTAGACGTGGCATCCCAAATCTTAAATCTTTTTTTTTTTAAATAAATCTCATGATTTCTCAATAGTGCCAGGTTAGTTACCTCAGGAATTCAAGGATAGTTCTAGTATTTAATTCAGAGAGTATTAGCAAGTTACTTTTGTTACTTCAACCTAGTTCGAAGGTGAATGTCCTGGGTGTAGGATCTGCAAGGCAATGAAACAATGTTCTGGGGGAATCAAAAGAGATGTCTTTTGTGCATTTCTTTTTAAAAACTAATGACCAACTGCTGAAAGCCTCTAGGTTGGACTTCCTCACTAAGCAGAAGGAAATGCGATCAGCTGGCTTAAGAGAATAGGCAGAATGAGTTTAGATAGGCTGCAGTAACAACCAAAAAACCCATTTCTGTGGTTTAAAATAGACTGTCATTCTCTTTTACTTAGAATGTTTTATGGATCAGGGCAGCTGTCTGGAGTCATCTCCATAGTGACACATGTCTCCATATTAGGTGTGGTTTGGGAAGGGAAGGACAAGGCAAAGTCATATACCAGAAGTAATGTGTGCTTCCTTGCTTGCTTTTCATTAGCAAGAACATTTTGTATATCATACAGTCCTTTCTACCTAAGGGCAACTAGGCACAGTGCTAACTATTTGACAGGAGAGGGGAAACTGTAAGCAGAATAAACATTGCTATGGTCTGGAGTTTTAGGAAAGTGTCAGAGTAAATTGGAATTGCTTCAAGTGGTTTTTCTCTAATGTCCTAAAAAACAAACAAACAACAAAAAGCTTGCTGAGTTTATCCCTAGTTACTTGGTGACTGGTCAATGCATTGTGTACATTGCATTTTGAGGGGTTTGTATGTATGCTAGACTTTATCAAGTCCAGATTTTCTCCTCCTCTGAATTTCTCCCCACTAGGTTTCACACCTCCTGGAATGGACAGATCATCGCCTGACAACAGCCCAGTGCACGGGATGTTACGCCAGCCGTCTATCACAACCGGGGTCAACATTCCCATCATCACGGAGCTTGGTAGGGGGTCACTGTAGCTCAGTGGGTGGGCGCTCTGTCTTTCAGACCATGGAGAATATAAGCAGATTGGCCTGCTCTTTAGCTTTTAGTCATTGTAGGTTGCTGTGGGACTTGAGGTGGAATAGTGAAGGTGAAGTTTGAGTAGAGAGATACGGCAGATTACTTGAAGGAAAAACTGTTCTATCTTTCTCAAAAGACAAATAGACAGTTTCCTTCCTGCTGGTCCCTGTTTTCAAAGGAGCATGAGAATGGCTTTGAGATTGGGGCATCCATTTGGGAAGGGGCAAGAAAAGAGGTGTGAATTCTTCTTGAAGGCGCCTCTTCTGAGTGTTCTGTTTCAAAGGCTCCTACTGTTGCAAAGCCTCCTCAGAACCTCAAGTCTAAGCCCATCCCACCTGAGAATGGATCCCCTTTGAGAACCGGGTCACATGTCTGTTTGCTCTGCTATATGGCAACCTCATATTGACCCAGTCCTAGTTGAGATTCTCACCAAAGGTCATTTTCAATAAATGACCGAAATATGAATGTGGGGGAAGGTGCAGGGTTTGAATACTATATGTAGCCAATAGAATCCAACTTCTGACATGCCCATGCCATTCTCTGGTAGCCTGTGTGAAGTTAAAAAAAACCTACTGAATGGCTCTTCCCCTGAGACAATACAGACTCACTATTGTCTGGGTGGCTTAGCTTGAGAATGCTGCCTCTGTTTTTCCCTCACTCTTTTCTTCTTTTCTGTACTTTCCTCCACTCCCTTTCCCTGGACCCTTAAATGCTGTATCCAATTAGCTAAGCCGGGCAAGTTGCCTTTGGTATCAGTCAATCAGGAAAAAAAACAGTGGGACGCACATTCTAATGATAACGGAGTTGGGTAAGAAGTGCTTGTCTTCCTTGACATCAGTATTTTCTTTTGTTCTGATCTTGGTGTTTCCAACTCTCATTGGCTCCCCCCACCACCCTGTTCATTTCGCTGGCTGTAACAGAAAGGCTACCCCATGGCACTGCTTTGAATGTGTTTTATTTGTGGCTCTGGTTGGAATCGACTGTCTTGTTCTGGCCTTTCTTAATGATTTTTTTCCCCACACAGCATCAGTAAACCTTTGATCACACCCACCTGACCTGGCAGTAGCTGCCAAAGCATCTCTGCTCTAATTCATTTTTCTGTGGCTCAAGCTTTCTCTCTCTCTCTCTTTTAAATCCCACACGTGCCTGCTCTCCCCTGGCTCCTCCCGGCATTCCTCTTCCAACATGCTGTCAGTTTGACTGACATGTCTTCACAGCTCTTGGAGGAAGTCAAAGGAGAAATATAAAAATTTTAAGATAAGAAGTCCTAGACAGTGCCTTCCCTCCAGCTGTTTATTTTTCTTTATTCTGACTTTATTTGCCTTTTTTCCCCCTACTAGGCCTTCTCTCAGAAGTTCTGTTTCTGAAGCCATAAAAAGCAGCTGGTTCCCAGGGGATCTTTTCTTACTTAAGCCAGATTCCAAGAAGGGTGTAGAACAGGCTGGCAGCCCTACACTCTGACCCCCGCCCTGCTGGCCCAAAGCCCTCCCTGGGAAGTTCACAGTGGATTTATCTCAAAGATAAAGGCCCCTGGTCATGACTGCATTTGTCAGACCCCTCCATGGTTCCCCATGACTTGGTTAATAACCCACGAAGGGCACCCATCAGCAGCAGGTCTCACAACTGGAGATTGATCTTCTAAATAGACACAGCAAAGGGCTTCTCAGCAGAGGCATAGGAGGAGGGATGGGAAGCACTTGCCTTCACAGGACTCACAAATGAAATGAACACTCCATTTTCTTGACCCCCAAATATATTTCAAAATAAGAGAGGAGGCTTTTAACACAGTAATCTTGCTTGTGAGGTGTCTAGAAACGAAGGAATAAATTGTCTACCATGCAGCCCTGCGTTGTTGTTAGACAGAGCTATTTATCTGGACAAATTCACTCAGGTCAAGGAGTATCACACTGTTTTCAACAGTAGGAGAAGTGTCTTTTTCATGTTTAGCATGGTTTGCTAAGAGCCTGGGTTTCTCCATCGTTCTTCTTAGAACCATAGGGCCATAAAAGACCAAGGAAGCTCATGTACCCCAGATGACTGTTTTAAAAATTCACTGAATATCTCTAACACAGATAGCTATAGCAGCTTTCAAAAGCACCCATGCCAAGAATTTCTCTTTTCATTTAGAGTCTGTGTGCTATTAACTGACTTGAATATCCTGATTTTTGATTAGCAGAAAAGGAAAAGCAAAATGGTTGGGGCTCTAAATACAAGGCAGTAATTTGGTTATTAGATCTCCTAACTCTCTTTTGCACCAGATTTTTTTCCCTCCAAGCTTTAGAGTTCAGGCCATTACTTCCTCCTACTCTGAAGGCTAGTTTCTCTAGGAGCCACACCACTCTCCTCATACCAAGCCTCCTCCCACTTCACCCCTGCAAATATTCACCATTTATCACCTGCCCCGAGATGTGTGCTCCATTGAATTGACCCAGCCATATGCCCCTTAAAAGACACAGAGTCAGGGAGGAGAGATGGGCATGGGATAAAGAGCTTGCTGCACAACCATGAGGCCCTGAGTGCTGACTTTCAGCATCCACATCCAAGTTGAGATTGGCAAGGTACATCTTGTAATTCCAGTCCTTGGGAACAGAGATGAAAGGATCCCTGAGGCTTGCTAACCAGGTAGTCTAGCTGAATTGGTGAGCCCAAGATTTAGTTGTGAGACAGACCCTGTCTCAGAAAATACTTTAGAAAGTTATTGAGAAAGACAACTATTGTTACCCTCTACTTTCCACATGCATACACGCATGAACACATACATACATAAACACACAAAGATACAACCAAGGCCAAACACATTTTAAAACTGTACTATACTGCCCTCATCCATCCCAATATTTCCATGATAAAAGCTCCTGACATTTCCATGAGAAAAACTTTGAAACCATTTAACAAGCTATTTTGCAGCTATATTTGTTCACCCGCATTGTAGGTTAATGTCACACATTATGTAATTGTTTATTGGGAATGGTGTACTTTATGACTCATGTACTTGTTTTTCTGGGAAATGGGCATGGGCAACTTGAGCTGTTACCTTTCTAAGACTGGTGATCCCAGAACAATAGGCAAGCATTTCACTGAACCTTGACTCTTGCCTTGACATCTTCTTCCAGTAACCTACATCTTTAGATCACAGAACATCCAGAATTATTTCTTCTACTTGGGGCCACACAAAAGTAGCACTGTCTCCTACCCATCTCCTAATACACTAAGAAGAGACATGGCTCCACTTGGAATGATGGTACAACCACCGTCAACTGCTGCTGTCAACAAATAATAAAGTCATATGCTCGTACATGTGCTCTCTTTTTCTGATTCGGAGAGTAGAAGTACTGTGATTATTACAACATACTTTTAGAATTTCAGAAGACACAATTATAGACTTGGGACTTAGTTTAGTTGATATGGAATGCTTGCTTAACATTAACAAAGCCCTGGCTTCAATCCCTAGCACTTTATAAACTGCCCACACAGTACCACACCCACAGTTCCTATACTGCAAAGATAAAGGGAAGCATCAGAAGTTCACCATAATCTTCCATGACATAATAAGTTTGAAGCAAACCTAGGATATATGAGACACTGTCAAGAAGAGAGAGAAGCAGAGAGAGGGTTTTAAAATCTTTAAAAAATATTTAATTATTTCTCTTATATGTGTATGAGTCTTTGCCTACATATATATATGTTTGTGGCTCATGTGTATGCCGGGTGCCTGCAGGGAACAAAAGAGTATGTTGGATTCTCTGGAACTACAGTTATAGGAGAGCCACTGTGCAGATGCTAGGAAGCCTACACAGGTTCTTTGTAAGAACAGCAAGTGTTCCTAATCACCTTAATCATGAAGCCATCTCTCCGTGCCTGGTTTAGAAGCCTTAATCTTCTTTATTTATAATTCTAGAGGATGGCAGGGGTCCATAACAAAATGGTTTCTTATATTTGACCTACTATGAGAGCAGTGTGTGTGTGTGTGTGTGTGTGTGTGTGTGTGTGTGTGTGTGTGTATTCATTTCCAGAGAAAAAGGAAGGGAAATATGAGAGAAGAAGAAAATGAGACATGGAGACAGCTTGCTTACTGGGCCACTGGTGGAGCTTGTCTTATCGAATCTAGTTTGAACACTAAAGCCTCTTGTGATTGGCTGATCCCAAGCTATTTATTATAAGAATGTGTTATGCCATTTCCACATGGAGTGGGGCTACAGTTCATGCCACACACTTTTAGTCAAATGTGAAGTAGGTATGGAGACAGTTTAGGGTCTATCATAATTTAATTTAACAGAACCACTTGGAGGGTTCATAAGTAAACCTTTAGTGATTCTTAGAGGAGTAGAAAGAGGCTGGATATTTCCATAATGTCATGGATTGCTGGACAGTCAAGATGCCAGCCTCCATTTATCCAGGGCTCAGCATGCCCTGGGTCCTGTGTCAAGAGTCTCTGAGCTACTTCTTGAGAGACTGCAGAACTTTCTTGTTTTACAGTGAGAGCAACTTGGCTGCAGGATCATGAAATGCTTTGTCAAAGAATTTAGTGACAAAACCAGATTGGAGACTTTCACCCACTCTCCTACAACTCACTTGCTGCTGATACAACTGGGACGCAAATGTGACCAAATTTGGAAAAATCACCGCAAAGATTTGCCTCCATTAGAGTCATTCTCCAGGGTGGCAAAAAAGATGGTGTCATTTAAAAATAATTCCACGCCTAGCCTTTCATCCTATTATCATTTATTGTGACTCATGCAATAAACAAAAGGGTTTTTTTTGTTGTTGTTTTAAGGAAAGTTGTCAAGAAAGTCCTTTTAAAAAATTAAAACAATAACTCTAGGAAAGAGAATTAGCTGCAAATAGATTCAGAAAAAGACACAGAAAGGAAACCTCATCAGTTCTTTTCCTAAAACTACCTTAATTATTCCAGAAATCACAAGTGTACCTCTTCCCAACTCCCCACTCTTCCCCCTATTACTTGCTCTGCAAAATTGACCATTTGCGAAGCCAAGATAGGAAGAGAAGTTAATTTATCATTTAATTTTTTATAAGTTAAAGATATCTCATCACTCATTTTATAAATTAAAGCACAACTCATCAGTCTGTGGGTGTATGCAGGAGGAGTCCTTTGGGGGCTCCTCAGATGACAATGAAGGAAGATATCTTGCCCTGGCCATGTCTTCTTCTAGAACACAGAGGAGACAGAACTGTTTAGAAGGGGAAGCAGAGTATGGGGAAATTTGCAGAGAAAGTCAGAAAACAGCAGGAGGCATCCAGGATCCATTCCTATGTGTTGAGTAGGACCCATTGAGCATGGGCCTGAGTTCAGAGAAGAGGCACACAGGTACTACCCAGGCCCATCCTTGGAGCTATCTGTAGGCCCTGCCTGCGGGTAAACTGCTTGCCATTTGCCCTTGCTGCATTTCTGATCCATTGCTTTTCTTTCTGAATAAGTTGCTTTCTTTTCTTTGCGGCTAACCTTACCATCCCAGCATGGCAACTCATGGCTATGTCCCTCTGTTAGAGGACTTGGCTACCAAAAAATGCCCTCGGGTGTTTCTTGGTCATGATTGTAAGACTGTAACAAAGGACTGCTCAACACTATCAACTTGCCAGTCCTTAGCAGTTGCCATGGAACAACCCTGCTTGACCTCATTGCTCTCCAAGTCTTAGAAGTTCAAACAATTCTGTAGGAGCAGGCCATTTGAGTCCCAGTGCTCGCCAACCCTGGGATCCATCAGCAGCTTCCCCATGCTTGTTTCTTTTGCAGTAACTTAAGTGTCTCTAACCCAGTCACTTAACTATCTCTCTGGCTTTACTAACCCATGTGTAGTCTTCAGTGCTAATTCTTATTTTATGCCTCTTCTAGTGAATGACACTAATGTTCAGTTTTTGGACCAAGACGATGACGATGACCCTGACACAGAGCTGTACCTCACACAGCCCTTTGCTTGTGGGACAGCATTTGCCGTCAGCGTCCTGGACTCACTCATGAGCGCGGTGAGTTGTCTGGCTTCTTTCTTTCCATTCATGGGGTGGGATACGTACCCACGGGCTGTCTTCACAATAGAAGACACTGGCAGGAGCTTGAGCTGTGCATGGAAAAGAACAGAAGTTCATGAATATTTCTCTTTAGAAAGGATACCAGTATTTATCAATCACACAAGTCAATATTTATTATAAATTCCTCAGCATGCAAGGAAGACAGGGAAAGCTATGGCCTGGATTGGAGGATAAGAGAGACACCACTTAAGGAAATAAATATTTCATACCAAGATGTGAGACTCTCTCAAGGAAGACAAAGGAAACAGAATGAGGAAGGGACAGGGAAGACATTGGAAACCAGGTTCATGAGTCTTTGGACTTAATACTGAAGAGTGATCTGGTTCAAGTCTGAAGCACTTGCCTTATCTGATAGGTGGGGATGTTTTGGTCAGGCAAGATTGAGGGTGGTGTCCATGCAAGTCTCTCATCTAGCTGGACGGAGGGTAGTTCTGGTAGCGATGCAGGCAGGTTGGTGAGTCTGAGTATTCACTGGTAAAACAGGGAACATTTGGGAATAGCCTGAATGTGAACAGAATGCAGAAAGGACAGTGTGCCAAGGGTGACACCAAAGTACCTGCCTGTCACTAAAAGACTAGACCTTGGATGAGGACCAGGCACAGGGCACTTCCCAGCAGCAGGGCAGAGACAGAATGATGGTAAGGAGGAGCTGTTGATTGAGACATCAAAAGCAGTTGTTTCGCTTAGTAACGTGATGTGCATCAAGTAGTCAAGCCATTTTTCCCCCATTTTGTGACCCTCCAAATAAGTAACAATTAAGAAAGCACTTTCCAGCATAGTGGCAGCATTATTCACTGCAACAGACAACAGCAGGTGTTTAGAACAGGCCACAACAGGTACTGGGAATCCTTCCCAATTGTGTCTTTCTTTACCAGATAGATAGCACTCTTCATTTTGCAATAATCAAATTCACAGTTTGTGAAAATGGGGGTGTGGGATGGATAAAAGCTGACCTTTGCTGAACCCGTGGAACAGGATTTTAGTGAGCAAGTTAAACTACAAACGTAACTCGGAGGTGTTTTCCCATACATATATTCTCACATTGCTAAAGAAGGTCTTTCTCCTGACTGTGTTAAGCAACTTACATGCTAATTATGCATTATTATCCTCTAGTCATTAAAATTAATCCCAAAAGGATTACTGTGTGGGGAAAGAGGAAGACATGAGGCTTTCAGATATGAATTTAGTTTATTCTCTGTGACTGAACATAGTGCAAATATAAGCATATCTTAGTGAAATATCGGAATAATGGTTTTAAAAATAATTATGAAATAACATCACCTATATTAAGGTTGATTGTTGGCTTTTGTAGCCAATAAGAAGAATCAGTGGGCCCAATAGAGGGGTCCTCCTGGTTTTCTGAGATACTGTGACTGACCTTAGAGCTGCTGCTGATGTTGGCTCAGTTTATACAAACTCTTGAGCAGGCTGGAAAGAACAATAAACATACATGATTATATTCAATAAAGCACCAGATTCTCTGTAGGAGGCCAGATCTTGTCTCTTTAGAAATGTCACTTTAATTCTGATCCTAATTTCAGAGATTTTAGAACTCTGATCTTACTGAAATACAAGTAAGCTGTTTATGGGTTTTTGTTCTTTTTCAGAAGAGAAAATACTGTTAAGAGCTTTTTAAAACTCAAATTTATAACATTTGTATTTCTAGGCAGACAGTCAATGTACTCCAGGTAGGATTAGATCCATCATTTATAAAGGGTGTGTCTTTATAAATTACTGAGAATTCTGAAATAGTGAAGCTGTACAACTGAGCAGGCCAAACACTTGTGAAGCCAGTGATAATCTGAAGCTGATGGCACTGAAGCTTCTACACAAAGGGGCATGTGACTGACAGCCTGGAGGTGGGGCATATAACAGTGTGGAATCGGGCATTATCTGCATATGAGTTGTAAGACTGACCATTGAATAGCATCGCTATGGAGTCGATTCTCAGAAACTCAGATGAGAAGTTGAAATGAATTGATTTCTAATCACTGTTTTCAAAGATCATCCATCCTCAATCTCTCTTGATACCAAATTGAAGTGTTTGGGACAAAGTGGCTTGTGCCATACAGGTGTGACAGCTGTAAGCAGTATTTTTACTACATTCCAGCTTAGAGTAAATCATTGCAGGAACTTAGTACTTGTTCCTCACGTTTCTCATTAGCAGCATTAGTGATTGAGGGCCTGGAACTGTGTACCACACTTCAATGACACAATCTGATCTTTCAGACAACAGTATGAAAAAAAAAAAAACAGGTTTAAATATTGGAGCAAGACATATTAACAGACCTGCTGACAGTTGTCTTTTCCTATTATCAATAAAACTCCTAGCCAAATTATTCTAGACCTTGCTCTGTTGTCTTGGATGAAAAAACTCCAGTTGAGGTCTGGCTCAACATACCCAATTAGATCCAGACCCTTTGACAAAAATTTTACCTGTGATTTCTTTGTATTGCATCCCATCCTTCATTTATGAAAAAGAATGTAGATTGGTCAATGACCAGAACCATAGCTAGGAAGAACTAAAATGAGGTTCCTTCAAAGAGCAAGAGCAGAGGTAAGACTCAACTGCACCCTCCATCTACAGGCACCAGCATAACACATACAGATTTTAAGCACATGGAGTAATTGGGACAGTGTGGCGCAGGGTCAAGTAGACCTGACGTTTCTGGATCTGATTCACCACCAGCCCTTGTTTTTCTTCTTTATTGTCATTTGAGACCAAATGTTCATTAAGTGTGACGTGAACAACTCCCTGTGTCCTTGTAGTACTTGGATAAGGACAAAGGAATATGAAAGTCTTTCAACAAGCAGGCATATGTGACAACAAAGCTATAGATTTTTTATTAATGTGCATATATATGTATATATACAACCATGTCTGATTACTCTGCACACGTGTGCACACATACTTTAGAACAGTGATTTTCAAACTATAGGTTGAGAGTCCTTTAGCGGTTGAACAACTCTATCAAAGAGGTTGCATAAGACCATTGGAAAACACAAATATTTAGGTTGTGATCCGTAACAGAAGATAATTACAGTTAGGAAGTAGTAATGAAAATAATTTTATGGTTGGGGTCACTAAAACATGAGGAACTGTAGAAGAGGGTTGTAGTATTAGGTCAAGAACCATTGTTTTAGAGAGATAAGACCCAGGAGCTATTGGATAGATGAATCAGAAGTCTGTAGGAGAGACATTTCTGTGTTTTCATGTCTCATATGAACTGGTCTCTTGGTGTCAGAAATAACTAGATTTGTGTTAGTGAGACTGGAGAATGTGCTCCTCTGAACTATGGATCTGCCCCACCTGCTTTCTATCTATGCTGTGACTTCCTGAGGGGCCAAACCCTGGGTGAGCCTTATGTTTGAGGCTGAATTGTCAGCCCAGGATAAACTGCTGCCATTCTAGAGATGCCAGCTATTTACTGCTTATGACGTATCTCTTATACTCCATCCAAGAGCCCCCATTTCTTCTGCTCACAAGCAGACAGACAGTCCACAGGTGCAGCCAAGGCAGATGGTTTAGCAGCAGTGTTGTGTCTGAGCAGCAAACAGCGGGATGTTGTGCTGGACCCAAGAACATACCTCTTGCTGCTACACCAGGCAAGGCAGATCCAGGAGAAAGTAATTGAAGTAGTTCTCATTGCTCACGAAAGAAAAATACTAAAAATAAAAAAATCCACACCATGAAAACTAGCAAATATAAAAAATGGCAGATATGACATAGAAAATGACAATTTTAGTGCAATTATAGACGAAAGGCAGAGTGCCATTAAAGTTAAGGCAACATTATTAAAAAATGTGTTAATTTTCAGTTAAATTTTCTATAAAAGACCAATTAGTTTAAAAGGCTTGACAGCATTAACTGTGAAACATAAGCTCCAGTAATTATACTTTAAAAAAATAATAAGTAGGAAGAAGAAGATGCTCCAGCAGGGTGGAACTGCATAGGCAGAGGGCCAGCACACATTAGGCTAGGTGGCGCTGCAGACTCGGCTCTTCCTTCTGCAATTGCTCTGCCCTTGTTCCAACCTTTCTAGATTTTGCAGTGTGTCCTTACAAGACCCAAGAGTCACCCATTGCTAGAGGTCAAGGGAACCCCACACATGATTGGAGGCAGCCTTCCCCACGCCCCTTATTAGAGATGAGAACACAGGGACAGAAATAAGAACACAGGGACAGAAAGAGGGGGCTTATTCTAAATTGATTGCATTGGGAGCTGACTGTTCTTTTTTATAAGCTGCAATTCATTGAGTACTGGTTGCATATGGGAAATTACACAAATTCTCTTGTTTAACATGAGTCTATAAATTTGTGGGTTTTTTTTCTCTCCGTTATATGGATGAATGGTCCCAGCCATAGAAAACTTGGGTAACTTTCCATTATCATAGCTATTTGAGTAGCCAAGAAAGAATTAAAGATTATACTATAGAGCATGGTGGGATGGTTTAGAGGCAAATGCACTTGCTGCTAAAATAATGACCTAAGTTTGATTCCTAGGACTCACATAGAGGAGAAAGTAACTTCCCCAAGTTGTTCTCTTCCCTCTACTGGTACACCATAGCACACATCTACATACAAATAAATAACATAAAAAAAATTTAAAAAAGCCATAATCAGGATTCAGCTTACTCTACTACAACGAAAGCCTTCCTGAGAAAGTGTCTTCACAGTGAGAAGAGGCCTCTGAATTCTTCAGACTGCCCAGGTGTCCTGATTGCAGGTACCAAATAAAACTCCAGTTCATCCTCTTTTGCTCCCCAACCCACACAGTGACACAGGATTGGGCAGGATGTCTGTCAACCAATTCTTTCGGTCTACAGGTTTCCTGCAGAAGTCTCTCCTAAGCCATTCAGTACATCTACTTTGGACTTGGTTCATGGTGGGGCATGGGAAATTCTGGAAAGTATGAGGGCACAAGAGACAAAGGTTCATGTATGCACTTCACAGCCTGCAAATTCTCTATGCCAGAATATTCGGTAATCTACAAAGTAATTGTACATTTTCACTACTTTACCTTCTGCAAGGATAGTCTTTAATAGTTAGCATTTGGAATCCTAGTACATTTTGCCCCATGTTACTGAAATAGACCCTTTCTCTTCACAAATCCCTCTATGAAACCCTGTCTCCTTCTTTCAAATTGAACCACTGATGGGCCATTTTGAGACACTGTATTTGAATCACATGTAAATTCAGGCCACTCCAAGGTCTAGGAATTATTGGCTACTTAATAAGTACCAGTGTCTCTGTATAAATCATTTATATACGTTTGAAGTAAAATTCTTACAATTCAACCAAACTGTGTCCTTCCATGTAGACCTTATCTGTGTATTCCAACAGATAACTATTATAGTCATTGTTTAAAATAAACAGATTACAGTTTCATAAAGAGATAGATTGCTACTTTCCTTTTGGAAAATTTAGAATGCACAAGAACATAGAAAAATATTCAAGTGGTCTGTATTCCCAAGACTGAAGAAAAGCATTTAATATTTTGGTATGTGTTTTTTTAGATAGATGTATATATGTATGTATTTTTTATAGATAGATAGGATAGACAGATGGGGATAAATAGATGATAGATCATAGATAAATAGATAGATAATTGATAGACAGATGATAGATAGAACTTCCAGTTTTAAATATTGGTTAATCATTTCTTTTTAGTTAATATTTTGTTGAGAGAATTAAGCATGTTATACTTATTAAATGTCACAACTTGCAAAACTTCCATAGAATTTCCATAGAATTTACTCTCTTTTAGGATATACCACAATCTTACTTTATTGTGGAGTAGTTCAAGATACTTTGCTACAACAACAGCCTTGTCTTAGCTGTCAGTCACTATAATAGATATCTGAAATAATCAACTTAGGAATTGAAAGGTTGATTTCAGCTCACTGTTTTGGAGGGTTCAGCCATTGACTGGTTGGCCTGGCTTCCTTGGACTTTCATTGAGCCAGCTCATTATGGTACATAGTGTAGTGGAGTAAAACTGCTCATCTCATGGCTCTAATGCCTAAAACAGAAAGAGACTAAAATCCCAGAGTGATCTGTAAGGATGTGCTTTCAGTGATGAGAATATTTCCCTCCAGCCCTCACCTGTTAAGGGTTCTGCCACCTTTTAATAGCACCAAGCTGGAGACCATACATGGGCCTTTCGAGTACATTGCAGATAGATCATTTAACACCCAGGGGTTAAGTATTTTGCACATGAATCTTGGAATGTGCAGCAGTGTGTTTATTTGAGGCAAACCCACTGTGTGTTGAGCAGATAGGAACATTTGTGAAGCTCATGATCATCTTTCCTAATTATCTCCCCAGAGCAAGTGTGCTCACACACTCCGATCGTGGGTGTGCAAACGCCATCTCTTATCTGTGGGATTCTGTATTATCATTTTCCCGAGGAGCACCTTTAACTGTGTTTATGTTAGTTTTAAATATGTATATTTTTATTTGTAGGTAGTCATTTAAATATATATTATTTTCTTTTGATAATTTCAGTTTTTATCATTAAAACTTCTTGCTGTATAAAGAACTATCAAAAGAGATGAATAATTTAGCTGTGTTTTTAAAGTAATCATTTTTGATACCTTATTTCCTTTTATAGAATTTAAAATAAATATTTTCACTGTAGAAAACCTATGAAATAAATAAAATGGAAAGTTTTTCAGATCAGGAATTTATTTTTACAAAATACAGGTGTATCTGTCAGTTTGGATCTGTGTTTTTAACATGATTTCTTAATTTTAGTGCATTTTAGGCTCTAAAAAATTTTACCAAAATGTATTCTTATCATACTATATCTTTTCTGGAAACATGTTAATATATGTATAGTATACATTGTATAACTTTTATTATTTATTCAATCATTGTTATACTGATGAAAAAATTTTCTAGATAGCCAGTTTCCCCTGTGGAGATGAGTGATGTTTTCTGGACTGTGTCAGCTAAGCTTCTCTGTAAAAGCCTGGATGGCAGACTTTTCACTTAAGAGCTATAGTCTCAGGCAGGACTGCAGCCTTAGCTGTTGTAGTCCTGAAGTAACTGAAGGTATCACATAAACAAATGAGCGTTTCTGAGTCCCAATAAAAGTTAATTTTAAGAAACCAGTGACAATGGCTATAACCAACCCCACATCTTAATAATTATAGTCACTGAACTATGGATTTGGCATCCCATTCTTGTTGATAGAATTTCTAATCCTAGCCCTAGTGCTCAGAAAAAAGTTTACTGTAAAACTTGAGAGGAAATATAAAGCTCTCTTCAAAAGTCACTTAATGTAATTGTATCCCGTTGTCTTTTGAAGTCCACGTGGAACCTACAGTTAGGTGCAGATCAAACTTAGCTTACTGGGGGAGGGGGTTGACAAGTAGCTTATATTATAAGAAACAGAGCTTTTCTTTTTTTCCCTAAGAGTCTCTTTTTCTGCAGATGACTCTTACTGTGGATTATGCTTTAGAGCAAAATCAATTCTTTCTAAAAGATTTACTCAGTTTTAAAATTATGAGCATGTATGTGACATTGTGTGTGGGCATGCGCATGTGAGTGTACTTGCCTGTAGAGGTGCGAGGGTCAGAACCCAACTTAGGTTCTGAGTAGTAAGTGGTTTTAGCCATTGAACAGCCTGTGCAGCCCCCATGCATGTACCATTATTCATATCCAGAGACTGGTAACAAAGAGATTGGAATTATTTGTTTTATATACTTGCATGGTATTGTCCTCCTAGCTTCTGATCCTGCTCTTGTTGGTTTATTTTTTTCAAAGCATTATTTTTAGACTCATCAGTTCATTAAATATCCTCTTGTTATTTCATTCTTTTATGACCTCATGTTTCATCATGCTTCTCACCTTATGAAAGCATAATTTGAAAAAAAAAACACACCCATTTTAGCATAGCTTTATTCATTATAATGATGTTGTCTTTAATCTGCTTTTATATTTTCAGGCTTATTCATGACACTTTTGCATGTCATAATCTAATATCCCTTAAATTTAAATAGTCTCTATCTAAGTTTTATTTGGATCTTGATCTGCTGCTAGACATTCAACATATTTAGAGCCATAGTTCTCAACCTATAGATTGGGACACCTACAGAGGATGAAAGTCAGATATCCTCCATATTAGACATTTATATTATGATTCATAATAATTGCAAAATTAAGCTATGAAGTAGCAACAAAAATAATTTTATGCTTCATGGTCACCACAACATGAGGAACTGTACTAAAGGGTCATTGCTTTAGGAAGGCTGAGAACCCCTGATTTAGAGGCTCCCCTGAAACACTAGATAGTTGCTATTGTTTTTGTTACATTTTATTCATAGAAAGTTGGAGTTCTTTTGTAAATGTTAGCTATTGTCACTATAGATTGAACTAAGTATATTTTAGAAATTTTCTTAAAATATTTTTGTTGTCCTATTTATTTTGTATAAAATACTAAATTTGGCATTAATTTTGTTTTATACTAGTTCTGAAAATTCTTTGCCATTTTATAGATTCTTTAGCTGATATGTTCAATTATGTTGCATATAACCCCAGCTGTACTTCTTCATCACTATTATAGGTTTTTCTTGATTTTTTGATAATTTTTTATCATCCATCTTTTGGTGTATAGGCTAATATTTAAATGCTCAACTTATTATGTCTAGTGATACTTAAATTTGTAAACACTCAGTTCTGTGTTTAGCTCTAGTTAGTGTTTAATGGTCCCCTCTAAAGAAACACTCAAAACTGATATTTTAAGTATTAATAGCTAGGAAATTTTGGCATCTCTTGTCTTTCTCCTTGTTTCACCAGTTTAAATGTCATTATTTCTCTCTCCACCCTCTATTCATTTTTGATTTATAAAATCCATTTCAATGATATTGTACTAATAGATGATTTTTATGGTGTCATTTTTTTTTTCATAATTAATTTTGACATTTGCACTCAGTTGTTTGGTTTTTCTTGATTGTTTGTTCGTTTGTTTAGTAAAGTTTTATTTTCCCAAATGTACAGCTGATTGAACCTGTTTATGCATGTTCACCAGCAGCTGGGGAGTCTCCGCCCTTTGTGCTTCTGGTGTGAATTACTTGGGCTCTGCGCTTTGAAGCCAGCTTGATGAGGACCACCCTGGCCAAGGAACTGCGAATCTTCAGTCTCTCAGACACCTTAGCTGGATAATAAGCTTAGAGTTGGGAACTTCCCTACAGAGTTCATTGTATGTAGCTTTGTCAAACAAGACGAGGCTCTTTAGCTTGTCCCTAGTTTTGCCTTTGGACCACTTTCTTTTGGCCTCGACACCAGATTTATTTACTGGGTCTTTGGGTTTTTTTGGCCGAATTTCTGTCATCTTTCTTCTTGTCACCCTTGGGTGACACAATGAATCTCAGAGAGTAGTGGCACCACTGCAGTCTCACTAAGATACGGGAAAAAAAGCTGCTTGTTTTTAAGTAACAAGTATGACAACCTTTTGTGCATGCGCATTTGCACATTCGTGTGCCTTCTTGTGTGTGAAGGAGGCTAACAGTCAATATCATTTGTCTTCTATTACTTTTCACCTCAGTTTTTGAGACATAATCTCCAACTGATCCAGGACCTCAAGGATTGCATAAAACTGGCTGGCATGTGAGCTCCCGAGATCCATTTGGTTTTTGTCTTCCCAGTACTAGGATTACAAGCATGCACCAACACTTGCCTTGGTGTGTGGGTGTTGGGAATCTGACCTCACATTCTCATGCTTGTATGGCAGATATCGTATTGACCGAGTTGTCTCTCCAGCCTCATGACAGCATCGGACAGTTCCATGTCTTGATATACCTCTCCAGTATTTTAAAACTAAACCAGCCCCTTTTAAGTTTAAAAAAAATTAAATTGTATTTAAGAAAGCTAGTTTTTGCTTCTGACTATCTTTTAAAAATGAAACAAATGGCAACCCGAGAGGTAGCTCAGCAGCATGAGGTTCACACCACTCATGCAGATGATCTAAGTTCAATTCCTAGCACCCTAGTGAGGCAGCTCCCTCGGACTGCCTGTAAGTCCAGCTCCAGGGCAGCACCCTCTTATGGCCTCGACAGGCACCTGTACTTGTATTCACAAACCCCTCATTGCATACCCCTCACAACAGTAGAACATAAATTAATCTTTAAAGTTTGAAGTGAATAAATTCTTCATTACTCAAAGATCTAGAATCATTCCTATTGTTTTCACAGATTAGATGGACAGGTTCTTAGCCTATGGAATCCTTGTAACAAAGCTATCTTTTCAAACTTAGTTGACATTTCTTTCGTATTTGTTATGGGAGCCTCCATTTACCTAATGTTGTTCCTTCTTTCTTTCTGAGACAGTATTGCCAGTCACTTTCCTTCATCATTTAATAATTTAAATTCATTTATCACTGGGCACAGGGCTTGATATTGCTCTTGTTTCTTTGGTGAAGCCCTGAGTCTGCTTCTTAGGTTCACGTTTCATTTTAGAAGAGTGGTGCTTGTGTAAAGTGTTTTCCTATCTTAGTTGCTTGAATTCCTTACAGGCCTTTAACATATGGGCACTATTGCTTTATCATATCTATTTCTGTCTTCAGCATTTATCAGATGCTGGTTTTTTTTTTTTAGGACAATAAAATATGTCTCCCTATCACTAACTCTATGTGTGTATGTGCATGTGTGTGTGTACATGTGCATGTATGCATGTGTGTGCTTACACACTTTTAAGTTTTATAGCTTACTGCTCCACAGATAAGAATTTAGCCATTACAAACATAATTATTTTTAATCATGTAATTATCTTTTAACCAGTTCTTTTAAGAAGTGTTTTATTAAACTATTGATAGACTATAAAATTCACCCAGGTATACAATTTTATGGGTTTTTAAAGCATATATAAACATCCCCAAGGATCCCTTTTAGAACATACTCATAACTTTCAAGAGAAATCTATCCTCAATTTTCCTTACTACTTTAGTTACTCAGCCCTGAACATCCACTGATATTTAGACCCATCTCCCTAGAATTGCTTTTTCTGGATGCTTTGCATAAAGAGAAACTTATCTTTATGGTTTCATCCATGTTGTATCTTGTATTAGTATTCTATTTCTTTTTCTGCACAGATAATATTGTTTCCATGGTTATAACACTTGGTGATGCATTCACTAGCTGAGTCCATTTTATTTGTTTCCAATCCTTTTGTCTATGGCAAACGATGCCATTATGAATCTCTCTGTCTGGTGTTTTGTTCTGATGTATATTTCATTTCTCCTGGATATAGTTAGAGTTTCTAGGTCCAATGGTAACTCAAAGTTTACCCACTAAGGAACTTCCAGAAAGATTTCCTATGATGTAAGTGCTTCCATTTCTCCACATTCTTATCAGTTCCTACTATTTTTCTATCTCTTGTTTTATCACCACTATCCCTTTGGGTAAAGACAATCTCTTACTATGATTTTGACTTGTGTCACCTTGTGCTACTGATCCTGGACCTCTTTGGTCTTTTGATCACTTGTCAATCTTGTTTTGAGGCCTCATCCTTTTTCTGTTTTTCAAATTTATTGCTTTTTGGCTGTTATGTTATTGGGGTATTTTAAACACTTGGTACTATACCCTTATAAGATACAATATTCTCCAATATTTTTTATTAATTCTACAGAGAATTTTCACTTTCCACATACTCTTCCCCAATGCATAAATTTAAAACGTTACAAGATACAAATTATCAAAGTATCAAGTATCTTGTGTAGCCTATGATTTTGATGTCTTTTTTAAGGTAATCATTAAAGCAAAAATTGAGGATTTACCACTATTATTTCTTCTAAGCACTCTATGGTTTTAGCTTCAATATAAAGGTCTTTGATTCATGTTAAGTTTTGTATATGGTAGGAGGAGTAGGCCCAGCATTTTTCTTCTGCCTGTGGAAATGCTCAGCTGTGGATGCAATACTGTTTATTTAATACATGACTTTTAAATAAAGCTTCTTGATATCCTCATTGAATGTCAATTGACAAAAGGTCTATAGGTTTATTTCTAGATGCTTAATTCTGCTCCATTGGCCTGTGTATGAGATGTCATGGGAGTGTTTGTAGCATATGTTGAAAGCAGAGGTTGGGACTGCTTCAACTTTATTTCTACTTTTTAAAAATTGATTTATATAACATTTATGTCCATATGAAGTTTAGAACTCACTTTCCTATTTTTTCCTAAAGAAAAGGTCTCTGATTTTGATAGGAATGTTCTGGAACTGTATCATGTTTAAGGGTTTTGCTGTTATTCTAATTTATCTTCCAATCCATGAACATGGTATATCTTTCATTTATTTGGATTTCATTTATATCTTTTGTAATTTCATATAGATTTCAGTATACCAGTCCTTGAACTCCTTGAACAAATTTCTTCTTAAGCATTTTCTTTCTTAAGTTTTTCTTGTTTATTGAAAATGCATAGGAAAAAGTTTTGTACATTAGTATGTTGATTTGAACCCTGAAATGTTACTGAACTCTTATTACTTATGATCATTTAAGTGTGTTCCTTGGGACTTTCTTTATACAGTACCATTCCACCTGTAAATGCAGACAACTTCACTCTTTTCCAGTACGAATGCCTCTTTTATTTCTCCAAACTGGCTAGAACCTCCAGTGCAATTTAAGATGAAGTCATGAAAGTGATTCTTTTTGCTCCTAATTATAAGGGAAAACATCTGCCCTATATCTACTTAGTATGTTTTTTTTTCTTTTCACCCATATGTATGTGTATATGTAGGTATACACACATATGTACATATATATATATATATATATATATATATATATATATATAAATGAATTTTAGTCAGTTCTACTCCCCTCTTCTCATTTCTCTGTCCCACTGAAACTCTTTGTCTCAATATTTTCCATGTTCATTCTGTCTGTGGCCCACTCACTTTAATTAGAGTTTCTTGCCTGAGGTTGAGTAGGAGGAAGATTTTTACTAGACCAAGGAAGTTTGGCTGTAGCTACACTACTGACAAAAATGATAGATAGCCTTTCCTCCAACAGTTTTTAACTGCCAATCATTCCTCCAGGAGGGGTGGGGCCTCACTGGCTCCTCCCCCATCAATGATGAAATGTTAGTTGGCCCAATTTTGTGTAGTTCTTATGTAGATGGCTATAGCTATCATCAGTAAGTGCATTGACCATGTCACATCCAGAAGATCCCTTTGTAGTGTTTCTTTCCCTGTCTTCTAGATTATGTTAGTTCTGACTCTTTTGTTCCCTGAGCCTCAGAGGGGGGTTTGGACCGTATCAGTCTACCATCCACTCTTTGGTGACTACCTACCCAATCAAACAGATTCTTCTGCATTTTATCTTGAAAACAGTTTCCTTCTGAAAGAAAAACTGTCCCTCATTTCTTTATATTTGGGTAATCAGTGTCCAGTGTGTCAGCAAATGGGATTGTGAATGTTTGCCATCTACATACCCATGGTTGGGATTATCCCCTGGTCATTGGTCTAGAATAATAATTGGAGCACAGAATCACTTGTCAGTTTTGTGTATAGATCTTCCTTAGTTAACTATGGTAGACAGGACTTGATAGGATATGCCTCTGCTTCTGAGGGTGGGGTATTGGACTATAGGGAAAACTGGAAATCATGTAATCAGTCTCCAGGATGTAGTCTACAGGGCCTTCCCTGTGTTCTTCCTTAGTCTAAAGCACTGATTCTCAACCAGTGGGTCAGAACCCCTTTGGAGTCCAATGACTTTCACAGTGGTCACATAGCAGATATCCTGCATATAAGATATCTACATAGTGATTCATAACAGTAACAAAATTACAGCTATGATGTAGCAATAAAAATAATTTTATGGTTAGGGGATGGGAGTCACCACAATATGAGCAACTATATTAAAGGGTCCTAGCAATTAGTATGGCTGAGAACCACTGGCCTAGAGAAAGCTTGGGCACTAGGCTGACAGAGGAAAGAGGTTCAAGGATGAAGGGCAATAATGGCCTTCCAGCTTCTAGGACAAAACTGCAACAGGAAAGAAGAGTCAAGGGATATTTGGGGATGAGAGTGACAGTCTTCTGTCAACAATAATAGTCCCTTCCCCAATGTCTCTGGGATCAGGTCAGATGCATTTACCAGCACTTCCTGGGCCCTGAGTTTCTCAGTCCCTCAGGTGTTGAGAATCAGGAATCCTATATATGCTCTGATATTCAACTTTACACGTGATAACACTGAGACCAAAAAGTTTCAGAACTCTCTAAGGCCACAGCTTCTGAGAGAAGAAGACAGAATTCCACGATGGGATCCTGATTGGAAAAAAAAAAAAAAAAGAAAGAAAGAAAAGAATTCAGAGGATTTGGTAAGTATGCAAATACTGCCTTGCCTCTGTGAGCACAAGCACCAACTCTGACACTATGAACACAGTAAGATGCAAAATGACTGGGCTGCTACACAAAGGAGGGCAGCCCTGAGACTCCAGCCCCCTTACCCATCCCATATGCATCTGCTCCCTTGGGTATCCTGAGCTCTGCTTGTCCACACCAGGGAACAGCTGAACTCTGAGCATAAATTCTCAGCTGATAGCCTGTGTGTAACTTTTCCCAGCATTCTTTGCAGTTGGAATTTTATGTGTTCTTTGGTTGAGTGTTTCAATAAGGAACATGAAATCCAGGCTCTCTGGCAATATCTTTTTGACTTAAAAGCCCATGTGGAGTTCTTTGCATATAAACACAATCTTAATAACCATGCTGATTTGAGTGACTGTAAACACTGATGTCCAGGACGGGATTACGAGCTAGTGACAGAGTGAGATGAATCCTCATCCCAGTCTGCATTGTTCTCTGTGACCCACTGCCAGGTAAACTCTCAAAGAAGTTGCAGATAAGGACGGACCTGTCTTTTCTAACATACTCAGGAGGCATACAGATTGTTAAAAACCATAGCCATGATCAGGTTTGATTTTATTTTGATGCTTTACCTTCTTCTCATGGAAAAAAATGGAACATAGCACCTTTACCTGGTGTTTTCTCACACTCACTCGGCTGGGCAACTCTTGCCATTTTAAGGTCTTTTCTTAGACCTCAATTAATTTTTTAAAGCCTCATTGCCTTCCTCCAGACAGACATGCTACTATTCCAGATGGGAGAGAAATGTACATGTAGGGGAAAGTTCTTTAATCAGCTATATTTGCCTCAGACAGCTGAGGCTATTTGCAAAAAAAACCCAAGACATACACACTAAGCTCCTCAGCTCATAGATTTATGCATCTGGTTTCCTGGCGAGGCCTTCTGGGTCCAGCCATTTTCAAAGCCTATTATAAATTGTTGAGTGTGTGGCATCCTAGATTCTCTTGGCATCTCATTCCATACAGAAAGAAGTTGTGCTATTTGTGGGTGGCCTCCTAACATTTGTGGTGGCCTCTATTGGGTGACAGGCTCTCAGAGGTTGCCCTCCTTTGAGTAGCAGCCCCAGCATGATGTTTAGGCTTACAGAGGCAAGGTAGTATTTGTATACCTGCCAATAGTAGGGTTTTTTTGGGGGAGGGGAAGGTAGGGATTATTCTTTTAAAAAGAATCCTCTGAAAACAAAATTTTAAAGTACGGATTCCATAGTAGAACCAAGTGGGAGAGAAAACTAGAATAATTGGAGGCTGCTGTCTTTTCCCTTCCCACAGAAAATCATTTGAAGAGACAGCCAGAATCTTTTATGGGAGTTACCAAGAAACTTGTAATTTGGACGTCAGTTGTGGTGGCTTTTGGGTGTTGGCTTAAGAATGCTTCTCCTTTACCTTCTTCTCCCAGACATACTTCAATGACAATATCCTCACCCTAATACGGACCTGGTGACAGGAGGAGCCACGCCAGAGCTCGAGGCTCTAATAGCTGAGGAGAATGCTCTTCGAGGGGGCTACAGCACTCCGCAGACACTAGCCAACAGGGACCGTTGCCGAGTGGCCCAGTTAGCCCTGTTGGATGGGCCCTTTGCGGACTTAGGGGTGAGTCTACAGCTCAGATAACTTCTGAGCCCAGTGTCTGCAGCAAGTGTGACTTGAGTGAACTGTGTCAGATGGTGACAAGTTAGTATCTGCATCTCTCTCTTCCACTGTAATAGAATAAAGAGATGGAATTTATGGAGTCTTTTTTACCAGACCCCACACTTTATACAGAAATATTCCTGCAAATTTACATACCAGATCTTCGATACATTGCTTTCTGGCAAGTAAGGCACAGGGCATATGCACCAAAACATCAGGGCTTTGGAGCTAAGGGCCTTTCCTCCACTGCTGCCTTCCTCAGGTATTTTCTTCCCTGAGATGAAAGGTGCAGGTGCTAACAACACATAGCCAAGTTTGGTAAGCATTTTAGCAGGGTCTTGACAACTCAGCCACTCAGCTTTGATTCTACCTGAGCTCAGACCCAAACCCTGGCATCATAGTTTTGTATCTGTATACTGTTGACACAAAAGTTACAGCTCTCATCTTAAAGGGGAATAAGAGATAGTTTATTTCTGCAGCCATTTCGGAGGGATCATGGCAGCTAAGGAACATACCTTTACATACTACAAAATTCCTTGTTTCCACATGGAAGCAGTATGAAGTTGCATTGTTTCACAGAACCAAGCAAGCCATAAATTGAGGCAACTTTAAAATTCATTGGTGGGCATACCAGAAACAAATACAGCAGGCTGGGAGAAGATTTCCAATGGGCCCTGGATGCTGTCTGGTGACATTTTTAACTTTTGGGCTGGTGACACATAGTGGTCTGCTAATTAATAGATTTCAAAATGTTTGTATTAATCACAAGTCATTAGTTCTGACAGAAAGTGATTCTGACAGGGTAGGGGATGGCTGGTCTAGATGGCTAGAACTAGCCCAATATAAGGCAATGAACTTCTGGCCCTTCAGCGTTCTAATCTTGTCCCAGTACTGTAGTTCTGCTCAGCCACTGGTCTCTGTAGACACAGCTTTGTTTGAGAATATTTTGTTCATAGTACCATCCAGGGACTGGTGGGTTTTGAAGCATCAAGGCCATCATGTGTATCCAGAAGCATTAGCTAAAGTGGACAGGGTCTCAACTGGCACCTTCGATGTCTTGATTCTCTAATTCAAGGCCTTAGTCTCAAGATTTCTGAGTCTGGACCCAGCCATCCTTTCCCAGGCCTCTATTAGTGGAGGGGATGAAAGTCTCCCTTTGGATTCTGTGTGTACTACCTTGGGTCAGGCACTTCAGGAAAAGTGTGCCACCTTGAATTTTATTCCAAATTCACCTGAAGAAGCAGTTTAAGGAGTGGAATCATGAATCTTGGGGATATTTATACTTAATGTACAAAAAATAGTGTTGCCCAGAATGTCCTCTTATGGAGACTGTCTTGTTTTATAACACACCAATGCCTCCTTGAGGGCCAGGACCTACATTAATCTGGAGCCATTTTAAAAGGAATTCCATAATCAGTGGCTCTTTTCTTTATCACTTCTTTCCTAGTACACTTGGATCAGACTAGTATTTTCAACAATAGTAAGATATTAGAACCTTTGTAGTCTAATACGATGCCCATCATCCTAATTCCAGCTATAGCAAGGACAAATACAACCTCTCGTTCCAAATGAATTCACTCTGTCATGCATTCTGTAATAAAGTTCACTTGGAGTCATGTGTCTGCATGAAGTCCAGAATCTTTGATTCATTTCCAAACAAGAACACTGCTTTTCACATTGTATACCTTGTGAGTCAAGCCCCAGAACTTGGAGTGCGGTGGTGAACCGATTAGTACCTTGAATCCCAGTCATCTCACCTGTAGGCTCTCACATCCTCATCCCCCTAGACATCTCAAGGTCTGCAAATTGCGCTTTTCACACAGTCTTCATCTGAAAGAGTCTTCTCACCATAGGACTTGCAGGGGTCTCTTTTATTCTTGCAGTGGTTTTCATTATCACTTGGACAGTTTTGACATCACAGTCCTATCACAGTGGACACAGCTGAGTTGGGAGACAAATAGAATTCTTGTTTTGTAGGGCTCTTTTCTTCTCTCTAGCTATACAATTGAGACCTTCCATTCTCTCTCTCTCTTCTCTCTCTCTCTCTCTCTCTCTCTTCTCTCTCTCTCTTTCTCTCTCTTTCACACACACACACACACACACACCACACACACACACACAACACACACATACCCCTTAGGTGAAGGAAAGACAGAAGCTTGTTTGAGCTACGTGTGGGGACACCAGAGGAACCTCTCATAGTTGTCAGATCCCTAAAGTCAAGGCATACTGGGTCCAGGTTGTTTGCCACACTGACATCTTCAGCCAGTCTCTTGGCATAGATCCTCCAGCTCCAGAGACAAGGAAACAAGCTTTGATGAAAAGGTTCTTTCCCCCAGACCTTGATTCCCAGGCAAATAAAAACTGATGTTTCTCTTACTCTCTTTGTTGTCTCCCAGGATGGTGGTTGTTATGGTGATCTGTTCTGCAAAGCTCTGAAAACATATAACATGCTTTGTTTTGGAATTTACCGGCTGAGAGATGCTCACCTCAGCACCCCTAGCCAGTGTACAAAAAGGTAAGTATGTCTTCTCTCCCTGCCATCTCACCTGAATGCAATGGTACCGATGCCTTCTCTTGTCTCCTGCAGAAAACCGTCTCTATGTGTATGCCTTCAACACACTGCCTGAATCAAATCTAATAGTGAATTGAGGACTTAGGAGAAAGGTGTTTTTTTTTTTTTTTTTTTTTTTTTTTTTTTTTTTATGTGAAGCCATTGAGGGGAATTAATGCTTTGTAAAGTAGCTCCTTTACCATTACAGAGGTCAGAATCTCAAACTCTGATTCTGTGCACACCTTCCTTGTTTCCTAATGTGTAGATACTTCATATTGCTGATATTTTTGCGCATATATCCCATAACTGACTCACTTTCTTTCATCTATTAAATTCTGTGGTATTTTCTTCTGATATGCCTTAATTTAATAAGCTCATGGCAGGAAAAGCATTAAGGATGCATCCTAGAATTGCTGAAACCCGTGGGTTTGTGTAGTACACTCTGAGAAAGAGGACCGTAGAGGTGTTTCTCAGATCTATAGATTACAATAATCTGAGGGGTTAAATAAAAATACTGTGATTACAGTAATTTCAGGTGTGTGTAAGGAAAAAGCATGCATGCACGTTTAAAATTACGTAACAATGTTTATATATTTAATGCTTGAGAATTACAGTGCTTAGCCAGAGCTAAAAATTGTTGCAGACTAATGTGTTTCTGTGTGGAGGTAAGTAGGAGATTCACCTTCAGAGTTTCCAAAGACCAAATTCCTGAGCCCCACCCTGGGGTTAGTGATTCAGTAGATCAGGGGTCACGTTACTAAAACTTTTTCCCTTTTATTTTTAGTTTGTTCATTTGTCCCTTCCTTTCTTCCTTCTTTTCAGTGCTAGGGCATTGAATCCAGGACCTCTTGCAGCAAGGCAAATGTTCTACCACTGAGCTATGTCCCTAGATCAACAACCAGCATTTTTCTGAGGTTCCTGGGAGTCTCTGAGACCCTATTTTGAGATTCATTGCTGCAGAGACAATATGATGATCGTTGTAGTTGTAGCTGGTGTCAGCCAGAGTAAGCCTGTTCTAATCGTCAGATGGGTGGTCAGGCTCCCATAACCAGGGAGCTATTGCTAAAGAGGGACTAGGCATGATGAACAGAGACCCTGTGGTGTGTATCTGTGCCTCATTCTAGAACGGAAGTTACAGTGCAGTTGGGGTGACTGTTCGCTGTGAACTTGACCCTTGTCCATTTGGCCCACATGAATGATGGTGTGGCTTTTCCACACCAGCTCTAACCTGGCACCTTTGCCTGGAATTCTGGCTGCCTTGTTGAGTTAAACATAAAGGTTTCCTTTAATTTGGAAGAGAATTTGAAGCGACTGGACCAAGTGCATCATCCAGTCCCTCAAATAGATTGAAGCAGCCAGGTCATTAGTTGTTTTAGGCTACCGGAGAGTTCAGTGGCCAGTGGCGTGCTTGTTTGCCTCAGCCTGTGATGCCTTTGCCTTTTCTGTCTAGGTACGTCATCACCAATCCCCCCTACGAGTTTGAGCTCGTACCGACAGACCTGATCTTCTGCCTGATGCAGTTTGACCACAACGCTGGCCAATCCCGGGCCAGTCTGTCTCATTCCTCCCACTCCTCACAGTCGTCCAGTAAGAAGAGCTCCTCCGTTCACTCCATCCCGTCCACAGCAAATCGGCCGAACCGGCCCAAGTCCAGGGAGTCCCGCGACAAACAGAAGTACGTTCAGGAAGAGCGGCTTTGATATGTGTAGCCACCGGCACCCGTGTGTGAAACTGTATCTGCTACTCATTTCCCCCAGTTGGTATTCCAACAGAGTAACTTTCCTGTTCCCTATAGTCCCCTCTTTTTTTTTTCTTTTCTTTCTTTTTGTTTTTGTTTTTTTTTTTTTACACATTTTGCATATGTATGATAGTGTGCATGTGGTTGTCATTTTTACTTCACCACCATAAAACCCTTGAGCGCAACAGCAAATAAGCAGACGGACCAAAAGTTATTTATGATTCTAGGGGGGAAGTAACCCAAAGGCATCCTCCAGACATCAATAGCTCACTGCAGGAGTGAGTCACAGGTCAGGAAGGAGCACCTGTGAGTTAGGCAAAGCAGGTTTATTCTGATTTATCAGGATCATCAGAATGCTTCGGGTTTTGCTTTTTCTTTTTTGTTTTTATTTTGTTTGCTTTTTTTCCCCCCTCTCTGTTTTTATACACACATCATAAGTTAGCACACAATCGTTTGAAACAAGCAACCAAAAGCAATGAAAACGCATTGATCGTTTCCACTCTGGGCTGAAGTATCGCAAAACATTTGAAAAGCCTTCCAAGCGTGTGCAAAAGATGATTAAGTATCTGCTTGTTGCCAGAGAGCATCAGAGATTTTTTTTTTTTTAAACTTATTCACCAAAGCCTTTTTGTCTCAGAGCTAGCGTCTTTCAGGTGTTTAAGTGAATGTTTCTAACTTTAATGCAGAGAGAAAAACATGTTTCCACTCCTGGATGTATCAAATCTTAGTCATTTCATTTACCTGAAGAGAGGTTTGATCACATATAAATTGTTATTCTGTCTCCTTATGCTGCCATAGGGATAGCTAGGTTTTTTTTCTTTCACTTTTGACATTTGGGATGAAAAGCCATATGTATCATAAATATCAGATGTAAGTCATTAAGAACTGCCTTCCTGGGACTTTTACATCCTTTAAAAGGTGAATCACTTACCTTATGTACAGAATAAATAACGCTCAGAAAAGAGCAAGTATTTTTCCATGCATTCTCAAGGGACCTTTTTACTCCCCTTTGTTTGACTAACGAGGGCCCCAATGCCAAGTACAATTCAGGCTGGGGCAATGGTGGAGCAGAAAGGAGACAGACCCAGTAGTAGATAATGTTTTTCGTAGGAGCTGACGTGTTAGATAAATCAGAATGTTAGGAGGATGGAGCCACAGTTGACTCAAGAAAGACAAAAGCTAGAGACCACATTTAAATTGCTGGCACAGCTGTATGATGCTCTTTCCCAAAGCAGAAGGCTGGCAGGAAAGGTCTAGAATCGGTAACCCTTTTTAACATACAGCCAATTCCTATAGGTAGATGAGTGATGGGAGAGCAAGCTTCCCCCTTCATTTCACAATTGGAAGGAGGCGGCTGCAACAGTGAGCCAAACACATTGCAGTAGTTAATTTTTTTTCTTTTTTTCTTTTTCTTTCTTTTTTAAAAAATAACTGTCAGTCAGCAAGGGAGGGAAGATATACAGATACATTTTTCCCAATATGCAACTATCAGATGTTTTATGCATGCAAATTATGTTTTAGGAACATAGGAATTCTGAAGAGTTGGCCAACTTTACCATAACCAAATTCTGGTATGGGTAGACTAGCCTTGGGCTCATATGAACTTATTTGACATATTTACTTAGAAATCCATTGATAGAACAGGGGGTAGGAAGGTGGGGGGAAATCTGTCATATCTTTAGCATCTCTTTTTAAAAGGTGTTTTTATGGTGAATGTTTTGGGTTTAGATTTTGATCCCCTGTCCCCTCCAGCATGATGGTTTTGGAGATTTGCTTGCTGTGTGATTGACAAGCACTTTTACTGACAAAAATGGTGAGGCTCTGTCAGAACCTCCACTTCCCCCCACACCAAGACAGGACCAGTGCAGTATTCCAACCAGCAATGGGTGGGGAGTCATTGTATACATGTAAATTTAAAAGTCCTGTGAGTGGAAGTATTTTGTTTTCAAATTATTTTTGTCCTTATGTATTTGATTTATATATGACATCTAGCTATCTCTTTATATATAACTATATATATATAACATAATATATATAACTATATATGTAACTATATATATATATTTATATATAACTATATATACATGTCCCCTAGTTTTGGATCATGAGAGATCTTCATGCATTCTTTGCAAAGGAGGTTATGAGGTTATGTCCTCAGAACATTGATAACCATAAGAATGTGCCAGTTAAAGTGCTCAACAGGAAATATGACAGTTTAAAAGCATTGTAAAACTCACATAGCTTACTTCTCTCTCTAAAGTGCAACAAGGATGACTAGAATGGGCCAAGGTATGACAATTAATGGTTCTGCATGACCTAGCCACTGCTGGGGGTTTTCTTCTATAACGTTGTCCTTGTGAAACTTTTGTGGAATTAAAAAAAAAGGAGTTACAAATTTTATTCTGTTATTGTTTATTTTTATTTAAATTGTTCTGTTTGTGGTTCTCTTTCTTTTGTTTTGCTTCTCAACCCTCCCCCTTTCTCCTCCTCTTCCTTTCTCCCTTCCTTCTTCTTTTTCTTCCTCCACTTTCTCAATTGCTCAGCGCAATGAGGCTGTGCTGCTGCTATGGCTAGATCCCTTAGAGTTTGTTTTGGTGTTCTTGGGGGTCGGGTAATCTGGGGATAACTTTTCTCCATCTGGCTTGCCTTCAAATCTGCACGTGGCCTCCCTGCCCACCTTGGTACCTTGCCCAAGTCCAAAAGCATTTTCCCATTGAGAAACCAGCTTCTTCCACTACCCCCATCACCACTGCCCAAACCCAGCCCCCACTGGTCTGTTCACATCTCTGTGTTGATCGTGGCAAGACCCACCAAATTGAACAATGATGCCGGTTGATAGATGTTTTTGTAAGACATTCTTAGCTATTCCATTTGGCAAATGTGCTTCTCTGATAATAGTTGACCCTCCTTTCATCCATAGGAGGAGGGTTATTAATGGCAAATGCATTGGTCTGTTTTCCTGTTTGATTAGTAGGAACCAAAGTCAAAGCTGTTGAGCTCTATGAATCCACTTGAGAGCGCATGCCCAGTTCTGAAGGGGCTGATGACTCGGTCTGGACAGAACTCACATGTTTCCTGCCACCTGCCGTTCATTCAGACATTTGTTAAATCCCAACCACAAATGGGGCAGACAGAAGTGTCTCCAGTAGATGAGACTGTAACTGACTGGAATGGCAGCAGACTGTGATATGAGACGAAATTTGGGAGTTTTCCTAGACTTTGGGTACATAATTCCCACTGGGTAATTACAGATCATTGAGAATTGATCAGAGGTGACAATCTGTTGGTGGCAATGGGATCATGGTGACTTCTCTTTTATTAGCTGAAACTTCTATATTATATTCTTCTTAATAGAGTGAAGCCTCTCTATCTCCACCATTTTGCATTTGACTCTAAACTCCCTCTTTCAGGAGAGGAGAGTCTCCCTTAGGAAGTAGGCATTCAGGTTCTTTATACATTGTCTCTTCCCTACTTCCCCTTCACCCAAACTAGAAACAAACAAGGAATATTAGAAAGTGAGAGAATACTGTGAAAAGAAAAACACACACATTTTATAAGAATCACAGCTTGGAGCTCGGTGATCTCCCCAGTTCTGGGAGAGAAGCAGTTTGTGAGCCATCCAGTCTGCTTTGCTCAGGATTTGGAAGGGGTCTATGTTAAGTGAACTGGGAGAGTAGAAGGAAAAGCTTTGCACCAGCTGTCTGGTAACTGTGGAATTGTCAACATCCATAAAAGCTGCTATCGGGGTCCTTCTCAAATCCAGTTGAAACAGACCCTTCCACTTTCCAGTCTCCCCTATATTTTGGAGATGTTTCCAATTCCATTATGAAATGAAGGCTTATGACTCAGGCAGGATATTAAAGTAGGCACACACAATATGTATTTAAAATCATTTTCACATTTTAAACTCTCTTATAATTTATCTGCATCCCCTTGGTTTATTCCTGGAAAAGTCACAATTAATGCCTGAGGTGTTGACATAGCTGATTTGCTGGTGTCAGGCTCTTGGAGCCAGATTCTGTTTCTAAGCCAGGGGGACAAGCCCTGTGAGCTTAGGGACTAGAGAGACTGCTATGCCTGTTGGCAGCATTATTGAGATCCTAGATGACCAGAGGAACCTTTGACTGACTGTCTTTCAGCATGGGGAATGCCTTAAAGGTGTCTATATCCCAATAGAGACAATTATATCAACCTTCCAGGTTCCTATAGCAACAGCCTTCTTGAAAACAAGAAAGTACAGAAACTTCTGGGAGTGGAAGTTAAGATGAGGTACAAATCAATTTCTCCACCAGCTTCCATCAGCCAATCCCTGTTTTGTCATATGATAAGGGAGTAGCTGTGGGCATCTGTCACTGAGCTGGATAAGTATCTCCCATATGGAGACTGCACATGGAAGTGAGCAGGAGAAACTCTCGTTACCTAAGAAGAAAGAGTATCCTCAGAGTTTGGCTGGATGCAAGGATGGACAGTCATAGTAGTCCATTACAGAGAAAAGAGATAAAAGAAACGTGTCAAAGTCTGTTAGAAACTATGCTTATGTTTATAGAATGGCTATGTTCTGCTGAGTTAGAAGAGGAGGAGGTGGATATATAGTTTTGCCTGGGAGGTAATGGGTTTTATATAAGCATAGGAAGCTTAGCACATTGCCTATCATCAGAAATGTAATCCAGGAAACCACATGAAGCTGCCTTTATGGGTTGGAGTTCTTTGTAGCTATTGCTGTCTCATTTGCCCTCTGTATCCAAATGGGATCTTTCCCCTCCATGCCTTTGCTCACAAAGCCTCAGCTTGTGGTGCTACAGAGAGCCAGTTATTCCACATGCCTTTACTGTGTTACCAGTTCCCTGCTTCAGCAGTCTTCTCTAGGGAGTAGTGATATGAAAAGGATAATGCCCACAACACTGACCACCCACAGTGCCAATAAAAGTCCTGTGTTCACAGTGCAATGGTTTCTCCCTCTGCTTTGGGTGCTTTGGGTAGTTCAGTCCTTCTTTACCATAATAATTCTCCTCTGGGAGGAAGTCTAAACCTTTGTTCTAATTCAGTCCTTTCCTTATACTAGCAAACGAAGACGCAGGTGATTCTTCAAGGGGCAGGACATCCATCAGGTGAAAACTGGCACCAGAAACAAGGACTCAATGCGTCACAGCCCTGAACTCCCCAGCATAACACCATGTTACCCCTTCCTCCCAGTCACCTTCCAGATGAAGACTACCCACAGGTTCCTCCTGTGTCATCTCTATTGCCACAATCTACATTCTTCAGGCTAGCCCCCAATTTATACACCCTAGGTCTCTGTATCAGGCTCCTCCATTGAAGAACTTCATCTGCAAACACATTTATAATGTAC
The DNA here is from genome assembly GCA_021653895.1 of Mastomys natalensis. Classification (NCBI taxonomy): domain Eukaryota; kingdom Metazoa; phylum Chordata; class Mammalia; order Rodentia; family Muridae; genus Mastomys; species Mastomys natalensis. Next base: position 793,327 of record JAJTUV010000261.1, on the reverse strand, counting down.
CACCCACCCCTACATCATACTCATATAAAAGCTAACCTTAAAGCTAAGGCAGTCATCACAGCTACTCTGCCCAACAAGATACAGTTGTAAACACATTTAACTCTCATGATCAAACCAGATGTAGGGGTCATTAGAATCTCCATCATATGACAGATATGGAATATGAAGAACACCAAAGTCTATGTAGCTTAGTCACTAAAATACAATGCCTGAATCATGAATAACAGTAATAAACTTAGCAAATATTATTTGCTGACTGTGTAGCTGAATGTGTAGTAAGTTATTGATACCTGTTCCACTGACATAGCCAACAAGGTTAGGAAGGTTATTTTCTTAGCCCTATTCTATATAGGATGAATAACAATAAGAGAGTTTGCATAGCCTTTCAGAGCAGATAGTATGTGAGAGATCCAAGTATACCTAACTCTAGTCCACAAGCTGGTACCGATTTCATTGCCCCCCATAGTGTGTCCAGAGTGTACATAGTGGCTTAGTGGGCCCACTGTGTGATACTCACAATAGTGTAGCGATCATATTTTACCTCCAGTTATTTTCTCAATTTTATTTTGTTATACCAGCCTGCTTACCACGTATAGGAATATGTCATTTCCTCCCTATCTCTAACTGACTTATGACAAATGTTCCTGACAGGGCACACAGTGTCCTCAGAATGAGGCTAACATGTATATATCAACCACAGGAAGTTTATGAACAAATGCAAGTGTTTTGTATTTTGATTTTGGGTCTGCTACCAAGAAGGCCCCCAGAGATTACAGAACTTCTTGTCTCAGGTATGAAATAAGGCCACAGAGAGCACTGAGATAAGCCAAGCATTGGAGTGGAATTGCCTTAATCATATTAGTACTTCCTAGAATTCCTGCTTTGAGTCCTCTTTCTAGGGCGCAGTTTTGTAGTGATCCATTGGCACAGCTTTGTCTTTAAATGGCAAGATTCCGTTTGCCAAATTGTCCCTGTCTTACCTGAAGAACATTCCATGGAAGCCTAGTGGCTGATGACCACTAAAATGTAACCCCTCTGATGCTGTTTGGGAGTCATTTGTCTCCAAACATTTTAGACAGTGTCCAGAGCATCTTACTCGTTCGAGTTCCTCAACATCTTACTTGAGCTTGCCTCCCATAGCATAGGCATTCAGAGCTCAGGGAACACTAGAATTCAACAGTGTCGTCTCCGGAACAGTGAGAATCTCCCTTCCCGATACGGAGGTATTTGCCTTCTACCCTTTCCTTGCTTGAAGTTGCATTCTTAAACCACATGGGCTATACTGCCTAGGTTTTCTTTTTTGGGCAAGAAATTTAAAGAGAAAAGAGCGTCCAAGAGGCCAATAATGCTGTCTTTCTTACAAGAAGCTGGAGGAAACTGATACTGTTTCTGTGGTGAAAGGTCACAATGCCCCCTTTGAACTGAACTGTAAATACTAAATTCTCAACAATTATTCTCAGCAGCAGTGGTAAAAATTTCAGCAAATTGGAGCTGTTTGGTTTTTCACCCAAAACACACCCTCCTTTCCGTCAGTGAGACTTACTCTTCCTATCTGGCACTCACAACCCAGCGCTAAATCCCTTCAGCAAAATCGTTCTGGGTAACTGTTCGGCCAAGAGCCAAGGGCAGCTTGGGCAAAGAGCATAAACACCAGGCTCCTCTCTGAGAGCCACCTCTGTACATCAGCTGTTCGAGAAAGTCATAGTTGGAAATTGTTTCAGAGACCTGGCAATGCTTTTAAAACACGCTAACTATCACACTTTACTCTTCCCTGAAAGGTTAGTTTAATCGTAGATCACAAAAGAATTGGTTTCCACAAATGCATAATGGTTCATCTATGTCACACTTGAACTAAATGGTTTTTTAAATGGAGCTGAAATTATTTTGATGTGTACACAGTCCCAGATTTCTATACAACCTTTTTTAACCAGCCCATCAGGAGTCTTGCCTCTAAAGCCTCATTAATAATTCAGATGTGCTGATGACTTTAAAAGATCTATGGAATTGAAGCTCAGGGAAAGAAAAAAAAAAAAAGAAAACCTCTGCTTGACAAAAAGATAAATGAATGTAGAAAGAAGCTGTAGGAGGCTGGCAAGCTGTACATCATCTCAGAACAGATTGTAACTTTATCATTCTGTCAGGGGGAATAATTTAAAGCACTTAATCAGTTAGCTTCACTGTGAGAATGTAGCCTTATGAATTCCTATCGTCCAATCTGTTCAAATCAAAGTGAACTTAATTGTAATAGGTGAGAGAGCCAAGGCAGGAGGGATCACAGAGAGAAGCACACGGGAGCTAGCAAGTGGCCTGAGGGCTAAACTGGGCTCTTGAACCTTCCTCAGGCTTTCTCCTAGCCCCAGAGGCAGCCACATTGCAGAGCCAGGGCACCAGAAATGGTAAAAAAAAAAAAAAAAAAAAAAAAAAAAAAAGCAGAGTGATCATGAACTAATCACAGATGCTCAACATTTATGAGCTAACACACATGCATGTGTCCACACACATACACATCCATACACATGCACAAGCACACTTATACTTGTGTGCACAGGCTCACACACACACACACACACACACACACACACACACACACACACACAGAGTCAGCTGGGCAATCATTTTAACAGGTAGGTCCACAACCAGACACAAGGCAGATGCAAATGGTTCTATAAGCAATAAAACAAAACAAAACAAACAAACAAAACAAAACAACAACAAAAACAGACGTGAGAGGGATTATCGTCTCTTGGGCAGTTCATGTGTTTGAAAACTTTTCCTTCCCCTCTTCCTTCCCTAAGCCACTGTAATGAAGCCTACAATCTCCCAAGCTAGATGTTCTACTGTCCAGTTGCTTCCTGTCTGCTCACATGGCTAATTTTTCAGAAAATTTCAATTCTAGAAAGGGGCATTGATTAGAGTTAGACCCTGAAAAACAGCACAGTCCAGCTAAGTGGCTGCTCTTCTGCAGAGACCCCCATAGGCCCTGACTCAGCAGTCTTTCTCATCCATTTCTGTTCTTAGCTCTTAGCAAGGTGGTGGTGGTGCGGAGTGGGAGAATGAAGGTGTCAAGCCACCATGAGCTCTGTGCTTACAGCTTGGGTTTATTATAGTCAGCTGTGATACTGCCACCTGCAACTCCTTTCACGACTTCATACCCACAGAGTTTTCGTTCTTTAAATAAAAGGCATTTCAGAATTCTCTTTTAGAACAGTTTCCTATTCTGATTTTCATTCTCATTGGCCAGCAAATCCTGTGGGATTCCTTTAAGACCTGTCCCCTTTCCTAAACCATCAGAGGAATGCAGACAGGACAGAAGTGGTACAGTTAACAACTGCCTTTGTGTCTGCTTGTCATAACAAAATCAACACAAGGCTGGGAAGAGGTTAAACTGCAAAAAGATTCTGGACCACATGGTCTGCAGTAGGGATGATATGCATCTGCTCCAGCCATAGTCTCTGAGGCTCGTCTCCTCCTAGTGTCTCCTAGTCCCAATAGCAATTCATTTCCTTCTTCACTTGCTACAGGAAGGAGAGGCATGGTTCAGGTTCCGGGGGCTTCTGTACACTGCATTTCTTAGCAATTACTCACTGCCGGCTTCTATTGATTACCTTTATGCATTTTCAATGAACTTTCCAAAAGCTCAACCTAGGACTAATTAAGCTTCTCATTTCTCCTTCTTGTTCTCTATCCATTTTGCCCTTTAGCAGAAAAGAAATGGTTTACAGATGAGCCGGATAATGCCTATCCCAGAAACATTCAAATCAAGCCCATGAGTACCCACATGGCTAACCAGATCAACCAATATAAATCCACAAGCAGCCTGATCCCTCCAATCAGAGAAGTTGAAGATGAATGTTGACTCCCAGGAGACCAGAACTATTTTTTTAAAGCCTGACAAACTTCATAAATGGTGACGTGACTTTTCTTCCTCTTACATGCTGAATCACTGGTGGAAACATTAGAATAAGCAAGATTGCAAGAAAATAAAGTTAGACAGATCTTTCTCTTTGCCTTGAATATTGCTTCCATGTATTTTGGAAAAGAAAATGATTTCATTTATAAATGAACATACTAAAATAGTCATGTATAGCTTCTAGCGTTTTAAATTATTTTTATTTATTAGAAAGAAAATATATTTTTTCTTTTTTTTTTTTTCATTGCCAGATATCTTCCCATATATTGCAGCAATGCAAAATCAAAATGAGTAAGTGGCCAGATTCCTTAATACACATTTCTCTTCTTTCTCTCTTTTTCTTTGAGGAGAATGATGGTCACCACCCCAATTTGTAATGAAGGGAAATGGATTACTGAAAGAAATTTAAGATGTCCAATGAGGTACACACATATTTTAGTAAATAAAAAAAAAAATCAAAAAAGCAGAGGTGAATATTTCCCTTTCTCCTGGACAGTGTATGTTTTGATTGGCATTGACACCAGCTCTTAACAAATCAAACTTCATTATCTTCACAGTTGACAGTCATACCTTTGTAGTTTCAGTTTTCCTCCAGTGTTTCTTATCCTTTGTTCATATATTTAGAAGAAAGAGCTTCTTGCAACTTTTCTGCAGTTGCCAGATAAGGTTTAAGAAACCAGCTCAGGATATGGGGAAGGGTTATAGGCATACCTAGAATGTGAAGGTCGTGAGCCAGAGGCACCCAAGAGCAGGCTCTGTTGTTCTCATGGTGAGGCCTCCTCTGCCATGCTTTATGCTCCTTGTTTCATACTTCTAAGTCACCTGAGCAAGTTGTGTGGACCGTAGGAGGATCTGATATGTTCTTTTCCCTCTTCAGAGCTTTTAGCCTGAAAGTTGGTAAACACCAATGACTAGTTTTACCTAACAATAGGATCTAAGAAGTATGCATGCTTATCACAAATTTTTGGTTTAGAAGTCAGACAATGTCCAACTGTCAAGGAGATGACTTTTCCTCAGATTTTCATTTGCTGGCTTTCCTTGGTCGAGTTGCTGGGACAAATCATTCAAACTTGCTAAAATACTTTCAAAAAGAAAACAATTCAACCAACTAATCAACCAACCAAACAAAACCCAGTAACAACCAAAAGGAAAGTAAGTCATGCTCTCAACATAGACTGTTAGAAAAAGGCCTTTGAGAATTACCAGCAATGAAATAAAATGTATCAACCACTTTAACTGTGGTCAAAAGATTTTTCTAGCCATCAGATACAGTCGTGATGTCTGAGCTCTGCTGTTGCATGCATGCCCAGTGTATAGTCACCTCAACAACTGTTTCATTCCAATGACTCAGAAAGTCTTTTCAGCTTCACAGTGATCAACCTTTGATATGATCATCAGGGTCTCTGGAGAAGCATGGGCGTGACTGTGATTTTTATTTCCTTAAAAGTGTAAAATGTGGATACTTTTCCAAACCAACCAAGATAGCCCCTACAGTCCCATGACATCTCTTCCATGAACTCTTTAGGCCATGATTCTGTGGTACCTAGTTATGATAGTATAAATCAGATCAGAGCAAAGCAATGTGATCACCATGGAAACATGTCCACTAAGGACTCCAATTACCAATGTAGGCAAAATGAGCTTCCACCTCTGTCCACTCCCTGCAGAGCCAATATAGCTGTGCTTCCACCTTGTAGGCATTGTCCTGCAGTGACTTGTCGGACTGTGGTTACTCTGTTGTCACACTTTGTAGAATTAGTTCTATAAAAGTATTGTGAATATAATGTGTGTCCAATTGGATTGTTAACACAAAAATATTTATAATCAATCACTAGTCTACTCAGGCTAAAATGATGTCAGCAGTTTTGTATTCGGGCTTATAAATATTTCTTGGTTTCCAACAGAACTCAGATGTGTTGGTGGGGAGAATCCACTGCCAGGATCTTGACAGCATTCCTGAAAGCTAAGACTTTCTTTAACATCATGATTTTGCATTGGGGTTACCTAAGTACATTCATGTCAATCCATGCTCTTCTTTCCTCCTGAACCACAGTAGGCTCTTCCTCACACTCATTCCCATTGACTTTACCTCTGAATTTGTCTTAGTTCTTTGATCTCCTATGGTGACCAATGTTGATTACCTAAATAATCTTCCATTAGAAGAATAATGGTCTCAACACTCTACTCCATTCAAGGCAGGAACCAGAAGCAGAATCCCTATTTCCCACTCTAGCTAGAGATTTAAATCTAAACTTCTTTCTCAACTACTTGTTTCTCGGCTCCGATAGTTTCCTACAGCACGGGGTTCCCTCCATTCACCAACAGCTTCCCAAACCCAAGATATTAGAAATCTATTTTTTTTCTACGATAGAGTAATAAATGAGGAACGGATCAAGCATGATTCTCAGATTGTAAAGAAAATGACCATGCTGTGGCCCATTTGGCAAAAACTCAATGGCAACTCAGTTAAAGCAGAAATAACATTTGTTAAAATAACTGGAGGGCTCAAGGCAACTTCAAAGTTCCCAGCTTGTGTCTGTTGGTTGACTTCTGAGTCCTCTGTAGGATAAAACACTGTCTTTCCGACCATATTCACCTTAGGCCAATGGTGGTCCTCTTTGGAATACTCCACATTAGAAGGCTCTGATCTTTAGTCCCTGATTAACGTTCCAGAAAAGCTATCTTGGCAAACTAATGATGCTTGGGTGCTTTGAGCATCAGACCATTTGTAAAACAGAAACTACCTGTGTATGAGTACATCATTTCCATCACCATCTTTCTCATGGAGGCACTTTGTCTTTGTCTAAGCAACTGTATTTTGAAATTACTTTCCCCTAACCAACAGAAGACATTCACTTAAGGTGTTTTATGATTATAAATTGATTACATCTAAATCACCTGGAAGAACAGCCTTCCTTCTACAAGTTATACTTTGTTTTTGTGTTCTTTTGTTTGTTTGTTTTTAAAGTGTTGGAAGACTTTAATCAAGGAATTAGAATGGTTTGGGTTGAGTTGAAAGTGGAGAGTAGGAAAATGTATGAAATTAGAGATATTTTGAATAGAAAACAGAAAGTGACCAACTATGCCTGATTTAGAAGTTCAAGAACACTCACATATAATTATCTATTAACTATAAAAAGATTCTTTAAATCCTTCAAGTTTCGGAGACTTAAACATGGGGTTGGTTTGTTGAGATAGCAAAGGTCCCTTTCAGACCAACTAAGGCAGTGGTTGCCTTGCTTCAGCCAAACTCTTTGAGACTATTTTATCCAGAGCAGTAATTATGGCTCTTCTGGCCATATTATCCATATAGCATTTCTGAGCTGAACGCAGCATCCACTCTCTGCTCTGGACAAAGAACAGTCAGGTTCATTCCTATACTATAACTTGCAAGCTCTTAGAGTAAAGATGCAAAGGTTCACATTCAGATTCACTTCCACCACTGCTGAGCTGGTTTTATTCATTCTGGTTTCTCTTTAAAACTTCCCTCCCCACCTTCCCTGCCTCTTGGTGCAGCAGATATTTGGATAGACTCTTCATTTCTGGCCCATGTCTCCAATTGTACATAGAGAAAGAGTCTGGAGAACCCTACTCTGCTGCTGCTATTCCCATTCATGCTCCTTCATCTATGTGCTTACTTCTCATTTCGTTCCATTTGTCCAGTTGTGCTCATGTTAGCACAGTGTCTTTGCCGCTTACATTCATACATGCCATTTTGAGCTGTCATTTTCATTGTTCAGGAGAACCCTGTGGAAAGAAAGCTAGAACGAGGTAGGAAAAAAACAGTATCAGATAAGTGACTCAGAGTCATCTCATCTTGATTACCAAGAGATCACATAAATTCACCGAACACTGAGTTCCAGCCCAAGATCTGCCTATTTTTATTTTAATCGTACTTTTTGGTTTTGGAGTGGTGGCAAAGTCATAGATACAGTAGCCCTCACTACGTAATGCTTTATCCATCATTTTCAAAAACTTAGACAAACTGAAGAATCACTTTCAACTTTTCCATTAGATTCCTTTTCTGACTCTTCTGTTTTCTTCATGTTCTTACCAAGCATTTTTCTGCTATAAAACAGAATAATTTTCTCATTTAAATTCCATGATCTCTATAAAACGAGGAGTCCCTTTGAACTCATTCAGGTTATTTAAGCCAAGTTTATCCTAACTTGTCATTGCCCATGCATGGCTAGGTTATAATAATTCCAAGATTACTACTAAAATAAGGTAATACAGAGAACATTTTAAATTTCATGTTGAATACTTGATAAGAGTGATTTTTAGATATTAAGAAAGGGACCCATTAGCCCTATCCTTGTTAGGATCCCCCTGAATTCCAGTCTCACATGGCTTCATGGAGAAATGATTCTCATTTAGACATTTCATTCTAGACAATTCTTTTTAACTCTGTTTTTGAGCATGAGAATGCATAACTCAGAGTATATATCAAATGGTTAGAAAGTTGAACAAAAAGAGATAGACCTGAAAACAAAAAAAGGAGCCCTGAAAAGAGATGGTGGTACCTAGGTGGAAAAGAAGAGGTTCCCTTGAACCATGAATGGGAAAAATTATTATCTGGGCTGTGGAGACTTTCCAATAGGAAATACTTGGTTTGACTGGAGGCACAAGGATAGTGAGTTTTTTTCCAAGGAAAGGGATCTTCAGGAGCTATAATGCACTGCTACCAATGTGATTTTGCTATATGGAACAAGTTCTCTTTGGTAATAAGTTTGTGTCCATGCACTCACTGAACAAAAAGTATGGCAAGAGTTCATGGAAGGAGCTAGGAAGTGGGTAGTTGAAGAACCACGTTTAAATTGGAGCATTGATTTAGAAAGTCAGAGAGAATCACTGAAAGGGATGAACTAAGAGAGATGGATAGTGGTGACTGTACCCTTTAGGGGTTGAAGTCTGTGAGATGTTCAATTCTTTTTCAAAGGTATCACAGAAATATAGCCTCTCCCAGAAGCAAAGGGTCCTGTGAGTTGCACTCAATAGCAGCTCTCCATGAAGAACACCTACCTTCCTCCTACATTTCCACCCTGCCATGCAGTACTTGATTATTAAAGTACCCATGGATCCACTGCACAGATTAAAGGAAAGAAATAGATTTTCAGATTTTTTTAAAAAGGAGTCCTGCTGATTATACTGTTTTACAGACATTAATATAATAAGAACAGCAGCTAGACCACCAAGAAATCATAGAATAATCAAGAATTTAGGACTTCTGACTATGAGCGAGCATTTTCAAGACATCTTGTCAGGTAATCCGCTAACTGGGACTTAGCTCTAGTACGTTTGTCAGAGGAATGGATTCAGTTGGAGGAATGAGTATGACACATTCTTGGCTTGCAGTAAGCTTCAAATCCAACTTAAAGGAGAGTTCTAAAGACCCAGTAGAGAAAGAATGAGCATGTGTATAACACTGACCTCCAATAGAGCAGGAGATAAAGGAACAAGCAGTTTAAAGTAGTTAATCAAGCCTTGTAGATTGGATGAGGTTTCAGAGTTAGGTAAGGTGAGGAGCAACATCCCAGCTCATTCAGGAATCAATGATTTCATTAGTTTATCAAGTAGTCCCTGTGCACTTGTTGCTGGACAGCTTGTGTCCCTTCTTGGCAACAGAAGACATGTTATATAAAACATGCATCTAATAAAGAGTTTTTATTGGATGGGCTACAGAGCAAGTAAGTACTATGACAGCTGTGGAAGTTTGACTTGGATTCTAAAGCTGGATAGGAGTTTGAAAGAGTCTGACCCCAAGGACAGAGTAGTGCAGAGGGACAGAAAGAAGAGAAGATGAGAATGTGAGACAAGAATTTAGGGAGCTGAGAAAGGAGCTGTTTCTTCCCTATAAAAAGGAGGAAAGAGATCTGTTCCCACCATGAACATGTTCTGGGCTGGGGATGCAGACAGAGCTAAGAAGATGCTCTGGGAAGTCCTGGTCCTAAGGAGCACCCCCCCAACCCCCCAAATGCACGTACGCAAGCACGTGTACATGCAACACCCCAGGTAATTATAAAAGGAGAAGTCTGGATGAGGTTTTTCAATAAAGGAGAAAGCATAGGCTTAGATGACAGGTCAGGAGAACTCTCTGGGGGTTGGCTACAGCTAAGTTTTCAGGGCCTCAATGGAGCAAACCAAGCTGATATGATTAGGACAGAATATCTATTTAGTATTGGGAGAATGGGAAAGAGGAAAGGGGATTTAAAAATAGAGAAAAAGAAGCATTAAATGAAGGTTGAGATGAAGGGGATCTGAAATGATGACTCAGAAGTAATGAGGAAGACTGGAAGGACCAATTTCCCCTTTGTCTTTATCTCATGTGGTTGCCATGAAGACTGGTTTGAGTGGGAAACTAGCAGGCCATTCTAGGTCACTTTTTATACCATGGAAATGGAGGTTTTATGGGGCATCTAGGTCATCAGCATGCCTTCTAAAGTACCCACAAAAATGTCTTGAGAGGTGGTCTCTCCTTTCATCAGTTCCTATCACCCCCATTGTATCTCATTCTTCATGCATAGCATACCCAGAACCTTCTAGTTGCAACAGTCTTAATACACAAAATCCTAAGGTCACTTTGTTCTGATGGCTTTTCTGGATCAGGGTAAACAGGAGAGCTTTTTGGCCAAGTGGAAACTGATCTCTTTCTAGGTAGAATATTAAATTGAAAAGAGCTTTCCCCTGGTCTGTTTATCCCACGAGGAATTTCTGTGTTTCTTCTTGTCCTCCAAAGCTGACCCCAAAGCTCTCCAGGGCCTGTCTTAGGAAACAGCACCTGTCCTACTGTTTAGAGTCTTAGATGGAAATGTACACATATAACACATGTGCCTGTCAAAGCATCCCAGAACTTCCTGCCCTAGGGATCCAGGAGGTAGTCATCCAGGAGGAGGTAGTCATGGGGAAAGGAGCCCCTACAATGAGACAAGTCAAGCCCCAGGTCTACACTAAACCAGAGCCTTTCTCACCCCAGTACCTCCGTTCTCCTTTTCCTTCCGCTGTGTATGCATTTGACCAGAACTGCAACATTTCAAACATAAACCCAGATCTGCCTGGAAATCCTAATTAAAAATGTTCCGTTCCCAGGTGGTACAATCACATCCTGCCTAAAGTGTCTGGCTCACATCCCACCATGCAGATGCTGAAAAGAGATTTTTTTCCCCCACTTAACACCAAAACCTTCATTTGGGATTTCTTCAGGGGACAAAGGGGAAAAAAAACCAAACAATTCAGAGGTACCCATATGCAGAGGTCAGCCTACAATGCGTTCATTAAGGGAAAAGAGCGTGGTTTGTTTATCAGTCTTTCACACTTTGATTGCTGGCATGGTGACTGTGGCTATGATGAATTATGTAACTAGACAGGAACTGGAGAAGAGAATAAATGCTGGTGCTCTGAAATGACCTACCCAACTCTGTCATCTGTAACAACCAGTGATAACTCTCTTGTCTTGTAAAAAGGGTTTGTACATAACTTGTACATGGTTTCATTTTGTATTTTTCGCAGATTAAAAATTTATGTATTTGTGTTCTAAAACAAGCAGTGTTTCTTGTGTCTTTGTAACTGTCACATAGGGTGTGGGAGGGTTAGCCGAGGTCCTATTTGACCCCCTTCCCCTTCATGAAGGTGAAATTGTGGACCAGCAGCAGCCATGAAGTTGCTTTGTCAGTTGCAAGTGTGAGCCAGGGTGCTGCCCAATATTGCCATGAGCAGTGCTGGGGAAGAATGGCTATAGGTATTATTGAAAAGCTTAGAGTCATGCAGGGCCACACTCGGCTAGAGGGTCACATGCTGCTCCAGATGGCTCCAGAATATAGGGCTCTAAAGGCACAGCCTACATTCCATAGAACCTTGAGAAGTAAACACTGGATCACTTCTGCCACCTGATCTCGTGCTAGTTACCCTTCCTTGCTATCTGTACAAATGAGCAAGGTCTCCCTGCCTTTTTCTCATCAAAACACAGGGGTTGAAGCTTGCTTACAAGGTGGGCCTTCTTGTTCCTCACAGACATAGATGAAACTTCATTTCTAAGTCAATAATATCAGTAACAATGCTGCAATTTGAGTCTTTAGATCTTCAGAATCTTGTGAACTTGAAGTCCTTACAGGACACAAGACTCCTTAGTCTAAGACTGACCTGGCCTCTGAGAAGAGAAGATGCTGGTGCAAGGGTTCCATGGATATACTGTATATAAGCCTGTCAAAAATTAATATCATTAGAGATTGTAACCTTCTTCATTAGCCAAATGTTAATGTTTATATTCCTTTATTGGGACCTAGTGACAAAACAGTATGCAATAACATAATTCTGAGTCTCTAGTTGGGGGAAGGACAGAAGCAATAAATTATTGGTTCACATATTAAAAATTGATCTGTGGAAGAGAGTACAGCTTGCCCTTACAAAGACATAAAAGATTTGCTTAGCTATTTGAAGAACAATCTAATTGATTGATACTTTGAAAGCCAAATCTCTGGGTATGTATGCCTATTAGTCTTTGTCAACTCAACAGAGACTGGAATCATCTGGAATGAGGGACTCTCAAATGAGAATTGCCTACAACTGTTTGGCCTGTGGGCATTTCTGTGGAACATTTTCTTGATTAATTATTGATGTAGGCGGGCCTAGCCCACTGTGGGCAGTATCACCCTTGGGAAGGTGGTCCTGGATTATATATGAAAGCAAGCTAAACAAGTCATAAGGACCACGCCAGTAAACCACTTTCCTCCATGCTTCAGTATCTGCCTCATGTTCCTCCCTTGCCTTGCCTCAGTGATTGACTAAACCTGTAAGTTAAAAAAAAAAAGCCTCATTATAACCAAATGTACTTTTTGTGGATGTTTTATCAAAACAAGAGAATAGAAAGCAGAGGCAGTACCTCAAACAAAATCAGCCCCAAGCAGACCTCATTGCCAGGAGTGAGAAACTGCACATTTACTTATCTTCTCCTGCCAACTCCTCACAGCCCTCTGAGCTCCAGAGTCTCAACTTGTCTTCTCAATATTTGCTAACAAATCTGAATGTTGTTGGGAAAATGTAATTGCAGAACATATGGTCTCCATTAGTTAGGCAAACTCTACTGCCAAGTTCAGCTCCAAGGAAGGAGTCTGCATAAAGGATGAAATATTAGGGAAAGATCCACGGTGACAGAGAAGCCAAATGAAAGAGATGAGGCGGTGAGTTACAAAACAGTAGGCTTGGACAACAGGACACAATGACTGTGGAACATGTTTTTCCATTTGGTAAGAAAACAATATATATGTGAATTTCTACTGAGATCTCTCTGTTGCAAAAATCAAAGGAGACCATTCACCAAGATCAATATTAACTGTTTCTCAATGTCAGATGAGATAGTTTCTGCCTGGGAGAAAATCATAGGGCAAACAGAATACACAGCTTGCAAGAAGCAAAGAAAGCAAGAATAAGATCAAAATGTAAACATCAGGCATAGTTATTTTCAGTGCTGCTTGGGCTTGGCCTTCCTGAAGAGAAACAGGGTCTCATTCTTACAGATCTGTCACGTTCTTAAAATGTAGGCTAAAAGTCAAAAACTCAAGGAAGCCAAAGTCAAGAAAAAAAATATACAGGCAAGGTGAGCACCCTTGCCACAAAAAGTAAATTTGTAACATGCTTTTTAGAATCAAAAATATGTTAGTAAGTTGGTAATATTCGCAAGACTGATACACATAGATTTAATTTACCATTTGGCTCAACATACATTGAGTGTAATATAGCTAATCCTGGTTGTCAGCTTGACACACCTGGGAAAGGGGAATCTCAAGTGGAATTGTCTCCATTAGATTGGCCAGAGGGCATGTTTCGGGGACATTTTCTTTATTGCTAACGAATTTTGAAAGGCCCAACTCACTATGGGCAGTGCCTCTTCTGTGGTGGTCTTCCTGGGTGGTATAAGAGAACAGGGTGAGCAATCAAAAGAGATGCAGAGACAGTCAATCATTAGATGGAATTCAGGGAGTCTTCTTGAAGAGTTAAGGGGAGGATTGGGGACCTGAAGAGGATGGGGACCACAGAAAGACCAACAGAGTCAACTAACCTGGACCCTTGGGGGCTCCCAGAGACTTAACTACCAACCAAAGAATGAACATGGGCTGGACCTAGGTTCCCTGCACATATGTACCAGATTGCAGCTTGGTCTTCATATGGGTCCCCCAACAACTAGAGCAGGGTCTATCCCTGAATCTGTTGCCTGCCTGCCCTGGATCCGGTTTCCCAAACTGGTCTGCCTTGTTTGGCCTCAGTGAGAGAGGATGTGCCTGGTCCTCCAGTGATGATGTGCTGGGGTAGATTAGAGGTACTCAGAGGGGTGTTCTCTCTTCTCAGAGGAGAAGGAGAAGGGGGAATGGCGGGAGGATCTGTGTGAGAGGGTATTGGAGGAGACGGGGGCTAATATTGGGATGTAAAGTAAATAAAAAAAATAAATTTTAAAAATTGTATTCCTATTTTTAAAAAGGAAAGGAAGGGAAAAGAAAAAAAAAGAGAAAAGAAAAGCAGCTGAGAACCAGCCAGGATATCCATCAAATAAACAGAGTTCCTCCATGGTCTGGCTTCAGTTGCTCCCTTAAAGATACTGCCTTGACCTTATCCAAGTTGGTATCATAGGCAGAGTCATAGTGACCTGTCCCCTGAACCTACACCCAGCTGATATCTTGTTCTGAAAGGTATCTGTACTCCCCTGAACACCTATGCTCCGGTGTCATTCCCTTCCCCACATCCTGCCTTTTTGTGTTTATGACCCCGTGTGAATAAGTAAATTGCGCTGTGATTTAAATAATTAAATAAATTTTAAAAAGAAAAGAAAAAAAGAATGAAAGGAAGCAAAAAAATTAAAGTACAAATAAAAGTTAACAGTAAAAAAAAAAAAAAGATACTGCCTTGAGGTCTTGTCTTGACTTCATCAAGGACCAATTGTAACCTTTATCCCCATCTAAAGTTGCTTTTGGTCAATGTTTTATCACAGTAAACTAGGAAAGAAGCTGGTACCAGGAATATGAGGTTTTGCTGTGATGGACTTGACAATGTGCACTTTATACCTTGGAAAGTTTTGTGGGGGGGGGGGCGGGGGGAGGTAGAGGAATTGGGAGCTTTAGGATAGAAAAGCGATTGAATGCTAAACTCTTAATGAGCTGTTGTGGGTACGTGGATGACATTGCAATGAAGAGGAGATGGTGGAGACCTAGTTTATGCAGGATTGTTTGTATGATTGTATTTTTATTAAGAATCTGTGGAAGTAAAACATTTGCTTTATTGTGACAAGGAGCACTAGTTAGCTGGGGTTTAAAAAGTTAATTGTGATTAATAAGAGACCAACACCGTTAAGGTGAAATTTTCTGGGAAGTGTTTGATCAGAGTCAGCACAGAAGCTGTGGTCTAGACAGGGCCAAGGCTGCATCTCAAGCCGGAAGATGACCACGGTGATGTGTAAGTCTCCCATATAGTACTGATTTTGAAAGTATAAAGGAATTGTGAAGAGCAGCTGTGGCTTGGTCCTATGAGAGGTTGGGAGAGGGCATTGGTGAAAGTGCAGCCTCAGCTTCAGTGGATACCCCAGGACATTGGAAATGCCAGGACTATAAGATGACCACCAAGGACAGTAGCAGTCTGAGCCTACAATATAAGCTGTGTGTGTTCACTAAATGGCTTTCAGTCATGGTGTTTTTTACAGCAACAGAAAGCAAACTAGACCACAACCATTAAAACAATGAAGTAGACAAGCTTAAGTACAATAATAAAACACACCTAGCATTAATGTGCTATGTACTTAATCTATGATATTCTAGAATATGTGTTATACTTTTATGTACACAGACACAGACACAGACACAGACACACACACACACACACACACACACACACACACACACAACACGTACCTTTTAGGACATCCAGGTTGATTCCCACTCTTTCCTATCTTCTGGGGTTCTTCTCCTCTTTGATGGACAGGACCACTACTCCCCTGAAGAAGCATATGTTAACAAGTGGGTAGAATAAAAAATGACCCCAAGAGAATCAAGCTAAGAGCCCCAAGGATTTTTATCTTTAGATCATAGTTGTTTCCTGTTCATCAAAACCTAAACAACTTACCAGAATTGGGGGAAAATAAGTTATGAAGGGATATTGGTGCTGAGGAACTTAAAATGGAACATCTGTTTTCTGAAAGCTGAGAAAGACCACATTTAATACAAAGCAAACAGGAGCTTATAATAAGAGGTTAATATTAAGAAAACATTGCTAGATAGAAGGAGTGGGAAACATGATGCAAAATCTGAGATGGAGCATTTTGTAGAGATAACCGACACATGCGTGAGGCAGGGGATCTCCCTGGTGACACACACAGAGCATATAAGAGATCCTGAGTACCAACAATGAAATGAAGGGCTAACCTTATTAACTTACTTTTCTCTTATAAAAAGACCCATGCTATAAATGTAAAATCTGAAATTAAACTGCACAAATGCATCATCAACGAAAATAAGCTAGACTAGCTGGGAGTACGGAACTATGTGAATTTATTTTAGCTAACTGAAAATATATGTGTTCAGCTGGCATTGGTGATGTGGCTAAGAATTAAAAACAATAAGCACAGTATAAACCATTTTAGCCAACAAATCTGAGAATTTAAGTGTAGTTAAAATTTTAACGAAAGCTACTTAAAACTGATTTAAAAACAAAGAAAAATTGAACTAGGCATAATACAGTTGATAAAACCTGTAAACTCTTGCGATCCAATTTAGTTTTACAGGGAGTACGTGTAGAAGGCTTTACATTTTGGAATAAAGTATGCCAATAAAAAGGAGAATTGCCTTCCAAAATGAGAGTGGAAGTTTGAATGCTAATATTTGATTTCTAATATTGAGAAAGCCAAATTTTCTATTATTACTTAACTTGTATGTGCTTTTTGTCTACTATTCTTAAAAATAATCTACCCAGCTTAAAATCATGAGGACTTATCTCCTTTTATTCCTAAGAGTTTTACATTTGCAATGTCTTCTTCTGGGCCCTTAGTCAATCTGAGGTAATTTACATTGTTGCAATTAGAATGAGAATGTCCCGGTAGATTGAGAAATTTGAATACTTGGTCCCAAGTTGGTAGCATTGTTTGGGGGAGGTTTAGGAGGTGTTTTCATGCTGGAGGAAATATGTTAGCTGGGGTGGGATAGAAGTGCATCCTACCTGTGGTTCACAGTCTCTGCTTAATGCTTGTAGTACTGCTCTCAGCTTCCTGTTCGTGCCACCCCACCTGCTGCTTGTAGCCCTGCATCTCAATCATGATGGACTCACATACCTCTGAAACAGTAAGCTTACATAAACCTTCCCTACATGCCACTTTTCATTATGGTGTTTCATCACAGCAATAAGAAAGTCATTGAGATATTTCACTCTTTTGTATTTTATGTCTGTCGTATTTTTCTTCTGTATCTTTAATGCTTTCCTTAGTATTAAATGAAACATTTTTATTCTAACATTTTAATTATTTAATATTTTTCCATTTTAAAAATAACTTTATTAATGTCTTACAAAGTGTTTTAACTCTTTCATGACCTCCCTGTCCCCCATCCACAAAACTTTGTGTCTTAACCTCTTTTGTTTTCTCATCAAGACTAATTTGTATTGCCTGGGTGTGTGGTCTTCCACAGGACCCTAGTTGAGTAGAGTCAGTCTACACTCTTAGCAAGAGCTCTCTCTTCATCTCCCAATAACTGACAATTGACAATAGGTGCATGGGTAGGATTGGAATTCCTATTCATCTTCTCTCTCCACACTGGACATTTGATATGGCTGGGTCATTCATACACACATGAACTAACAAACATTGTGAGTTAATATACTAAGCTGCCCTGCTCTGGCCAGGGAATACTGTCACCCTGAAGTCAACTATGGCCTCTTCCTCTTATATTCTTGCTGTTTCTGCTTCCACAATGGTACCTGAGCCTTGGGAGGAGGGGTGCTGTATACATTTTTAGCTGAGCATTCTGCAGT
Organism: Mastomys natalensis; assembly: GCA_021653895.1. NCBI lineage: Eukaryota > Metazoa > Chordata > Mammalia > Rodentia > Muridae > Mastomys > Mastomys natalensis. Next base: position 775,422 of record JAJTUV010000261.1, on the reverse strand, counting down.
CTCTTACATTCTGCACCTTGGCCAGCCGTGTTTCTCTGTTAATCAACTTCCACTGCAAATAGAAGCTTCTCTGATGTGAGTTGAAAGATGCGTTAATCTATAGTTATAACAATGGTTAATGTCATGTCCATTTAGACAAACAGTAGAAGTAGGTTTGCTCCTCCACTAGCCACCATAAGTTTTTGACTCAAAAATTGTGCCAGGTATGTTTTCTTCTTGTCGAACAGTATTTACATCTAATCAGAAAGTGGTTGTTTATTCCCTTGATATTTGGTCCACTGTGTTATGCACCAGTGAGCCAGTCTGCCAGTACTGCGGTAATTGTACCTCTCAGGGTTCACAGCTGGGTAAGATTCATTGTTACATTTTTCCCTTTGGTAGCATGTAGCCACTATGTAGAAACTATTACTTAAAAACATTTATTTTATTTGTATTGATGTGTGTCTGTGTATGTGTTCACACATGTGTAGCAGGATATTTTGGGAGGAGCAAAGATGGGAGGAGTAAAGAGAGGAAGAGGAGGAATAAGGGAGGAAGAGGAGGAGTAAGGGAGGGAGAGGAGAAGGAAGAGGAGGAGCAAGGCGAGGGAGAGACAGAGATGGAGGAGGACTGAGAGCAGTCCTGGGTAACAAATTATATCTAGGTTAGTTAATTGGTTAACACTTCTAATTATGTAAGTATCTTGTTTGTTAATTGAGCTTTACCAAACATATAAAGCCTTTAGTTAATTATTAAGCATTAGAGTCTCATTTTCTACCAGGTACCTCATGGATAGCAGGATAGTCTGGGCTCAGTCCAGCCTTGTGGCAGAGCCATCTCCCACACTGGTGTCTCGTGGGTGGTGAGACTGGTGTCTCTGGCTGCCTGAGCAGGCAGGTGGGTTGAGCCAAGCGAAGCCACTGCCGCCACCGCCTCCTCCACTTGTGGCCTCAGGCCTAGGCTAGTCAGGAATATGGTGGCTCTGTAACACAAGACAGATTGGATTTTTAATAATTACTGCAACACACATGTGTGGAAGTGCCCATGGAGGCCAGGAGAGAGCATTAAATCTCTTGAATCTGGAGTTATACAGAGTTGTGAGCACCCCACCATATATGCTGGCAATTTAGCTCTGGGCCTCTACAGGAGAGCAAGGGTTTTTAATGTCTGAACCAATACTGTAGACCTTATATTCAATTTTCTTCTTACTCTGTCCTTTGCACATATAATGTTTACCAATGTGTTTTTAAATTTGATGTTTCTTCTGTCAACCAAAATCTACTCCATAGTACTTCATGCAAAAATTTCATTCTATTATCATACTTTTCCATACCAGGATTTTGATCTAGTTATTCCTCTAAAAATATTTATATTCTCTCTATAGTAGAGCATTGCCCTGGTGCTTCTTTACCTCTTAAGTATCGTTCTCTTTAGCTCTTTGAGATCATGTACAGTAGCTGTGTTGAAATTTTTATCTGTTAAATTCACCTCTTAGTGTTCTTTCATGCACATTTGCAGCCCCTGTGACTTCTTTGTGTGAAGTTCACCATTTCCTCTCATTCTCCTGGTCTCATAATTCCTATGGAAACTGGATGTTTTTGATGATATATTTCATCAACTTTGAATATTGATTTCATTTCACACATACTTTCATGTAATTACCACTTTATATAATTTTAAATCTTAGGAGCTGAGAAAAGAAAGGAACACATGTATATATTTAGAGTTTTTAAAATTAGCTTTCTTAGTTTAGTGCATCATTCCACACTTTTGTTAATGTTGGATTGGTTTATTTATTCCCTAGACTATTTAGTAAAAAATTTTCTTACTCTACAACTGTGAAACCTTAAAATTTTCTCCTTAGAGGGTCCAATGTGGGGTATCAGACAGTTGTCTTGGGACATAATGTTTTCAATAGGACTCTCTGGTCTTCTTTTTCACATCTCTATTGAAGCACCTGCTCCTCTTTATATCACACCAAACTTTTAGGCTCCAGTAAGCAGGCTGATTCTCTCTCCATTTTTTTGTGAATTCTCTGGGTCATCATTTGTTTCATAGTCTTATCCTATTTAATTAAAGCCTATAGTTTAACTGATAAGACTGTGAGCCTACCAACCTCTTTTTGAGATATATGGCAGTTTTTAAAGCTTTTAGACATGAAGTTTCCTATATTTTGTTCTAAATATTGTCTAAAATTTGTTGATAATGAGGAAAAATTTGTTTCTATAGCTTTTATAACTGTAAGGCCCTTGGTCCAGGACTGGAGGGCAGCTAGTGTTTCACTTCTGAATGGTACCTCTGAGCCATGAGCATTGGTCTGGAGGGGATCTTTAGCCTCTGACCTTTTCTTGTCTTTATAAGCACAGAAACTGACTTTTTAAGTATGCTCAGGCAGGGACAATCAGAACCTTAGTATTCTTTACTTGTATTTGACCTACAACTCTCACAGAAGGGCTAAGCAGGGACTAATCTCCCACCATCATTCAGAGTTTCACACCATCAATAAAATCTTGGTGGCTTGTCACACCAGGATAATGTCACACCAGGATACTAGCTGAATGGAGATCCAGTTCTGTTTTGTCACCCAAATCCAATGAGTTGTCCTTCTATGAAGCTATGCTAAGAAACTGGAGGAAGGAGAAGAATCTCATGGTGTCTTAGATTCTTTAGGCTTACCATGATTTAAAGATTTGTGTTGTGAAGACATTGTTTCTTCACTTTCTATATATATGATGTTCAGAGAGCTTCAAGAGATATTAAATGGCTACTTTAAAATTATTATTATTTACGAAGTATAGCTATTTCAGTTGGAATAACTAAATAATACTTTGTACTAACATTCTAGGCTCTCTCTGTTTGAGAGATTCTTTCCCTCTCATGTCTCCTCCCTCTTTCATTTTGTTTCTCTCATTTCCCTTTCCCTTCTCCTTTTCTCCTTTTGTCTACTTTATCTCTTGTTACTTTCCCTTCCCTCCCTCCTCCACTCCCTTTCCCTCTCCTTTCTTCTTTCTTTCTTTCTTCCTTTCTTTTTTTCTTTCACTCTTTCTTGTCCTTAGGATCAAGCCAAAGGCAAGCATGCTCTATGAAGCCACAGCCAAGTCCAAATTCTTTAGCAAGATGGAAAAAAATCATAAGCCAAATTAAAAAAAAAGAAAACCACATTTAACTGCATTAAATTTAAGAAATTCTCTTGATTTAAAGAATTTATAGGGACTAGTGAGATGGTTCAGTAGTTAAGAGTGTTTGCTGCTCTTAAATATCATGGGGAACTAGTTTCTAGCCCTTACCTTGAGCAGTTTTTATCTCCTGCCTCTATAGATACTTCATTCATGTGGAAAAAAACCACCCGCATAGACATATACATGCAATCAAAAAGAATAAAAATGAATCGTTAAGGAATGAATTCATAACAACAGTAAAAATGTCACAGGGTAGAATAATCTTTTTGGAAAAGAAATACAATCAAGTAACAGCTATGTTACCATCTACAAGTAATTAGAAAAAAGAAAAGACAATGGGAAAATTAATAATAAAGTGGAAAACTCATCTGTGGGAGCAGAAACTGACATATGCATGATAACCCTACAATCACTGTGCTTATATAATTATTTATGTTAAGCAAATTACAATTGTAATGGGACCATATTATATATCCCTCAAATTTCCATGAATTATAGCATTTTATGAATAACTTTCTGTGCCCACATTGTAGGCTCCATATGCCATTTCCACTAAAAGAAATTAGGGATTATTGGTGAAGTAGATGACTTCTGATCTGAGTAAGATAAACAGAGGATGAGTATGGAATGTTCAGTCAACGTATTTATCACAGCTCTTAAAGAGATTCAAGATCCAAAACCAGAAAGAAAAGAAAAGAATCCAACAAAACAAAATGACAAGCAAGAACTGAAATAGATTGGGACTCTTTGGATACCTTTAAATTACAAGTTTTTATAAATATTTTATCATTATTAATTCAAAATAGCTCAAAATAAATTTAATAATCATCATTAGGTGGTCATTGTTACTGAAGTCTATTTCTTAAGAACTGGTAAATAAATTGAATGAATCATTTTTTATTATAGTAACCTAATAGTAGTGGAAGAGAGCGTGTCTTTTTTATAATCTTCCAGCTCCTCAATTGAAAGAGAGGGAGAGGACTAGAATATAGCATCTTGCAGCACTGAATGAATTATGAATTCCAAGACTGAGCAGCAACTTCCAAAGGCACAAGGAACTAGAGAATCAGAAATTATAGTGTAAAAACACAACCTTAGCCTTTAGATTTAACTAGCAATGTATTGGGACATAGCTAGTAATATGAAGGAGATAACAATTAGCAAAAAGTAGTCTGTGGGAAATGCTATAAGAGATATATATATACATATATATGATATGTATATATAATCTCCAGTGCAAGGTAAGGGAGAAAAGATGGAAAGCACATGTAGACTAAAAGAGATGTGTGAGACATCAAGTAATTTCAGTATATGAATCTGTGACTCTTATACAATACATGTCTTAGTGTTCTATTGATGTGAAGAGACACCATGACTCTTATAGAAGAAAGCATTTAATTGAAGATTTGCTTACATTTTCAGAGGTTTAGTTCATTATCGTTATGGCAGAGAACATAGCAATACAATAGTTATTGTGACAGAGAAGTAGCTAAAAGCTACACGCTGATCTACAGACCGAACCTGTTTCTGAACAGAAAAAATCACAACAAAATTGATGATAATGACCACAGTTTGCTATTTAGATGTGACTTCTTCAGGTTTAGTAATGATATTAAGGTCATTTACTAAAATCTCCTTATAGCTCAGCCCAAATGAACATCTAAGTTTTCATGCTCCTCATGAGTCAATATCCAGAAAGAGAAGGTTGAAAATTTGTAGGAACCTCAGGTCATGGAGGACTAGGACTGCTGTCATTATCTTCTGGACATGGCTGAGCCACTGTATTTATGAATTGAATTTACAGTAGCTGTGGTTACTTGCTTAAAACCTGCACTAGATCAAGCCAGTCAACATCACAGCATGGATGTATGAGGGACACACAGGCTCCATGCCTAGCTAAAGAGCTATTGGCAGTTGATTGCTACTAAGGGAGAAAGAATAATTTTTCTCCACAAGTGGCTCCTGTTGGGTTGCCCATGCTTCAGTTGACAGTACCATGCCTATGCACATAATTAGGTTTAGTAAATTTTCCTGAAGGATATGAAATTAGGAGGCAAGTGATTTGAAGAGGAGATTCAAGACAAGTTGGAGGTGGGAAGAAGGATGTATATGGTCAAGATCATTGTATGCATCTATAAAATTTTAATAAGTAAAAATATTATTTTAAAAATGTAAGACATAAAAACTCCATGAAGGTTATAAAATAATGAAAGAATTAAGGATTAATTGGTGATATTGGTGCCTAATATTCATTACAGGATGGGAAGATATACACAGCACAAATGAAACGACATTGGCTGAGAGGTAACAGTTCTTGAGATTGAATGATAGAGAATAAAGAGCCCATTACACCTCTATTTTCTTCTTTAATAAAAATATTTATTTGTGTTGATGTGCGTTCCTCTGTGTGTATATCACTCATGTGCAAGAAGAGAGTGTCAGATCCTTTGGAGCTGAAGTTACAGGTGGTTGTGAGACCAGGGTAGATGCTGGGAACAAAACTTGGGTCCTCTGGAAGAGTGATATACATCTTTAACAGCTAATCCATTATAATATTTCTGCAATGCTTAAAAGTTTTCCATGTAAATGATCTACTATTTGTGACAATATCAACTCTTAGCACTGATCTACAGCATCTGTCACTCAGAGGCTTCAGGCAAGAAGAGAAATGGGTTCATTTTGAGACAGAAGTAGCCACCTCTAGTGTATTTGAAGATGTGCAACTTACAGGGAAGCCATTCTGCCTTTGTGTCTAAGCTGTACATAGAGGCAACCTCACAGAAGTGCCCAGAAAGCAGGCAAAATATTTTCAGAGCAGACCATATTTTTGTGTGCCAGAAATGGAAGCAACTTCAGTGTCCATCAACAGGGGAATAGACAGATGTGTTATATTCATCAAATGCATTTCAATAGAGCAATAAAAGTTAATGAACTATAGCCACATAAATCAACTTTGATGTTCTCATAGCACAAGTATGAGGTTGAAACAAAGAAAGAGAAAATTTTAGAAGAATCCATATATTTTATGTAAAGCTTTAAACATATTTAACAATGCTATTCTCACACATGTGTGAATCATCAAAGTGGCTATAAAATTATAATGATATGCAATGGAATGGCAGGTACCAAATCATGGGTAGTGGATTCAGCAAAGAGGAAATGTGTCTTGGGAAGAGCAAAAAATGGGCTTCAAATGCATTGATGACATGCTGAATTTTTATGTTCACATATAATTTAAGTATTTATGTTAATTTATTTATAATTCCACGTGTTTGACATTTCAGAATTTCAGAAAGCCATTGCAAGCCACAGTTTTCAGCCTCAGCTGTGGTTACTGTCACTTGGCAAAATGGAAGTTCTTCAGTCATGCCATAAGATCAAGTACAGACAACATTTTCAGATCCTAATACATTGAGGACAGTAAGAAGTTTACCAAAGGAACACGTATTTTAGAAAAAAAAAAGAAGAAAGAAAGAAAAGAGAGAGAGAGAGAGAGAGAGAGAGAGAGAAGAAAGAAAGAAAGAAAGAAAGAAAGAAAGAAGAAAGAAAGAAAGAAGAAAGAAAGAAATTCAGACCAATATTCATCTCCTATAACTGTAGTTCCTATTACATCATCTTTGGATACAGAGATGGAAGGATATCAGAAAACATGCCCTTGTAGAGTAAAAGCAGCTATTTATTCTACCAGAAAACAAAACAAAACAAAAACACAAGCTATTACCTTCTGTTTGGAGCCAACCACTTGATGGCCAACTCCAAAGAGTGTCTGTTAGTAGTTCTCTGCCTGATTCCTGACACAGATCCTGGTTTCCAAATCCACTCTACCTCATCCATGGACCATTTCATTTTCCATGAAAATCTCATTTAGATATCGGACCTTATTCTATCCCTAACACAGGAGTACCTCACTATCTGTGTATGCATCTAGTCCCTCGCCCCGCTTCCCATGTGCAATTTTCTAGCCTAATAATAATATTAATAATGGTTTAGTCCTGCATTCTGATGCCTGGGCCTGCAGCACATATCCAGGAAGGTAGTCTCCTCAGGTTTTAATCCCTCTCTGCTAACACATTAGCCATGCAACCTCTTCTTTAAGTATGTTCCTTGTTTTCACTGTTTTAGGAAAAAATGTCACTGATAGTAATGGGACCTCAGGTCATTATGATAGAGATGCATGAGCACTAGTTACTGTGCTTACAGTAGTGACTCACACAAGATGCTGTCCTGATTCGAAATAATGATATTAGTAACAGCTCATCTACTATTAAATCTTCTCTGCATGTAGCTGATCAGTTTCTCTATATCATTTCTCCACTCTCGATACCAGAAAGGAAAGCTGTGTCCAGGATAATGACAGGGTGGGAAGGGCTTGAGCACAAATCATCTGAAAGGGGCTAATGACATTGTTACCCTATAACCCATCCCAGGTAACAGTCCTATCTAGCTAGAATCTCTATTCAGTTCACAAAAATGAACACAGAACCTTAAAGTGGGTCACAGCAGGAGGCTCCAGTGGCAGGCAGGGAGGAACAGAATCAGGGATGGAAAGAGAAGGAGAGAGAGAGAGAGAGAGAGAGAGAAGAGAGAGAGAGAGAGAGAGAGAGAGAGAGATGGAGAGAGGGGAGAGAGAGAGAGAAGGAAGAGGAGAGACAGAGGAGAGACAGGAGAGGAGAGGAGACAGAGAGAGGAGACGGAGAGACGGGGAGGAGAGGGAGGGAAGGGAGAGGGAGAGGGAGAGGGAGAGGGAGAGGGAGAGGGAGAGGGAGAGGGAGAGGGAGGAGAGGAGAGAGCAATCTTCTCTCCGTTTAAAAGAGAAGAAATCAAACAGAAGTTCCTGGTTGTATCTACTGAAATACTTTCTACAAGAAGGTGGCTGACTTTTTATCAGATGTGTCACTCTGAGAAATAATTGCTTGTAATAACAGTGCAATGGTAGCCCCTTGGAGTAGTATTTATCCATGTCTGCTGTAGCTTTCAACTTCAAAGAACCTACTGCCTCACAGTGAACATGAAAATGACACCAGTGTTGTTAATGACAGTGGCCTAACGCATCACACAAGAGTCAAATGATTTCTCTGGATAGACAAGGGGGGAAAATGTGGTCTGTGTGCATATTCTGATACTTCACTTGAATTCGCAAGTAGGGAGATGGAATGTGATTGCAGATTTAATCACATTTAGGGAAAAGCAGACCATGAGATGGAGCATGGAGGAAGGAAAACAATTAAGAAAAAACAGAAGAGGCTGTACTCCTCGTTTTCCTCTGTAGTTTGTTTTCAGGTTGGGAGTGGCTCAGTCACTTTCATGATATAAAAACAACAACAACAAAACTCAGAAAAACATGGATGTGATTGTGAAACAGTGAAGAGATCCACAATTTTGTTGCAGTCGACTTCAGGAACATACTTGGATCATCACATCTTTATCCAACCATCCTGACGTCCATCTCTCCTGTTATTCCCCAGGGGAAACTGTATCCTCAAATCCATTAATTTCAAAAGCCACTCATCATTGATCCCCACTCCACTGCATTTCCACTTTTCCTGTGTGGTCAATAGACCTTAGTTGAGTTACCCACACTCAGTAGCTACCTCTTAGACACCTCAGTATCACCTTCTTTTTGACTTTTCTCTTATGGGTTCTGCTAATTTTACAAATACTGTGGGAAGACACCTCTTGATTCTCTTCCCTCTATCTATAAGACTGCTGTCAAGGATTTGCCATGCTCATGACTGTTTCTGTCCCACGTGGCCGCTACCAAGATGGGAGGGAAGGGTAGTGTACTGATCAGGCCTCTGGTTAGGAGCTTATCAGGCTTGGGCTATTGCCCTCCCTCAGCATTGGGGTGAAATGGGACAGAAAGGGCTAGGGCAGAGGTTCTCTTGAACCTCTTTGAGGGTCAAGTGATCTTTTCACAGGGGTTGCCTAAGATCATTAGAAAACATAGATATTTACATCATGATTCATAACAGTATCAAACTTGCAGTTATGAAGTAGCAACAAAAATAATTTTATGCTTGAGGGTCACTGTAACAGGAGGAACTGTATTAAAGCGTCACTTCATTAAGAAGGTTGAGAACCACTGGGCTAGGGTCTTGAAAGTGATGTTGGCCATGTTCTACTTGATTCTAGAAGGTGAAGATATGCAAGTCAAATGGAGCTAAATAGGGTTCTTAGCCGTTTATAATATCCATCACTTCCTAGCTACATACCCTATGGAAATTAGCTTCCTGTTCTCTCTGACTTGAAGTTTTACTGATTAACACAGGTGCAAACCTGCAATATGAGACTTGCAAATATGAGACCACAAAGTCAGTGATGTGATGAATATAACTTCTCCTATCTTCCTCGAATATATAAAACCTATTCCATTGACAGACAAGTATTTAGCACTGAGTTTTACTTTTCTTTTTCATGGTTCTGGGGACTGGTTAAGAGCCTCACTATGCTAGGCAAGCATCTATCACTGAGCTGAATCCCTACCCCAATCTTAGTCTATTCGTGTTATCCTTTCTGTTGTCGCAATTTCTTTGTTCTTGGATTTTCACACAGTTCTAAAGTTTTAATTAAGAATTTCTGATCTCAATAAGTCAGAATCCATTTAGATGATTACCTGCTAAGATGCCCATCCTTACCTGGCCTTTTATTGTTAGTTTATGCATGTTCCTCTGAGCCATCCCTCATCCCTGAGCCCAAGGCTCAACATGTCTGAGCTAGTTCCGTGCCTTTAGAAATTGAACAAGAGTCAGCCAGCTGCTCCTGGCTTCAGAGGGTTGTAAGAACCTTGGTGGGGCTCATTAAGATTTTCCTCACCTCCATCCTTCCTCCACCCAAACCCTCCTCCTTTCGTCTTGCTGGAACATGGGGAACAGTGGAGTTGTTTGTGGCCTATCATCCTGGGCGCATCATGGTGTCATTTATATCCTAGCCCTTCCTGCCTCCCCAGGCTCTGAGAAGCAGAGGCACAAACTTCTTTGTTCTCGAATTTCCTAATGCTATTTATTTTTGAAAATTGAAAGTCTAAGCTCTTTAAAATCAAAAGCCATTTTCTTTCAACATCTGTTCTGTGCTCCCATGGATGCCACATGGGAACAGGCCAGAGGATACAAAGAAATTCCAGGGAAATGTCAACTGTTATTTCAGAGCCTCACAATCACATGTATGAAGTGGGATAAAATTATTTCAGGCTTATGATGTAGCCAGCCTAAATGCCATAAGAGGAGTGAAATTCTTAGCAGTGTTTTGTTTAAATAAACACTAGATAATCCCATTTTCTTACTTGATTCTCTCTTCTTTGCCTTTTTCCTCCATGGATTTTCTTCCCTGTCCTTCATATCAAGTAGTTCCTTGATTGTTATGTCGTCAATCTCTGAAAAGATTTAAAAAAAAACACTCGTGTGCATGAGTAGGTGAGTGTGTGTGTGTATGTGTGTGTGTTTGTGCAGGTAGATACACATACATAATGTATTTGCATATCTGTGGAGGCCAAAGGACAACCTCAAGTATCTTCTGGCCCCTTCCATCTCTTTTCTGAGACAGTTTCTCACTTAATCTGAGAGCTCACAGTTTCAGCTATGCTGTCTGTGTAGCTTGGGCCAGCAAAGCCCAGGGATCTTCCATCCTCTGTCTCCTACCATGTGAACCCATAAACTCCTACTCCATACTCAGCTTTCTCTGTGGTTGTCAGGGAGTCAGTCTTTGTGCTCATATAACAAACAAAACTCATCAATGGCTATGGACCTAGTCCTACTGTTCTCCTAAATGCACAGATACTTATATTTTTACATTGAGAACATGTTATATTCCAACTCTAATTCTTCCTGGGCTCTCCAGATCAGTAAGAGCACAGTTTTTTCAACCTTTTCTTAGGACAGAACCTGAGAGATGGCTGGCTTAGTTTGATTCTCCCCTGCTATCCCCACAGCTGGGCTCCTCAGCACTCCATGTCCATATCTTGCTCCTCTAATTAATCCCTTTCCTATTTCTGGCTTCCTCTGGCTATACAATGGCAACATTCTATTTCTAAATCTCCAATGTGATGATATAATCCTCCCAGCATAAGCGTTTACAACAGACTTCATTTCCTACAGGTAATGCTGCTTAAAGGATCATGTTCCTTGCTACTGTTTCTCTCCCCACCTCCTTCTTCTCCTCTCCTTCCTCCTTCCTCCTCCTCTACCTCCACCTCCTCCTCTTTCTCTGTTTGTTATCTATATTCCTAAGCAATGCTCAACACTCATAAAAATGTATTTGATCAGCAGTGATGTAACATTGAAGTGAGTATTGCTACCAATAAGATATTAGAGGTTTAGGATATATGCATAGAAAGAGAGTTCCTTAAATATTGTTACAGGGAGTGAGGACAAAGAGAGAGTGCTCTTATCTTAGGTACTTCATTGGCTTCCATGCATAGTTTCTTAGATTCATTTTTATTGTTTTAATTCTCTCTCTCTCTCTCTCTCCCTCTCTCTCTCTCTCTCTCTCTCTCTCTTGTCTCTGCTCCTGTGTGTGTGTGTGTATGTATGTTTGTATGTGAGTGAGGATGGGTGTGTGCCCATGGAGGCCAAAGGTTTTAGATTACTCATGACCTATAGTTATAGGTGGTTATAAGTCACCCAAAGTGTTTACTGGAAACCAGACTTTGGTCCCAAGCAAGAGCAGTATGCACTTTCAACTGCTAAATCATCTCTCCATCCTCTTAGAAGAGGAATTATCTTAAAAGTCACTGAAGAAATGAAGACTTTACTGCTGTGTCCTTTCTGGTTTGCTAGATATACCTATTGGATGAGGATAACCTATCATCATTCCACTGGGGACCTAGTTGCTGGCAATGGCTTTTTCAGCACCCATTCACCCATGTCTTCTACCATGAAGAATCATTTTAATGTTTCAACCTTGGGTAGAACATCAGCTCCTCCTTGAAACCTGATAGTCATTTGTCCCTTGCTAGAGACAATATGTTTCCTCCTGTTCTATGTTGCAAGTTATGTTCTGCAGGAGCGTTGGTTCTTTGCTTTGTTTCTGTTATATGAATTCTACATTACTCTGACAGAAAGTGCAGAACATTTCTTTCCTGTTTCCAGCATTTATTGCAGGCACTCTGCAATCCCTCCCTACTTTAACCCCCTTTGATTAAGTAGGAAACTTAGAAGTGAGAAAGCTAAGAGCTGTCAGCTCTTCACATGAATTTTTATGTGAATGTAATTTAAAAAAACAACAACAACAACAACAAAAAACATGGTGGCTGCCCATTACAGTATTTTAGAATCACCTTCACCTCATAATAATTCTTCTGTTTGCTCACTGTCCTGTCACAGGAGAATCCAGATTCTTGTCTTCCAGGGACTTCTCAGTGGTGTCAGTCAGATAACTCAAGTATTTCTTGGTTCCCAAACTTTTGACACTCAAGAGAACACAAATACACATTTGAAGACTCTCTGTCCAAACTGGAGCATTAACACAGAAGTGGCGGGAGCATAGCAGATACATAGCCAAGGACAAGGGCCACTTTTCCTTACATACACAGAGCTTTAGAAGACCATGGGAGGTATGCTGTAGGTCATCAGACCCAACAGATGTTTTTTTCTTGTTTTGGTTTTTCTTCCAATGAATGGATGACCTAGGTGGTCCAATTTTTTAAAGGCACTTTTCCTTATCTGTCTTCCACAAAGACAGGGACAAACCCTTCTCATTAGTCTATCCTTTCTCTCATCCATCCAGTTTGCTCTGTTGTTTCACTTTGAACTTTTTCTTTTCAATTTACGTCCTTGTAAGGGTTTGTGGCAAGAGACATTGAAAGTTTCAGAGAACAACTTCTCTGAGGGATTCAACTGAAAGATGGTTATATGATCCCCAAGGTCCAGTAGCCCCCGACAAATGCCATCCATGTCTGGCTGGTCCTATCTCCAGAATGTACAAGCTAATAATTGAAGCCAAATCTTTCTGGATTTAAGATCTTTTAATGGACAGCTAGAAGCTTGTCTACCACCTTCCAGCTGCCACAGTGTCAATCAATTGGAGAGAAAACTATTTTCATGTCCGTCAAGGATTCCTTGGGGAATGTTGCAAGCTCTTATGATGTGTTATTATCTTCTGACCACTGTGACTTGAAGCCCCTGGCAGTAAAGAGCATGTGCTAGATATAATTAATTGTACTCACATGGAAACCATGAACATAATACTGGAGTGTTTGTGCACTCTGGAGAAGGAGTCCATCATTCCTGGGGCGCTGCTAGTCATCCCTAGCAATGAGATATGGTAGGTGGAGATTCAGAGCTACTGCCCTTGTGCTGCAAATATTTAATGCCAGTGTGATTACTATTATCTGGTATTAATGTTCTGCCACAAGTGTTAACAAGACCAGTATAACAAACTGACTAATTTTCAATGCCCTGAGTGCCCCATGGTGAAGGAGATTAATTTTCCTAGAAACGGCCATTGTGGAAAACAGCAATATATAGGGCTATGGCTGGCCTTACACATTTTAGTGGTTACAAAAATGTCTCCCCCCACCCCTAGTGAGTTACTGCTTACTGAGGTCTGACTCTGAATCACTTTATCTCCTTCAGTAACTGCCTCGTTGTGCCTGGCTCGGGGATATTCATCGGAATGACACCAACCTCAGAATTGGAATTTGGGCCCTAAATCTTGAGCTTGTGATGTTTTTCTTTATGGGTCAGATTTCAGAGAGGCCCCAAAGAAGAGAGAGTATCCCCAATACACACCTGCCTTGTACTTGTTCACAGCTCACCTCAGCCATCACAATATATGTCCTTAGAATGACCTGCTTTAAAAGAAAGCTGAAGGGAATAGCTACAAACAGGAGAATGGTTGAGAAGTCAATAAAACAACAGGGAGACAGGCAAGGGCTGCAAGACCCAGACTGAACCAGAATAAAACAAATTCATTCTCCTGTAAATTGTTTGCACTATGATGGGGAGTTTGTAAGAACCTAAAAGGAGCTATGGATTCCTACTATATTCTGAGCCCATTGACCACTTCCAAATAACTTAGGATGGATTGCTCATGGTTACAGAGGGTGAGTAGACAGGAGGTAAGTTAAACTGGGTATTCTACTCAATGTGTGAAGTCATTCTCTGTCCTGCAGTTGGCCTTGCCATCCCCAGGGCCCAGTACAGGGCCAGCCAGAACATCTAGTCCTCAGTATATGTCTTTTGACTTCAAAAAGATTATCTTGAAGTGTTACAGCATTTCATGTTTATCTGAGCCCTGAATAGACATTCAATAGGTATCAGTAATATCTGTGTTCTATCACCAGTTTCTACCATCTGAACATCTCTTTTCCATTCTGGGCCTATAATCCATATTATGAAACACCTGTTTTTTTCATTTGATTTGTTTATTCATTTATTCACTCACTAATTAATAATTGATAGCCCAGTAAACATGTCTTAGGCACTAATCAGTCATCTGGAATTTGGTAAGAACTCTGCCATCAGATGGCTATGAATTCAAATTCTGCTGTGGTATTCAGTGAAGTCCTTAATACCTTCATGCTTCTGTTTTTGCTTTGCATTTATGATGTTAGAGGAGTAATTGGGAGAAAAAAAACAGAGTGGAATTTTCTAAGTAATGTGGCTAGAAAACTCACCTATCCACCGTAATAGTCAGACATCTCATAGAGTGATTCCATGTCTACTTGGTGTCTATGGACTTGGTTCTGGATTGCAACTTCATAGCATACTTCCTTGTTCTAATTCTTTGAATGCCCACTCAGTTCTATGATTTGGCAACCAACTTACTCATTTAAAGAATGATTCTGTTCTCTACTGTAGCTCTGATGCCCTGGGTCTCTTCAGGTAACACCTTTTCTAATTTAGTACGAGCCTGCCCAGCTCCCTCCATGTCTGATACCCATCACACATGGGCAATGGCCTGGGTTTATTTGTAGCCTAAGACTTATAAGCAAACCTTGGGCATCTATCATCTTTTATAAAATATAACTGAGTCAAGCACCATGTGCATCTATCTTGTCCTCTTTAACCCAGAGGGCATTTGAATCCAAACATCAATCCTCAACAGCAGCATCTGACAGTGCAGAGCTATTTGGAACTCCCACCATCTTCAATTTAAATTAAAAAAAGGAAAGTACTCCTGAAGCAGGAAACTGTTTTTGTACACTGTGGTATATGTACTACTGTGGTACATAGTCAAGAAAATAGCATGTGTATAACCCAAATAGTACTTACAAAGAATATTGAATGATAGACGAAAATATTCATGATTAAATCATAGATGAAAATTCCTATACCGAATTGTATAAGAAGTGCCTGAAAAGTGGCATGAAATAAGCTATTGACTCATTGTAGATGCATTGTGGGATTGTCTTGCTTGCCTCTGATGGGTGCAGAGACAACTGTTACAGTGTTAGCCATGAGTCTGCATCCCAATAGGAACACAAAAGTTAAGTAAGGAGAAAGGGGAATTAAATCAATGAGGAATGCAACAGTTGTGCTTACTTGCCATCAACCAACTCTGCTATATAAAAGGCCTGCATGGAAATGAGTAGAGGAGGAGGCTTGGTGTGGATAATGATCTCATCCAATCAGGAGTGATCCTCCCAGGTGGGCATGTTAACTGTCTAACTTTGGAACTTTATGAAGTCTGTAGGCATAGTGTTAAAGAGCCTTTTAAAGACTGAAGGAGGGAATTGTAGAGAGAATATCTTGTGCATCATATGGATGCATCACCTATCAATCAAAAAAAAAAAAAAAACTATGGCATATAGAAAAGGATAGAATAGAAGGTGAGACATCTGATAGGCAGAAAGAATTCTGGGATAGAGCCAAGCACAGTAGGAGTTGCAGGGAAAGATATGAGGACAGACACTTGGTAACTGGGCAGAGGTAACAAACCACCTGGCAAAGGTAGATAAATATAAATGGATTATTTTAAAATATTAGCTAGTCAGGGAACAAGCCCAGCTATATGGCCAAGTATTTGTAAATATATTTTGAGTCTGAGTCATAATACTGGAAGCTTGGGGCCTGTGACGGTTTGTATATGCTCAGCCCAAGGAATGGCACTATTAGAAGGTGTGGCCTTGTTGGAGTAGGTGTGTCACTATGGGTGTGGGCCTCATCCTAGCTGCTTGAAATCCAGTATTCTGCTATCAGCATTCAGATGAAGATGTAGAACTCTCAGTTCCTCCTGCATTATGTCTGCCTAGAAGCTGCCATGTGCCAGCCTTGGTGATAATGGACAGAACCTCTGAAGCTGTAATTGAGCCCTAATTAAATGTTGTCCATATAAGAGTTGCCTTGGTCATGGTGTCTGTTCACTGCAGTAAAACCTAACTAAGGCAGGGCCCAGAGTAAGTACCAGACCATCATACAACCGAATCTTCCAATGTGATCACTGCAGAGAGAGAGTTGAGGCCAAGATATGGACAGAACTAGCCTTTCCCTCTTCTCCCAAGCCCTGCCCTGAGTCTACGTATTGTAAAACTGAGTGTGTTCAAGATCGGGTCAACACCTTTGTGCCTCATCGGGCATCCAGGACCTTTGCGAATTCTGAGTTCCTTGTAACCATCAGACATGCTCTCCACTCCTTACTCTCAGAAGAAAGTAAGCTCCTTTTAAAGCTGTACCACCTGAAAGCTATCTGGTCCTCACTGTGGAAAACTTTCCTTCCCACCAGATTGCAAAGTACTCAAACAGGCAACATATGCTCCTGGTAAATGAAGGGCTACTTTTCTAGTGTCCCTGCAAAGCCCAACTCCCACAGAATCTCGGCTAGGTTTCTGCTTCCAAGTGACCTGCACATGATCCTGTCTGGCCTGCAGTTCTGTCCAACTCTGAACTGTGAGTACCTTTGACTATCAAAATGTATTTTATTGTGTCCATTGGGTCAGAGCTATGCGTTCATCTCTTGCAGTTTGTGGCAAAGGTTTTTTTCATGACCAAAAGGAGGTAACTAGAATGTTCTCATCTTCTTGTCTTCCTTCCACCATCCCATGTTTTTAAAATAGCGTGGGGGAACCCAGAACCTTGTAAATGCTAGACATTGTGTGTGCATGTGTGTGTGTGTGTGTTGTGTGTGTGTGTGTGTGTGGTATACAACCCACAGAGTGGACTTAGTATTGCTTATATGTAAATCTATTTAGGACTTACCACTTGGGATTCAATAAATTTTCAGAGGGTCTTGTTCTTGGAGAAAGTGATCTATCTCAGCAGCCATTTATTGCCCCGAGCTCTTTATCTAGGGGTGGGCTGTAGTGAGATTTCCCTGATCCATATTGGCATGTCAACTGGTATTGCCATTGTCCAGGTCTTATTTAGACAGCCATTTTATTGAGATTTATTGAGATTCATAAAGGTACTTCTCTCATACTTCTAGGAGATACTATATAGCATCAGGTTTCCTGGCCCTTTGGCTTTTAAACCTTACTGTCCCTTTACCTGATATTTTCCCTGAGCTTTAGGTTAAGGTTGAGTTGTACATCCCAACTGGGGATGAGTATCCATGGTCACTTTCCTCTGCGTTGTTACCAGTTGTGGATTTCTGTAACAGTCTCCATCCACTGAATCTAGCAACTGATGGGGATGAGAGCCATGCTTCTCTGTGGGTTGTAAAGATAAGCATGTGGAATAGCTTAAAACTGCATTAGTTTATGAAAATGGCACTAGTGGTCTCTCTTCTAGAGTCTATGGCTTCTCCAGCCACAGTTCAGATGACAAAAGAAAAGCATTGATAGATGAAGGAAGACCAGCATTGATAAGCAGAATTAAATTCATAGCTTAGGACAGTCTAGGAAGAAGTGCTTAACAAATACAAAATCCTACTTATAAAGCATCAAGTATGTTCTTACGTTCCTGGAGTCAGTGGTGCAGGAGTACAGATCATGTCTAGGTTTGCACTCCTATTGAGTGGACCTTCATTCTAATTAGGCGGTTCTTGATTACCCCCCAAATAAAACTGCAATCATTGCATTAATGGCGATATTTTACCAGGCAGCCATTGTGGTTCACACGTTTTACAGCTGTGAGGATTAATGATTGTTTTCTGGCAGTTTTCACATCATCATCCTATAACAGTCCTCAGGGAGCAGGCTTTCTGTATATTGTAAGTGGGTTTAGGAGAACCGGTGTGGTACATGGGCAACAGAAACTGACAAGCAGAAGGTATGGTAGAGGTCTGTGCAGAAGATTATGTTCTGAGCTAGCAGAAGGTCAAAGTTACAGGGACATGTTCAGGAAGTGTCTATGACATCATACCATTCTCTAGAGGGACTAAAGCATGCCTTGGTTCTAAGTGATTTTACACTCAAGGCTTTTTAAAAATTTTTGCAAGATTCAGGAAGGTCAGGGAAATAAAATTCCTCTGGTCCCTTTGAAGAAGGGTTCAACCGCCAATGACACCCACTGTTTCCTGAAATGTGATCACCTGTAGAACTTTTCTCAGCTGTCATACAAAACAAGAGCAAAACAAAAACAAACACAAAGAAAACAAAAACAAACAAACAAGCAAACACCCTGTAGTGTTTAACACATGGTGGAAAATCAAGTCTTTGCCCATCCTGCAACCCCGCAGAGACAGATGATTTTGTCACTATCAGAGTGGGCCCTACTCTGGAGTGCCCCCTCATGGTTATGAGATGGCTGTTCATTCAAGGCACTGGAAAAGATGATTGGAAGGGCTGTGCCAGTGTTGGCATAAGTTTTCTGTAGAGCTACGTTGCATATTCTCCTCCCAATGTCTTCTGCTAATTCCCAATGGGAAATTTCACCCTCTAGGTGTGTGGGAAACTACAGTGGTCGCTATTCATTTTTTGGACTCTATAGGAGGCAGAATGGAAGAGTTGCTCTGGGCATCCAGTCAGAACCCTTTCACAGTGTGTGCGGCAAGTGCCTTGTAAGCCTGGGCTATATTTGAAGTGAAGAGGGAAAAGCTATGGAAGCAAGGATATAACAGAGGTCAGACACCATCATGAATTGTATGAAAGGTTTGCTGGGAAACTGCATTTAAGAAATATATATAGTTAGGAAGAGTCCCTCAGAGCACGATCGAGTGATTTTCAGTGTGCTTCCCTCGTTCTAAGTACTGTCACTTGTTTTCATGTCAGACACTTGAGTTGTTTCAAAATCACTAGGCAGGTCCACTGCTCTTAAATTACATACACTTGGGCATGCGTGGATGCATGCAGACACACACACACACACACACACACACACACACACACAAAACTCCTCTGCTGGCTGCAACATCAACACCATTGATTTCTTTGGACAAATGCACTTCTCAAGACTAGAACTCAAGGGAGATGAAGACTAGTGTCTGCCTCAAATTTCTTACCAAATGAACAGAGTATAAATTCCATCCATATTTGTACACTTCATATCATTTGATTCTGATCAGAAGCTGCCAGAGTAAGCTCTGCTCACCAGCTTAGGAGTGCAAAGTAATCCGTGGAAATACAATGCTGTGCCTAAGACCCTTTTGTGGAGATGAACTGAGCAGCATGTCCCTGGCTCAGACTGCAGCTGCTTCTCATGCTGGATGATGCAAAAGACTTCCAGGGGAATAACAAAACAAGACCATTACTCCTATCTTAGTGGTAAAGAAATCAAAATGGAGAAAGGAGAGATAATGGTGGCTTGTCCATGGTAACAAAGCCCCCCAAAAGGGAGACCAGGACTGAGTTGAGCAGTATAGCTCCAGTGTCTTCTACATTCTCCAGCACTCTGAAGTGATCCCAGTTAGTCAGTCATAAAGACATGAATGTATATGCATGGGCGATTTCTTGAGAATTCCTAAGTGTGGGCCTAGAGTTTACTTGTCTGTAGACTTTCTATCTAGATCAGAGGTCTATAAATCATGGCTGTAGACTAAATGTAGCCAGTCTTATTTTAAACATTTATTTTAAAATGTGTGTGTGTGTGTGTGTGTGTGTGCTCATGCATGCACTTAAGTCCAGTTGTCCATAGAGACCAGAAGAGAATGGTCGATCCCCTGGAGCTAGAGTTATAGGCTATTGTAAGTCACCTGACTTGCGGCTGGGAACTGAATTTGGGCCCTCTACAAGAGCAGTTTGCTCTCTTTTGAAACTGGGCAATCTCTCTAGCCATCTACATGTAACTACTCTTATTATTGTGCCTTATCTGTGGCTCTTGAATAGAAGACATGTGGACTTTGCTTTCAAGACATTTATGTTTTGGCTAAAGGAAATGCAATATTTAAACATTAAGCAGAGCCAAGAATGTTTGTCATGACTGCTCTGAAAGGAAGAGACAGGATGATCAGTATCCCAGGACATAGAGGATTTCTCATGAATAAAGCTGTTTTAGCTTGGAATCCTGTTATTGAAGATAATACATTTTAATAATAAACATGGAAACAGAAAAAAGTATGAAATGATCATCTCAAAGAGAAGAACAGACAGACAGCTTTGTAGGAAGTGTGGAAGGTTAGCAATCATCCTTAAACCCCCATGCTGAATGACAGGTGTGCAGAAATAAATATGAGCATACAAATTTCTCTGTGGCAAGGTTTAAAGTCCTTAGGTTATACCCCAAAGAGTGGTATATTTTGTAGTTATTCAGTAATTCTAATTTCCTTCCTTTTTTCCTCCTCTTCATTCTCTTTCTCCTCCTCTTCCTCTGACTCCGCCTCCTTTTTTCTCTAGAAACTCTCATAGTGGCTACACCACCATAAAGTCCCATCAGAATTGAATAAGGCTTATTTTTACCCTCAGGTCCTCACTAGAATTTATTGCCATTTATTTTTTTTCTTGTTAATCATTCTGGCTAGAATGAGATTAAATCTTAAAATAGTTTTAATTTTCATTAAAGAATTACAGATTTTTAAAAATAAGTGTTCCATCATAGAACCTCTTGTTTGAAAGGAGAATTAAATGGCAGAATGAACACTAGCAAATTAAATCTCAAGTTAAAAAGTTAAACAAAAGCATGCAAGCCAAAATAACTTACAAGGAAGGGGTATTAAGCATGTAATGTACACACTAAGAGTAGAAAAATCCTGGCTATAACTAATAGATCAAACACCTACCTTAAAAAATGAAAATACATGAGCCACAAGCTCACATAATCAAGAAGGAAAAAAACACCAAGATTTCTAAACAAGCTCAAAGATGAGATAATGAAATTTTCTAATGAAATACAATTAGCAAAATTGACACTATTGGAAATAGAATACGTAAAAATAGTCCAATATCCAACAAAGGACTTTATCAAGAAATTACTTCAGAAAAAAGGAATTGACACAGATGGCCTCATTGATGGTGTGGCAGATGGTATCACAGCAAATTCTCTAAGACCTTCAAAGATCAAATAGTTCCAATATTCCATATATTGCTACAAAACATTGAAAATAAAGGAGAAATTTTTTATAATGTAAATGTCACAGTAACACCCATGCAGGAGAAAACCAGTGCAACTAAGAAATTATAGACCAACACCACCTGCAAATACTGATATAAAAGAGTTAAATTAAATATAAGAAAAATAATTAAATTAAATATTAGCTATGAGAATACAGTATGTCACTCCATGAAGAAAATAAAACACCATAGCCAAATGGCATACATTCCAGGAATGCAAAGTTAACTCAATACTAAATCAATTAATTTATCATGCTACATTAGGAAGTCTCAGAAAATGTTGTGTCTCTGTAGATGGCAAAATTCATCACTCATTCCTGATTAAGTTGACTGACTCTAATAATAAGAAATGTAAATTCTCACTCTAAATTCACACTGTCTTTTGACAAAGCACTAGAGGCATTTGCCATAATAACAGGAACAAAGCAAGCAAAACCCCTATTTCCAATAAATAACCATTTATTAACACTAGCCAATGCAATAAGGCAAGAAAAAATCAATTAGAGGCATTGTAATAGTAAAGCAGAAACAGCTGTGGTCATGTAGTCCTGTGGTCACCTGTAATTGGAGAGCAGAGCCAGGAAGATTGAGAGTTCAAGGCTTTTTATACTACAGAGTGATTTAAAGCCAGATTAAGCAAATTGGTAAAAGTTTATCTTGAAACAAACAAACCTCCAAAGGGCTAAATATATACCTAAATATTAGAGTACTTGCCTAATATCTGTCATGATCTAGGTTCAGTGACCAATATTGAAGAGGAGAAAAAAGAAAAAGAAAGAACTAATATTTCATCTTGTAGATGACATGCTAATAAAAGAAAAGACAAACATAGGCTTGTACAAAAGAGCTGGAAGCACATGGACTAAGCCCTTTGGTGGAGAAGCCCCAACACTGGGAAGTTCAGGATGTATATTATATACAGTTGAATGGAGAGTTGGGGTTACTGCATATGGCTGAACAAGGAGTCAGCTTTAGCTAATATCAATAGGAACAGTCTCTACAGAGAAGCAGTCTGCAGGCTGTAAACATTAGAGGTAGAACAGTAGACATTTTTCTGCATGCACTATCAGCATCCACTTGTGAACCAGAAGAAAGCATTGTCATCTTTCTGAGGTTTAACTGTGGGGAAAAGCTTTGCCAATTTCCCATGAGTCTGAGGCTCTGACTCTTGGCAGGCTCATGCCAACAACAGCAGCAGCAGCAGCAACAACAACAACAATACACACACACCTACAGGGCTTCATACATTCAGAGATTCCTTTGTTTCCCACACTAATCCAATGTCCTACTCTATCTATCTATCTATCTATCTATCTATCTATCTATCTATCTATCTACTTTATCATTTATCTGAGTGCTCTACCTGTATATACACCTGCATGCCAGAAGAGGGCATCAGATCTCATTATAGATGGATAAGAACCACCATGTGGCTGCCAGGAATTGAACTCTAGACATCTGGAAGAGCAGCTAGTGCTCTTAACTGCTGAACCAACCCCAGTGACCTACTTTTTGTCAACTAGGTCCTACCTCCTATCTTTCCTCACCTCACAATGATACATCTTGGTATGAACTCATCAAAGAAACTTATCACATCATAGTCCTTATGAAATTGTCCTTATCACAGACATACCCAGAGATGAATGTCCCTTATCTACCAGGAGTTTCTTAATTCAATTAAGTTGACAAACAACTTAACCATCCCAGCAATGCTTGAAAATCAACAGCCCTTATATTCACAAATAATAGTCAATTAGAAGATGAAGAAACTATAGTACAAACAAATTAAGTTGCCAAGAATAAGCTGAACGAGAAATATGCACAATGTGAGCAAGACTTTAGGAAAACTTTTGAAAGACAAAAACTGTACTTGACCTAATGTCATTCCTTCTTCTTGAATAAAAAATCTCAACTTTCTATCAATATGGGGGCTGCTAAGATGCAATAGTTCTGAAAAGAGCAATACAACTTTGACACAAGGTTAGACTTGTTTATGTTGAAAAGCAGACATAATAGCAGTCAGGAATGCAAGCATGGAAGCACATGTGGATTAGTAATGGAGGCCATAGTCAACTTTACCAAATGTACATTTCTAGAACCTTTACAAGTAAAAGAATCTTACCAGACATTTAACTCTATAAAAAGCCTTAAGAATTCAACATGCCAGGAAGTCTCATAAGCCAGATATCTCAAAGAACTGGAAAAGATGGCTCAGTGGATAAAGTACTTGCTAGGCAAGCCTGAGTGCATTCATTTAGGTTTCTACCATGCATGTAAAATGCCAACACTGCATCACATTTTTGTAATCACAATGCTTGGGGAACAGAGGCTTGGAGATCCTTGGAGCTCACTGGTCAACAAGTCGAGGCAAATAGTGAACCCCACTGAGCAACTCTGTCTCAGAAAGTTAAGGTCGAGATCAGCAAACAAATACTGAATGATATTTGATATTGGCCTCTACTTTCCACATACATGACACACACACAACAAGTATGCACACACACATGTGTCGCTGCACACATACACACACTAATGTGTATCACAGATGCATAGAAACACACAAACATGCAGACACACAATTTAAAAACAAATCAGTCAACTGTGCGCATATTCTTATAATCCCAGTACTCAGAAAGCAGAACCAATAGAATCAGGAGCCCAAGGCCAGCCTCGGCTACTTACTGAGTCTGTATTTGAAAAACAAAGTGCCTCTAATCAAGGAGTCATATCAAAAATCAAAATGGATTTATTGATAAATTCTAGGAAAACTGAGTAGCCTATTCAAGAAAGATCACTTTAAACCCAGTCTTCACACCATACTCAAGAAAAACTTGAAGACTTTATCTGAAGCAAAGATTTATATATATGGAAATACAAAATATTTCCATGTTCTACTACATTTAGATTAAGAAAAAATTAGCAAAATATGTGATTTATGTGTAGAAATTGCATAATGGATAAAGCAGAAGTTGGTAAAGTTAGAGAATAAAACACAAATTTGCCATTCCATGCAATTATAAGTAATCAATTGAATGAATTTAAAATGGGGAAGACTGCTGTGTCTTAAGGTTATATTTTAAGAAATAGACAAAACTTGTAGAAACAAAAACGATAGTAATCATAATATTGGATAAGATACATTTGTGTTTGAGTACATTATACATATACCTATGTATATGTACATATATATGTAAAATTGTATGTGAAATTAGACAAAACCAAGTTGAGAGACAATTTATAAAATAACTGATCAGTATTTTTAAACAAACCAAGTCATGCAAAACAAAGATTGAGAAGGTTTTTCAGATTGATGATTATTTAGAGTAGAAGTAACTGAATTCAATGTACTAGGTTGGGTTGGATCCTAAACCCCAAAATGGACTTAGATGAGTGAACTGATAAAATTCTCCAAAAGCCTATAGACTAGCTATTACTATTCCATCAGTATTGATTTCTGGATTTTGTTGATTATATTTTTGACACCTATGGGTTCTAGTCACAATTTATTTTGGAATGCTTTGCCATGTTTTTTGTGCATTCTTATGAGTTTGAAATTATTTCAAAATAGAAAGTCAAATAACTGAACAGATCTAATGACCTAACTTCTCTGGAGTTTGGTGGTAGACATTTAAGTGATGTACATAATAACATGTCATGCCTTTTTTCTTAGGGTCCCTGTAAAAGAACTTGTAAGGTCTCAACCCTGTTTCATGCATAGTTTTCTGTGTATGAATATGAATGAAAGGGATATGAATGAAAGTCACAAATTACTAGCTTTGACTAGAAGTATGCCCCATTTTAATAATAAAGAAATAAAATTTTATTAACTAAGAGATTAACAGAAAACTTGTTGGTATCCACTTAGCTAGAGGGAGTAAGGACTCAAATATCACCAAGGACTTTTCTCTTTTTTTGTGAACTGAACAAGAAAAATACCCAGTTCCCTTCAAAAGTGTTATTCAGACAGCTTGTGGCTGCCTGGCAATTGCTTTTCTGGGGTAAATGGAGAGGTTGTAGTTAGTCACGTGTCTATGGCTGGGGAAATATTTCTTCTTGAAAGCTGGGTGTGGTAACTGCTGTAGTAAGAAAGCAAACTAGAATTACTTCATTAGTTGAACTGGAGATTCCAAAAACATGTTTAAAGAAAACCACATCTTCAATAGAATGCTGAGCTCTTTTGCACCTTCACACTGCTGCTGCAAATGATCTCTACCAGCCCCTCCTGCCCATCACCACAGCTGGATCAATACCTGTGCTGCATATAAAGTTATGTCTTACAGAATGTCGATAGTAACCTTTCAAGTATGCATCTTTCATGATTTATCCATCAATAGCTCAACTAAATATGTTTTATATGCTACAAGCACTTATTTTTACCTGGCAGGGAAAGTGACATTTCAAAGCTAACTTCCTTCCGTCAAGACTATCTTCTGGAATCAGGGATATATCTTGCCTGCCTGGCTGGAACTAGTCAAACCTTTGATCATATATGAAGGCTATGTATAGCTTTGGTCATGTACATATGGCTATGTAAAAAATGTGGATAAGATAATCCTCAAATCTAAATAATTACTTTTAATTTTTAGAGAACTTAAGGAAGGTTGATGATATTATGTTTTGTATACCTAAAGAAATAAGCCTGTGCAGAGTTACATCCCCATAGTCACTTAGTTAATGCAAATAGGAGAGATAGTTACTGTGGCCATGTGTGTTTTGAGCTTGGTATTCAATAATGATGTAAATTATATCAAGTCATTTTATCTATTAATGAGGACAAGTTGGGCTTAAGTACAATCTTAGTTCAAGTTTGTCCTGTAGTTAGGAGCATAGTGTTTTCTTTTTTTTTTTTTTTTTTTTTGACAAATGATATAGTTTATTTAAGATATTTGTTTGAGTTACAATTGTTATTAGACAGTAGAAAAAATACATATGATATTTGAAGAAACAAAATACAATAATCATTGTTTACAATATAAGAATTTCAGCTAAGTCTGTTATCTTAGTGCTCCAGAGTGACAGATTTAGAATAGGAACATTCCCATGAGTCACTGTGATGCCTGTACTAGTGTCCTGGTCCTGTTAACAAATCATAAGAGTTTATTTCTTGAGCAACATGTTACTGCTCTAGCAGGACAGGGATATTCTGAAGAGACATTTGCTTGCACCCCTCCTTTTGTCTGCCAATCATCCATTTAGAGAGAAGGAAAGGAAGTGACCAACATACCCTATCCAAAGTTTAGGTAATCTTATTAATAATCAGGAAAATGCAATTTTGAAAATGGGATATTTCACAATCAGCAGAGTTAGTCATGTGACAAGATGTTAATATGAAGAAAATTCGGTGGCCATAGAAGAAAGAAGAGACAGGATTAAGAGGAAGAATTGTTGAGAAGGATTCCTGCCAGACATAGGAATAAGGGTGGGGGTGGGGGTGATGGTGACTAAAATCAATTATTTATATATGTATCAGCCAGATGATGTGAATATTTTTAAAAAAATAGTAAATCATGTGTACTAATAATGAGAACCAAATTAATCTAATGACTTTAAAAGTATTTTGATCAATGTACCTATAGACAGACTCACCAGATATAATCTAATGAATGTGTGTGAAGAACTGTTCAACAATGCCCACTAATGACCTGTGTGTAATACCAAATTAAGACATACTGTAAATCAAGATGAATGAGCTTTACATATTTCCGTGTAGAACATTATAGAACAAATGGAGAGAGTCAGCCACAGCCCAGGATGTAAATTTACACCCTACAACCCACAGTACAGGCTGTAAATTTAGTGCACACTTAAAACCAGAATTATCCATCGGTAGGAAACCACTCATACAGAACTTTACAAAGCTTAAAACAATAGTATAAACTACACGAATATAGGCATAAACTAATGTAACAAAAGTACACATGAGTCAGATGTACAAACTTCTCAGTAGTGTTGTAAGTATGAACATGCGTGAGTTAAAGTCGGATTAAACACTCATCTGCCCATTATACCATCATGAGATAAATAAGAAAACTTCTGTGTCCAGCTATAAAATTTTCTATGCCTTCTCAATTTAGTTTTTTTTCCCCCATCTACTACTTCGCCTTCTCCTTATTGGATAAAAGCCCATAACTAATTTCTGTCAGATGACCTGAAGCAGTTCAGTATTGTGAGAGAATATGCACCTTCGGAGAGGCATTGATCTGTGCTGTCTTTCTGAGCAGTAGCTAACAACTATCTGCCTTGCTTCTAGGTCTGAATCTAAACTCAAATGGTTAAACCAGAGAAGTGGGCTCACATTCTAACACTTACTACTGAAAAGATCTGGCTAAACAAACACACAAACACCTTATGTTACGTTACAGTGCCTAAAACTCAGTCACTGTGTTCAACACTAGAGTTATTTTAAAAATGAAAAAAACGAAAAAACAAAATAAACAAAAGAGAGAGAGAGAGAGAGAGAGAGAGAGAGAGAGAGAGAGAGAAAGAGAGAGAGTTGTAAACTTTAGGGGAGAATCAAGACAGTAGGGAATTTGGAAAAATGAAGATTCCTTACTCCATCTATCGAACATCCATATCATCAGCTATTATTTTTTGATCCTACAAAAGGAGTGAATTCTACCCCTGGGACTGGCGGTTTGCTAAAGGGCTAGAGTAGGGCCTGGAGAAACATAATCCACATTCACACAGACACCCTCAGCTGTCTTCCAGGGTTATTAAACACCTGGAACTGTAAAGTCCAACTTGTTTTTTAAAAATTGTTAAAGCAGATATGCCAGCATGTCAATAGCAGAGTAATATCCAAACCATATATTATTCCTTCCAAGAGGCTGCAACAAGGTAATGCGCATCGCCCAACGGGGACAAGACTAATCGCGGCGCAGTGCCGAGGCTGTGGAGATTTCCCCAGGGAGCCCATCATTTTATCATATGCCACAGCTTCTCTCCATCAGCATGCTCTCAAGAGCTGCTCCCTTTTCCTCCACAGGTACCATCCCAGGGAAAGAGCTCTCTGATAAAATTCACCTAGCACAGATCCAGCCTGGTACACAGGCCCGTGTTACCAGCATACTTAAACAATAAGGAACTCTCAGGCCACTCACTAATAGGTGCTTTGAAAACTCACCAGCATCCAGACTGGCGATTTGCAAGTGCCTGCTGCTTTGCATGCTTAAACAAATCAGTACTGGCTGTCAAATGACATGTGTCATGGCTTCTCATATTTCAGGCTACCTTCTCCCTGCTTTGAATGAACAATTATGACAGGCTTCAGAAACAGGAGTGTGCTCTCGGGCATGTGTACATATGTCCATAAGTACAATACAGACATATTTAGAAGTACACATACAGACATATTTAGAAGTACACATAAGACGTATTTAGATGTATACATACAGACATGTTTAGAGGCAGGTCACAAAGATAGTTTGCAGTTCTGCTTCTGAAATTCTGATGAGCTAGACCAAGACCCATAACTCTTAAAATCCCATTAGGCTACAAGATTCTGCATGATTGCTTTCCTCTTGCTCGGAGGGATCAGATAGAGTTAAATGCAGCACTTCTGCTGTTATTTGGGAAACACAGTGTCCCATTCACTTTGCTGCTTTTGACTTTGTCTAGCAACTCCATATATGAGAGGCACAATTCAACTTTGTGGTGATGGAGAATGAATGCTAAGCAGTACCAGCTTAGAAAGTATTGACAGGTCACAATCAAATTTGAGGTTGGCAGGATCAAGATGGGGTGACAAGCTCTAGGCATCTCAAACGCTGGAGAATCCCCTCCATACGCACACACAAACATCCTGCCCATCTAGCACAATACTGGCCACAAGGCTGGAGAATCCTAGGACTTTTAGGTGCCTAGGGGATTGGCATAGTTCACCCCAGTTCTGAAATCCCACAGTGGTCATTCTGAGTTACTTTAGTCTCAGCAGCCACAGGAAGTTTTATGTTCACTGAAGCGGCATTGAGTTGACCTGGCTGGAGATGAAAATATACTTTCCATCCTTTGTTCTGAAAATGCCCTGTGCTCGCTCAGCCCATGCTTCCTAGACAGCTAAGATGGACGGCAAGGAGCTGTTAAAACATCTTGCTGGCAATGAATAGAAATGAAGTGATTGTCTGCAGAGACCTGGTGCGGAGGTGGCAGGGACGAAGGAGGGCAATTGTTTTGTGAAGTACAGTTGTCACTCTGTGTTAATAACTGAACATGACCTTTCCGTGACAAAAATTAGTTGCTGGGATCTGTTCTGAATGACCAGAACAGTTTAAAATTTAAGTCCAGACAACAGGGGACCATCCATTTGAGAGAGCAAAACACCACACTTATTTCCTCCAAATCCATTGTCTGTCACAGGAGCTCTGTGGAAGGTATGGAGGAAAGGTGGGAAATGACACTCACATCTCTCCCCAGAGGACACTGCTGCTCTTGACAACAGTAGAGGTGGAAGCTTCTAGCTGTCATTCGAGTACTTTCTCAAGATCAACCAAGATTCCATTGCTTTTTTGCCTCAGGTGTAAACAACAAAGAAAATAACTCACACACATATATTTGTTGCTCCCATCCACAGCCAGATTTAACCTCTCCTTCTACTGTAGACTACCCCTTCATGATAACAGACATCTTTCTTCAACCTCATCTCTTAAGTGATATCTCTGTCTGATCTTTGCTTTGCATTCCTTCTGCCCAGTTGCCAGCCCACTCACAGTCTCTTGTCCTCTGAGCATCTATCTCCAGGGCTCTAAAGCTATTATCCTCAGCTGTCACTTTCCTGTGATCTTCTCTTCTGCTTTGGTATACAGCCATCAAACTTGTCTTCTCTAGAGGAACAATAGACTTTTCAACAAGAAAGGGAGAGCTCATCTTATTTTCACTGCTATTGTCAGAGGCTGTATCAGGTCTTGGGGAACTTCAGGAGGGGTGAATTTCAATGGCAAGACATTTGTGGTGCCATAGCATACTAGGAGAGGAGCTGCTAGAGAACAGACTACTAAAACAGAAAAGTCACTTCCATGCTGATGTGAACAGAAGAGGAGGAAAGAGTTCTAAATACTGATATCCTGTCACTTTGCACATGCCCAGTTAAGATCCCAAAGATAAAGAGATTGGACTGTTTGCAGGGTCCAGGCATTAGGACTGTGTAATGTTAGTGATCACAAATATCCTGAGTGTTTGTTAAGTTCAGGTCTGTATTAAGAGCTTTCCATGGGATGGAGAAATCGCTCAGTGGTTAAGAGCACTGGCTGCTCTTTCAGAGGATCAGAGTTTGATTCCCAGCATCTACATGGTGGCTCTCAGCTATCTATAACTCCATTCCCAAGGAATATCACACCTTCTTCTGGCTTTGGCAGGCACTAGACATACATGATGTACAGATATACAAGTAAGCAATACAACCATACACATAAAATAAAATAAACCATTTAAAAGGAAATTTGTATAATATCTCTCAGATTATCATCACTGCAGCCCAGGAAATTGATTCTCTGTCTCTGTCTCGTCTCTGTCTCTGTCTCTCTTCTCTGTCTCTTCCTCTTCTCTCTCTCTCTCTCTCTCTCTTCTCTCTCTCTCTCTGTGGTGTGTGTGTGGTTGTGTGTGTGTGTGGTGTATGTGTGCGTGTGTATGTTAGAAATGGGAAAATAAAGACACTAAGACATTTTCCCCAATGCTCT
This sequence comes from Mastomys natalensis, assembly GCA_021653895.1. Classification (NCBI taxonomy): domain Eukaryota; kingdom Metazoa; phylum Chordata; class Mammalia; order Rodentia; family Muridae; genus Mastomys; species Mastomys natalensis. The sequence goes on along the minus strand of JAJTUV010000261.1, from coordinate 744,235 downwards.
AGACAGAAAATCCAGTATGCAGCCGGCACACTGTGAATCCTTGGCACACATTATTCTTCACATAACTTCAGTTAATTGGGAAGAAAATAAATTAACTAAAATGAAATTAAAACATCACCTGGTCACATGACTTTCTAGTGCTGCATGAATCCCGGGAGCCTGGAGTCTTCTGGTGTGGTTCCCTGGGTATCATTAAAGGCATGCATGACAGACAAGATCTTTCTCTAAAGGGCTTTGGTGTCCTCCCTTTTAAAATGAGAGGGTTGGACCAGATAGTCACAGTGGTACTCTTCGGTTCCTACAGCCTGAGATTTCAAATAAAGATTTCCACCCTCAAAGCCTGTAAATTTGACTCTTTTCAGTAGCCCTAAAGAGGGAATGAAAGGAAAATGAATGGTACCTTTGTGCAAATGTAAGTTCTAGAGAATGGAGATGCCCCCCTGGTGAATTCTGAGGTAATATGCATGACTCAGGCAGAGAAAGAGAGAAAGAGGGAGGAGAGAGAGAGAGAGAGAAGAGAGAGAGAGAGAGAGAGAGAGAGAGAGAGAGAGAGAGAGGAGAGAGAGAACACTCTGTGCAGCACGAGAGGAACACCTTTATCTCAGCCCATCTTCCTGCAATAAAAATACAAGTGGGCTTTTCAAGTGAGTTGCTTGATGTATCACCCTGTTCTTTCTCATCAGTCTTGCATGATTCAACCAACATTAGAGAGAAATCTTTCTGCTTAAATTCCTTCTTGCAACAAAGGTAAATATCTTACTTTTATAAAAATACATTTCCTAAAGATAAAATACAGTGCTACAATGCTGTTTCAGATGGATTTGCCATAAGTCAGGTACCCTCATTCAAATAATAGACTATGAACACAATCCATCTTGGAGAGCCAAGATGTAGAGAGCTTGGTCTTATTAAGGTGTTCTGTTATGAGGCCCAGTCACTGAGACAGTGGATTGTTTTTCAACAGGGCTGTGGGCTGCTACTAGAAGTCTTTGCCTTGAATGAAAAGGTAATTAAGAAAAGGATCTGGAAGAAAGATTCAAACTAAATACTCTTCTCTTTGAGCCTCTAACATAATGAAAATGGTGTGTAGTCCTCAGTCACTAAAACTACGTAAAATATGTGAAATTAAGTGACAGATATAAGACCAACTTTATTTCTAAAAACATCTTTCCTTCTAATGTCATTAGACCCTTGCTCTTCTTTCCTGCAGAAGTTCCTGCTAAGGATTAAGTGTTCATGTGGGCAATAGAAGCCAACACTGGAACCTTCATCTGACTGTTTAAAACTCATAGCTCAACTTACCTTCCTCTGTTATCATGATACATGATAGGAAAGCTTAAGTCTCTCAAGAAGGTACTACATGGCATTACATCAAAGGCCATACTATCAACTATTCCTGCATAAACTACAATGTGGTATTGAAAAATACAGAGTTGTGGCACTGTGGATATGGCTTGGTAAAATACCTGCTGTGCAAACATGAGGTGTGAGTTTGGATGTAGATGATGATAGATGGATAGGTTGATAGACATAGGTAGATAGATAGATAGATAGATAGATAGACAGATGAATGGATAGATAGATGATAGATGATGGATGGATAGATAGATAGATACATGCATGGATGATAGATAGATAGATAGATAGATAGATAGATAGATAGATGAATAGATGAATAGATGGATAGATTGATATAGATAGATAAATAGATAGATGATAGATGAATGGATGGATGAATGGATGGATGAATAGATAGATAGATAGAATAGATAGATAGATAGATAGATAGATAGATAGGAGAGAGGGGTGAAAGGGGAACATGAACTCTTATAATACCATCAATTGGGATGCAGAGAGAGATGGATCATGGAATTTTTGAGCAGCTAGCCTTGCCACATTAATGAATCTCAGATTGAGTTAGAGGTCCTACTTCATTATCTAAGGTACGGGACTGGAAAAATAACTTTATAGTTAAGGACACTTACTACTCACAAAAACAGGAGCTCAGTTTTCAATGCCACAGAAGACAGCTTGTGATCTGAGGGATTCCAAGTCCCTGGCCTCTGTGGACATCTTCAATAACCTATATCCCCACAGACACAAACATGCTCACACACATAATTAAAAATAATAAAATGAATTAATAGAGAGTAATTGAGAAGACAGTCAGCATACGCTTCTGGACTCCACATGTATGCACATACATCTATATACACCCACACAAACACACATATAACACAAACATGTATACAAATATAGAGTTATCATTCCACTGTTCCTTGGGGATGGGAATCTGGGCATGGCTTAGCAGGACCGTCAACTTTAGGGTTACATTAAAGCTCAGTTAATGTTCACTGAAGTAAGATTCACTTTCTAGCGCTGTCAGTGGTTATTGACAGACTTTAACACCTTGAAGGCTGATGACTGAGAGCCTCGGGCTTGGCTGGGTGTTGGTCCATGCTCAGCCTCTCCAACATGGCAGTTTGTTCATCAAGCCAACAAGACTAACAGTCTGCTGTTGATGTTTTGAGACTTAATCAAAGAATTGGCCTTGTGTGAGTTTCAATATCACTTTGATTAGAAGTAAATCACTAGTCAGTCCACACAGTCAATATGTCTCAAGTCAGTATTTAAGAGAATGCCATGCATCATAAAACTGTCTCATGATGAGAGTCAGGCGAATTTGTAAGCTCTAATGAATGCTAACATTTATGCTATTTTAGTGGATAATCGCTACATTCCATAGGATTCCTTCTAAAGTTTCTTTACTTGAGTATCATAAAGTAATAAAATTCCTTTGCATTTAGTGGCCATAATGTATAAAAATGTATTACTGAACATTTTATGATGGGCTCCAGGAACCATGAAAGATGACTTGAAGAGATTCATCTGCCACTTTTTTCCAGGAGGTTCTCTGCTCTCAAGACATGTTTGCTCTTTGAAAACTATTGAGCTTATCAAAGTTGATGACAATATTGGATACTTTGAAAAATATACGATCAAAATAACATGTAATATTCAAGATTATATATTTGCCGTATTGCTTTTCATAGGAAACTTCAAACTAGTAAAATATAAAATTGTTGAAGATGGTTTAAGATTATATATGTGTATGTTTAATACCCTGCTGCTTCAAAAAATCATTGCCTGTTGGTAGTAAAATGTTTTCATTCCTTTTGACCAGAGGAAGCCAAGTTAGTAAAAAATCAGATTCTTGTCCATTGGTATAACATAATAACCTGCACATGAGGAAAGTAACTTCTGCTCATCTAGTCTACCTCTAATTTATATGAGAACCGTCTCCATGCTGCTTCAAGTGATCTCCAACATGCCCGCTATGATCAGTTAATGGTGTAAAGGACTAATAGGCTTCTTTAATCCCAAGTGTCTATAATGTATTATTAATAAGTTCATAGATTGTACTGAGTTGCTAATCAGCTCACAATATAGGGAGGTGCTTTTGGACAGCCTTGTGGACTCTGTAGAATCAGGAAGGTCCTTAAAAATGACAAAGGGGAATGGATAGGTTGGTATATTTATGAAAAATGCTTGTAATCCTAGCCCTGATGATGCTGAAGCCAGGGAAATCTCAAGTTCAAGGCTAACCTATCCTACATAGTGAGAGTGTCTTCAAAGGAACAATGCAGTATTCTAAAGAGGACAGAGATGATAGAGAAGCAGACTCCCCCTAGAACTATCATGTGGAGACAGTTGACTTATGGGGCTAGCATCCTGAGACTGATTTTGGACTATAACTTAAGAACTGCAAAAGAAGGAATTTTGTTTAAGCTTCTAAATTTGTATACATTTGTTGGACAATTCACAGGAAACTAATACTGATAGACAGCTTTCTACTTCCCCAAATATCGCCCACATTCCAAATCTTGCCAGGCAATGTGGAATAATGGGCTACCTATTTATATAACAGAATATATCTGCAAGACACACTGTAAAATACACCTTAGATTTTAATATAGGATATTGTTCTAACCCATTGTATGTGAACAATGTAACTCAGCACATTCATTATCTTGATGTGGTTGTATTATGCTTTGGGCAATTTTTCCAATGTTGTGGCATGATGTGTCCCGAGTTCCTCTGCTTTCTTATAATTAATATGTATAGATCAGGTTATCGATAATTAAATTGCTTTATGGATTTAACATGTTATGGAACTGTACAGTGCTAAAGACATATATAACTTGCTCGTAGGGTAGAGAGATAGCTTAACAGTTAAGAACATACACTACTCTAGAAGAGAACTTAGATTCACATCCAGAAGCCCTATGGTAGCTTACAAATGTCTGTAACTCCAATTCCATTGGATCTGATGCCCTCCTCTGGTTTCTGCTTGCTCTCGAATGCACATGGTACATATAACTTAGACATACACATGTATAGATATAAATTTTAAAATTGTTTTAAAAAAACTCACAAAACTTAACTTTGTAGCCTAGATATCCTCAGGATGCACTGAAGAGAGTGTTGTCCTTATTGTATGATCTTGAAACCTTGAAATGAAATAATAGATCATAAGTAAAGGGGCTGTCAAATTACATGGTTACATATTCATCATCAAACTTCAGAGTTGCTTATTATTCTTTTATTTATTACAACCTGATGTACAATTTACAGTATCCAGAAGTATGTCGATTGTTTCACATGCTTAGGGTCTCAGCACCTAGGAATGTGGGTTCCATTTCTTGGCGCACCCTTTGTTTATTTGCATAACCAAGGATGCCTTTTTTAATTAGTAAGGACATCAGCTGATGATACAACTGTTGTTGAAAGATCCCAAATTAAACAGCCAGAACTGGAGGTAACCTGGAGTTTTTTGAGAGCAATCTCAGAGCTTGGAGAATTCATAAACCAAGTAAACCTTCTGACATAACTATAAAATGTGGTATAAACCCTAGAAAAAAATGGCCATCTTGAAAGGGTAACAGCACTTTTACGAGAATTCCAGCCGCACCATGGCAACATCAACCCGTCAAAGCAAATGAAGGGTAGTAAAAGTAAAATTAAACATGATGAAGGGGACACCAGCTTGCTAACAGCTTTCCAAGCAGTAAAGCTTTCAAATGTTATCTCTTCATTGGTCTGTTCAATCACACATGCCTGCTACCAAGCTTTATCGCATTATGTATCTTTCTCATAGCCACAGCCTGCCTTGCTTGGATGGACTTGTCTGTCTGTTCACAAAGGAGGGCTCTAGGCTCTTCTCCCCTTCCCTTCCTAGTCCATTCCTCTGTGTGCCCTCTTTCCTCTTCTGTAATTTCCTGTCTCTGTCTCTCTGTCTCTCCGTCTGTCTCTCTCTCTCTGTCTCTGTCTCTCTGTCTCTCTCTCTCCCTCTCCCTAACTTTTGCCCTTGCTTTGGTGTCCAAGTCCCTGCCATCAACAGCAGTGGCTGTGCCCTAGGAGCATGGGGGTCTAAATATAGCTCAAAGCCTCAGGCAGCCTTCAGCATCCTATAAATAGGATCCAACCTGATTCTGAGCTTGTCCTCTTGCTTGCTCCAAATATCATGTCATTTTTTTCCCCTGGGCCTCTCCTAATAAATCCCTCTCCCTACCCCTTGTACAGACTCCTGCAGGGGAGACTATAGGGACTTTTTACCTGTGTAAACTCACAAACTAGCTGATTCCTGACTTGAATACATGTTCCTATTTGAGGGTTAAAGAAATCTCAAGACTACATCTAGTGTCAGACTCACCCAACCACTAGGAACTCCTTGAAACAAAATTCTGGTGCATCCTTTCAGTGTCTCAGACCTCTCCTTCATTCCATTTCCATGTGCATTTGGTGTTGACACAAGTTCAAGTCCTCTGCCGTTAGACTACATAGGTCATCCAACTGTACAGACAGCAAACTAGGAAATCACATGACCCAACAGCCAACTTTGGCTTCCGTATCCTACATGGAGAGGAGGAGATAAGGGGAAAATAAAAGGCTAGAGTATCTTTCTATCCTTACAAACATGAGGTGAAAAAGAGAAGGCAAAACCATGAAAAGACAAACAAGTGGCCATGCTGTGTCTCATGAAACTGCTCATGTTTAGCCCCTTAGCCCTGGTATATTGTCTATTAATATGGTAACTGAATTGCTCTGAATTGTTCCCTCTCCCTCTCCTTCTTCCCCTCTCTCTTCCTCTCTTCTCTCTCTCTCTCTCTCTTCCTCCTCTCCTCCTCTCTCTCTTCCCTTCCCCTGCCTCTCTCTGACTGGTATGTCAACACACTTTCCTATGATTAACTTTGAAGTCTGTTCCCAGTTAAATCAGCCCTTGTGATTTACTCATCTGCCTAATGGCTTCCACCATTTGCAGAGTGAGACCTCATATGCTTTTAAAGTCTGAGAAAGGGTCAATGGACTTACCCAATGAAGCTTAGGGGAGAATATTCCCAGCCATGCTTAGACAGCTCCCACCTTTGCTCTACAAGCTTTTCTCTAGTTTGAGTCATAGAGCTCATCTTTAGGTACCTGGTCATACCATCCCCAATTTCTACCAGGAACCTAGATTTTGCCCCCCATTGACTTGCCATCTCTTATTCTGTCCTTACACATATACTAGATAGTTGCTTACCTCCATCTACAGCTGCTGCTTAAGCAAGTATTAAAATTCATTCCTTAATACACTCAAGCAAATGTTAATGCTTATCTCTCTTTCTCTTATTAGGATGTGTATGGTGTCATCTCCTTCAGGTAGCCATATCAGTGAGACCTCATGCTTCTGACATTGCTAGGGGTACTATCTCATGGTAAACCTGTTTCTCTGGCTCTTGTAATCTACCTATAAAAGTCGAACACACTGGAAATAACTGAGTGTGTGTGTGTGTGTGTGTGTGTGTGTGTGTGTGTGTGTTGGTGTGTGTGTGTGTGTGATAGTGTGTTCACTGGGGATAGAACTTGATCATACTAGGCAAGGATCAGTTCCCAAGAATTTGTATCTTTTGGGAGTTGTTGATTTTGAGGCAAGGTTTTTGTATCCCAGGCTGACCATGAACTCATTATCCTCCTGCTTTAGCCTCCTGAATGCTAGGACTATAGGTATATGACATTACACTAGGATACTCTTCAAACAACTGGAATAACCTAATAATTACTTACTTCACTCTCTCAAAGCATGTTTTCTCTTGGATTAAAAAAAAATCTTCAGACTACATCTCCTCTAGATTTCCCTCAGGGATAGTCTATGACAGTTTTCTCAAATTTCAGAAATATACTCAAGAGAAAACAATCGTAAGTGTTCCCCATGTTTGCTCAAGTTATGAGTGTTTTATAAGAACATAGACCCAGGAGGCACTCTGCCTGAGTCTGAAGCGTAGATATTTGGTTAGTAATCCTCACTATATCACCTGACTTCATCTTGTCTTTGCCTATTCAAATTGATTAGCATTTGAAAACTGCTTCACGTCAAGTGACTGGTATACAATATATTTTGTAATTGTTACATCCATTGTCAACCTGACTGGAGTTGGTATCACAAATAGACACTGTTGGACACATCTGAAAGGATGTCTCCAGAGAGGTCTAACTGAAGAGGGAGGACTCTTTTTGAGTGTGGGTGGTACTGTTCCATGGGTGCAGGTCCCAGACTGAGTTTCAAAAGGAAAAAAAGGAAGGAGTTGAATCAGCATTGTCTCTCTCCAGCTTCCTTACTGTGGGTGCCTAAGCCCATTTGACTTAGGGATCTACTGACATGCTTCTTAAACCTATCTAAACAGTGCCACCACCTGGGGACTATGTATTCAAATGCCTGGATTATGGGGGACATTTATCATTCAAACCAACACAGTACTACAAGTTTTAAGCAAGAATTTCTACAAATGCATATACCTAAAAGTAGGAATGAAGTCTCCATGCATCCAGCTCTTATTAAACTACAAACATATTTTGGAAACTCCTCAGCTATAGATCAAAGTAATTGGAAAACTTATAATATTAATTCAATGTGATAAAGAATATTTGTTTTTCTGAATCTAAATCATGGAAGTTGTGATTAATTCTAGAAAGATTTACCCTCAGATCTAACTCTTCATTGAATATGTTTCTATATCTCTGGTTTTAATATCATTAAAGAAAGTCTATGTGCATAAATAAGTTTCTTAAATGCTGTAAGTGCCTTCAAGACTTCGCAAGCAATTTAGAATAACCAGATCTAGCTTTATATCAGCACTCTACTAGAATGACAATTTTTTTTAAAAAATTTATTTTTGAGAATCTTGTATATTCATATTACTCAATATGATGGTATCTATACCCCCTTTACTTCCCCATACTCCTCCAAACTCCCTACTTCCAACTTGATTTCTTTTGAATTTTCTTCTTTTGGATAACCTACCAGTTAGTATAGCTTACACATATAAAGATGTGGATTTGGAGCCATCCACTGAGTAACAGGCAATCTACCAGTGACCACATCCTGAAAAACAGTTATTTTTCTTCCTACAACAACAATTGACTGTCAATAGCTCCTCAGTAAGAGGTGGAACACAGAATGCCAATTTTAATTATAGATAATGTCATTATGAAAATGTCCTTTAATTTCCATACAGAAATCTGGAGGACATTCTTTGATCCCACCTCATTTTCCCCATTTTTGAGCTGAATTAATCTTCACATAGTCACCTTTAAAACAGTCTCCGATTCTGTGTTCTACTTTCATCTACTCTGTCCTTCAAGGTTGAGCAACTCTACTTTTATACTGTGTTTCTGCCAAGTCTCCTAACTCTCTGACTGCTTCACTTGCACATTCCCCAGCTTTTCCTCATATAATTTAACACAAATTACGCAACTGATTGTGGTGATAATTTTGTGCTTTGTGGCAAAGCTAAGAACCTTTGAATTAGTCAATTTGTAGCACTTCAATAATACCTCAATAAACACTAAAACACTACACACACACACACACACACACACACACACACACAACAAACACACACACACACACACACACACCGGCCACCTGAAGGGCCTAGTATACAAAGAGTATTTCATTTTCCCAGTCGCTCTAAGGCCATCTTCTTCATAAGTTTCCCACATACCCCCAGCCATGCCAGCCTGCATTCATTTCCTCTCCCACAATCAAGGCTTTAGAAGACTTAAGTCCTTTGCTCAGTTACCTTTTCTTTCTTAGGATTCTTTCTCCATACGAATGGGTCCTTCTCATCTTTCAGATGTTTATGTATCATCTCCTCAGGGAAGCTTTCTCAGATCACTTAAATGATATTGCCCCATCTCTTGGATTCATTGTTGACTCTTCACCACACTGTATTGTCCATTTTTTTCCTTGATTCCTTACCATTTATAACCACAGATGTGAGTCTTTGCTTCCTGATTTTTTGGTCACATATCTAAGAATGTTATCTTAAGGGCTGGCACCAGGTTGGATGCCTAGTGTACCTGTGAATACCTAGAATGGTGCATGACCCATAATATGAACTTAAAAATATTTGAGAAATAATGTTATTATTCAACCCCACTATCATTGTGGGATTAAGATCAGATAGGTTCTTCATCATAATTCCAAAATGTTCTTCAAGTTGGTGTATACAAAGACAGAGTTAGGTAGTATGTTTTGACATGTAAACATACATCTGGAGAGATGACTTAGTGGTTAAGAGTACGTTAGTGGTCTTGAAGAGAACCTAGGTTCAGTTCCCAGTACTGATATTGGGTGACTTACTTGTAACTCCTGTTTTAGAGAATTTGACTCTCTTCTAGCCCCCTGGAGCATCTACATACATGTGGTACAGAGACACAAACACTTCCATTTTTTAAACAATCTTTTAAAAACAATACCAATATACTCATTGAAAGTTGAATAGGTTGTAAATTCAATATGGTTCTCACTGAGAACAATCAAAGTTCAGCTGGGTGCACTCTCTACTGGAGATCTGGGAAGAACCCATTCAGGTTCTTAGTGGCTGTGCATGTTCCTAGGCTCCTGGTTTATCTCTGGCTTCAAAGCCAGGAAAGGTAGCTGTGTCTTTATCTCTCTTTCTCTCCTTTAGCTGCTTATCCTATACCCACCACACACAGTGTTTGCACTGGAAGCATTTAGCTTTAGAGGGCATTGAATAAAATGAGTGAAATTCTGAAAATACCATTTTAGCCGGACTTTTATCCCCCATAACCTCTCACATGTTTTGGTGCTGATTGTGACACTGACATGAGTTCATGAGGCATTATCAAATATGGTTAAAAAGACAATGACTGAAATTTTTTACCTTCTTACATTCTTCATTTGCTTTTTCAAGACATAGAGTGAAAATTCTATGTTGCCCTGATGGGTTGCTTATTATGGAGAATAGGTATTTGATCATACATCATTTGTCAAGCTGGTAAGCATTTGGTACAGGTTGTGATGCCAACAGCACCACTAAAAACCCTGTGATTCTGCTGCAATAAATAAGTGCTTCATGGGGAATTTTTCATTTTTTACTGTTGCTGTGTGAATAGATCTTACTTTATCATCTCTGGTTAGTTTCAAAGTCAGAGCAAATAGAAAACACAAGTGAATATATCATTTGCTCAATCTTTCTTTATTAAGTTACTTAGACCTGTAAGATATCCACCCACATGTGTAAATATTACACTTATAAGCCTCATTCATCTTGTTATAGTTTGGGAATTACAATTATTATTATTAATGTGATAATTATTATAACTGAATTTTTATATGCATAGTAGGTATGTACATACATATACATAAGTAATCATATATAATTGCCTATATCATCTATTGTACAGTTAAATATGGTAACAGGCACTTTGCATGTACTATTCACATTTTTATGATAACCAAGCAAAACCGATATCACCACAATCATCTCCATTCAAAAGAGAAGAAACTAAGGCCTATGAATATGTTAGAAAGTCAACCAGGAAGGTCCTTGTGCCAGAGTTCTCCAAAGGAGTCCTCCAAGCAGACTTGCTTAGCTCAGTACAGTGTTTCTCTGCCAGGATTTATCCATACTGTGATGAGTCATGGCCCATGCCCAGAATAAGAATGTCCAACCTGAAGGGAGGGCAGATAGTCGCCAAGTAACAGAGAGAAATATTTGGAGCTTAACACTGAAGCTGCAACTGGAGACCATCCAAGGCCCAGAGGAAAGGCAGATTGCCTGGAGACGTAACAAGCATTTCCATGATGCTGATCATATGCCCAGCATTATCTTAAGCTTCACTCCATGCTCACCTATCCTCATGACAACTGAATGAGGGGTATGATGACTTAAGTCATCCCCCAGCTAATGTTAAACAGAGGCCTGGAAGGCTGAGGCAATTTGCCTGAGGTCACAGAGCTAAGAAGTAACTGTCTAGGGAACTAAAATCTAGACAAATCTAAGAGCTTGTCTTCTCACAGGTACCAGTAGGTTCAACATACCTATTGTCTCATTGAATCCTGTCCTTTCCTGGTTGCCAAGTACCAATAAATCTCGGCTTCCTTCTAACCATGTTAACTGCCATAACCATTACATTGTGTTGTTTCATTACAGTAACTGTCTCTCAAGTGGTTATGAGCTGACTGTCCCATCTGTGCCTCCACAAACTCTCACTGAAGCTGATGGGCCACAGGCATTCAGCTGCTCTCCCCCACCGTCCAATTTTACCCATCCCCATTGCTTTAACTAGTCCCAGAGTTTTGCCTTCTGATGCAAGGTTTACAAGGGAGCCATAATCACACAATTGTCCTCCCCCACATAGTGCTGACAATGCAATTGTCTGTCAGCGAATGACCTGAGCAGCTCCTGGCGTGGGGTTGTGTGGACCACACTGAGCAGAATCAGGCTGTTGCTATGACTCCTCTAACCAGAGGAAAACAATAGGGCTCTGTTCATCAGAATGGAAAGATGGTTTGCCTGGCTTTCCTGCTCACATACTGAGATCCAAGCATGAGCTGCAGAGGAAAGTGGAATTATCCAGATACAAAATGCCTTTGTCCTACCTCCTTAAATAAAAAGAGTTGAACAAGTTTTGCAAAAGGTTCTTGAAACAGATTACAATAGACTTTGCATGTCTCCTCCTGAAAAGGGTGCTCCTAATGTTACCTGGCAGGTTTGTCTTCTAAATAGAAAAAGAAATTAAGTGGAGCAATGGGGACACCAATCCACACACAAAACCTTTGACTCAAAATTCATCCTGTGTATAAGAAACACAGGCACAGGGGATGGAACAGAGACCGAGGGAATAGTTAAGCAATAACTGGCCCAACTAGAGACCCATCCCATGGACAATCACCAGTCTCTGACACTATTGATGATACTCTGTTATGGTTGCATACAGGAATCTTGCATGGCTGTCCTCTGAAAGGCTGCATCTAGCAGCTGACTCTGATAGATACAGAGACCCACAGACAAATAGTGGATGGAGCTTGGGGACAATTATGAAAGAATCAGGGGAAAGATTGAAGCCCTAAAGTAGATAGGAACTCCACAGGAAGACCAACAGAGTCAACTAATCTGGATCCTTGAAGCTCTCAGAGACTAAACTGCCAACCAAAGAGCACACACAGGCTGGACCCCCTCACACACATACACATACACATACACATACACATACACATACACATACACATACACATACACATACACATACACATACACATACATATATATAGCAGATGTGTGGCTTGGTCTTCATATGGGTCCTGAATAATTGGAGTAGTGGCTATTCCAAAAGCTCAACAGTTTTTGTGGGATATGCTCTTCTAGCTGGGCTGCCATGTCTGGCCTCAGTGGGAGAGGATATGTCTAGCCCTGCAGAGAATTGATGTGTCAGGGTGGGGAATGCCAAGGTGTCCTAAACCCTCTCAGAGGAGAAAGGGATGGTGGGATGAGGGAATGATTGTGGGAGGGGTGACCAGGAGGGAGGGAGAACAGCAATCTGGATGTAAAGTGAATACAATTTTTTAAAAAACAAGAAATTAAGTCATTTTATGTGGTCAGTGGGCGAGGGGAAAGACTGAGTTTGTGTGCCATGGTTTAGGCAGCACAAGCCCAGAGCTCCGTTTGATGTGTAGGTAATGCTGACTAGGTAAGTGTTGTGTTAATTTTTTAATGCAGCCACCGGCCATGCCGACTATCTAACCTATAGCCGCTCTGCTTTAACCCAGCTGCCATGTTTCTTGGCCAGAGGCCACATGCGTGCTGCAGCTAGAAATGGCCAACTAGAAACACCAGCCCTGCCACCCATGAGACATCAGCATGAGAGACGGCTCAATCTCCCATGCTATCTCTGCAAGGCCGGGCATTGTGCAGGCTATCTCGCCATCCATGTGGGCTCAGTAGAAAGATGAGACTCTAAGCTTAAAGATTAATCAAAGGCTTATATATTTGATAATGATCAGTAACAAGATACCCATACAATCAGAAGCATAACCCAATACCCAACCTAGATAAACTAACTACTTTTGACTGCTACAGACACGTAAACATCTGCATCCATCCTCATTCTCCTCTCTTGTCTCCTAGCTCCTCCTCTTCCTTTGCCTCCTCTCCTCCTTACTCCTCCTCTTTCTCTTCCTCTCCTAACTCCTCCCACCTTAGTTCCTCCTACAGGTAAGGAAGGGTTGATCCCTTTCTATTAGAAGAAAGATGAAGCCTTCTCTCCTAATACTATGAAACAGTCCCAGAGGCTGAAGAGTTTCTACAGGAAACATCCATGTTCCACCTTGTAACCCAGCTTAGATTTTATTATGAGCTTGCCTTACAATATAACCATCTACTGTCTATTCCAATAGCCACTTATCAATATATCCTATATTTAAATGCATTTCTCTTCTGAGACAGAATTTCATGAGTTCCAGGCTTGTCTCAAACTCACTGTGTAGCTGAGAATAAACTTCACACTTCTAATCAGACGTATGCCACCCATGGTTTATTAGGTTCTGGGAAATAAACCCAGAAATTTCTTTGTGCATGCTGGACAAGACCTGTACAAAGTATACTGTAAGTTGCAGATTTTGCCACATTTTACCCCAAACATGTATTTCTAATCAAATTCAATAGTTATTTATGCCATTTCTCATATTTTAGTTTTGAGGTAAAATTTGCACATAGTGTTATATAGGAATCTTAAATGAGTATTTCCTGGATCTTGATGCATGTGTGTGTGTGTGTGTGTGTGTGTGTGTGTGTGTGTATGTTATTGATCTGTAGTATACTGCCATCACTCCAAAAAATTCTCTCATACCATAATCCACTCTATTCTTATCCCTACTTTCCTAGGGGTTGGTCTCGTGCTGCTTGTATTTAACTGCTAAATTTCATGCTCCAAGATCTAGTTGCTCCAAGTTGAGTGAATCCTCATGTATACCAGCTTTGGTAGTGTAAACCTTGCCTCCTGCTTCCAGTTATATCTGATTGGTTAGTAAAGATGCCTATAGCCAGTAGCTGGGCAGAAGAAGTGGGGCATAACTTTGGGTCTGAGACATCACCTACTAGGGAGAAGGAGCAGGAAGAAGTCACCATAGGGTAGGTGGCTCATGAGTAAATGGCCATGAGGGATAGCCTGTTGGAATAGAAGTGATCCAGGCAGAACATGGAGAATACCTTGGGCTTTTGACATTGAAGTAGGCAAAAGAGCACATAGGGTTGATAACTGCCCAGCTCTAGTGCTTTAAGGCTTATATAAAAGCATCTATTATTTTGTAGCTAAATGATCTAAGTAGAGTAGAAATCTATGGAATAATCTTTACCACAACAGCAAATTCTATTCCATGTTTCCCCATCACAGGTGGGATATTTTTGCTACAGTGTGATAGGTCATAAAGTAGACCAATCATAAATTAGTAGTAAGATTTCTTTGCTTGCTGTTCTCGTGGTTTATCCTTATTGCTGTGCATATCCATAGTTAGTCTAATCCTTTTACTTCTGAGTGGTATTCTCATATGTGTGTGTTACACACACACACACACACACACACACACACACACACACACACACTATATATATATATTATATATATATATATATATATATATAATATATTAGGATAGCTGAATGTGTCATTTCTAAGAAAGTGTCCTCCTTGGAAAGTGGATATACAGTTTGACATACTCACTAGTAGTGTTTTAAAGATCATTTGTTCTCCGTCATCACCATAGCTGAGTATTGCCATTCTTCTTGATTATTTTAGTTGTAACCTATCTAGCCTTGGGGTAGGCACCTCCCAGAAATATTAATTTGTACTCCACTAATAAGATGGACTATTTTTTTCTGTATATAAGACCATCTCTATAGTTAATTTGTGAAGTATTTGTTTATCACTTTGGTTCATTTATATTTTTGGTCCCCAAAATGAATACTTGATCAAACATAGGTTCTCTATTTCAGGGAAACAGTATCAGATGCATAGCTAGAAGTCTCTGGTTCATCCCTCATCTACACTGCTCTGATTAGACTTTGAAGAACCTGAAGAAGACATGCTAATTTTTAAGTAAATGCTGGTTATACTCCTCAGTTACTGGGGCTACTAATAGGCAGCAAGGATTGACGGCTTGTTAGTAAAGCCTGGCCCCTTTGTGAGATGTTTGCAGAATGATTGATTTACAATAAAGTGGTTCCTGGTGGGTGCATGCAGGTGGAACTGATGCGGATCGATTCCAGGGGCGCTAACTAATCAGCTGTTTAAACTGGTGGGAAGAGTGCTCAGTGACAGATACAGTGCCACAATCATTTTCCCCCTAAGATTACAAATTAATTGTTCTGGTGTGCTGGCTTGTGTACAATCTGAGGCCAGTCTCAGAGATGGAGACAACAGGGCAGGGTATCTATGTCCTCCTTGGGATCCACCTTTCCTGTTAGGCTAGGTCTGGGGTCACTCTGACTGAAAAAAAAAAAACAAAATCTCACTCTTGAAAGTAGGGAATTTTCTTCCTTGAAACTCTTTCCACTGTTTTATGGAAGCAGCTAAGTTTTGAAGGGCCACATCTCTTCTCCTGTCTCTTTTGATAGGGCCTCTCTCCTCCTCTCGTGTTTGTAAATAACGTCAACACAGAGGGACCTAATCTCTGCCTTTGGGGAGAACTCCATGTCTTCAAGTGAAAAACCCTTGGTTTGAGGAAGGTTGCTATTATTTTGTTCTTCTCTTTTTTCTTTTCTTTTTCTTTTTCTTTTTCTTTTCTTTCTCAAGACAGGGTTTCTCTGTATAGCCTTGGCTGTCCTGGAACTCACTCTGTTGACCAGGCTGGCCGTGAACTCAGAAATCTGGCTGCCTCTGCCTCCCAAGTGATTAAAGGTGTGCACCACCACTGCCTGGCCAATTAGTTTGTTCTTCTCTTCACAGTGAGATTAAAGTACAATATGCTTTCAGCTTTGATGCCTTGCCTTTTATAATATTCACTACAAGAGTATTTTGGAAACTTGGGCAGCTGTGGTCAAGTTGCTAGATAAGGTGTGGAGAGCAATGAAGTTGTGCCTGGAGGGGTCAATGTAGCTGAGACCAATCAAGCCACTAAGAATGTTAAACCTGACAGTTTAGCATTGACAAGGGAACAAATTCTGCCCCATTGAATAGCTTTGCAATACAGTTCCTTAACCTTAAGATAGTTCAGGGAAAGGCACTGTACTGCCTCTTTATATATGAGAAATAGAAATTAAATGTCACTCTCTAGAAGGCCTAAAAGAGGTAATATCTGACCTCAAACCAAGCTCTTTGTATTTTAACATCTACAATGACAACCTTGAAAGACAGAATTACCAAGCCAGGTTTTACACACACACACACACACACACACACACACACACACACACACACACACACACACTCTCTTATGAACAGTCTGCAGTGGAATGTTTCTACAGCACTTGATGCTGTTAAGCTCTATCCAGAGATAGAACAAGATAACACTACAACAGTGAAATCAGTATGGCCTCAGGATAAACAGCTGACAAATGAACTAAAAAATCACTGTGGTATTTTCCATGCAGGATAGAATGAATGATGCTAAAGCCTATAGCAAAGAGATGGATTAGAAAGCATATGACCCATTTGGGTGGTGGTAGCACACACCTTTAATCTCAGCACTTGGAAGGCAGAGGCAGGCAGATCTCTGTGAGTTCAAGGCCAGCCAGGTCTAGAGAGCTAGTTTCTGGAAAACCACGACTACGCAAAGAAACACTACCTTGAAAATCAAAACAAAACAAAAATAAATTAATAAACAAATAGCACATGATTCTAGAATAGTGGCTTTAAATTTGTGGGTTATGACCCCTTTGGAAGTTGCATATTATACACTTATATTACAACTCACAACAGTAGCAAAATTACAGTTATGAAGTAATAATGAAAATAATTCTATGGTTGGGGGTCACCACAACATGAGGAACTGGGTTAAAAGGTTGCAGCATTAGGAAGGTTGAGAACCACTGCCCTAGAGCAACTGGAAAGCTGTTGTGAAAATTCTGTGTAGAAGCTTAACAGATGCCAGACTTTAAAATAAATATTAAATGTTCCGGGTAGAGACCAATATCCTAAAGTCTTCAAAATATTTATGTAACTATTCAAGATTTTAAGTACAATGACTCTAAGCAGAAAAACAAAGGAACAACCAAGAAATGAAAAACATCATAATGTTATAGTATAAAATCTTTGGTTTTATATTGTTATTGTTTCCATAAACTAATGGAAAGATTAAAACCTGAACCAATTAGAATAAGAAGAATATTTACAATAAGGGTGCTAAAGGGTTAGTAGCACTTAATATACAAAGTGTTCCATAGATAAGAAAAATGGAAGCTGAGTGGGTACAGTAAGACCAAGATATAAAGAATTAAGTTATAATGGAAGAAATGAAAATGCTAAATTGCCCTTTCTTTGCAAATTCACCAGTAAATAAATGATTAAAAACTGAGATGAGGTATCATTTTTCATTGATCAAATTAACTAAGATGTGAATAGGATAATATTTAACATTAACAATTGCAAAAACAGGCAATCTCCTGTGCATAAGGATGAAGATTTGAAGATTAAGTTGCACAGTTTCTGGCCACTGTGCCACATTCTTTTCACTGATATGCTGTAGTCTTAGCTCAGGCTGCCTTTGCCTTTGTTTCTGTTGCAGGGCAAAGGGGGATATACTCTTCCTGAGCATCACACATATTTTATAACTGACATGCTATCTAGCATGCTAATCGGGCACCCTTCACACATATTTTAAATGCCCAGAGGGTTCTTAGTGTTCTCAATATAAAAGGGTTTCTCCTTTCACTAAAATTGATTTTAAAAAATCACATACAGATGATTGGATCTCCAAGAAACCTTCCAGTCTCAGTTCATGGCAGCCCAATTCTCCTCTCTGATTGGACTCCACAGGGATGGAATGGCTGCAAATCCCCTCTGTTAGCAAGAGGGCAGTTCCTTGAGCAGCTAGAGTTCTTTTTCTTACTCTTAACCATAATTATTAATGAAATGTGTAGATTAAAGTCATTGGTTTTGGTCTTATCAAAGGTAAGTTGTTTTGTACTGAAATCTATGGCAGTGCATGTGTGGGAAGCAAGGTCATAACGGTTAGAAAAATGTGATGAGGTGTGATTTTGTGAGCATAGGGCCTTAATGGTGATCTTCTAATATAAAATAAAGTAAGAGCCTTCAAATAGAATCTCAAATATTATAAAACTTGGATAGTATTGGAGAAATGGCATTAGTTTTTTTTTTTTTTTTTTTTTTTTTTGACTTTTCAGACAGGTTTCTCCGTATAGCCCTGGCTGTCCTGGAGCTCACTCTGTAGACCAAGATGGCCTCAAACTCTGTCTGTCTCTGCCTCCCAAGTGCTGGGATTGAAGGCATGTGCCATCACTGCTTGGCCAAGCATTAGTTTTTCTTAAAAGGCAAAGTCAACTCTCATCCCCATGATGGTTTGCATCAAGATGTAATGAAAAGGTTAGCAGCTATTTGCATGGAGATTTCTACTTGCCCACATTTAGAATAATGAAACCAGAAAGTATTTGAAGTAGTGAAATAATATTATGTAATGCCAACACAGTGGATCAAGGTCATAAACAGAGATAATTAAACCTTTATGTATTCTGCCATAAAGAAACTGTCTTCTGGCTCATGATCTTTTTAGAAACACATGAGATTTGATGCTTTAGTGCTGTTTTCAATAATGATATTTTTGTCTTTGTTACTCAAAATAAACAGCTTATGGGTCAAAATTTAGTTCAACTGACTTATTTCAATGGATTTTAGAGTTTCTTATTCTCATATGTCAGTGTCAGATCATTGTCAGTCAATGACTGTTAACTTCAACCAATTGAAAAATAAGACTCAAGATCAAAGAACTCTTTAGTAATTGGAGGAAGCAGATGAGCTGGAGTTAATTATGAAACAATTAGTCAATGTCTATGTAAATAAGAAAGATATGAATATATATTGCTGTATCTCATTAAATGAGTCATTCACCTATCATCTATCACCGTATTCTTATGAGCTCAGGCACCACCTGGGACATGCTAGGAAGTTATGAACATATAGATGGTAATTCATAAATAACAATGTTATAAATTAGATGTTGATAACTTTGTATTTGTTTATAGTACATATTTCATGATACATGTAGTAGCAACACAAAAGAGAGAATATGGCTGTTAATACACTTTTAGTATTTTGTAACATGTATGGAGAAACAGCTGTATGTTTTCTGTTGTTGTTGTAACATTCTTACATATTCCATTGGAGACTAAGATACCTCATATACATGGAACAATGGGTACAGTAGATTCAAATGAAAGAAATCAAACAAGGTTGTAATTATGAGAAGCAGGCTGGTGGCAGTGAGGGACTATTAATTTGGGGTGGCCCAATGAAAAGATGACTGTTGAACTGATTCCTGAATCATTCAGTACTGTGATAATATACAATAAAGGATGGAGATGCAGAATAAAGTAAAAGTCCTAAAATTCCTTTGATTGTGATGTGCTGAAGGAAATAAGACGTCTTTTATATTTTGAGTATGGTGAAATTCCTTGAGATAATGTACTTGAGTTTGGACAGTGAGCAGAGGACCATCTGCCTACTAACCTGTCCTTCAGGGCAAGTACCATCTGAGCAAGATGGAAAGTTCCAAGTAAGGAAGCACTGCTGTATGATTTTAAAAGAGTCTCTCAGTACAACTCCTGAATATAAGGCTCAGGGATCATAACAGAATAGGGGTCAAAAAGACTGTAAGAGCTAGATGAACTGATAGATATGTCAGAGAAGCTATACCCATGAAGTCTCATCAACATGACAATATGAACAATGCATGAACAAGGATAACACCAGTATACATGCTAATGTGGACAAGGGAAGTTTGGTGGGGTCTGTAGACAGAGGACCACACTCTACTCTCAACAAGGGAACACTGACAGGAGAAATAGTCTTCTCTAGGAAAGAGTTCTTAAGCTGATTATCCAATGCCAAGTGTTTAACCCTAAATTCATATACACATATGAATTTAGTAGTATACAGATTGAGCAGATAGTAATCATATACATACACACACACAAACACACACATATAAAATAGAAGCCATAAATTTGAGAAAGCAGGGGTTACATGTGAGGATTGCATACACACATACACACACCACAAGAAATAGAGGCCATGACTTATACAGGTCACAACATACACATAATTAATAATGATGATGATAATAATAATAATAAACAACTATTACTACTAATGCAGTAAAATAAAAATAATAACAATTGTAGGAGTCCAGACAGGAAATGATGCTGGCTCACATAGGAAATGAAACTGGGCAGTGACGCAGCATCCTTCAGAATATGTTTAGGCAAATCTGAAGAGGCTTGATACTACAGGTGTAGTGAAGTGTGGTGATAATGAAGAAATCAAAGATGATGTTACAGTTGAGATCGGAGTGAATTTGGTGAATGCTGGTAGTTTAAAATATGTATTTAAAAGATGCACTAAGATTAGGAACAGGGAGGTAGAGAGATGAAATGGCTTACCAGTTAAGAGTACGTGCTGCTCTTGCAGAAGACCTGGTTTATTTCTAGCACCCAAACATAGCCCACAATCTCAGGGATCCAACACCTTCTTCTGGCCTTCATGGGTTTTTGCATATACAAATGGTGTGCATATACTTATATAGGTACACATGCATGCACACACACATACACACACTAAACAATAAAATATAAATCAATCTTAAAAGTAAATGATTAAGAGTCTTCAGCTCATATTGACTATCATGCCAAGCTTTTGGTCAGAACTTACATCCAGATAAACTTCAAGGAGAGATGAACAGTTGGGATTCATGATGACATTGCTGTGAACTCAAGCCCAGCTATGTCCAAAGTCATGGTGTCTTCCTAGTCATGTGAGTCAATAAACTCCCTGTTTACACAAGAGAGTTTGGTCTGGGATTTGATTCAATACAAACAAAGGACAATTGACAGAAATAGCACTTCACTGGATCTGGAGGAGAGAATCAAACAGCCCATGGTGCCAAGCCCGATGCACATAGAGCAGTATTAAATTATAAGAACTTCACATTTTACACTGAGAACCAAGGTTGAGAGAGAAGTGATTTGCCTTGTGTTTTAAGTCTTTAGTAGTTATTGTTTGGCTTCAGTATGTTTGGCTATTTATTTATATTATTCCCATGAAGTCAGGAGGAGTATTATAAAGTATAATTTTTAGATTTTGTTATATTTTTAAAATTAGCTTCAATAGGGTCCAAAATGGAAGCATAGAATAAAGATTACTAGTGCATTATAAAGACATCTAAAACTGTGTCTCCAAGAACGTTTTTTACTCGACTCAGTCCATGGGTTGTTAGGCACCTAGTCATGGGCAGACACTGAAAAAATGCCTGGAATCTGAAAGTGGAATGTTTCTAGCCTAACTGTCTATAGGCTAAAGCTAGAATGCATTGCTTTTATTCCTTGACGTAGAGTATGCTGCATGTGTATGCAGATAGTATGGAGCCATGTACTCTGCTCATTTTTGTGTCTCTAAGTAGGGTGTATGAGTTTGACAAGGAAGGGCAAAAAAGGAATATAAAAATCACCATCAAAGATTCATGCTGAGGAAAGTCTCCTTGAGAAGCCCATAGAGACAGGAGGACAAGAGGGGTTTCTTCCTGGGTGGAAAGAGGTGATAATTAAACATAATTTGTAGAAGAAAATTAATAGTGATGGACTTGAATCCTTTATAGCAAATGTAAATTTCAAAGCAATTTTGTGTGGAGAAGTAAAAAGCTGTAATATATGGCTGAGTGGTATATGCTGACAGTAATGGTTCTCTTGTGCTGTGAGTTATTAAGACTTTCATCTCGTCATTTTCAATAATGAAAGGAAGGCATTTTGGGCATTTTCTGAGATATGTCCCTGGTGTTGATTTAGCGGGCATGATCAGTAGGTTATCTCCACAGCTGTGTGGAAAAGGTTAAATTTACTAAGGATGTGGAGAAGTGTGATGTGAGAGCATGTTATTTTAGGAAGACATACTGCTTCTTCTGATACTAACAACCTATAATCATGGGAAGTCATTTGATCCCTCAAGGGCTGAGTCTCAACATCTTGTCCAAGGATCTTGTGTACAGAGCCATTCTAACTCCAATAATCTGATTCCTTCCTGTGATGAAAACATCCATTTACAATAAGCTTTTTTCCCCTTTGCAGACAGATTACTATGAAAACAATTCAGAGACATTTTGCTCACAGTCATTTTTCTTTTCTGTTTCCTCCAAGACTGCTTCTCTTCCACTGAGCGGGGTTTATGGATTGTGAAGGACCATAACTGGATGCGAGTGCTGGATCATAGTGCCAGATCACAGAATGAGATTATAGCACAAGATCACAGTGTCTGGTGTTCATGCTTTCACAGAAAGTTAGAGAGGGAAAATATGCCTGGAAACCAATAGTTCTCATACTTAGGTCATAAAGTCAATGACTAAAGGTTTGGGATGTTCTTGACTATTCCTGGCTTCTAGGACTAGACCACAGGGATAGGCAGGATTCTGCTGAGAGAAACAAGAGGTCCTGAGAATCTGTGATCTTTTGTTGTATTTAATAAACATTGGGGGTGAAAATGAGGCTTAATGTTAATAGACTTATAGACCTCAGTAAATAATGTGCTTTAATGAATAGGTTAACCAGAGTCATCCTATAATAACAGGATGCATTTGGCAAGATGAGTTAACCAATATCAACCCATTATTGCTAGATACAGTCCAAACATAATTTAGAGTGTTTCAATATTTAGCCTAGGATCTTATACATTTTTTGCATTTTATTTTACTTTATTTTTTACACTTTTAATTAAAATTTAATTACACAATTTTTCCCTTTCTTCTTCTCCCCTAACCCCTCCCAAGTCTTCTTTCCCCAACTCCTTCCATGTACTTTCTCATTCTCAAATTGATAACCTCTTTTTCCCCAATTATTACTGTTATTTATATGTATATGTAAAACATATGCATAAAACCCACTGAGACATTTGTATGTTTGTGTGTATATGACTTCATGTCTGACCACTCTGTATTGGACAGACTAATAGGGGACTCATAGTTGGGAGAGGCTGACTCTCCCTGTCTCTGCAGTTACCAGGTACTAGTAGTTCCTTATTTGAAAGTATGGCCTCATGAGATTTCCCCTTCTACATTAACATGGCTATTGATACCACCATTGTTTAGGTATTTTTTATGCACCATTCCAAAGAAGAACTGTTTTATTAGCAGATTTCTTGGTATTCTGAATCTTACAATCTTTCTACCCCTTTTACAGCAGTATTCCCTGAGCATCTATAGATGAAGGAGCTGTGACTTAGATGTATGGACAAGGTTGGGTTCCCCAGTATTTGTAGATCTCTGCATTGTATCAAGTTGTGGTTTTTTGTAATTTACTGTAAAGACAAGCTTCTTTGATGAGGGGTGGTAGCTACCCTTATCTATGAGTATATGATCAAGGTTTAAAATACACTTAGAAATTATTCTGGTCTAACAAAGCGGTAATAGAAGATTCTTCTTCTCACTAGCTCCTGGAAGATGGCTAGACTTCTAGTACTACGCATGGTTTCCTACCTGTTAAATGGGCCTTAAGGCCAATTAGACAACTGTTGGTTACAACCAGCAAGTGAGTGTCACTTATCACACTTTTATGTCTGTCTTGTCATGTTGGTCATCGTTATAGTTCATAGGTGTCATGATCTGTGTAGGACTATTAATGTCTTCCCTCTTTTACAGCTTGCACAGTGTATATATAATGTGTATATATACACATTATATGAATTCATTAGGGCTTTATAAAAACAATTTTGGTGCTGTTTGTTTCCCCTTCAATATTGACCTTCCTCCCCCATCCCATTTGGAGCTCCTCCCTCTGCTTTTCCCTTCCTGTTTCCTATCACCTGTACCCCACTATTTCTTTCTCAGACCTCCTACTTTTCTGGTTTGTGTGGTTGTTTCACATTTTGTTACTCATGTAGGAAGATCTGGGGCTAGAAACCACAGGGGACAGAGAATATGTGGCTGTGCAGATGCTATAACTGTGTTGGGATTTATGGTGTCAGAGGGTTAGTTAGGATCTATGACCATCATGGTGGGAATCATGGTAGCAGAAAGGCATGCATGATGTTGAAGCAGTAGTTGAGAGTTTATATAAGCTAAAGGCAGAAAACACCAACTGGGAATGGTATGGGCTTTTGAAACCTTAAGTCTGACTTTTAGAAATTCACCTCTTCCCATATGACTACTAATCCTTCCCAAATAATTCCATCAACTGAGGATCAAGTATTTAAATATATGATCCTATAGGGGCCATTCTTCTTCAAACCACCACAGTTGTCTTACTTAATACAATATTTTGAAGGTCCATCCATTTACATGTATTTTTATATTGTTTTATTACAGATAAATATTTTTATATTGTATATACCACATTTTTTGTTATCTATTAATCAGTTAAAAATCATTTAGATTGCTTCCATTTCTTGGCTTTTAAAAATCAAGCAGCAACGAACATAGGTGAGCAAGTATCTGTGAAGTAGGATGTCATGTCCCATAGATTTATTTCTAGTTGTTTGAGGACTCTCTATACTGATTTCCAGAGTGGTGACAACAATTTGCATATCCACTCCCAGTGAATGAGGGTCTGCTTTCTCCACAACCTCCCAGGGTTTATTGTCTGCTCACTTTTTTGAGAATTTCCTTTCTCTGTTGTAGGATTTCATTTAGAGTAGAATAATGTCTACTATTATCGACTTCTTAGCTCTTTGCCTGGCACAATGTCTCAGAAATTTTCTTGGTTTTGATGGCCTCAACAATTTAGAAGAAGGTTGATATGATATTAGGTGTTTCTTAATTCACATCTGTCTGATATTTTTGTTTCAGGCTTGTATTGTAATTCTGGATTTCTAGAAAATAATGAAGTTTGTAAAGTGCCATTTTAAATAATGACAATGTGTATACTATCAGTATGAGTTTCACTGATGATTTTAACCCGATTTCATGGCTGAGTAAGCATCGGGTTTCTCCACTGAGATTTCCCTTCCTTTCCCTCTCCAATGGCTATTTCCATATTGTTTGAAGGAAATTAGGGTAGGTTGCCTACATTTAAGAAAGTGAAAAATTAGGTACTACTTCCAAACATCAATTGTTTGGGAGACTTCTGTAAGGTAAACATAACTATTTCCATTTATTCATTTAATGAATTAACCATTTATCTCAAAATAGACATAGTATTTATATATACTCTGAACTATACTATAATATATGCTATTAATATTGATTTTGTTGTTCAAAAGAATCCAACTGTAGCCCCTGAGAGTTCTTTCAGTTGAGCCTGTGTGTTGCCGGTACAATCCAATTGTTTTATTCACTCTGAGACCACAGGAGTTTTCTGTCTCTCTCCCATATCTATAACACCATTTCTTTTATGAAAAGATATTTTAAACCAAGATCTGAATGCTAGATGTCATTTCTGCTAAGGAACACCCTTTTAAAAAAATATGTCCACTAGCCTTTATATGTACACATAGTTAGTTAGCTCTATATTTATTCATATGAAATCTGTGTTAAGTCATCTTAAGTTTCCGCTGGCATTGAAGATTCCTATAATGTAGCATATGATCCATTCTAGTCTTCTCCCCTTGTTTATCTGAAAGAAACTCAGTTCTTAAGATCTGTATTGAGCCGGGCGGTGGTGGTGCACACCTTTAATCCCAGCACTTGGGAGGCAGAGGCAGGCGGATTTCTGAGTTCAAGGCCAGACTGGTCTACAGAGTGAGTTCAGGACAGCCAGGGCTACACAGAGAAACCCTGTCTCGAAAAAAAAAAAAAAACAAAAAAACAAAAAACAAAAAAAGATCTGTATATTAAGTCAGACGTGGTGACACTTTTAGTCCCAGCACTCAGGAGGGAAAGCAGAGGCAGAGGCAAGTAGATGTCTGTGAGTTCAAGGCCAGCCTGTTCTACAAAGCAAGTCCAGCACAGCCAGGGCTTGTTACACAGAGAAACCTTGTCTCAAAAAAAAACAAGACTTTTGTCATCTAGGGGCTGGAGAGACTGCTGATCAGAAAAGAGCCTGTCCCATCCTCACAGTAGAACTAAGTTCAATTCCTAGCACTCATGTCACATGGCTCACAACCACCTGCAAATCCAGCTTCGGGGGATCTAACAATATTCTTATAGGCTCTGCATGCAACTGTACACACATGCACATAGCCCCAACACACACACACACACACACACACACACACACACACACACACACACACATTTTAAAAGTAAACACTTAAAAGCAGATCATATCTGTCATCTAGGTAGTTATTTGATTTCTATGCACATGCATAGTTGAATTGTAATATGTACCCTTGTATATGTTATAACTTTACAAACCATGATGTAGTGCTTGTAGACCTTGATTTATTTAGTTTTATACTTTCTGTTCATTTTCAAAGTTACTAAAGTCAGGGAGGTTATAGCCATCATTCATAGAACAGTATGATCTGTCTGACAGTCTGCATTCAACCCAGTGTCCTCTAGCTTTCTAATACTTGTTTAAATTAGCATATATTAAACATACATTAATGTTCATTCTTTATCCTGTAAAATTCTATGAGTTTTCAGAAGTTCACAGAGTTAGATGTCCAGTGTTATGTTAGCACAGGGACAGCTTCACTGTCCTAAGAAATCTGCTTTTCATATATTCTGACCCTTCTTCCATCATTGCAAGTTGCTAGCAACCAGAATCTTTGTCGAATGGAATGTTATTACATTTGATCATCATGGTTCCTTTGGGGCCTCTTGAATAAGAGCTTTATCATTTTTTGTAGGGTTTTCTTTTTTTTTTTGGACAAAGTTTTGCTCTATTTTCTTTTAAACCCTTTCCAGAATGTTGCATGCATTAGAACATGCAGGAGGTGATATTTTAAATCTTGTTATTTCATTCAGTAAATGATTCAAAATATACCCATGTGGTTATTTAGATTGAAAATTTACTCATTTTTATTTCTGAACTTGTTCTTTAGGAAATGCTTGAATTGTATAATGGATACAGGATTTCAGGTTGAAATTGAAAAGTCCAGGGGACAGATGAGTTTGATGGATGCAAAAATATAAATGTAGTGAACGTCACTGAACTGTGTTCCTTAAAATGGATAAGATGACAATTTTTACTAGCAAGTATTCTTTATCACAATTTACAAATGTATAGTCTAAAAGATGAAAGCCAGAAACTCCAACTACCAGACTGTCCTGCAAACTGGCTGAGCTATTTCCCATTTCCACCAGCCATGAATGAAAGAGTTCCAGTTGCTTCAGGGCTCACTTAGCTTTTTTTGCTGTCAGGGTTATTTGTTTTCTTGTTTATTGGAGATGCCCTAAAAGGTCTGAACAGTTGTCTCACTGTTTTGTATTTGCTTTGTGTTTTTAAGACAGAGTTTTAGTATGTATTCCAGGCTGACATTGAAATCATTAGCATAGTGTCAGCAAGCTTGTAACTCACAGCAATTCACCTGCCGGACCTCCTTACTGTTGGGATTACCTATGTGCAACTCCACACACCTTTTTCAAATGATAAAGGATGTTTCATTTCATTTACATTCTGATTTGCTAACTGCATATTCTCACTGGTGATGTGTTTATAGGTTGGATTGTCCTCTTACTGCTGAGTTTTCAGAGTTCTTTGCATATTCTGGATACTGACCTTTAATTCACTATTTGTTATGTAATCACCTTGTGCCATACCAATGCCCATCTTATTTAATTCTATTATCAGTCATTTTTCACTTGGGAGGCAGAGTTAGGCAGATTTCTGAGGTGGACACCAGCCTCATCTCCAGAGCAAGTTATAGGATAGCCAGGGCTATAGAGAAACTCTATTTCCAAAAGCCCTAAACAATAACAACAAAGAAAACGTCAACAACAGCAGCAGCAGCAAAAACAAAAATATTACAATTATCCTATTGCTGATATAAAGAAATGTAATCAGTTTTTATATATTGACTGTATATAATGTCACCTGGATGTGCTCATTTCTTTGTGCCAAGAGCTTTGTTTTTTGGTGGATGTGTGCTGATTTTATAAACACCAGAGTTTTCTACATTGATATCACATCACCTGTGAATAAGTCCCTTTTTTTTTTGATCTGTTTTGCTATTTTCTCTTGTTTTGTTTCATTATCTAGGATCACATTGCAGTGTTGAGTAGCTGTAGTCTTAGCAGACATTCTGGCTTTGGTCCTAAACCTGAGAAGAAAGTGCTCAGTTGTCTGATCATGTTAACTATCAGGGTTCCTTCAAGAATTTTTTTCAGAATAAGAAAGTTTTCTTCAAGTTCTGTTTCAGCTATAAGTGAATGCTAATTTTGTACTTCTGTAGTATTATTAGTTCAGAAAGTGGATATATCCAGAAATGACAGTGTTAACCCACCTCACAGAGAGACTATAGAAGAATATCTGGTCCTTTAGAAAAAAGGATTCCTTGGAAACTTGTAAAACAAGTTCCTGCCAGCCAAAAGGAATCAATTCCCTTGCCTCTGGCAGAGGTTGATATACAAGCTCATACTGGCCTACAGGTTCCCACAGTACCTATTCAGGAGAACCTATTACATACTTCAAATTCCCCAAGCTACCACCCTAGCCCTTCTTTTCTGTTTTCCAAAACAGGACTTCTCTGTGTAGCCCTGGTTTTCTTGGAACTCACTCTGTAGACCAGGCTAGCCTTTAACTCCGAGAGCTACCTGCCTCTGTCTCCCCAGTGCTGGGATTAAAGTCGTGCACCACCACTGCCTTTTTCTATCTCCCAGGTCTGCTGCAGCTCACAGAGTTTCTTCTCCTTTTTCCTCTCTTCCCCAGCAGATAGTCTTGGCCAAGTCCAGTCTGCTTCTTTTGCTCTCTTCTCTGGACTTTTACAGATGCCTCTGGACTTTTTCTTTTTTTTTTTACTCACAATAAAAACCTTCCACTAATGGAACAACCATTTTGGTGGTTTCTTCCCTCTGCCCTTGTATACACTATTGATATGAGCTTACTGCCATTTCTTACACAGTTTGCAAGGGCAGTGAATTGTATTGATTAATCAATGATGCTGAATCAGCCTTAACTTAGTAGTGATGTGTCTCCCTTTTTATTTCTGAAGTTTACTGCTAGTATTTTGGTAAGAACCTTCTTCTCTGTTTTTATGAGATGAAATAATGAATGATTTTCTTTCTTAGGTGTCTTTACTTGGGTTTTGCATTACACTTAGGGAGGCCC
This sequence comes from Mastomys natalensis, assembly GCA_021653895.1. NCBI lineage: Eukaryota > Metazoa > Chordata > Mammalia > Rodentia > Muridae > Mastomys > Mastomys natalensis. The sequence continues at coordinate 714,533 of JAJTUV010000261.1, read as the reverse complement.
TTTAAAACAATCTGAGAGGCTGTGCCTTTTCTTTGCTTGCCTTAAAGAGATTGTACATAATTGGTATCTTTTCTTTCTGAAATAATTGGTGGAATTTACCAGTTCTGTTTGAATGTGTTGGTTTTAGTTCTAAACCAGGAACTCAACTTCTTTACTGGTATGATGATGATATGTCTATGCCATTCAAGACATTGGTCCATTTCATTTAAACCATCAGATGTCTTGCCAAGGTTCTAAGACATTCCTGCTCTACTTCAGAAAGGTAGTGAGCAATGAGCCCTGCTACTCCTGGCATTAGTAATCTGTATTACTGCTCCTTTTATATGGCTTACCCTGTTTATAAGGCTTACCATTTTTATTTTCTGCCTGTTTATTATTAATTATTAATTATTTTATTTACTCTGTTTATAAGCTTGCCATTTTTATTATGTTTCCAAAGAAAAACTTTAGTGTGTTGTTTTTCTATTGTTTTCCTACTTTAACTTTTGTAGATTTTTACTTTGAGTTTGGCCATATCTCCCGGCCCCGCCCCCCCCCTTTTTTTTAACCTGGTAGCTTTAGATTTAATAATTTTCTTCTCCGAATTTTCTTCAGTGAATGTTTAGGTTACTGAACTTAAACCATTCTTCTAGTTCATACTATAATTCTCCTCTAAACCCCGTAAGTTTTGCTAAGCTGTTCGATGTCACATAGTGCAAAACCTTTAAACTTTCTTTGGAAACTTATTTTATTATGTAGAAATGTGCCATTTTACGTGCAAATGTTTGGGCCCCATCCAGCTACTGGCCTGTCAGGGCTTTCTAGTGTAATTCTGTTGTAGTCTAAGGGTATGCTTTGGGTAACTGTTATTCTTTAAAAAACTGTAAGCTGGGCCTGGAGAAATGGCTGAGTAGTTAGGAGTACTTGTTGTTTTGTGGAGGGCCTGCTTTCCTTTCCTAGCACCAGGAAGTTGCTCACAATCAAATCTGTAATTCCAGTTCCAGAGATCTCATGCACTCTTCTGATCTTTATGGGTACCAGGTAAGCATGCAGTATACATATATACATGCGGCAAAACCACTGATACATATAAAACAAATAAATCTAGAACAAATGTTTTTATTAAATATAAGCTTTTCAATCTCTATTGTTGAATGGGTCCTGTGTACTTAGAGAGTGAGTGATCTGTTTCTTTTTGGTGGATTATATTCTACAATGTCAATTTGATCAATTTGATTGTGTTGTTCTGGAGGTTTTACTGCTTGATAGCAGACAGATTCATCTGTCAGTCACTCACAGAGGTGTGTTTAGGTCTCCAGATGTAAGGGCCGATTTGTCTACTTCACTTTTCTCTTCTGTTAGTTATTGCCTTGTCTATCTTCCAAGTCTCTTACATACTTACATGGCATGGCTGTTATGTCTTCTTGGATAATTAACCTCCCTCTGTCCTTAGGAAAAGCTTCTCTTTTTCCTTCAAAATTACTCGTGCTTACAAGTCTGCTTTATCTAAAATGGAAAACACAACTCCACTTTTCTCTTTTGAGTCGTTTTAGGATTTTCTACCCTTGATTGTATCTCTACTTTCAGCCAATGGGACAAATGGATTTCTGATAATTATGTTTGTCCTCTGTTTCTTTTTACCTTGTTTTCCAGCTTTACATTATACGCAAACTCTTAGAATATCATTTATATTTCCCTTATACATGTCCTAAGAGACTGTCTAAAGATTCTCTATGTACATGTATATTAAAATAATCAAAATCTGTTTCAAATACTTCCCTAGTTCTTCAAGTCCAGTATAGGAATTTTCCAACAAAATCTTCCCAATTCATTTAACCATCCTTGAGGTAATTTTGTGGCAATGCATTTTACTATCCACTTTCTTCAGTTTTATAATGCATTGGGTTTTATTTCTTTTAAAAAGCAGTTTTCTTTGGGATAAATTAAGAGTAATAAAGAATGCAATTTCTGATTTATAAAAGTTTTCAACTGTCTGAGAAATTTGTAACACTTTTTTCAGGAGTCTTCTGCTGGCAGCAGTTTCCCATGTCACCACCACTCCCTACACACACACACACACACACACACACACACACCAGTAGGGAATATGTTTGTTTGTTTTGCTTTTGAAGGACACTTTTGCTAGCTATAGAGTTCCTCGGGTTCTTCTTGGGCAGTACACACAATACTCCATTGTACATTCTTCTTTTATGAATTGTTGCAAGGAGTCTGCTGTGTGCTTATCCTTTGGATTTTATTATGTTAAAATATTTCATTAAAAATTGTTGAGTAACTAGCTAGATTTTCATAAAGTTGGTTCAGTGAGTATTGATGTGACTAGGGCAGAATGTCTCGGGATTAGAGTAGAATGTCTAGCAATTTCCAAAATAGTCTTTTATACAGACGCTGTTCTCAGCACTGATGAGCACACAGTCAGGATGCTATTGGGCTATGAGAAATCTTCAAGTCCTCCTTGTCTTGAAGCTTCAAATATTTAGTTACAATATCAGTCTTCATATGAAAACAAACAAACACATCCACTTCATGGTTTGTGAACTTGCTTTTCTCTTTACTGGGTGGTTCATTGTGTGTGTATTGTGAAGCATTCTTTAAAAAAAATTTCTTTATAGTTTTGTTATCACTAAAGCTTGATTTATATATGTATTTTCCTTTTTATTAGTTAATTTATTTATTCACTTTACATGCCAATGTAGATCCCCTCCGCTCCTTCCAGTTCCACCCTCACAACTCTTTCCCCCAATTACTTCCTCTTTTTCCCCTCAGAGAAGATGAAGTCCCTCCCCCCATGAATACCTCATCAGCCCTGTTATATCAAATCACAGCAGGACTAAGCGCATCCTCTCCCACTGAGGTTAGATAAACAGCCCATCTTGGAGAAGTGGATCCAGTGGCAGGCAACAGAGTCAGAGATAGCCCTTGCTCCAATTGTTAGGGGCCCACATGAAGACCAAGCAGCGTATCTGCTATAAATATGGAATTGGGGCCTAGGTCCAGCCCATGTATGCTCTTTGTTGGTGGTTCAGTCTCTGAGCCCTTGTGGGCCCAGATTACTTAACTCTCTAGGTATCCTTGATCCCTCTACCTCCCTCATTCTCTCCTCCCACACTTCCACAAGAGCTCTACTTGATGTTTGGCTCTGGGTGTCTTCATCTGTTTCCATCAGCTACTGGATGAAGCCTCTCAGTGCTAGACTTCTGTCTGCAAATATACCAGATTTGTCATAAATAATATCAAGGTTTGGCTCTCTCCCATGGGATGGGTCTCAAATCAACCTAGTCATTGATTGACCATTTCCTCAATCTCTGTTCCATCTTTATTTCTGTACATCTTGTAGGTGGGACAACATTTGGTTGAAAGTTTTGTGGTGGGTTGGCATCCCCTCCATCCACTGGAAGTCCCACCTACAGGACTATAGGAGGTGGCTACGTCAGTCTCAATATCCCCTGCTCATAGGAGTCTCAGCTAGGGTCACCCTATAGATTCCTATGAGCCTCCCCATCCCAGATCTCGAGCTCATCTCAGAGATGTCCCCCATCCCCACCGATTTCCACTTTCTCTCCTAGCCCTCTCCCCTTCTCTCTATACCTGATCCCTACTCCCATTTTCCTCCCCACCTATAACTCCCATCCACTTTCCTCCCTCAATCCACTCTACCCCTGATGTCTGTTTTATTTTCCCTTCTGAGTGATATTCAAGCGTCCTCCCTTTGGTCCTTCTTGTTACTTAGCTTTGGGTCTGTGGATTGTAGCATGATTATCCTGTACTATATGTCTAATGTCCACTTATAAGTGAATGTATACTATGTGTGTCTTTCTAGGTCTGCATTACCTCACTCAGGATGATATTTCCTAGTTTTATCTATTTGCCTGAAAATTTCATGATGTTTTGTTTTAATAACTGAATAGCTTTCTATTGTGCCACTTTCTTTATCCATCTTTTGGTTGAGGACATCTAGGTTGTTTCCAGTTTATGGCTATTATGAATAAGACTTCTATGAACATAGCTGAGCAAGTGTCCTTGTGGGATGGCTGGAGCATCTTTTGAGTATATACCCAGGAGTGGCATACCTGGATCTTGAGGTAGAACTATTCCAAATTTTCTGAGAAACCACCAAATTGATTTCCAAAGTGGTTGTAAAAGTTTACACTCCCACCTGCAATGAAGGCATATTCCACATCCTCAACAGTAATGTGCTGTCACTTGAGCTTTTGATCTTAGACATTCTGTCATGTGCAAGATGGAATCTCAGAGTCATTTTGATTTGCACTTCCCTGATGATTAAAGACATTGAACATTTCTTTACATTCTTCTGGTCCATTAGAGATCCCTCAGTTGGGAATTCTCTCTTTAGCTCTGTAACCCATGTTTTAATTGGATTATTCGGTTTGTTGGTATCTAAATTCTTGAGTTCTTTATATATTTTGGATATAGTTCTTTGTCAGATGTAGAGTTGGATATAAATTTTCTATAGATGCATATCCAGGACTATATAAAAAGTTTCTTAGGCAAATGGGTTACAGGTGGAAACAGGTTTAAGAGGCCTTGTCCTGGGCACCTCTGTCTTAGGATGTAATTTTCCTGATGTTTTGTTTGTCTTTTTTATCTTCCTCCCACCAGGATCCCTGTACTAAGTTCCTCCTTCTGTTGCTTCTTTTCACCACATGGACAGTAGGCTGCCTGGGGAATACTTCCCTTTCCTTGATTTTCCTAGATTCTCAGCACTACCCTTTGGCAAAGGAATCTCCTGGAGGGTAACATTTAGTGGTAGATATGGAGAAAGAAAGTAGATAGTTATTCTTCATTTTACTTTTCCACTAGCCAAAGCAGACAGTGTGGGTATGTCTCCTTCATTCTCTCCTTGAGCAACTGACAGCATATCAAGGTCAAAGACCAAGTCTGAAAGCTCTCCTCTGATTTCTGTCCCCAGGAGCTATTCAGGACCAAGCTCATAGGCATACAGCCTGCAGACATCTCTATGACTTCCCAAGCAAAGAGTTCTACAAATTATGATTGCCACTGATTTTTGTCCCTATTACCAACCACTCCTGTCCTCATCACTCACCACTGACTTCTGTCACCATCACTACTGATTTTTGTTCCCATGACCCCTGACTGACTTCTGCCCTCCATCAGCAAAGATGAAGATTAGTGTGTCCCTGGTACCCTCATCTTTTGGATTTTGGAGTGAAGTTTACTCTATGACCTGTTTTCTAGTGGATTTGAGAACAGTTGTTGATTTTCAGTTTGCCACCACTTTTTCTTGCAGAGTTCCTCAGGTGTCAACTTTAAAATGGAAAATGTCAGTCTGTTAATTTTAATAGCAAAAGTGAATGTGCTCTGCATCAACCCCAGAGACCTCCACATAGGACAAATAAAAAGATAAATTAATTGGACTGTGAAATAAGTTCATGTGACACACAAGCACTTGAAGTCAATAAATGCACAGGGCAATCCAAGTTGATTGTGTTAAAAGATGAACAGGGCATTTCAGAGCAGAGTTGTTGTGGAGATGAAGTGGCTCTTGGGAAGGAACACCCATCATTCTGTACTTGGTGAACATTTTTACATGCATGTTGAATCTTGTATGGAAATATTAAAAATACAGTAAATCACAGAAATATCTATTTAAGGAAGTAAGGGCTGAATCTATAGGCCTGTCAAAGTGTGAAAAAAATTGCATACCCAACAGGCTGTTGACGAAGTATCTCCCCTGTGTCTTTCTCACTTGGCAAATATTGCAAATGAAATGTTTTGGTTCATTGAACTATAACCCGCAGTTTAAACTTGTTCCATATGAGAATCTCTGACTAGAAGCTGTGTCTAGTAAATGGGGGAAATGCATCTTCACCTAAAACAATAATATTACAATGTCAGATATTCACTTGCCTTAATGTTTATTTTCATGGGAATGTCTCTCTCTCTCTCTCGTGTGTGTGTGTGTGTGTGTGTGTGTGTGTGTGTGTGTGTGTTGTGATATGGGTGCTTTGGTGAAAAGTCATTACATATAAGAAAAGAGAGAAGCTGTGTCCAGAAATTGGTGTATAATTTTTCTAAGAGCTGTTAACTACTCAATCCCTCTGAGTTCATTCTGCCATTCATTATAGCTTTGATTTCTTTTCAAGCCTGAACTAGTTAATTAGGAACTCAACTTCCACCAGAATACTTGAATTTGTATCAGCTTTGTCCCTAACCTCCACCAAAGCCCATGTGGCAAACTCCTGGAATTTTAATGCACATTATTACTAAATTCTTCATAATAAAACATTCTTTAGATCCAATCACAAGTGGTATTTACTTCTTTGCTAACGCTTTTTTATACATATGCCTACTTCCTCCTGAGTTCCTTTGTATTTTCATTGTGAGAGTCATCCTCTCTGAAGGAGTCAGCTTTCGACACAGTTTATAGTTAATAGACTTCAAAATTGAAATTCAACTTTCAGTATTATATGTGGGTATAGAATTGTACGGACAAAATATTTTCTTCAGTGCATTCAAGATATGAGTCCATTGTGACATTAAGTATAGTTGTATTGGTGATATATTGGGCAGTAGTTCAATCTTTGAAATAGGTTGTGAGGAAAAGATAGAACATAACGTGTACTGGGAAGATGATCCCAGAAATACTAATGATACATGAGATCATGAGACCAGAAAGGAAGATAAAAGCAGTCACCACTGGGCAAATGAGGGCAATTCCCTTGTCAAAGCTGAGAAATGGGATAGAATGTTCCCTTGAAATTATCCCACTTTTATCGAGAGAGAGTGGGATCATTGGTTCTGCACCCCTTTGTCACATGTTGGCTTAGAGCTATCTCTTGGTGGTGCCAAGTCTTGTTTTTATTATGCTCATGATCATAGAGTAGCTTGGGGAATGCTGAGTGATTGTTGCAGGTGGCCACATCTTTTTCATAGTAAGACTTACCATTTTCTCTTTACTGTTAATTAATGTGTGTCTCTGTCAGCATAGCACTGAATCTGTGTGTATACTTTCTTCCTGCACTGTCATCCCTTGCAACTTAGGAATATGTGTCTTTCTTTAATTCTTAGAAATTATTAGTCATTTTTTTAAGTATCAGTTTTCTCTTATTCCCTCTCTTCCTGCCTCTGAGCTTTCTACTAGCCTGTACATATTTGGAATTGGATCATCTGTTTTCTTGGTATGAAATACTTGACAGTCTTTATATATTCTGGACCCAAGTAGGGTATTGGATATGAATTATGAACATTGTCTGTGAGGAGTGTTAGTCTCATAAAAGAACAGAATATTCAAATGCAGAAGCTCTTAATTTTTATGAAAGCTGGCTTAGCGATCTAATGTCAAACCTTAAAATTTTCCATAGCTTTGTAATGTATTCCAATCCAAAAAGTTAAATCCATCTTCTTTTTTTTTCAGAGTTATTTTAGCAATTCTAGAACTTCCATATTTCCATTGGAATTTTAGAAAACCCCCTTTGGAAATTTCTACCACAGTATTTTCTAGAAGTTTAATGGTAGTTGCATTGTATATATGGTTTAATTTGAAGATAACCACACCTAAATAGTAATATTTGAGGTCCACAAATACAGTATATTTTTCAATTATTTGTATCTCTTTCTTTCTCTTGGTTGAGAAGAGTTCCCCTTCCCCAGCTTGATGGAAAACCTACTCCTGATATCAACTACAAAGACAAATGGTTTCTCTTTAGGACCAGAATTAACCAGGAACATCTGCCTTTTGTATTGTTACTTAGCATTGTGAGATCTCACCTTGGGAAACCTCAGTGAGGAAAGTGCTTGCCTTAAATGCCCGAGGCTCTAATTTTAATCCCCAGAACTCATATGAAATGATCTGGACATGTAGTTGTTTGTCCTTTTAATCCCAGTGCTGGAGGGAAAGACAGACAGATCTCTGGGCCCACTGACCTGTCAACCTAGCCTTACTGATGATTTTCATGATACAGAGAATTACAATATTCATGCTCCTGAAAAATAAATGGTGTTATGAATGTTGGTTCCATCCCAGTCAAAAATCACAATAGTTTATATTTAATTGATGATGAGTTCTATAGAATGAAACAAATGGATAGAAAGACTGTTCTGAAAATGTTGAACATCGAAGTATACAATTCTGCTGGATTAAATGGTGTAATAGAGCTATCATTTATAATGAGGTCATCCCAAAATATTCAGACACTTCTGTGGCAAACTGATTTTCAACAAATATGACTAAGTAATTCAAGGGAAGAAGAAAATTGTTTTTCAACAAAGGTTTCTGAAACCATAGAGCTTGTACAGAAGGAAATGAAGGTCGATCATATGTCACACCATATATAATATATATGTCAACACAAATAATAGGAATGAAATTAAGAAATAAAGCCATTAATTTTGAGGAAAAATAATAAAGAAACTCTTTGTAACCTTGCCAAAGCAAGATTTTCTTGATGTGACACACATACAAATAAAATATCAAATAAAAAATGTTAAAACTGATTTCATTCATATTAATAAAGAAAGAATTTATCAAATAAAGAAGCCCCATGCTGATTAGAAATTTACAAAGCTCATGTTTATATATTGGATGTATATATTCATTTTTAGAATGAATCCAATTAAGGGCAAATTACTTGAGTGGATTCTTCATCAAAGACTGTAAATAGCCAAATGAACTCATGAAAAGATAGCGAGTATTTCTACAAAATACAAGTGGAATATTAAAACCAGAATTAAACACTACCACACACCCAGAAGAGCAGCTGAATGGAAAGAACAGCAGTTTTGTGCTGGTGAGGTTATGAAGTGGCATTATCACAGACTCACATAACTGCTTTGAAAAGCACTTGGTGGTTTTTAACACAATTAAGCATACTGTTAACACTCAACCCAGCCTTCCCAATGTTGAGTAGTAATTACAGAATATGAAAACATGCCTATCAAAAGACTTGCACACAAATACTCATATCTACTTAATCATCATCACGACAGTCTGAAAACAGAGCAAGGGCATGTGGATGGTTCATGGATAAACATATTGTGGGCCATCAACTCAGGAGCTGTATTCAGCTGTGTGGAAGGTATTGAATCAGTGAAATGATAAATCCTAAATGCACTACGTGAAGCTAAAGGAGCCTGATACAGAAACCATTGACTCTGCAATTCCATTGAAATAAAATTCTGGAAACTACAGCAATAGCTACTAGTTTCATGTTTGTTTTGGGTTTGAGTATGAACTGAACTGGCAGCAAAGGAGTAAAAGAGGCCTTTGTGGGAAGGGATTGGAATATTCCACTGTATAACAGAATGACTGTGGCTCTTATCATTGCTATTGTAGTGTCTTCCTTCCTTCCTTCCTTCCTTCCTTCCTTCCTTCTTCCTTCCTTCCTTCCTTCCTTCCTTCTTCCTTCCTTCTTCCTCCCTCCTCCCTCCATCCCTCCATCCCTCCTTCCTTCTTTTCTTTCTCCCTACTTTTCTATCATCCATGTATCTAACTACCTACTCTCTAGAAATCCATAGATAGTTCTACTAATATTATATAATTGTAGTTTTCAAGTCAATCTTTTGGTATGTAAAATGTGCCTTAATAAAGCAACGATAGAAAGCTAATATTTGAACCACATGTGCTTATACATGCCTGTAACACACTGTAGAAGCAAAGACAGGAGAGTTGTGTGTTGGAGGCCAGTCTAGGTCACACAGTTACAGGACAGCATCTTGCTTTATAGTGTACCTTGTCTCAAAAAAGTGTGTGTGGGAAGCAGGGGAAAGGGGGTTGTAGAGGGTGGGATAGCAGGAAGGCAGAAATGAAGAAAATTCCAGAAAAATGAAAGCCCAGTTTTTCTTTGGAGGAAAATACTGAGTGAGGTAACAGGACAGTTAGCAAAGTTTCATTACAAGAAATTAAAAAGTCACTCTCCTAGGAGATTCCCCTAAATACCTACTTTGCTTCAGACCAAGATTTTTTATTTTCTTTCCCGTTTTATTGTTAACTATTTATTTCTTCCATACTTCAAAAGATCTTTAGTATAATTTTTTTAAAATATGAAAAATGTTGTCATTTCTATGAGTGGGCAGTGCAAGGTGTCTGTGGTCAAACTGAGGCAGGCCTTTCCTCTCCCTCTTTCATGTTTAGTCAGCACTTGTTCCCCTTGCCTCTGGGACTGATCGCCCTGAGTCACCAGCCTGGCCACCACCACAGTAAATTTAGGGAGGAACCTAGGGAACCAAGGGCTGTGTGAGCCTTCTTCTTAGTTGACCTTAACAGTGGCTTAGCTATAAAGGGTTGATAACACAGGAGACATTGTAGACTCAAGATATTTTTAAATATCATATTTTTGGAAAACCAGAGGTGAGGGAGACCTCTCCCAGCCTCATTAGCCTGCCTTGCACGTCCCAATGGCTTCATTACCAACACAGTCACACAGAAGTATTTAAAAGTTTGATGCTATTGGGAAAATATTTAGCCCACACCTTTTATGGCTTTTCCATCTTCTGTAACTGTCATCTCCAGTATTTGCAGCCCTCCTGAAGAGAGAGGAGAAAATATGTGGTGTATATAATCTATGATGGCTGAACCCTCTTTCCATCACTCATGGGCATGAAGGAGGATGAAAGTATGAGTTATCCTCACCTTCTCATTCACAGAGATAAAAACATAGAAATGTCATCCCAGCACTTAAGCAAGACATACATGCTAAGCAAGGCGGAGGACAGTAAATTGCCCCAGGATCTTCTTTTTACTTTTTCAACAATAAAATGCTAAGATTGAAGGAGGTAACATAAGTTGAAATAAAATCACTCTTTTACCAAATCACTCTTTATATTACCAAATTGCTCTTTATATTGGTTGGTATACAAAATGTTTGCCATTGTTTGGAGCATCCAATATCCATGAGGGCCACAGAGAAGAGCCAAATGTATCTCTCTGCATTTGCAGTGGGTTACTTCATGGCATCTGTCTAGTTCAAGGATGTCTATGGAGTTTGACTACAAACCTAAGAAACAATTCTATAAAATGTGTGACTTTGAGTCTGTCATTCACCTTGATTTACTCAGTACAGAGGTAGGTTTCATGGTCCTACCCACGTTATTTTCTATGCACTCTGCCTGTTCTTGAATCTGAGCTTACAGTCCCCTGTGTAGGTCTCTGTAAACCACACCAAATGCAAATTATTTCAGTGAAGAAAAGGGTTCTCTCACCAAAGTTCACCTCTACTAACTTGGAGTCTCATAGGAGTTTGTGAAGCTACCATATTAAAATCCCATGTTAGAGTAATCCCGCAATATTTATTTCTCAACATATTCTTCTCTAAGTCTTCAAACAATAATTTTACAACATTCTGAAGAGAAATTGAGTCATTTGTATGTTTCAGTCCTCTTAAAGGTTATCTTTGCAAAGCAGCACAGGAACTCTGTAAAAAGAAAATAAAGTTTTTTTCAAAATACCATACCAAGATAGCTGCTTGTGTGGACTCTTGTTCATGGTAAGGGCATCTTTCATACTTATTGAGAGTCTTGGATCCATACAGGAGTCTTAAAGACTGTTAAGATGATTAGAAGCTGCATTTAGTAGTTGCTCTAGTAGTATCTTGACAAACATTTTCATTTTATCTCTCTCAAGCAAGCCCATAAAACAGCATGATCTAAAAATTCTTAACAAACATATTAATGAAAAATTTAAAGGTGCTCGGATTGCGGATGCTGTTTTGAGTTAATTACACAGTGCTGTTGCCTTATGTACACCTTAATTAGATTAAATATTGATCAGCACACTTGCCATTGATATTTAATTAGCACACAACAACTGTCTTGTTATATCTGGATGTAGCTTTAAATTAACTTAAAAGTCTAACCTCAAATGAAAAGTAATGGAATGATATAGAACATATAAAAAGGGTTGGGAAAGTCGGCTCAAGAATTAAAGAAGTGGGAAAAGTGAAGCCTCACCTATTTTAAGGTCTTAGGGAAGAGGTTCTCAAGGACCACAGAGTCACCTGAGACCATCTGCATATCAGATATTTACATTATGAGTTATAACAGTAGCAAAATTACAGTTATGAAGTAACAACAAAAATAATGGGATGGTTTAGGGATCACCACAGCATGAGGAACTGTATGATGAGGTCACAGTATTCAGAAGTAAAGTAATTTTACTGGTGTAAAGTAATTAGACAGAAGAATAACAAACCACAGTAATTTCCACATGTAGTCTTTTGCTTGTAGTGTCTAGTTGCACTATGTTCATCTATCACTCCGTATTAAGGACAGCGTTATGAAATATTGCACTATTCCCAAGGAGTATTGTTCTTTGTTTATTTCAAAAAGAACTGAGGTTTTAAATGGCATCATGGCTTTCCTAGCCTGTGATTAAGGCTGTTTATTTTCTGGCTGATGAGCTGAGCACCATTTCACTGGGAGATGCTGTAATTTTCCCATGATCTGGAAAATAATTCATAGCACTTTTATGTTGTCATTAACTGTCACATCTCTTGAGTTAAATATGAGTCCTGTCATTGGGAAGTCAGAAAGTGGCTCCTAAATTTCTCAATTTCATTAGCAATTGATTCAAATCATTTCCTGAAAATCGTCTGAATTGACATGAATTGCAGTGGTTCCTCAGCTCCGTGATTAATTAACCAAGCCATCAGGTTCACATTAACCTATTTATCAATCTTACGATTTCCTGCTTTTCAGAAAAAAATTAAAAAGCACTTCATGATATTTTATGAGTTTTGAAAAAAATTAAAATGGGACTAGGAAAAAAAATAAAACGGCGGTCTGTCCTTCTTAATCCAGAAGTGCCATGTACTAAATCCTGTAAGTACATATGGAGCAAAAAGAGGCAGAGTCAATTCATTTCTGCAAGTCCAACTCCTTTAGGAAACCAAACTGATAAATGAGTAAAATAACCTATTGTTTTTCTAGTACGTTAAAGATTGTGTTTAGTACACACAACACACACAACACACACACACACAAATTGTGATTTTTTTTTTTACAACTAGCTTCAGTTACATGAGTTTGACAGCTATACCCCTCCTGGGTATTACCCAAGATATTTCAACATGCAACGGGCCACATGCTCCACCTTGTTTATAGCGGCCTTATTCAAAATAGCCAAAGCGGAAAGAACCCAGATGTCCTTCAACAGAAGAATGGTATTCAAAATGTGGTACTTTAACACAATGGAGTACTACTCAGCATGAAAAATAATGAGCTCATGAAATCTTAGACAAATGGATGGAGCTAGAAAATATCATCCTGAGTGAGATGACCCAATCACAAAAGAAACACAATGTATCACTCACTGAAAACCGGAATATAAGCCCAAAACACCACATATACTAAGATGCAACGCATAAAACCTCAGAAACTCAAAAGAAGGAGGAAGACCAAAGTGAGGTGTTTTTCATCTTTTGAAACGAGTATCAAAAGATTCATCCAGACTCCCAGGATCTAAACCTCCAGCCTGAGAACAGACCATCAAGCTGTCCTCTGAGAGGCTCTAACCAGCAGCTGACTCAGACAGATACAGACATCCAGAGCCAAACAGTGGATGGAGCTTGAGGACTCTTAAAGAAGAATAGGTGGAAGGATTGTGGGCCCTAAGGAGATAGGAACTGCACAGGAAGATCAACAGAGTAAACGAACCTGAACCCTTGGAGCTCTCAGAGACTGAATCACCAACTGTGGAGCATACCTAGTCTACACAGATCTACCTCCATGGGCTGAACCTAGGCCTCCCTGCACATATGTTGTAAATGTGCAGCTTGGTTTTCATGTAGGTCTCAAACATCTGGAGTGGGGGCTATCCCAAAACATGCAGCCTGTATATGGAGTACGGTCTTCTAAAAAAAAAAAAACAGTTGTTCAGTTATTCATGGAATATTATTTTTTTATATCTCTTGTATTCAGTTTGCAACTACTTCATTGAGAATTTTTGTATGTATATTCATGAGGGATACTGGACTATAATTTATATATTTTTGTTGGGTTTACACTTGATTTCACTATTTCAATATTATTTGCTTTGTGAAGGAGCTTATTGTGGTTCTGAATTTTTTTAAACATAACTCAAAAAGTGTTGCTTGTTTGAAGGCTTTATAGAAATCTTGTATAAGTATATCTGACCCTTGGTATTTTGCTTGTTTGTTTATTTTCATTTTATTCTGTTTGAATGCTTTTAAAATTTTTTTGATTTGCTGAAAATAAAAATTAAAAAAAAATGCAAAAAAAAAAAAAGAAAGTTGTCTGTTGACTTTCAATTAAGAAACAAGCTTATGGGGCTCAGGAATGGCTCAGTCAATTAAAGTGCTTGCTATGCAAGCATAAGGACCTGAGTTCTGATCCCCAAACTTACTTTACAAGAAAGGAAATAAAGCAGAGTGTGGTGGCTGAGAGAGGGGGCACAGAAGGGGTCCCTGGGGCTTGCTAGCTGTATCAGTAAACTCCAGGTCAATTGAGAAAGTCTGACTCAAATGATGGAGATGGAGTTTGGATGACATCTGCTGTCAATCTCTAACATGCACATGTACATACACCTATACACAAGTGTGCACCATACATACAAGCACAAGCTTATTAATAGGACTTCAGAGGCTCCAAAGGAAAATGACAATTGGCATCCGGAAGCCACATAGATTACTATGTTGCTATTGCATTCAAATACTATTTTCAATTAAAGACCATTTGTCTGGATCTCTTTTGAGCTATTATTTATAACAAGGATCCACAGTCCATTGCTTCAAACCTAGATTACCAGTCAAGGTCCTCCAAGCTTGGGCCCACCAACAGCTATTTGTTAGAAAAGAGTCAGCAAAGCACCAAGCTGTTTGCTTCTTTGAGTTCACTCAGACTTTGCTAGATTCAATTAATAATCAGTTCTTTTCCAAATACATGAATAGCCAACTGAATTCAGCCCCCTTTCTATGCAAAAAAAAAAAAAAATTGCTCTGTGTATAACCACAAAATAAATGTCTCGTTCAGCACAAATTCCCCTGTTATTATTTGCAGCAAGCTGGGGTTTCTCTTTTAAAACTAAGTGCATTTTGAGTGCCAGGCCTCCTCTGGTGATGGATAACAGTTTGAGCCACACAGAAGCAGCCTCACATGAGGGATTAGAGGGGACACAGGGTTTAGTAAATCTCTTGCCTCCATTCTCTGCCTGTGGTGTCATGAGGACAGGAATCCGAGGACCTGGTGTCCAAAGTGACCACAGCATTTTCATGGTTTCCTCTGCTCAGGCACAGGGCTCAGAGAGATGAAGAGAATTGAGCTGTCTTCTCTGCTGCTTCTCATTTTCAGAGAAATGTGTGCCTGGCTTTCCTCACACTGTACTGTGCAGATGAGGCCTTGCTTTGGCTGAGAGAGGACCACAGAGAAATCACCACAAGAGTAGTTTCCTGAGAGCCTGTGTGGAGTTCTCCCTCTCCTTTGATAGCCACAGAGGATTCCTCAGTGAGGAAAACAGGAGTCTGATCTTTGAAGTCACTGTAGATTACTGTACCTCTGTGCACATTAAAAACCCCAAGAAAGCCAACTTCCTGGAAACAATGCTGTTTTTCAATTCTTATTCTTAAAATTTTAAATTAATAAATAATAATTATGGGGCTGGAGAGATGGCTCAGTGATTAAAAGCACTGATTTACCTTCCAAAGGACCTGGTTTTAATTTCCAGCACCTACATGGCAGCTCATAACTGTCTGTAACTCCAAAATCTGATACCCTCACATAGACAGGCATATGCAGACAAATACACATAAAATAAAAATAAAATTGAAAAATAATTATATATATTTATGTGGTATGGTGAGAGTTTATGCACACATACATGAATAATAATTCAAGTTCAATAACATATCCATCACCTCATACACTTAGCATTGCCTTAGACTTAAAAATAATTATATGAGGGCTACATTGATGGTTTAGTGTGCAAAGCACCAGCTGTGAAATATGAAGACCTGAGTTTGAATGCCCAGCAACCATGCTGCCAGTGGCAGCATGTGCTTGTAGCCAGAAAGGTGGAACCAGGGACAGGAAGAACCCAGGGACTTGCTGGTCAGCCAGTATTGCCAAACCAGGAATCTTCAGCTACAGTCTGAGATCCTGTCTCAAAAATTTTGTGGAGATCCATACAGAAAAACACTGGACACTGACCTCTGGCCTCCACATACAGGCATGGATGAATACACTGGCATACATAAGGGTGCATACTCTCCAAACAAGGTCTTTCACATAATGTGAAAATCAGGGGAAATTCTTAAGCTCATTTCATAATCCAAAACTTGTGTTCTACTATGGGACCCCTCCACACATACTTTTTTTTTTTTTTTACTTCCCTGGCTACCTTAGGCACAGCAAAACTGTATCCTATTTTTTTTTTTAATTTAAAAAATTCATTTCTTTTGTGTGACCATTTAAAAACTTGACAGGACTCATTCTCATCACCTTGTTCATCTCTCTCTCTCTCTCTCTCCTCTCTCTCTCTCTCTCTCTCTCTTTTCTCTCTCTCTTCTTCCTTTCCTTTCTTCCTTCCCTGTCCCCCCACTCTTTTTCTCTTCCGTATAACTTCATGATAACAGAGAAGCCCAGGTCTCCCTAAGCCCCTCTGATGTGCTTGCAGTCTTCATTTTAATCTGTATAGTGCTAGAGTTTCACCCTGTTGGAAGACAAAGCCTTGTCCTAAGGAAAAATAATCCACAGGAGAGATGCATTTTAAGTACCAAAAATGAATGACCTAAGTCCATGCTACAGCTTTGGCACATTGCCAAAAGATACCTCCAATTATATTACTAAAGAGAAAGAAAGATCCCTTTCCCATAGATTATCTCCTATCCCCACTCTTTTGCTATAAAGCATCGTTATCCCCAGCCCTTTCTTGAATCTGCCATGCTTTCAAGCTCCTGAGCTAGCATCGTGAGGATGGAAAGGGATTGCATTTGCAAATGTCAGCCCTCATCATCCATCTCCCCTCATTCCAACAATACACATTCGAGGTTCAGCAATCGCAGTTATATATTTTTCCTTAATGTTGTTGTAAGGTAATGGTTCTCTTATCTGAAATTCATCAGCCTGCTATAAATTTAAACTCCATTACTGCCAATAGAGAAAAGCTAAGCAGCAAACCACTTTCAATAAATTTGCACTTATGCAATTGAACTGATATGGCCTCCTAGGAAAAGGTGAAACTCGTCTTGAGATATTTAAGTTAGTCTGAGTCACTGCTTCCTCTGGTGTTAAATTGGATCCACTGAGAGATGCTGGGCAGCACTTGTCAGTCCTGAGTTATAAGAAGAAATTTCAGCTCTCCCAGCACCTATCCCCCCCGCCACCAATTC
Organism: Mastomys natalensis; assembly: GCA_021653895.1. Lineage (NCBI taxonomy): Eukaryota > Metazoa > Chordata > Mammalia > Rodentia > Muridae > Mastomys > Mastomys natalensis. Next base: position 697,218 of record JAJTUV010000261.1, on the reverse strand, counting down.
TGTCTCCAGCATTCATTATTAGATGGCATAATGGCAAGGCACTACTGGATTGCTCTGTTACTTGGCACAACTAAATCCTACAAATGGAAACCCTGATGGATGAATATTTTTTATGAATGATGTTAATCAGGATCAGACCAGCCCAAACTCTGGGGATCCTTCATGGCCATTTATAAAGCTATAAGTGAGGGCATGTATACACCCAAAGCCAAAGAATAATCACTAACATGTACATGGGACCTCACCCGTGCAGCAAGAATATGGTGTTTGGGTATGCAGCTATCCTGGCTACATTTGCTTACCTTCTTTTATTTCCAATGGGGAAAATGAAGTTCTGGGTGTAAAATGTCAGGGTGTTGGCACCTCCTGGCCTGTGGTTTTGGTAGGTGAAAACACATCTAATTCAGTAGCCTTAAGACGACAGCTAAGAAAACCCATTGTTGAAAAAGAGCTCCTTAATGCCAGGGGATGGCTGCCAGCAAAATGCTTGCCTTGCAAGTGTTAGGGCCCAAGTTTGGTTCCCAGAACTTGTTTGCTTGCTTGCTTGTTTTAATAAACAAACTCCATGTATGGTGGCATGCTTGCAAACCCCTGGACTAGGGAGCAGAGATTAGGGAGATAGAATTCCCTGGAGTTTACTGGCCATCAAGTCTTGCTTATTCAGTGAGGTCTAGATAGTAAGAAAGCCAATCTCAGAGAATAAAACAAAACAAAAATAAAATAGCAAAGTGTCTGAGAAACAATAGCCAAGGCTGGCCTCTAGCCTCCACTCTCACATACATGGTCATATACCTAAACATTCACCTGTACAGACACATGCATCTGTGTACTAACACATATACAGGCACAGCCCCACCAGACACACACTGAGAGAGAGAGAGAGAGAGGAGAGAGAGAGGAGAGAGAGAGAGAGAGGAGAGAGAGAGAGAGAGAAAGAGAGAGCTTTAATTGAGCTAAAAGGGGAGAATGAGATGAGCTATGGACAGTCTCTGCTATAGCCTTAGAGGGGAGTCTCTAGAGGCCACTCATCTTAAGCATTCCAGCTAGGAAGGGAAGGGAGCTGGCCAATTAGACTTGATGGTTTGCAAGCTGGAAACATGGGGACTGACCAACAACTAAGCTATTATGGAGAAGGTTTGGAGTTGCAGAAATTTAAGATGAGTTCTATTTATTGTCGAGAAAATTCTCACATCTCCCTATATACTTGGCAAGGGGAACTTTATCTCCCTGGGCATAATGAGCATGATACAGGTTTCAGGAGTTCAGTTGTCACACATACACACATGCACACATGCACACATGCACACACATTTGCCTCTCCAAGCTGTATTTTTGCCCCCCAGCCTTGGTACCCATGCCAAGGCCAGAACTAGCATTGCCTACTAGTCACAAGAACTGAACAACATTTGTACTTAATTGGATGATATACATTATTCATGAGCCTTGAGTCTATGATGCTTTTGGCATTTGTTGTTGGGGGTGTGTGCCCGAAATAAGGCATTAGTTTTCTTGGTACAAAACATTCCTATTTAAACTTCATTTTACAATCCACTTTTTTAAAGTGAAAAAATTAGAAATGCTTTTACACAAAGTTAGGGACTATGGGAAACAAACAGCAGAGACCTTAAGTAGAGAGAAGGAAACAGTGAGGGATGAGAGCTTCCAAGCTCTGGGTACAGCGGAGAAAGACTTGACCTATAAAAGAAACAAACTTGTTAATAATGACAAATATTTTTATGGATATATAATTCTATATTTATATTATTTATACTATATATATATAGGTTATATTTATCAGTACTTTATAAATCTATACATATATCTCCTCAAAATTTATTTCAAATCACTGAATTTGGGGACTTTTTATATTCCATCTTATATATGCTAAAAGATGTTACTGAAAGACAGAAGAAACCGACTTTGGGGCTTATATGGTGTCCGTTTTTTTTTTTTTTTGTTTTGTTTTTTTTCATTTAGTATAAACTTCAAATCTATCAGACTCACTTGCATCTTCAGGTTGAATTCTGCACTTTCCTTTCCACAATGCGTTTATGTTTCTCAGCTCAAGACTATATAAAGAAATCACTTTCTTTTAGATGGGAGAAAGCTAAGGCATAAGGAGGGATCTGGAGTCTCTGTGTCAGTGGGAGAGAGATCGAGAAGTTGAGATTTATTTTACTACTCTGACTGCATAATCACTGACTGCTGGAGAAACACTTGTTTTGAAGTCAAACAAGTGTGAGCAAAATCACCACAAGTCTGGGAATCATGGGTAAGTTTTTTGGTTGTTAAGCCTCAATTCTTCAATGGGCATAGGCTCCTGCTGCTAAGTCTGATGAGCTGATATCCATATCTAGGACCCACATGGTAAAAGAAATATATGGCACCCACAAATTGTCCTCTTACCTCCACACATGTACACACACAGACATGCTTGTACACATACACATACATACACATGCTTACAACATATACAAACACATAAACTTGTACTACATGCCTATATATACATTCTTCTCATACACAAAACACACACACACACACACACACACACAAAGTAAAAAATGAAGTTGATTTCTCCCTATGTTTGTTTCTTCAGTTGTAAAATGAAGACAAATTATATACTTTCGTCATGAGATTAAGAGAAGATAACTCCAGATTATTGTAGAACAGTGCCTGGAACACAGGAGACCTTTATAAGCATTTGACTGGCTTATTTGTTTTTCAGAGTTATTATAGAGTTTGAAAATGTACCCCACTGTGGTATTCTTACCATCAGCATCCAGCTGATGTGCAGTGGGGGCATTTGGCTAAACTCTCTGTTAGACGTTAAGTTCTTCAGATCAAATGTAAATTTCAGATGTATTACTGTATTTACCAGGCCATATTCAGTCGGTGGGTAGTCAGTAATAATATAAATCATGTTTTTGCATCAAAAGGCCTTGAGTAAGATGCTATTTTTTACATGCCCCTCTTTAATGACTCCATCAGAAACCAGTGCCAATTCTAGGTTTTTGTGGTGTAGAAAAATTGTATGTATGAGAATATTGACAAGACAAGTTTCTCTTAGAAACAGTGGTTAATGTTCCTAAGACCAAGCAAGTGCCAAGATTCCTACTTAATAGAATATGAGCCAGTTTTGCAAGGAAATGCTGATGAGCCTACACACCAGCCAGCATAAGCCCAGACCTGGAAAAGAATCTTCATGTAGCCATCCCATGTTCACCCAGCAGGCATTCCCAGCACCATTCCTTCTCATGTAGACTCTAGGACCGTTGTTTTGGTTAAACTTTCAGAAGAGCAGAATGAATAGGCTGCCAGGTTGCTGAGTATTTCATCAGAGAAGTCCCCAAGCTGGAATAAAGTGATTGCCTGTCACCCAGAGTATGATGCATGGCCCAAGGGACTCATCAAAAGAGTGAAAGAAATTTCTTAGAAGTTTCCCATTAAAATTCATGTCCATTTACATTCAACTTTAAGGTATATGCCTGTTTACTTTAATGCACATTTGCCCCTTAAATCTTTGTAAAATAGGCATTCTGAGAAAATGCACTATGTTTGTTCTGCATGTTAGGATAACCAGGCTCACAGCTGTGCGTCTCTGATTAGAAAATGAGGGCTTGGAGGGGCTCTCTTAACTAGGGCTATTCCCCCAATCTCTGGTCAAGTCAAAAGTGCATGCTGCACCTCTGGTTTATCATCACTGGGGCACAGCTGATCAGCCCCTGGGGTGAGGGTGTGTCTAATGATGACCTCTGACTCACCTGTCAATTCTTCTTAAGGAACCACAGAGGATACTTGCTTCCCTTCAGAAGCCTCAAGAGCAGCCAAACTCATTTCTTTTCTGTCCAAGTGTATTAATTTCTGCTTCTGTAATGAGATACAAAAGAGAAAAGGGAAGAAGAGTGATTGGGCATGATGAGTTATGGAGCTTGCCTTCTCATCAGCGATGTAAAACAGCCCGGCTCTATTTACTGCTGCTGTCAGCAAGATCAATAAATAACACTTCAATGACATGGAGAGGGAAAGTGCACACTCACAGAAACCAAGGAAGCCAGAGGGAGAAAGAGATGACATCTCCTTTCTCCTTTTGCTTTGCTTGGAGTCACCTGTTTCACAGGCAAAGAAAGAGTGACATAAATTTAATTTTGTTTTAGAAAAGGAAGATGAATGTTCCCTTACCTCACCCTGACCCCTACCCAGAAGTTCCAGAGTGGGCTTTGGTATAGAGAAGAGAAAATAAAGGGGTCCAAGTCTCTATGACCTCTTTCTGTGTAGTTGTACCCCCATGTGAGCCTATGAACTCTCCCCCAAATCAAGTATACATCTACAGTGACTTGAGGAGGCTACTTGATTCATAGTTCCATTTTAGAAAGTGTGCAGGGATAAGTTGGAGGCCAAAGGATATAGAGTGGATTACTGGATGACCAAGAGAATACTGACCACTAAGAAATCCCTATTCAGTCCACCAGTAGAATGGGTAGCATGCTGGAATGCAACACAGTACTGTCAACAAGAGGCTGATAGTACCGTCATAGAAGTCTCATACTTGGTGACATATGACCTCCATGGAATTTCTGATTGAGTATTCAGCTGGCTGGGCTGGGCTATCCCACACATGGCAGGCAGTGCCTCCGGTGGTAGAGGTAGAGGTGGTAGAGGTAGACAGCTGTGTGATAAACCTGCCCTGGAAGCAGGTCAAGGAATCTGTTTCGGGTTTGGAGAACAAAACCATTCTATATGTTTTATTTGCATTATGTTTCCTAATTTTGTTGACATTCGACCAGCACATACATTTGGGCTAAAAGCTGTCAGTGTTTGACGTTAGTATATAGCTCTTATATATAACAGGGTCTTTGTGGCATTTTTTAAAAAGTTTGAGCAGAACCCAATTGTAGTAGTTGCAGAAGAATTTGGGAGATAGAAGGAAAGAGAAGCAGGGAAATCATTAAGGCAAGAGTGGTGAGTGGAGTCATGGAATGCAGAGAGTGGGAGAGATGGGTAAAGGGGCACTATAGAAGCAAAGGCAGTTAAAGAACCCCCTCAAACTTTCATTTCAGAATGGAAAGGAAGATTCCAAGCTAGTAGTACTAGGTGCTTACCAGATGCCATGTACTGTTGAAAGTACCTTACAGGTATTGATGTTTATAATCCGTGGCATGCCACATGCCAAGTCCATGAATTGGGCCCCTTTATTGCCTCTGTTTTTATCAGGAAGCACAGAGGCTGATGGACTGTTTAAGGCAGTGGTTCTCAGCCTTCCTGTTGCTGCAGCCCTTTAATACAGTTCCTCGTGTAGTGACCCTACCCATAAATTATTTCATTGCTAATTCATAACTGTAATTTGCTACTGTTATGAATTATAATATAAATAACTGATATGCAGAATGTCTGTTTCTGTTACATTTTAAACAATGATTGATTCTTTTGCCTGCGTGTGTGTCTGTGTGAGGGCATCAGATCCCCCTGGAACTAGAGCTACAGACAGTTTGAGCTACCATGTGGAAACTGAACACAGGTCCTCAACCACTGAGCTATCTCTTCAGCTCCATAGGGTATCTGGTATGTGACCGACCCCCAAAGGGGTTGGAGCACACAAGTTGGGATGTGGTAGTCTAGGGCCACAGGAGGCAGGATTTGACCCCTGGGTCTGATTGTGGGATGACTGGCCTCTCAGATGCTCTGAAATTATTCATTTGCTCAGTAATTCTCACAGAGCACCTGCAGATCCATCAGTTGCCTGCCAGGGGGATATATTTGAGGAAAGTTCACCACGATCTGAAGGGCAGCTGTGCTGGTGAATGAAACTTTACATCAACTGTTGGCTCCTTGTTTTGGGGTGTTGGTCTACACACACCTAAAGTGGTAAGATAGAGGTGGGAGGAGAATGAATGGGTGTTAAAAGGAGCACTTTTCTGGCAGGAAAGTGAACCTGATAACATGACTGAAAGGTTTCCAGGGAAAAGGCAGAAGGAGATGTCTCTAGGTGTCCTAGAGACAGGCAGTTGTAACCATGGGAGACAGGTGATGCTAAATAAGGATAACATGGCGTTCAAAACAGGCCAGTGAATGGAGGTGGTACAGAAGGAGCAATGGGTATTTGGAGAGATTAAGTCATATCAAGCCACAGCAATACAAGATAGAAAATATTTTAAAACCTTTATTGGAAAGTGAATAACTATTTGATATTTTCTTCTGCCAAGAAGTATGCTTCACACACTACTTTAAGGTAGTTGGCAATTAATTTGGAGTGACAGTAATATTGGAGCTTGGGGAGGGATGGAGTAACATGTTTTAATTCTCTCAGCCACAGCAAGCACTGCTAGAATAAGAGACTAGTTTTTAAAGGTTTGATTTCACAGGACCTGGTGAGCTTTTTACCCTCATTGGATGGTGATAGGAAGAGGACCCTCCATGTCTGTTCTGTGTCTCAACCTGAAAAATGTCAGACATCTGGCTTGTTAACCACTGATTTGGCCATCATTAGTTCCTGCTTCAGCTGACTACCCCATTTATCTTGACTTAATACATTAGCATCCCAGCATATGGTGGTCTCTAGGTGTTCTTCTATTATGCTCAAGTGCCACATTGGAACATGTTTTAATTTCAAGTGACACACTAGGCTAACTTTCTCCATCCTTAAATTTGACTCAGTGGTAACACTGCTTGGGATAACAGGCAGCACACAGTGAGTTATGATTGGAGCCTGCCATCTTAGCATTCATTTAACACAGTCTCCCATGACCTAACTGAATTTGCCAGTGTGCATGGATTTGGTTGCTGACATCTTGTATGCCAAGCACCACTAGCTTGATACATGAAATGTGCATACATCTTTCCATGAAAACACATGTGAGTTGTGTAGTCAAAACAAAGATGACATGGCTGATTCTCCTCCAGTATGCATAATTTAACTGCATTTTTAACTGAGTAAAAGAAATTGTTTCATGAAGAACAGTTGGGGATAATATATCAGATTTTGTGTTTCTTATATTCTTTTTGTAAGATTCATTTTTTTTTTTATTTTGTGGCAGGGTCTCACTTGACTAGACTGGCTTTTACCACATAGCATAAACTGCCTTTAAACTCACAGAAATTTTAGAAAACTTGTCTAAAAACCTCTGCCTCCTGAATGCTGGGATTACAAGCATGTGCCACTATTTTTGGCTATTTTTATTTTTATTCATATATGAAAAAGAGACAGATACACAGAGATAGAGAGACACAGAGACATAAAGATATAGAGACAGAGACACACAGAATCACACGTGTGCAGGTGCCTGAGGAGTCCAGATGAAGGCATCAGATCCTTTAGAGCTGGAGTTACAGGTGACTGTGAGCTCCCTGTGAATTCTGGAAAACAAACTTGGGTCTTCTGGAAAAATAGCAAGCATCTTTGTACTGCTGAACCTCCAGTCTCTTCAGGCCTCGATGCTCTTTTCTGAGAGGAAGAGACAGGAGAGATTGCTACTGGCCACCATACCATGGAGGAGAAATCTTGTTTGACTTTTGTATGATGAAAGTAGTTTTGGTGGAAATGGAGAAGCCTAAAACCGTGGTGCTGGTATACATACTCTAGTCAGTGGCAAAACAGATATTTGAGAAACTTGTCTAAAAGCATTGCTAATTTGATTAACCACAATAGCATCTCATAGATTTGAAAAAGAGATATGCAGTATATTCACAGGTGTGTACACAATCATATCCATGTGATCAGAGTAGTGTATCTGTGTATCTCCAGGATCATTTTCTGTATTTATACTCCTGCCCCATCATTCTAGGACCATCTCTATACAGTATTTGCTATATATACATACATCATACATACATACATACACACTTACATACATGCATATATACTCATTGATATAAGAGAAAGCTAGTCTTTAACTTATCGCTCTTAACTTTGCAACTCTTCACAATTGTCCTTAAGCAGTCTTAAATGACAGCCTTGTTTATATACATGCAAATTCCTCAGTTGGCTGGGTGTTAGCTTTATATAGCATTGTAGTGTCCCTCCTAGAGTAGCAGGGTCATCATTGTTGCAAGTGTTTGAGACTACGGTAACATCTCACATTGAATTTTTTCTTTTAGCATTTATTTAGCCTAGTTTGAAACCAGTATGGAAAATCAAGCTTGCGATTCTTTTTCTGTGTGGTAGGGTTCTTTCTCAGATAAGATCTCTATTGGTGATTTGAAAGATAACTGCTAGCATTTCCAGCCTTCATTCTAATAGTTTGAGATATAAAAGATGGAACACATTTTATTCAGTGTTATATGGTGAATTATTTTTTCTCACTAGCTCCTCTTGGGTCAATTCTACACAGCCAAGTCTTATTACTGAACCTGATGATATTTTAATCCAACTATGGTGATTTGACTATAGCCTAGGGTAAGGGAAGTAGTAGGGCTCCATGATTCTAGCTCTATCAGAATCTGACTGTGTGACTGTGTGTGCTCTGTGTCGTGTGTGTGTGTCTGTCTGTCTGTCTGTTGTTGTGAGTAGAAAAGGTAAGAAGCAGGAGATCTCAATCATCAATCCCGATTTCCCAACACTTGGCATTCACCAACCCTTACTGATCTACCCAACCTTCAACCACACTCACTCCACAAGCATCCTCTAAGTAAAAGTTAGACATATTCAGGATTTTTCCAGAGAGGCCATGAATCAACCATGAGAGAGACAGCACTTATAGACCAATAATCCTTAAAATATACAGCAATGATTTTCATTTAAGAATCTTGGAAAAAGTAGCAAAATCATTTGTAACATGTGATATGCATCACACAAATGATTGGCATCCAGGAAGATGAGGACCAAGGATTAGATCACTGGAAGAGTGATTGATGTATTCTTCAATAGTGCTTCCTAGGCCACTCTCAGCTTTCATCCCCAGATGATCATAAACACAGTCCCTGAACATGAACTGTTCTTCATGTGACAGTGAGGACCCATCCTTCAGCTCTTTAAGCACCAATTTCACGGTCAGTGGAATGGGCATGCAGATTCTGGATTCTCTCAGTATTCATCATGCTTCTCTTCCTGACAAACACAACCCTGCTTTTAGTAAGAATGCCAATATGCTGTGATGCTTAAAACCTCCAATCTTCTTTGTAGAAATGTGTACCAAATGAGATATAAATGGAAACTGTGGAGCAAAGAAGTGGAATCCTATCAAAGGAAGCTTATTAGTCTAATTCATGTTACTGTAACAAAATGCCCTAAGCTGAGAACTGATGAACAAAAGGTTTATTTAGCTGTTAGGTGGTTCCGGATTCTGTAGTTGGTGATAGGATTCATGCTGACAGAATAGTGCAGGGCATCACATGTGTATCCTCTGATTACTGTCTCTCTTTTATGAAGCTACCAGTATTCAGCTGGAGGACTCAGCCATGGTGACCTCATCCACTCCTCATCTCCACAAACTACCTCACTCCCCATAAACACCTCAGAAGGATTAAGTTTCCAATGCCTCAGTGCATCATAGCGAGAATTAAACGTTTTCAATACTTGAATTATTGGGGACACATTCAAACTCTTTCTAAATTATAGCATGGGCTGTGCTTTGCCTTTATTCCTTGTTCTATCTGTCATTAGAGTGTGATGTCTTCAATGGCCTCAGCAGTTCCCTCGGGTTCATGAGGGAAACAGAACAGCTAAGCTGACAATGTCAACAGCTACTTTCTTCTTTTGCTATTCAAGTAAACAACATAGAACTGTATGAGGATTGTTGTTCTCCCCCCTTTCCCCTGTTTTTTCCCCATTAAAGCAATCTATATAAAGCACTCATTGCAAACCAATCTAAGCCACTTCTATGCTATTGTTTTGTTTATATTAGCAGGTGTCCATGGAAGGTTTTTCTCTTGCTATGTATGTCACAACTGCCACCTGGCTGACAACGTGTGTAAACTGAGGTTGATTTATAAGATACGCCCAGTTGCGGAGATGTTAGCAAGTGAATGCCATTTGTTTGAGAATTGTCAGTCTAGGATAATGATAGCAGCTCATGATCACAGTGTACTTCTTATTTTCGTGTGCAATGGTGCCTAGCTCATTGCCAGATGCATGGAGCGTTCTCAAAGTGTGAGATCTTCCCTTTCATTCTTATTAATGTAATATTAGGGTGTGTCTGCAGACCCGAGAGACAGTGCCTCTTTAGACAACAGACAGTGTAAGTTCCAGGAAGTGGCCACCACAAACAGTTCTTTCTTAACCATTAGAGACCCCAATCATAAATTTTGGAAATATACCAAGTACTGTAGGTGTCTCTTATATCTGTCATTCGGATTGGCTCTTCAGACTATTGGGCTGGAATTAATCTTATTGGGACAAACCAGTTCATTGAAATATTAAGTGTTCTCTCTATGTCACATGCCCCAACCTAGGTCTGGTGGGAATGCAGCGTTTCCATGACAATGCCGTACATTTAGTCAGCTGCACCTCAGAGTAAACAGTAATCCTTCAGAAAAACAAGAAGGTCATTACAGCAACTTGTCAAATCAATGCAGAGGGTGTCAGGGCCGATTAAGGCATCTTCTCTGGAAGCTGACACAGTGTCAATAGTACTGGGCCACCACTGCACAGGCAGATGATTGAAGTGAAGTGCCCATCAGTCAGGGCGTTGGGGTGGACTAACGATTCCCCGCGCTGCCTATTAGAGGTACATGACAACTCAATCCTGCTTGCTGGCAAAGAGAGAGAGCAGGAGAGACAGGGAAGGGGGAAAATAGTGACCTTGTTGCTTTGTTTGAAGCTGAATTAAATTGACAAGAACAGCTAATCTTTACCTTGGGCGATTAGCAGAATTAAGGCCCGCAACAAAGGCACCCAAGGTTTTAACATCTATGCAAAGGCTCTGGGATGGTTATGACATAGAAAGCTCTCCTTGAGTATCCAGGTACCATCCACTGAGGCCAGCCCTCTCCAGATGATATGTGGGCAATCCCATTAACACCTTGGCACAGCAGCATGCAAGGATGCAGACTCTGGATAAGTATGCCTCCCCCTATCCTTTTAGGAGTTGATCTTCCCAGTGGCCCAGGCTGATTATTTTAGACTTATGAATCTGGACAGAGAAAAGTCATAAAAACAGGGGGCATTTATATATTTCCCTGAAGAATAGTTTTGCTATATTTTAAATCTTCTATACCCATGCTTCTACAGCAATTAGCCCCTCACGCTATCCAATAGTTCAGCAAAAAGAGACATGCCTGTGGTAGTGAACAGATCCAGGGAAGGAAATGAGCAGTTTGAGGGTTCTTGAACAGAAATTATACATTCTTTCCTTTTTATGGGAATCTTCTATACTTAGTCCTATGAAAGGCATAGGAACATGCAGTTTTTTTCTATTAGAAAAAAAATATTGGGCCAATAATATAAAGGAAGAGAAGTTTACTTTCATGTAAAAAGTACATTTAATAGTTGCCGAGACTACTTCAATGACTCAATGTGGGGCCATCAAAGTGTATTTTTTTTCTATAAAAGGTCAGAGAGCAAATATTTCAAGTTTATTTGTATCATGTCAACTCTACTACGGTAACATGAAGAATATAACATCATAGTGAATGAAAATGGGCTATGGCTCAAGAAAATTTTTATTTATAAATTAGGTTGGATACTGGATTTCAACTGCTGGGTCCAGTTTGCAGACTCCTGAAGACAGTCGTTCTCTGCAACAAAGCAGCTGTCAGGAAATGCCTTCTATATGTCATGCTGAGGCCTAGCTGTGAAGAAAAATGATGGAGCTGGCAGGGTTCCCATACTTGAAGAACTTGTAGTGTGATGGGAAAGACAGTCCTGTGGGCATAGGGTTAAAGATCAGTAGATTAGCAGCTATGATTAAAAGAACAAAGATGAAAGAGAATATGACAGAAAGTAGATTTGGGAACTATACATTCAAGGTGGGAAGGGCACAATAGTAATTACAGCAGATAAGAGCACCATGGAGTCCGGTGATCAGAGATTTGGTGTTTTACTTTGTGTTTGTGGGAGGGGAAATAAGATGAGTAGAAATGTTTAGAGAAAAGAATGGAAACAACGAGGTTGGAAAAAAATAGTGGTAATATACACTGAAGACCAACAAAGTGGTTTGTTTGGAAAAGCAAAGATTTGGACTTGCTAGTCTGTTGGCAACAAAGAGCAATTAAGCAGAGACTTTATGCCCAGGAATACTACAATCATCTAGCTGTGTGGAAGCAAGCAAAGTGGGCACAGACTGTTATAATAGTCTCAGGAAATAAAATAAAATAGAAACTATGGATTATGGTTGATCAGGGACTAGAGAGAAGGACAAAGATGTAAGAAATGTTTTATAAATAGAATCTGTCAAGTGTCTGCTCCTAGAGATAGGGCAATTATGGCTGGAGGGTTGACATAGCATCTGTTCCAAGAAACTTGATCTTGGGGGAATGGAGGACCTTGAGAAGAATTTGAACAGTGCTAACCAGGGCAACAGAGCCAAGGGGGAAATGTAGTCTAAAAGGATAGCCAAGAATATCACCATGGAAACCGTCTCTAAGTGCCAAGTGTGGAAGATGATCCAAAGGTAAGAGTGAGGTCATAGAGCAGTGAGGTGAGAAACTCAGGAGATTTAGTGGAGGTCAGAAAACAGAGCTGGACTTAGAATTGGAACAAATTATTCAAGACTGAGGTGAGCAGAGGGTGATCCTTCCCTCTGCTTAGATTCAGGAATGGGAGATCAGATGATATGCAGTGTGAGTTTATAAAAATTCAGCTATTGATATCACAAGAAAACAGTGCCCAGGTTTCCAGCTGGGCATGTCACAATGGGGCACTACTACCTGAGGTATCAAGGACAGAAGATGTTGCAGGTAGAACACTATTCAGTTTCTGAATGCACAATAAGGTAGAGGCATCTACATGCTAACAGGTGACGTGGTGGATGAGATGGAGTTTGGTGCTGAGATCAGCACCATTTTGGGGCTATTCAATACATCAGAATAATGAAAATTATGAGAATGGATGAAAATCACCCTAAGGAATGTTTTCCATGAAAGGAATGGAGGAACATTCACATCCTTTGAAGAACACTTGAGGAAGCATGGTGGAGAGGACCAACGCACTAGTGGAGACAGATGAAAGGTGGTTCAACAGTCAGGAGGAAATCCATGGATTGAATATTTCCAGAGTGTATGGATGGCTGAGGCAAAGGATACAGAGAAGTGAGCTCAGGGTGAAAATAGCAAAACAGAAGTCTTATTGTAGGCAGTCCTATGTTCAAGGAGCAGCATGGACAAGGTCTAGATGATTCAGGGCCAAGGACTGATGTGAAATAATATCAGGAATTTTGATGACCAAAGGGGAGACTGAAATGTAACTTTATAGAGATTTATAACATTGGGAGAATAGTTTGCAAATCATTTCCAGAGCTGGAGAGTTGGTTCAGCAGTCTAGATCACTGGCTACTTTGGCAGAGAACCAGGTTTTAGCTCCCAGCACTTACATGTAAATCAAGTTCCAGGGGATCTGATGTCCTCTTGTGACCTCCATGGGTACTGTACTCATATGGTGCACATACATACATGCAGGCAAAACACTGGCACACATAAAATAAAAATAAAGGAATCTTAAAAAACAATTATTATTTTCATATGGTTAAAGATACATGAAACCAGAAGAGAAGGCATTGACTCTGACAATATTAGGAGATACAAAAAAGACTACAGTGGTGTTTCCTAAGTCAGATTGATTCCTGTGTGTTCTTATTGGTGTCTTGGCCTATATCTAGTCCTTCAAAATTAGTGTTTTCTTCCCAAGTGGATCTGAATAATTAATAAGAAGCCTGGTGATTTTATCTTCAGGTTGATTTGAAGATTACTCTAGAAAAGTATACAGTATTTGAGACCTTGGGAATAGGCTACAAACTTGATTTTCAGCTGACAGTTTAGTGAAGGTCAAAAAGCAGAGCTGGATATAGAATTGGACACATTGTTCAAGGCTGAGGTGAGCAGAGGGTGGTCCTTCTCTTTGCTTGGATGCAGGAATGGGAAGAGCAGATGATATGCAGTGTGAGTTTATATAAATTCAGACATTGAAAGCACCAGAAATTATTCCCAGTTTCCAGTTGGGCATGTCATAGCAGGGCAGTGTTACCTGAGGTAGGAAGTACAGAAGATGCTGTAGGTAGGTCAGTATTGACTTATGATGGCACAGTGAAGTAGAGGCACCTACATGCTAACAGGTGGCTTGATGGACGGAATTGAGTTTGGTGCTAAGATCAGTACCATTTTGGGACTATTCAATATGTCAGAATTGTGAAAAATTCTGAGAATGGATGAAAACACCCAAAGTAATGTTTCCCTGAGAGGAATGGGGGAACTTTAATGTTCTTTGAAAAACACTTGGGGAAAACATGGTGAAGAGTAACAATGTATAGATTCCATTCCAGCAGATACTAATTTAATTGATCTAAGGTTCTGCCTCAGGGACAAGGCCTTTAATATAGGAATCTAATGAACAGGCATGCTTTAGGATGTTTATGTGGTAAGATGGGACACAGGTGGCTTTGAGCTTCCATGACATCCTATATATTATATATTTATATTTACATTTGCAGAATACTTTTGATCTTTAAAAAGAAGAAAGTACTAACATTTTATGACAACTGGATGAAACAATATTATGCACAGTGAAATAAGTAGACAGATAAATACTCCATGATCTCAGATGCAGGCTCTGTATAGAGGCTAATGTGTAGACATAGCACAATGGTGGTTACCTGGATAGGAAGCATGGGTAGAAGAGTCTGAGAGAGGCCTAAGGAGATGAATTTATGATTATGCAGCATGAATAATTCTAAATATAAAGTGGATAGAATTATAAAGTTATCATTTGCCTTAAAGATTTGGGGATTGTACTGAAGAAATGAAAAAAAAAATGTTGAAATGGACTGAAATAAAGAAGAAAATGGAATTGGAAATATGATTTATATGGAGTCACAAAGAAAAGCTATGTCTATTAAACAATATTTTCACTATTTGTATCATGCTTACTACTATAATAAGGTCTCATGACAAGTCTATTCATAATTACCCTTTAAACTTAGGGATTCTAAGCTTGCTTGACAAAAGCTTTTGTAACTTGCATTGTAATGCATCCATTTGTGTTACATATCCATTTGTATGACTGACTAACTCAGTCAAACAGACCAAAATGCTGACAGAGGTGGAGTAGGAGAGAGTAATAGTGAAAGAAGTCATTCTAGAAAACTCTAAATAAAAGAAACCATAAAACCCATCAGAAATACTAACCTTCCTTACTGTTCCACAGTCCTGATTGGTCTGTGTCTGAGTTCTGACTAGACAATGTACCTGGCATCCAGAAAATCATTTGACTATGGAAGGACAGGGATCTAGAGACAATCTGAGATGAGGATGTTGCTGAAGAAACCCTGGTGTACTGAACAACTCTAAATCCATTCTTTGAGACAAACCTGGTTATGTCTACAAATGGAGCAAAGAGCCCTCAAAACACACATGGAGCAAAGAGCCTTCAAAACAACAAAGTTCCATAGCTTTTCATTTTTTAACCTTTATGTGTGTGCATGTGTAGATATGTGTGCCACAGTAGAAGTACGGAGATCTGAGGACAATTTGTAGAAGTGGGTTTCCTCCTTCTATCACGTTGGGGTTGGCAACAAGCACCTTTACTCACTGAGCCCATCAGACTTGCCATAGAACACTGGGTTTTTAATAATTTCAGTAAGACAATCAGTATATAAGGACACAGGGTTAGTTACCCATGTAGCCATTTGTAGTTGACTGGATTAGATTGAGTAGATGGAACTCAAAAGCGAAGGGAGAGAAGAGTCAGTTCAACATGAGAATTGACATTTGTATCCATAAATACCAGTGAAGATGAGCTCCTTGATAATCATGGGTTTCTGTTATTAGGAGAGATCTGGAAGAATTTAGCTGTCCAGAGAATATATGAATTTCTAGTTTTTAAATATTACTTTCATGTCTTGAAAAGTTTGGAGCATTTATAATAATGACAGGATAAACTGAACTTTCTATTTTGTTCTCCAGGATAAGATTAGTCCAAGCTCTTTTTGGTTCTATAGGCAACAGGACATTGTAGGCAAACCTGGGCTAAATGTTATAAGAAAACATTGTTGTGGAGGTAGGGAAGAGGCCCTCATTTATATTTATTGTGTCATGACATGGTAGAAAGTATAATACAGACTTTTTATAGTTTATCTCACTTAATTTTTCTATTTGAAGTGATGAAATGAAAGCAGTGGTTCCCATTTGCTGGATGAAGATAACAAGTGCTTGTAGTAGTTAAATCATGTGACCATTCGGCTACAAAACCAGAAAAATGTGAAACCAGATACATCTTATCCTGCAATCTCAGTTCCTAACTACAGCCTTCTGTTACTATCAGTATCACACAGTAGACAGCTGCTGGATTTGGAGTGAGCTTCTCATAAAGGCACAGACATTTTATCTTTGCTTATAAAATGGGAGAGTGTTTTCTACAATGGCATAAATGAACTTCTAGATAGCTGAGAAGAATAGCAGCAAATTAGGTCCACATCTCCACAGGTATTCTGTAAAAAACAGTAGTGAACAGCGCAAAATAAAACACAAATACACTATCTCTTAACCGTAAGAGAGATTGCCAACTTCAAAAAACCATAGACAGAAAACATGCCAAATGCCAAGGAGCTATCATTCATGCCTCCACTGAAAGCTTTTGGCAGTGAAAGAGCAGTTTGAGAAGAACTATTAAAGATAGAAGGGAAGAAAGGTTGGAAGGGAAGGCAGAGAATAAAGATGGACATAAATTTGTTGTCATCCATTGTCAGAAAGTGAAAGTCCATCTTAAGTATAAAACTACTCAGACTCTTTATTGATAGATCTGATTACTGATGGGAAGAAATGTTCTTAAAAGTACACATGATTTACACTAGCTTTCTTCAGAATACATGACCACTTAGGAAACTGTCTTAGTTACTTTTTTGTTGCTACAAAACATCATGAGCAAGGCAACTTATAAAAGAAAGTGTTTAATTGGACCTACAATTCCTGTGGGTTAATTTATGCCATGATAGTGAAGCAAAGTCATGGTGAAAGAACAGTTGGAGGTTCACAGCTTGACCCACAAGTAGGAGGGAGAGAGAGGAGGAGGAGGAGGAGAGAGAGAGAGAGAGAGAGAGAGAGAGAGAGAGAGAGAGAGAGAGAGAGAGAGAGAAAGAACACTAAAAATGCTTCATCATTTGAAATCTCAAAACTCACCCCTAGGAATTCACCTTCCTCAACAAGGCCTCACCTTCCAACCATCACAAATTGTTCTACCAACTAGGAAGAATTCAAATTTATGAGGACATTTTCAGTAAAACCACCACAGGAGTCAAAGAAGTGAAGATTAAGGTGTGGGAAACTCATTAGGCCAATAGATGATAAAGAATAAAACGGATGAAAAGGAAAACAAAAAAGGCAAAATGCTTGCAAACCATGATTTATGGATCATTCTTCCAATATTTTGTGTCCGTACATACAAAACACACACACACACTTTTTAAAGCTACCCCTTTTTGTTAGATTTAATCACCTTATTTTAAGAGTATTTTTGCCTACATGTATGTATGTGTACCAGTGTGTGTGTTTGGTGCCCACAAAGATTATAAGGGCCAGTAAATCCACTGGAACCAAGGTTTACAGATAGTTGTGGGCTTCCATGTAGGGGCTGGGCTTCAATCCCAGTCAGTCCTCTGTGAGCATAGGAAGTACTCCTAACCACTGAACCATCTCTCCAGTCCCTGATGCATATAAATCCACTAAAGACATTGAACTTTGTCATGCCAGCAGAAAAGGAAAGAACTAAAGTACAAATACTTCAAATATCAGAAAATCTTTTATGAATAAAAGCCAAATAGAAAATTGTCAAAATTATTACTAAAAGTCAGAAAATAAGAGTCAGTACATTCTAACTTATAAAAATTTCCCTCCTTAATTAGACATGAGTCATGAGATAAGACCAAGATAACATTGAAAAGTTAATTAGAAATTTGAGAGGGTTAAAAAAAAAAACAACTGATGCAAAAAATAAATAAAAACAAAATAAAGAGAGCTAACACATCCAAGTAAAGAAAAATGGAACTCAAAATATTTTAGAAATGAAGACAAAATTGATAAGATGCCTAGGGAAGTTGATTCAAACAAAATTCTACCAGAGTCATTTAATAAATTTACTAAAAAAGAGAGTAGGAGTGGGATAAAGAAAAGGAAAAAATTCATAGAAAAAGAGTTGGTAGTGGAAGACAAAGAAGAGATAACATATTTATAATTGGAGACTTTAATTAAACAACATAAAATAATATATCAGACTTAATATTGAAAATTTTAGTTTAATACAACCATGACGTTTTTGGGAAATTCACCCAGAATGCTCAGTACTGACACTTATATTTAACATGTTTGTTTGTTTGTTTGTTTTAATTGTATGTCTGTGCGTATCTAGGAGTCAGGATACATGCACATGATTTCGGGTGCTCACAGATGCCAGAAGATTGCATCAAGCCTCCTGGAGCTGGAGTTATAAACATTGTGAGCCAACTGATAATTGGTTTTAAGAACTGAATTATGGTTTATAGGAGTAGGACATGCTTTTAACTGCAGACACCTCACTCTAACCCCACTGAAGCATATCTTGTAAAAGACATCAAACTTAAAAGAAAAATCTCCTCTAATCTTCCAAAAACTTGAATAACTTACAGTGCCCAAAATGTTTCCTGGAATCAAACTTCTCATAACAGTGCCAGATACACATATTAAAGACTTCAGTGTGAGAGAAACAATTTAAAGCATAACAGAGTTTAATGAAATCTATAACCATTAGTACTTCTCAGAAATATACAGAAATTTCAACTGGCTGGTAGCTGACCCAAAAACATGACAAAGAAGAGAGAAAGATTGTAGATGGAATATACCTTACAAAATAAGAAGAGGATCAAGATCAGAGATGGTTATACAAATTCTATTTACTGTGTCAAACTAAAAATATTCAACATGGCTTACCAGGTAAAGGCACTGGCCACCTAGCCTGACTTTAATTTGATTGTGGTTCTACATTAAAGAAAGAGAGAACTGACATCTCCCACAAGTTGTTCTCTAATCCCATATGTACATTGCAGCATGCACATGCTCCACAATACCACCCACACACAAATAAATAGGTAAATAAATTTAATAAAAAAGATATAATAATAATAACAACAACAATGGTAATATAACTAAAGAAATGCAGGAAAAATAAATGATTATGGGCATAAGAATATATACATAGAAACACAACTACAGATGAAAGCAAAAGACTTTTCTAAATGCAACGATATTTTAAAAAATTAAAAATATGAATCAAGTAAGCAAATTAACAAAGATATATAAGATGAAACATATACTTTTAAAATATGATGGTGATAATGATAGCAGGTTGAAAAATTCAAATTGGCTCACAAAGTAAGATATATATACACACACACACATACATGCACACACATGCACAACATTCAAACATTTATGTGCACTCCATTCCCTGGTATAACAGAAGCCATCTAGGGGAAGCTCAAGTAAGCAAATGCATTTTTCTGGAGATGGTCCACCATTTTGCATGGCTTATGATGGGTGAGCTCTGAGAGGAAAGGTCCAAAGATACTTCATTCCAGGATTTCTTCTTGCTGGTGACATGTCCTTTTCTGTCACTATTACATAGCTTAGTGATTTCTGGGCATCAGCCTACCCTATTGGGTAAAATCTATTGAAGATCATCATGGAGATGTATTCTCATGTAATGATAGTATATAAAAAATTGATTTTACAATTTCTGATAATGATTTTATAGAATTCTTAAATTAATACAAGTAATCAATCTCAAGTCCCCTATCTAGTAAAGATACAAATAGTAGTTCTGTAAAACCTTCACATTATCATGGGCCAATTGTACTAAGATGAGAAAACAGACTTGAAACAAGTTTGTGATCAAGGAAAACATTCCTTCTAGGTGAGGTCCAAGGATGAAGCCACAGGTGTGCTCTAGGATAAAGCAAGGCCATATGAAACTATTTCATTTCACTTATAATGAGCTTACAGAATGAAACGCTGCCTTGAACTTACTATTAGCATCCTTCTGTAACTTCCCTTTTATGTAACTATTTTATCTATGAGGCAATTCTTTATTACATAGAGAACTTTTTGTCTAAAAGCTATAAAAAACTGGAAGTAATAATAAAGTATTCATGTAGCCATTTCTGATTCATTTGTTGTGCATGTTTGTGTAAATGAATTTTTCTTTCTTTTGGTTTCTTTCGTGAAAAGTTAATGAACTCTAAGCCTGGCTTAGGCTCCTAAACTGGAAAGAAAAGAGTCCTAGAAATTAAACCCTTTCTGTTCTTAATCCCGTGCTGCTGAAAAGGAGGAATTAATTATCAGAATCCGGCAGCTTTTGCCTTAGAATAGTAAAGAATTAAAGAAAGAAAAAATTTACCAGAAGTAAGATACTTTAGCCCTCAACTTTTGCCACTTCAACTGCCAATGCCACCCATCGCTGCTTGCCTCAGTACCTCGTGCCCTGGCTGGTCCATGGCCCAGATACCAATCTTAGTTAGAGTTTTATTAAGATGAGGAAACATCATGACCTTCTTGGTATGTGCCTAGGAGTGGTATAGCTGGGTCCTCAGATAATGCTATGTCCAATTTTCTGAGGAACCGCCAGACTGATTTCCATAGTGGTTGCACCAGCTTGCAATCCCACCAACAATAGAGGAGTGTTCCTCTTTCTCCACATCCTCGACAGCATCTGCTATCACCTGAGTTTTTGATCTTAGCCATTCTGACTGGTGTGAGGTGGAATCTCAGGGTTGTTTTGATTTGCATTTCCCTGATGACTAAGGATGCTGAACATTTCTTTAGATGCTTCTTGGCCATTCGAGTTTCCTCAGTTGAGAATTCTTTGTTTAGCTCTGTACCCCATTTTTAATAGGGTTATTTAGTTGTCTGGAGTCTAATTTCTTGAGTTCTTTGTATATATTAGATATTAGTCCTCTATCAGATGCGGGATTGGTAAAGATCTTTTCCCAATCTGTTGGTTGGAGTTTTGTCCTATTGACAGTCTCCTTTTCCTTACAGAAACTTTGCAATTTTATGAGGTCCCATTTGTCAATTCTTGATCTTAGAGCATAAGCCATTGGTGTTCTGTTCAGGAACTTTTCCCCTGTGCCCAAGTGTTCAAGGTTCTTCCCCACCTTCTCTTCTATTAGTTTCAGTGTATCTGGTTTTATGTTAAAGTCTTTTATCCACTTGGACTTGAGCTCCTGGGCATATACCCAGAAGATGCTCCAACATATAACAAGGACATATGCTCCACTATGTTCATAGCAGCCTTATTTATAATAACCAGAAGCTGGAAAGAACCCAACAGAGGAATGGATACAGAAAATGTGGTACATTTACACAATGGAGTATTACCCAGCTATTAAAAACAATGAATTTCTCAAAAAAAAAAAAAAAAAAAAAAAAAAAAACAATGAATTTGAGAAATTCTTAGGTAAATGGATAGAACTAGAAAATATCCTGAGTGAGATAATCCAGTCACAAAAGAACACACAAGGTATTCACTCACTGATAATTGAATATTAGCCCAGAAGCTCGCAATACCCAAGATGCAACTCACAGACCACGTGAAGTTCATGAAGAAGGAAGACCAAAGTGTGGGTGCTTCGGTCCTTCTTAGAAGGAGTAACAAAATACTTAAGGGAGCAAATATGGAGACAAAGTGTGGGACAGAAACTGAAGGAGGGGCCATTTGGAAACTGTTCCACCTGGGTATCCATCCCATGTTCAGTCACCAAAGGTAGACACAGATGTGGATGTCAGGAAGTGCATGCTGACAGGAGCTTGATATAGCTGTCTCCTTAGAGGTCTGCCAGAGTCTGACATATTCAGAGGTGGATGCTCACAGCTAACCATTGAACTGATCATGGGGTTTCCAATGGAGGAGATAGAGAGAAGACTGAAGGAGCTGAAAGGGTTTGCTGCCCCATGGGGAGAGCAAAAATACTAACCAACCAACCGAAGCCCTCAGGGCCTAAACCACCATCCTGGGAGCACATAGGGAGAGACCCATGGCTCCAGCTGTATATGTAGTGGAGGATGGCCTTGTCTGGCATAGGTGGAGGAGGAGATCCTTGGTCCCATGAAGGCTGGACACCCAGTGTGGGGGAATTTGAGGGTGGGGAGGTGGAAGTGGAGGGGTGGGTGGGTATATCCTCATAGAAGCAGGAGGAGTGGGAATAGGATAGGGGGTTCCTGGACAGGCGAGGAATGGGGTAAGGGAATAACATCTGAAATGTAAATCAAATATCCAATAAAATAAAAATAAAAAAAGAAACATCATGACCATGGAAACTATTATAAAGAAAAACATTTAATTGGGACTGGCTTAACATTTCAGAGGTTTAGTTCATTATTGTCATGGCAGGAAACCTTGTGACATACAGGCAGACATGGTACTAGAAAAGTAACTGAGAGTTCTACATCTTGATCCACAGAGAACAGAAGGAGACTGTATTCACACTGGACATAACTTGAGCATATATGACCACAAAGCCAGCCTCCACAGTGACACACTTCCTCCAACAAAACCACACCTCCTAATCGGACCACTCCCTATGACCTAGCATGAGTCTATGGGGGCCATACGTATTTAAACCACCACATTAGCACTGTTGCTTTTAAAATTCTAAAAGTTCAAGAGAAAACAAAGGGCATATTCCTAAACAATAAACAGATGGGAATTTTGAAAAGAGGGAGTGATAGAAATCAAGATGCATATGAGTATAGGACACAATGGTACAATACTAGAGTCTCTGTACTCAGGAAGCATAGCAGTCAGACTGTGAGTTCCAGGCCACCATGAGCTCAGCAGTACAGGTCTGCTCTCCTTATCTGGGCATTGAATTTCCACCTCTTGAGACTTAGGTCTCAATGGTTGCTGAGCTGTTTGAATACACTCATTGATCACAGTCATGGGTTTCAAAGGCCCATTCACCTGAGTCTGTGGTATACAGTAATTCTTAATTCTGTAATCTGCTCTGTGATGATGGTGTAGGAGAAGAGGGCTGTTTATATGACAAGTTCTAAATTAACTAGTAGATAGTAAAGTGTTTCTAGAAAAACAAAGAACACAGTATGCTAATTGTCTACTAATTTACATATATTGCTCAAACTTAACAGTAGCCACAGCGATTGTTTAGAACTTAGTCTAAGAATCTCCCGTCCCTTGGGAAAGGAGAATTTACTACTGAAAATGTTTAAAATTATTCTCAAATCATGGTGACAAACACCTTTAATTCCAGCATTAACGAGGCAGAGTCAGGTGCATCTCAGCAAATTTGAAGCTATCTCATTCTATAATATAACAAGTTCCAGGTTAACATTGGCTACATATCATGTCTTTAAACAAAACAACAACAAAATAACTACAGGGAGAATCTCTTATATTCTGTGTAGAAATGTCATCTGCCAACAAAAAGCCTATGGCCAATGAGTCAAAGCAGGATTAGAATGTGGGATATCCAGTAGAGACAGAGAGGAACTCTTGAAAAGAGTAAGGAATGGGAGATTTGCCCCAGACTCTGAAGAAGTCAGACACATAAAACTGAGGAGAGGTGCTAAACATGTAGAAGACATTAAAAAATGTGTTAATTGAGCTATGAGCTATTTGAGGAAATAAGCCCAAGCTTATGGCCTAAACATTTATTTATATAATTCAGTCTCAGAATCATTATTTCTGGGAACAAAGAGACCAGGTGAAAAACTTGACAGTTACAAATGCCACCAATGTGGGGCATAGAATTCAAGTTTAGAAAAGTCCCAGGGAAGAGTCTGTGCAGCTACATATAACTTTTACTTGATTCTATTGTTATTATTAATTTCTTTGCAATGTAGCCCTGATGACCTGTCCATGGCTGGTCCTCCTATCTTCCTATGTTTGAGACACCATTGTGTGAAAGATGCTCATGCATCTTTCTCTCATTATCTCCAGGACTGTACTTGGTAATAGTTTGATGGACACTTGTTCCTTTTAGGTGCTTTATCCTACTTGTAAAAAGAGGGAATACTCTAATGATATATCTCTATATCCCAAATTCTCAATGTACAATAAACTCTCAATCATTGTTTAGTAAGAAATGGATATTTCAATAAATATATTCATGTAAAAAGTGACTAAAGTCTCCATATACATACTCCTGGCTAAAGTTGAAAACAAACACAAGTTTAATACTGTTGCATCTCTCAAGTAATCCCAGCCTGAATTTGTATAGACTAGTCATTAGGCAGATGAGATGGTCCCAACCAGAGAACTGAGCTCCCCCCTCTCTACAGCGAACTGCGCAGCTGTGAATGGTAGAAGGAACTCAGAATTGCTGTTAGAAGAGCCTGGATTCACACTCTGAATCTTTTACTTATTGCAAACATTTGAGATGATTAGAAACCTCTCTCAGTCTCAGTGCACTCAGTGCTAAGACTGGACCTCTTCTCTGTACACACAGACTTCTTGTAATATAAACATGAGATGACTTTGTTGTGGTTTCATGGCCCAGAGTCTGGCCATATCAGGGGTTTGGTCATTTGGTTTCCATCTCATTCTGCTCTTTTTCTGTATGCTAAAACTCCATCATCATCTCTACCACATTATAAAACCCAAAGGGCATCTTTAGTGTAGTGTGACATTTCCTTTAACATGGGATACATTTATTATAACTCAGTTGTGGCCATTGTAAATATTTTTCATTACCTACAAGTAGATGTGATCCTGGAACTTCAGGGCCTTGATACTGTCACGACTATCCAAGAGAACCTGGTGGGTGGCTGATAGAGCAACTGGAGAGCAGTTTTTAAATCCCTGCTGGAGCTCTACATAACACCAGTTGGGGAACCACAGAGTCCAACAACAACAATTAGCCAGCATCATTTTCTCTTCTTTCAGTAGATACTTAATTGGCATCTGTTAATCAACTTGACCAGATTCCAGTAATCACAACTTATTTTCCAATTTGACAGAACATGCTCAGAGGAAAAGAATAAGAGAGCACACAGGGGGATAGATATAGCAACGGATAATCAACATTTTTAATTGAATTCAAGGTTTGAGCTTAAGCCTCTCATTGCAGTGTCTATATTGAATCTATCATTAGCAGAATAATTCTATTTTCTTTTTCTCATTACTTTAAATTGGCCAGCAAAAGAAAAGTAAGATCCCAGACAAGCATGCTTATTGGGGAAAATAACTGAACTGATTGAAGTGATAGTTTAATCCTGTGCTGTCTAATAGAATCTTTTACAATGTAGAAAACGTCTTGTTCTACATGATACAGTGACTGCTAGAAACATGAGCATTGGAAGTGTGGCTGGCATGACAGAAGAACTAAAATAATTTTAATTTAATTTATTATAAATTAATTTCAGTAGGAACATGTGGCTAAAGACCATGAGGAGCAATGCAGACATGAAGCCACAGCAAGAGTCTTGTTTATTAAATGTTCTCAGAGTTTTCATGTTGAGCCTGCATTGTTGGAAAGGCAGCCTGGCTCTACATTACAAATATCTCTGTGTGTTCCTGTCCAGCTAGAGCTTTGCCAGGGTATCTGTAAGTTGCTTCCAGCGAGCCCTAGCTCTGGCTTCCTGATATCTACCTTGCAATCTGTCTTTTCTCATTTATAAAGGGAGTTAGCATTGACTTATTTTATTCTTGACTGCATTGCACCAGCTTCCCTTTTGGTTTCTTTACCACTTTCCTGGTAGTCATGTGTCTTTTTCTATATAAAACTAAAGTGGTTTTAGTACATAACACTTTGAAGTAAGTGCATTAGACATAGCTAAGTAAAGAATCACTGAACTGAAAAACATGTCTGTGGAAATTTTCCAAACTGAAAGTACAAAGATAAAAGCAAAACAAATGAGAATCCAGAAGTGTTAAATAACTAGAAAAGTTATAAGTATATGCATTCCCAAAAGTGCTGAGAATGCCACATGGAATATATACCACAAAGCCTAGACTTGAGTATATTGTATCCAAATTTATCCATATTGTAGATACCAAAAGACAAAAGGACACACTTAAAAGGAGCCATAAATTAAGGAAAACATGCTACATATAAAGGACAATTACTGGGCCCTTATCTCTAGAAGCCATACAAGAATGAAAAAAAAAGTGAATTATTTAAATATTTGAAAAATAAAGCTGCATCATCCTAAGTTGCTGAATCCTGCAACATTATCCTCCAAAGGAGAAAGAGAAATAAAAACTTCCACAGACAAACAGAAATTAGGAGAAGCTCTCCTTTAGTAAGTCTTCCTTGAAAGACATGTTTTTAAAATTTAATGCTATAAATCAGAAACTCAAACATACATTTAATAAAGTATGAACATTGGGAAAGAAATAAATGAGGGGAATTTAAATAGTTAAATGATTTGAATAGGAGATATCCACAACAGGCTCATGTGTTATATGCTTGGTTCCCAGCTTGTGAAATCCTTTTGGGAGGTTTGAGAAACTGTAGGATATTGAGGTTAGCTGGGGGAAGTAGGTCATTAGGAACAAAACTTTAGAGTAATACCCTGTCATCCCTGCCTTCCAGTTCCTGTCCTTTACCAGGCTTTGAAATAGGAAGATTCTCTACCATATGCTCTTACTCCCATGATGATCTGCTCAAGGACACGAAGCCAAACAGGTGTTGCCTGAGTACTCTGAAGCCATAGGTCTAATGCCTCTAACCTCCTTTAAACTGTTCTCACTGTCTGCTTTCATAGATACCCAAGGAAACTCAATGTTACTTTCTTATTATTCTTAATAGATTTAATGTATTACAATTTGTTCATAAATAATAACTGAATCAAAGTATTCATTAACTATTGGCTGTGGATAAGTGAAATGAATGGCCACAAAGTTAGATGACAGAAATTGTAAAGACCAACTGCAAGGAGTCTTTACTAACTGCAAAGTGCTGTAGTGTTATTTAATAGCTTATAACCCTATAAATGAGGCAATGTTATTATATTAATTATAACTGTATAATCAGACCTAATGGAGGTAAAAATTGTTATATTTATTTTATATGCAATTTTATTAATTCTTAGAACATTTTATACAATGTATCTTGATCATATCCACATTTTTTGAATCTCTCTATGCTGGTCACTGTTGTGGTTTGTTGGAATTATAGGTGGATAAGACTAATGATTGCTTTTCTTCTTCAGGAGCTTGCATGGCTCCTAAAATTTCTAAAACTTCACTGAGGAATAGTCCTCAGTGAAGTAATTCCCAGGTAGAAACAGATTGATTTACCTGACTTGGTCCCAAAATGTGTGGTCTGTTGAGCAATTGGACCTTACCTCCTTTTTCTGAAAGGTACCAAGAGCAATTGCAGTAGCCTATATTGTTTTGAGCATCTTTTGTACTCCCCTGATCAACAATTCAAAAGGAGGTAAGGAGGTATTCTATGCCCTGCACTGGAATATTTGTGTGACCCCAGTTGGTGTAACTTCAGTGTTTTATAATGGGCTTTGTTACTTTAGAATCATGAACCATCCTTGAATTCTTAGGATACATATGACTTGGTTATAGTATATAATTCTATTTATACAATGGTTAGATTTAGTTGGCTAATATTCCATTGAAGTCTTTTACAGTTATATTAATGAGAGATACTGTATATAGTTTTATGTTCTTATATTCATTTCTCTTTTGAATTAGAGTAATTTTGACTCAGACAGTTCCTCGTCCTCTAATTTTCTGAACAATTTTTTAAATAATTAGGATAGCATCTTCATTAAACATTTTATGTATTCACCAATAAAGCTGTCTGTTCCTGGTGTTTTCTGTTTTAACAGGTGACTAATTACCAGCTAATTTCTATAATAGCCATGGGTCTAACAGGATTATAAAGTTTTACTTGTGTGATTTTCAATGAATTGGTCCATTTCATCTAAGCTACTTAATTGTGAATTGTAAGCCATAGAATTGTTAGTAATGTTGTATTGTTAGCCTTTTAATGTTCATGGGATCAGCAGTGAAGACTGTTCCTTCATTTCTGACATTAGCAATTGGGATCTTCCTTTTTGGCCTTGGTCAGGTCTGGTTAATGGATTATTCTATTGATTTTTCAAAAGAAACATCTTTTGCTCATTGATTTTTTTCTCTACTGATTTTAAGTTTTCAATTTCATTGATTTCTGTTATAACCTTTAATTCTTGAATTCTTACTTTGGATTTAATTTGTTCCTTTTATCATTTCCTAAGGTACAAGCTTTGGCTAGTGGATTACGTCTTTGTTCTCTTAACACATGCATTTGTAAGGTCAAGGAAGAGTTCTTCCACCAGACATGACCCTGTGCCTCATCTTATCCTCTGTTATGCCATTCTCTATATGGATAAGTATATTAAAAACATGAGAAAGCCAATGACATTTAGAAGGAGTCAAAGACAAGAGTAACTCATCACATGGCTGAAACACTTTCCATTGGTATCTCTTTTGGTCAGCACTACACACAAAGACCATGAAGACTGTCACTCCAGTTTCCTGAAATTAATTCGCAGCATACCCACATGTGCTCTGTAGTTCTGAAGTTAGTGTAGTATGGTGGGTAAGAAGAAAGCATTGGAATCAACTGACATGAGTTTGTCTCCCATCCCTCAGTTACTTGCTGAGTGATCCTTGACATTGTACCTTGGCTTTTTCATTTATACAAAGTGGGTAAATTACAGTATATGGAGATGTAAAGATTCAGTTCAGCAAATTCATATAAGAGGTCTATAATGTTGCCTGGAGGACCACCCCATTGACCTTTTGTCCAAATGGCATGAGCAGCCATGATCTGTTTATATTTCCATTGAGGCTGTGACCTGACAGCTTTGCCAAACCATCACCTTGCATTCTTTCCATATGACATGCTTCATGTTGACAACTAGGGAAATATTTTTCAGGAATTTGAAATATAATATTTGGATTGCCATTCTTTAAGTCACCTTGAAATGAACATTATGAAAGTCTGTGCCTTCAAAGGTACACTAAACACAGTTACAAATGGCTCTAATAACTTCTACAGTACATGTACACACACACACACACATACATATATACACACATATACACATACACACACAAACACACAGAGTTCTTAAAGTTCTTAATGATAGAGTTTCCTAAATTCATTTGAATATACAATGCCAGCCCCCCTTTTTTCAATTAAAAATAGTTGACATAGATTAGAATATTTGATAGTTGAAAAATTTCTTCGTGCAATGCTTGACTCCCCCCAAACCCAACTCTCTCTGTGTTCTAGCATACTTGCATACTTTGACACTCCACTACAGTTCACATGATCAAACAGGAATCCTAGTGTTTTTTAAATACCTCTGTATGCGTAGCCTGAGTGTTTCCTCTTAAGAAAGATTTTAGAGACAGTGATCCTACCATGTCACCCTCTGAAGCATAAGATTTGTCTCTCACTGATTGCAGTATTCTCTGCATCAGAAAATACAACAGAAATGCCAAATTTGTAGCTTCTTAGGCCAGGATAGGGCAGCTCTGTGTCACATGTAGATAGTAAATATCCAAAACCATGTAACACAGCAGTGGTGCTCCTTGGCAAGAATGCCTAGAAGGAACAAATTCCAGGGCAATATGAGAACTAAAGAAAGGGAAGAGGAAGCCAGCACAGCAAAAACTGGTTCATTCTTAGTTCTCCCTGGAATAGTCCTTTACAGAATGGCCAAGTCCCAGGCAAAGTAGAACTAAAGAAGCAAACTGGGGGATATTAACAAAGCAATGCTGTCATCATAGAGAAAGAGAATACTTGCCATTTGTTTTCTGGCCCATGTGGCTGGTTGCCTTTAAAAGGATGTCCACATCCCAAGGATTGGATCCAGGGTTCAGAGCTAGTAAATCTGTACCAGACACGTACCTCACCCCCAAGAGACTGTCAAAAAGAATTAGAGTCTCTCTGAGTTGGAAAAAGACACTTCTCCTGTGGCAGGCACTTATCTTGCTCAATGCCATGTCAATGTGGCCACACACCATAGAGTCTCTCATTGACAGTGGAGAGGCATTATCCCACCCAGGGAGACACTACTCAGTACCCCATGTGAGTCAGAGGAGGTCAGACTCATATGGATACCATTTGTGGAAAGTTTATATGAAACTAGGAAATTTGACTTAGTAGACTGGCGGAAATAAAAATTCAAACAAACAAAAACATTTTCAAAACCAACTCTGAGGGGAAGAATAACAGTATAAAAGCTTTATCATTGCCTCTAAGATGTCTCTTGGCAACGTCATCATCATTTTCTCAAACTGCATTCCTTGGAACACTAGCGTTGAGTGGGATAGTGTTGGAAAACTGTATGGGCTGAGAATCAGCCCAGAACAATCAGTGTTGAACACTCCCTGTTAGAATATGACACATGGGGACTTCAAAAGTTTTCAAACGAATATAAAAACTGTTCATTTTGGTCTATTCAAGATTTCTTCAAATGTATGTGAGCATCTAAGCATTTTATTTGGAATGTTTTACAACTGATTACAGTTTATTGAGTGGTAATAGTGATGATTTCCTTGCTATACCATGCCCTGCTCATCAATGCCCACAGTCAGGCAACTCACAGTTCCAAACATCTGCCCTTCTGATTAGCTAAGCAAAGAGATGTTGTGGATAAGAAAGTGGTTTCAGAGAGGCTTGTAATATTTATGTGAATACATCCCATGTACCAGATTGCTAAAACGCTCAGAAGAGAGCCAGTCCTGTTAAGCAACACTGAATGAATTAAATGGATGTATCCCCTACAAAAGCTCCCAAATTTTAGCTTCCCTGAAAAAAAGTAATAGAGAGTAAACAAGGGTTGATAAGAACTATCATTTCACTGAAGGAGGAATTATACTTTACAAGTTGAATAAAACAGCTTGCTTACTTCATCAATTTGACAAATATCCCTCAACATTTATATTGAAGATTCTTGCTGAGAAGTGATAATCTTATTCAGATGATCTATATCTGAAAGGCCTTGAGGGACGCTGAGGAGGTACCTGAATTAGTACAGTATTTAGATGCAAGCATGACGATCTGGGTTCAGATCCTCAGCTCCTCTGTAAAAGGCTGTGGCTACAGTGTGTGTCTGCAACCTCAGCATTGGGAAGCAGAAACAGGGAGATCTCTGGAGCTCACAGGCCACCCAGTAGCCTAATTGATGAGTACCAGGTACCAGAGAAAGACTGTCTCAAAATTAAGGTAACAAAACAACTGAGAAGATACCCAATAACATAGTGTTGACCTCTGGTCTTACACATATATACACTCACAAGATCACAGAGGCACACAAGTGAACTTGTGGCATATTGCATTTTATAAAAATAAAGATGGCTATTCTGGTTTAACATACTCTTCCAGAAAATTTTTCTCTTCCTTACTATGGAATTAACAGTTGTTTTCAATTTCCTTTTTAAAATCCTGCCTTTCCTTTTCTTTCTGAATGGTGCTCAAAGCAGGGCTACCCTGAGTAACTCTGAGTTATGTTTGGTGAGCTCACTGTACTCACAAATCGACTCAAGTGCAAGTGAATATTTATGGAGTGTTTAATTTGATCTAAGCAGAATTCTAAGTGCTCTACATGAATTAACTCATTAAATGACTTATAACTGCTGTGAGGTGGATACCATTAATATCTCCATTTTCAAGAAAAGGAAAATGAAGATGTAGAGGTATGTGTTGTTGTTTTTTGTTTTTTTGCTTTTTTTTTTGTAAGAACCACAGTCAGCTTGGCTTACAAAGGTCAGAGCTGGGATTGGGACTATAGCACTGCAGCTCCAGAAGCAGTGTATTTGATACTGTCTTCCAGTGAGTACCATGATTCTACCCATTTAGTGGGTATGGGACATCTGCAAATGGATAAATGGGTATCTCTCTATGAAAACCATTCTTACTCATGAAAGAGAATAGGATGTAATCAAGTAATTGCAATTCAATATGTCTATTAATTTAAAAAGAACAGAGTATATAAAACATTGTGAGAGCTTAGGATGGGAAATGGCAGTCCTTGCCTAAGGTGAAGAATCTACCAAAATATCAAAGAGTAGTAGTAGTATGCTGATCCTTAAAATTAAAACAGAGTGTTTTGCCCTGGAAAGAGGGAGAGATGGAAGCTATTCAGGACAGTGTATTTAAGAAAGGTGGTGCCATTTTCTGAATAATATGGGGATGTACCCATTTCTTTTAAAACACATACTTATGATATGTAGTAGACATACTTACAGAAGATTGAGACCCATCAAGTTGGTCTACCCTCTTGAGCCCACATGCTTTTGGCATCTTAAGGAGACTATAGCTGAGTAATCAAACAGCCTTCTCTGTGTGCTTTCAGCCAGGCCAGAATGCCCTCTTTCTACATCCAGGAATGTGGGCTCTGATGGTTCCCATATTTCCCTAGATTCCCCAAAGAACATAAGTGATAATGTTTTTACTTCTTGCAGAAAGCAAGAAAAACACCCCCATGACCTTCTAAGAGGCAAAGATGTAAATGACTTCTTCCCTTAGCTCTGCATTTTGATTGAGGTTGACACGTGCTTGCAGCAGATTGGCATGTGTATGTATGTGCATGCATGTGTACATGTGTACATGCACTTTTCTCTGTGTGTGAGCACCTCAGGCACTTTCACTGTATGCATGGCTGCACATGTGCAATATGTGCTGTGGAATGCAAGAGCAGGAAGGTAGTGAGTTTCAGTCTTCATTTGTGGCTTAGTGTTTGGAGAGGTTGGCTGTGCATGCACAACACAGTGAAGGGGGCTGCATCTCAAGTTTCAGTAAATGACAAACCTTATTAGAGAAGAGGGAGGAAGCAGGCATGCCCTGCTGTTTCCCATAGTTCTTCACAAGGCAGTTGGATTTCAGAATAGGAACAGAGAGGGGCAAAGCAATTGTCCCTTTTCTCGGGATAATTGAAATGATCTGTACTATTTTATTGGGAAGGGAAATCCTCCCTCTAGTTGGTCTCCCCAAAATTAGGTATTGAAATTTTCCAAAGAAAAGTCACTCAATACACCACAGATTTTAAAGATAATTGCTTTTGTCATGTGTTCTAGAATCTGAGTTCTGAGATATATTTTAAGTCTTGAAACTATGTTTATTGGCTTTTTCTTCCAGAATCCTGAACAGTTATTCTCAATATTCTTTCTTTAAAAACAAAAACATGTGGGTCTGGAAAACAGTTTGGTGATTAGAGCATAAGGATCAGAGAGAGGCTGTGTCTTACAAATAAGAAGAGTCATACTTGTAACCCAGGATCTGGGGAAGTAGAGACAGGAAGCCTCTGGAACAAGGTGGCTAGCCACACTAGTCAATCAGCAAGCTCTAGGTTCATATGAGAGACCCTTCCTTGAAAAGGAAATGGAGAACAATTGAGAAAACCAGCAGGCTTAAACTTCAGGTCTTCACATGCCCACACATACATGTATATACACATGTATATGTGTATCCACAGGCATGTACACCACATACACACAAATTTAAAACACAAAAAACTCATTTATCACACAGTAATCTCATTGTTCACTCAACACGGTTTTTTTCTTTTTCTAGCTGCTGTATCAGGCAGGGGATAGAGGATGAATGAACATACTTAGTTTCTTTCTTTGGGGACCTCATTTACTGGCTTCTCATTTGTATCTGCCATGCTGGTAGTGGGGGAGAGAGATAATCCACATATTCATGATCTTCACCAGTGCCATGACCATCATCAATCATCAATTATCAATCACCAATCACCAATCACCAATCATCATCATCATCCCTATTGAGCTCTCTAGAGTGTTTCAAAACTAGAACTTTCAATAGGATGGCCAAAAGGCAGAGATTATCACTCACTTCCTTAGATTTTGAAATTTTTATGTATTTTCTGATAATCAGGTCAGATATTTAATCAAATATGATCATTTTAATATTATGTAATGAAAATGCATTTGTGACAAGTAGAAGACTTTAGCACAGCGGGAGGGGGCAGCTAACTCATAAAAGTGGCTCTGCAGCCCTGTCAGCTGACACTGGAGGCTTAAGATGCAGACTACTTGGGTCAAATTTTGACTTCATAAACCTTTAGCTCTGTGTCATTGAATGTTAACTCAGTCAACACAATATTATTTCCTATCATGTCTATTTCACAGATGAAGAAGTTGAGGCATATGAAGCTAACTTCTGTGAGGTATACAGATCTTTGCCTAACTTGTGATATTTTGGAGGGTCTAGATTCTTCCTGCTTTACTTCCTCCTTTAGACACTAAAGATGGTTTACTCAGCAAATGTGTCCTGAATGCCTGCTGTAATTGGGCACTGTGGTTGTAAATGCAGTGGGGACCAGGGGTCTCCCTTGTTCACAAAGTTGGTGTTAGGTATGTAGACATGGAAAATCGTGGGGAGAGAGCTGCTGATGTTGTGAATTGGTTTATTTTCTAGGCTTGGGGATAACTTCCAAAAATGTTTCTCTACTGTTTTGATTGGTACTGCTTTTATCACATGGGCTTCTTAGCAGATGGAGGTCCCAACCCAGAGCCCAGTCATCCAGAAACTGGAAGTGATTTTTAAGGAGTGAAAGAGCCTAAAATTACTTTTTTGTTCTATAATTTCAGGCAAGAATCTAAATCTTAGGCTAGAACAAGTAAGTAGGCTTCAGACATAAAAATGACTTTGGGCTAGGACAAGGAAGTAGACTTAGATATTTTGGTCATCCTGATAAGCCCTTAGAAACAGTTCAGGGAACTTTGTTTATTGCCTTGCTTGTTCTTTGACTATTTGTGTTTATTGTCTTGCTTGTTCCTTGACTATTTGAATCTATTGTATTGCTAGTTCCTCAACCTAGAACTGACCTTAATACTTGAATGTAATTAAAATGGTATAAAAGCAAAAAGAAGGAAGGGGGATGGGATAGGTGGGTTTGGGTGGTGTTGAAATGGGTAAAGGAAATGACATATGAAATGTAAATAAAATGTCCAATAAAAAAGGAAAAAATAAAATATGAAAGAATAAAAAAAAAATAAGCAAACAAACAAGGGGAGTGTCGACCTCGAGGTCTGATTGAGAAGGGATTATAAAGGGAAAACCCACAAAACCAGGGAGGGAGGGTGAGGGGGAATCATAAAACAAACTATAAAACATCAGTGGACATTATCATAAAAATACAGTGAAAGGATCATGTGGGAAACACCCTGTGTACTTATTTTTCAAGAATTTAATCTTATCTAATCATCTATCATGTGGCTAGCCTGTCCTTGGAACCCAGAGCCTAAGAACCAGATTATCTGCATCCTTGGTTCCACCCTTTTGTGGTTGGCTAAGTTCCTGGAACACAGATGGCTTGGCTTCAGCTTCTATATGCTAGGGGGTCTCAAAAAAGTTTATTCTCTTCAGAATGAACATGAAATTTATATATATATATTATGCCTTATGTGCAACTATTGACACTCATGGAGGCCCATAACCTGCTGGTTCTGTTCCAGGGATGGGGACCATGTCTCACCCTCCCTGCCATAGCCAACCCAAACTTGGCAGGACCTGGCCTTGGAAGTCTGCCTCCCTGACAAGAAACGTTTGCAAAGATCTCAAGCAGAAGCTGGAAGACCTGAGTCATTTGTCCCTTTGGTTACTATAAGCAAAAGTCAAAAGTTCAGCACCATTCTGTCTATACAAATAGACCATCAGTAAGTACATTCACATCATACTTAAACTTCACCTAAATTTTATAACTTCCTACAGCTCTTCCTCATCTCAGTGACTTGGAAAATAACCCAAGTCTTCTTAAATCTCTTGCACACTTGTGGTTAAATTTAATTGTCTCATAGAGTCAACCAATAAGGGATTCTCTACTGGGGGAATTTCCAGATCAGAATGGCCGGCATGTTTGTCTGTAGGTACTGTTTTGAGATTGTTAACTGATGTAGGAGAGCCCAGCCTACTGTGGGCAGCATCATTCCCTGGACAGGTGGGCCTGAATGGTACAAGAAAGTTAGCTAAGCATGAGCCTGCAATGAGCCATCCAGCAGTGTTCCTCCATAGTTTTTGCTGTACTATTTTGGTTTTGGGAGAGTTCCTTGGTCAGAGGCAGTACTGTGTGAAATAGCAAGCAAGCCTTTGTCTTTGGCTTCTTGCCTGGAGTTCCAGATTCCATGATTTCTCTCAGTGATAGGTCATGATAGAAAGTGTTACACAAATAAACCCATTTCTGTCAAAGTTGCTTTGGTCAGAATATTTTATCACAGCACACAAAAGAAACAGGAAGACATCAAGTTTTCCTATTTTTCTGTCTTGTTACATCCTTTCTTCTCACCAAACAAACAAACTAACTAACAAAAAACAATGAAGTAAGACAGTGGTCCTCAACCTTCCTAATCATAAAATTATTTCATTACTACTTCAGAACTATAATTTTGTTAGTGTTATGAACTTTAATATCTGATATGCAGCATCTCTGGTATGCCAACCCTAAAGAGTCATGGCCTATGGGTGGAGAACCACAGAAGTAAGTGATTTGAATGAGAAGCACAGTAGCAATATGATTGAGGACCAATTAGGTCCCAAATTAATTAAGTTGGTGCTCAGACCTTCATTAATCATCCTTACCATACCACCAGTGTTGCCACCTTTTGCAGGGAGGAAAAATGAAATAGCAGTGGAGAAATGTGACAAAGTTACCCCTCTTAGTAAAGTGTTGGAATGCCAACCCATCATTGTGACTCAAAACTCCTTGAACTGTATCTAGTACAAGACCCTCACAGAGGTGGCACTATGATACCTTCTCTCACTGCCTCTGCCCATCATGTTATGAACAGCCCTCACCCAAACTTGTGCCTTTCGTTCTTTAATCCTACTGGGATCTGAGCAAATGGGAAAGTAAGAGTTCTATGAATGAAGTTTGAGCTTTGAGCACCCCTACTCTTGTTTGATATGTTTTTGTTTTGTTTTGTCTTTGTGGAGAATCTTTTCCAAGAAGCTATAGAGAAATGGGGGCAGACAGATTGTAAGATCCAGAGAATCAGGGAGTTCACTATGATATTGTGTTTCTTAGGCATGTCAGAAGGTAAACCCAGAGAAGTTTCACCAACATGAGTGTGGAGTGTGTATAAACAGGAGCCGAACAAGGACAACAATAATAGACATGTCAAAGTGAATGGAAAAAGCTCAGGAGCCCTCAACTTAGACAAAGAACTACAGATAACTAAGGAATTCTGAGAATGGGAAAAATAGTCTTCCCCAGAGATGAACATATCATTGTCAATGACAAATGATCAACCTTCAAAATATACAAATAGCATTATATAGACTGAGCAGGTTGCACTATGTCTTTAGGAATATGTCTCTACACATATACATATATGTATATGAAAACATTAGTGAAAAAAGAAGTAATGAATTTGAAAGTAAGAAAGGGGATATGGGAAGGTTTGGAGGGAGGAAAGGGAGAAAAGATGCAATTATATTATAATTTAAAAAAAAAAAAGAACTACTTTAAAAAGATACTCTACAAATCCTGTGACCCCGAGGCAAAGGAAAAAATGAAGAAACTTCATTCTTCATAAGAATGTATTTGTATTATTAAGGACAGATCTTAGACATGAGTGGGCTGGGGCACCTTTGTGATGCTAATGTGACCCAACTGAACTCAACACAGCCCTTTGGGTTGGGGTAGGACCTGTATTATGGCCCATTCTGCAATATTTGCATCCTGATAAAATGTTTATAGAATGTAGCTTGTTCAAAGAATAAATAACATTAGTTTTAGATCTGCAGGGGGCTGTATTTAAACCAGGGTTTGCCATTTATCAACTGTCACAGCAGGTGCCTCATCTTTGAGTTCCTGTCTCCTTCTACCTATAGTGAGATATAAATGCTATAGGACTTATTATAGGGAAATTTAAAGCACCAGTATAGTGTGACATGCTGGCTGTCATGGACTAGAAGTGCTGTATTTGTTCCTTTCTTCTGCTTACACAATCAGATCAGATATGGAGACAAACAGTCTTGACATGCTGATACAAGCGAGAGACTGTCCAGCATGCATAGTGCCTCCACAATAACCTGGTTAGATGAGAGGAAGAGGAGATAAGAATACCTGTACATAGAACACCTCCTTTTCTAGGAGGGTCCATCAATCAGGAGTGGGGGTGGGATTTGTGGTGGGAGTAGGAAATAACAACACAATCCTGCTGATTACATAGCTACAGAAGGTTGGTTCTAATAGAAGTTCCCCTCAACTTCTTTTCTACCCTAAACCTCTATTAATAGTGAAGGCCTTGGTGAGAGATGCTTAAATCAATTGGGACAAACAGCCAACAACATTATTCAAGTAAATCACATTAATGTCTTCCATAATTGGCACTTTCTTGAAGGATAGGAGTTAAATGCTGATTTACAACATGTTATTGCTTTTCCCCTTCATAATCCAGTGCTATTTGTAATCTAATTTCTAATCTCAACACTGACATGACTCTCAGGAAATGTTAGGCCAGGGCCCAGCAGCAGTACTGAGCTTCCAGGACCATCCCACTGAGTTCTCTGAGTTAATTAATAGGTTCTGACCAACCTATGACCATCCTGACCTGAGTGTTCTTTGTCTCCACAGAAGAATTCGCAGAGATAGAGTTGCTCCACTCTTAAAGTCATTTGTTGACCATTTCCTTGAACTCTCAGCTACCTCCTTGTCCCTGGTTGCTATAACTATAGAATTTTGTAATGTTCCCAGAACAAGTTGTCTTTTTGCATGGATTTTGTATTCCAGTTTCTTCTTTCCTGGTCCAATGATGGAATCTTGCCTGACTGTCCTGCAATTTTTGGAAACATGACAAAGCTGACAGTCAGTTCAGGCTACTGAGCAAAATACTCTAGTCTTCGCTCAAACAACAGTAAATTATGTCCTCAGGGTTCTGGACACTGGATGTCTAAGATTGATGTTCCAATATGGTCTATTTATAGTCAGGCCTTTCTTCCTGGCCTGTAGACAGTGTCTTCTCACTATATCCTCACATGTGTTGCTAGGGCACAAGACCTTACCTTCTCTTCCTGTAGACCTGTCAGTTCTGTCAGATTAAGGTGAAGGCCTTATAGTACAATTTAACATTAATTGCCTGTATCCCACAGGAACTTAGGTCTTGGATATATAAATTTGCAGGGGCACATTTGAGTTCATAGCAGTGCTTCAATTAGAGGAGTCCCCCCACCTTTGTGTGCAGGATGTTATTTAAGGGGGTTACTCTACTCTGATTATGTATTTACCTGCCTGAGCATTTGGCTCTTCCTTAGTTTTTGAGTATGGCATGACATCTGCTCACCCCCTAGCCACACATTAACTCCTTCATGTGAGCTGCAGCAGAGTGTAATGAGAGAAAATCTGTCTAACCACCTCCCAGATATGCAGGGTTGGAAGGATGTGATCAAATTAGAGGTCTGGACCTTGACCTAGTACACCATCTTGTTGCATTGATCACTGTGGGAGATTGTACAAGTGAGGAGCTAGGAGGAACCACAACAAAATCTTATGATGGAACGAGAACAAACTAGAAGCTAGAACTAAGGAAACCCAAATGGGACAAGAATTTTATTCCCCTCACCCTCGAAACAAAGATAGGAAGTGAAACTTCCTTCATCTCTCCTTCTCTTTCCATCCCTCCCCACTCTCCGTTCCCCACTCCTGCCATTCTACAGCACACATATTTTAAAGCAGTAGAATAAAAGTGAAAGGGTTGAGATAAAGGTTTAGGTTTCTACAGAATATGATGGATAATTAGACCTAGGAACTTATGCATGCACTTGTCCATGGATACACACATACATACACACACACACTTGTATACACATGTGCACACACGTAACCTTAAAATATGGAAGTAGATGAAATTCCATTGTTTGGCTAGTTCTTAGCTGAGAAAATACATGTATAGTATTTGTTTTTCTCAGGAACCCAAGGAGTCTGAATCCCTGTGTCAGGCATTCTATACTAGACAATGTAGACTTGCATTGATAAAAGAGCAGACAGCAGACCCTTCAGATACAACCAAAGTATAATTTAGAAGAAATAGATCTGAAAAGGAAACAGGAAGATCTTAGAACATACTGGCATCCTCTACCTCTGCCCCGATGAAGGCCTTGCTTCACAGTCATTACTGTACTTGCTTATGTCAAAGCCACATTTTCCACTGGATTCTGAATACATAATGTTGTAGAAATTGGCATGCAGGGTTTTACTACCATAATATCCTCATGGTCTTCATTAGTGTTGGGTCACTTGCAAGTTGAGGCTTTGCTGCTTTGAGTTCAGGAGAACCTAGTTCTGGCTCAACCTAAATAAAATTCAGACATTCAGTGTTGGAGTGTAAGATCATAAAGCAGAGTGTTCCATGCTCCCTACAACTTGGAACAGATGGCCTAGTCTTTCAGTAGGTTGGGCACAGCCCCCAACCACAATCATTCTCTCAACTCATCTCTGGCAGTGAAAAGCTGGACAGGACACTAATGGCTGGCTAATGAGCATGATTAAAACATGGTAATGACTCATCCTGGGAGAAAATGTTCAATGCTTCAGAATGCATTCTGCTTTATTATCTGTGAACTTCTTGCTTACGGGGACTGGAGATTGACAGACTTCTATTATGTGGAGGGCTCAGCACATGGCTTGCCAAAAATGGAAGGTAACTTCAAACTGTCAGTGCTGGAGACTCAAGAGGATTTCTGCAGACAGGAGTGCCCTATGCAGGGACGTTCAGAAGAAAACTTTGACTCTTTCCTGCTTAATGCTCCAGCTCTAACCTGGCAAGAGAAGCAGCCGTTGAGTCTAACAGAAATGTGTTGTTTTCTGCAGAGATTTGATTAACACTGTGCTGGCGAGTCCTTAGGGTCAGGGCAGATTATATTACAGTCATGACAAGTAGTTAATGAATTTACACAGAGCAATCCATACAGTGCTAAAGATTTTTCTGTCAGGATTAATATCTAAAATGTGCAAGACACTCAGTCTGAAGCAAGGCTCTGCTTCTTATGATGGGTGGCTTGTGTTTAATGTCCCATGATTAGACCTAAGTGACAGACAGGAACTCTGCACTGGGATTCAGGATTGCTTAGAGCCAGTCATAAACAGGACCCAAGATGGCCTCATTCTATTCAGAGTAGGCATCAGATATCTTGCTATCCTAACCCCTTTAGTCACCAAGCTCCTCTGAGGACTCTCCCAGCATTCATGGCATCTCTAGAAATCACTACATCTTTTCCATATATATGTCTGAGTACTTATCTTCCTTTTTCTGTTTGCTTGGCCCTTTTGTTTTCTGTGTCTACTCCGCCTGATTGTGACCTATAGCTTATTTGGATCTTCAGTACCTGCCAACATCTAACCTCAAAGGGAAGAGACTCTAGATTGCTTGCCTCATCTAGAAGGCAGCACCCCCTCAACTATTACCTTACCTCTCCTGAAGCCTTCCAGCCACATCCACATTCCCGACAGAAGAGCCCCACTGATGGCCAATATCTGCTGTTGGATGACCAGTACTTGCTGTTGGAGATGGTGTGTTGCTAACTTATCTCTGAGGTAAAATAGCTGACAAAGGCAACTGAAGGGAGCAAGAGTTTACTTGGTATCACAGTTTCAGAGTACACTCTATCATGGCAGGAAAGTTGTGGTGTGAGCTTGAGGCAGCTGGTCACAGTGCAAGTACAATCAGGAAGCAGAGGGTGATGAATGAGGCTGGTGTCCTGTTAGCTACTTGCCTCTTTTTTGACTTAATCTAGGTCTCCAGAACAGAGAGTTTAGGGACGATCTTCATACCTCAAATGATATAATCTAGATAGTCTTCCACTGAAATGATCAGAGGCTGACCCTATCAAGACCATGTTTTTTCTTACAGGAGTGTCCAGAAATGTGTCTTCTTAGTGATTAAAGATCCTGTCAAGTTGACAATATTATCTATCTGGGATGGCATATAGTAAAACAGATGGGAGCCAACATTGCCTGCAAAATTTACCAGGCATTCCCACTCAGGTCTCCTTCCACTGAAAGTGGACATACTTCCACTAAGCTCTTCTTATCAAGTAGCATAAAGGATTATTCATGACCAATAAAAAGAAGTTGACAATTCACACTTCAAAGATCAAAAATGTCACATTTTAATAAACAAATGAATATATAAATAAATGCTGGTAGAGCCTTTTGTTTCATTTTAAAAGAATCAAGGACATCCCTGGTAAAGCCATGTCTATCTTGTCTCTGTCCATGGCAGCAGTGTGTGGACTAACTAGTTTATTGACATGTGATAGGAATAAATTTGAACATTGTGGTGTCAACTCTCTGAGAGTTGATTCTCAATACCAGAATCATTCTTATTTTTTCCAAAGTTTGAGGTAAGACTAGAAAAGCTAACAACTTTGGCTACTACTAGTTTTCTTTACTCCCATGTTCTGTCAGTTAAGGTTAACAAAAACAAATCAGAACTTTCAGGAGAGAATATCTGAGAAAGAATCTAATGGACAATTGGCAGGGCACAGAAGGAGTGGTGGCTGGTCCTCACAGTCACAGCCACCATGTGGTCACTTAAACATCACTTATCTATAAATCTATGGCTCACAAAGTATGGATCATACTTTGTATAAATGGAAGTTGGAATAGGAGTCAGAGAATATCATTATGGACTGGGGATGGAGACTAATGGTTTGAATTGGATCAACGA
The DNA here is from genome assembly GCA_021653895.1 of Mastomys natalensis. NCBI lineage: Eukaryota > Metazoa > Chordata > Mammalia > Rodentia > Muridae > Mastomys > Mastomys natalensis. Next base: position 654,449 of record JAJTUV010000261.1, on the reverse strand, counting down.
TGTTGAGTCTGTAATATACTAGAAGGGGTTCTCTACTGAGAACCTAACAAGGCTTGGAGTTCCACAAACACCCCTGTTTTTACTCTTCCTAGCAGCCCCATGTTGTAGTAAAAATACATCTTAGAGGAATTCAGATTCAGAAATCTAAAGTAGTCCACCTTCAGGTCACCCACATAGTAGGAGTAGGATGCAAACTCAAGTTAGCTACTGTAGAATACTATTCCTTGAGTTTGTCAAAGATGTTGATTTCGGTCTGATTCATGGGACATTTATGCCTGAATACTCAGCACCATCCTGAGCTCTCCCTTTTTACATTCTTCTAAGGGACTGTAAAGTGTTTGTCAGGTCGAGGCCTGATTGTATCCAGCACCGAACATCCTGTTCTATCTAACACTGAACTACTAAGATGGATAGAATAAGTTGAAAGGCTTTGTGTCACTAACATAAATTCAGTGATGACCCAGGTCAAGAGTTTTAACTGTACAGATTTATTTTCTCATGAATATCAATACCAGAGCTATATAATCGTATGCTTTTATTCATTCTTAGAGCCTCTGAAATTTGAGTAGAACTGTGATATATTTCCCTCTCCATAACATTTTTCTATTTGAATCTTATACAAGTTATTTCCTCATTCATGAAGCTTTCCTGATTTTTGTAATGGTAGGTTGTTCCTTTTCTTCTGGTACTCCAGGTCATCTCTGAGTGAGTTATATTCTGATATTGCAATGGCTTGTTCCTATAGCCACATGTCCCTTATACATTGTGCATGCCTGAAGGGAAAGAACTGAATTGTATTTGCTTTCACCTGAAAACAATGCTCAATAAATGATAACTTCATTCATGAATGGGAATAAGCCATATTGTCGAAATTGACTTAGTGGCAACCAAAGCCTTATACTTATTATCAACCACAAAACCAGGTCTTTCAGACACTGAGAAGTCAAATAATCACAAAGATGCCTTGCAAGGAGCTAATGGGGATCCAGTGTTGCCAGAAATGCCTACTAAGTCATTTCCCCACTGGGCAGCTGATCTGACCCTTTCTTCTTGATCTGATCCAGACCCAATGTGGAATATCTGGGCAGCTGGAAGACAGACTTCCTGTCATTTGTTTCCTCTCTCAGATGAGGTGCATTCTTGTTTGCCCTAGGCAGAGGCATGGTTTCTGTTATTTCAGGTCAAATCACTGATCATCCTACATTGTCTTCTCTAAAGAGGTCTCCCCACTAGAGCACCATTACCTGTCTCCTTTGATCCACTACTGAGAAGCTTCAGGGGCATTTTCTACTTTGGTGAGTCTGAGCCATGGCCTGGAAGAACCTTAGGTTTCACACCCAAGGCTTGTCCCTGCCTGTGTATCCCTGTTATGAGGGCTCATTGTAGTAGTCACACTGTCTCAGAATCCATTCCCATGTCTCCATTGATTTTTACTGAAGGGATGTTTGGCTAAGACCAAGAAGGTAGACACATTTTCCAAGTGACTCCCACTGCAAGAAACTCTGTGAGGGACCTCCCTTCAAGAATTCATCTAGGTGGCTCTTTCTGGCTTCATAGAATTCCTGGCATCTGGTGCTTGGTCATTCTTGTATCTGGATGTTGTGTGATGTTGCATTTGCCTCCTGGGGACTACTCCTCCCTAAATTGAACTCTTTGAGCCAGATATAGATGTTTTTCATAAAATGAAGACATGTTTGCTGTCCTTGAAGCAGAGCCATTGAAAGGTCTTGCTCATACAGTATAAACTTCCCAGGAGAAAATGGAAAATTTGTCATAACAACACATTTCTTTGGGTTTAGGATGCTTATGACAGAACAGATTCTGGATCCCGCCTGGCAAACAGCATTTCATATGTACTCATTTGATTTGAAATTACCAAGCACATGCACTCACATGGAGTATTGTTCAGGGTACCCATGTACTAGCAAGGAAAACCGGGTTCTTGCTCTTGGGGAATTTCTTAGACAAGTGGCAGATGTTAAATCCTCCCCAGCAAGCAGCAGATTATCATTCTTTTTTGTCTTCTTAGCTTTTTACTCCAAATCTATAGAAGCTGGGGGCATGCCTTTAAATGGATCTCTATGAGTTTGAGGCCAGCTTGATAGAATAATTGCATATATATATGCATATATATACATATATACACATATACACAATATATATATGTACACCTATGTGTGTATGTATTTATGTATATTTGTATGCATGTATGTATAATGAGTTTCAGGTCAATTAGGACTACCCAATGAGGTTGTCTCAAAACAAACAAATAAAACACCCCATCTATTATATTGGATTCTCAAAGAGGTTGTATTTATCAGATTATATTTGCTTGAGTCTTATTAATACACATGTTCAAATGCATATATGTAAATGTAAAAACGTAAGTGCTTTGTTTTTGTGGATAGGCTCCTTTTCACGATTCATTTTCTCCAAATAACTAAACTGTCATTGGCAAACACTTTGTCTTAACTTGATCAAGTTAGAGAAGTGACATTTTATTCCCTAAACTAGTGGCATTGGACATCTTAACTGAATCATTTCTCTAGAGAAAATGTAAGTTCTCAGAGAGGAAAAGAGTCATATCATAAAATGTTTTAGTGTCCCAAAATCCCTTTGGATGTCAGAGAGCCAACATTCCATCTACTGCTCATCATTGAATAAGGTAATTAATAAGGCCTGGTCTCCCTGTCTTCTCATGGGACATCTCTGTTGACAGGTTGTCTTTCCTGGCTAAGGATGCTATAGCACATGACCCGTATGCTGTCTGTAGTTATGTAACACAGAAGGACTGATGTCGTTGAGAAAGTTATTCCTCACATTGCTTCACTGTACTAGCAGGCTAAGTGTGCAGTCTATCTTCAGAAACCTACAAGAACCGTTTTAATGTCTGTAGTAGTTATCATGTAAAATACCTAATGAAAGAAATTTGAAGAAAGAAGTATTTGTTTTATGTTATCGTCTGAGAGTACAGCCCATCATGGTGGTGGGATCATGGGACTGCTAATCATATGGAATCTGTAGTCAAGAAGCCAAAGGAGATAAATGCAGGTATTCAGCAAAATTCATCAACATTCAGGACCCAACTCAATTAATCTAATTTAGAAATGCCTCACTTCCATCCCAGAAGCTTGCTCTCTGTGAGTCTAGATCAGCAGTTTTCAACCTTTTGGGGGTCTAACAACCTTTTTACAGGGTTTGCATATCAGATATTTACATAATGATTTGTAACAGTATAAAAATTACAGTTATGAAGTAGCAACAAAAATGTACATGAGGAACTGTATTAAAGAGTTACTTACAGCATTAGAAAGGCTGGGAAGCACTGCTCTAGATACTGTCAAGTTTACAATCAGTCATCATCACAGTTTTATGAGGATATGCTCCATAGTTCTAGAAGCTCCAGTTTAGAGCCCAGGAACACCGAGAACAGACAGAGACCATCATTAAGTGAATGGGGAAAAATCTAAATGAAGTTGTTCTAGAAAGTGAATCATTACCAGGAAGACCTAGGGGTATTCAAGTGAGCTCAGAGTTATGGGGAACCCCTCTTGGTTCCTTTGATCTTTAGTCTATTGCCTGGGCCTGTGCTTAGCTGGGTGGATGTTTAAAGCACACTGTTAATTAATCCAATATATCAGAGGTAATCCTTGTTCAGTTTTTCCATAGCCAGAGTTGCATTAGTATCATTACCAGAAAGATTCACTGACTATGTTTAATGTGTATGTACACACACACACACACACAAGTGTGCACACACATGCACAAATGTCACATGCATGCACACATGCACACATGTACAAACATGCACTCATGCACACATATGGCCACACATGCACACATACATACACTCACACATGTGCATACATGTATATACACATACATGTGCACACACATACATGTGCACACACACACATACGTATGCAATGCATCCACATGCACACACATGCACAAATGGGCACACACACATACTTCTCAAATTTTTCTTCTGATTTACTCTGAATTAAAGCACAGGATCTAAAATTTGAAAGGAAATCTGCAAATTTCTCAGTCCTGTCTTCCACCCCATCTATAATGTCTTTGTCCCATGTTTGCTCAGCCCGATGCAGCCATAACAACTCTCACTGCTCTTGCAATTATGGCTTATTGACTTTTATGGCACATGTATTCTTTTATCTCATCTTCATTTCCACCCTATGAGACTGGCACAGCTAACATCCATATTTTACCTACTGAGAAGAGATAGATAGAATGCTCAAAATCATGACACTTTTAAGTAGAAATGGTGACATTTTAACCCAGAACAGAATTGGGACTAGAAATGTAAAATGTAGCTCAGTGGTCAAGCTTTTATTTTTCCCACAAGCAAAGACCTGGGTTCAATGCCTATAACTACAAAACATTTACCAAGGTCTACTTGACTCCAAAAAGTTCACAACTTCATCACTATTATTTTAAACAGTGTTTTCTACCAACCTCAGTGATGGGGATCACTATTTCACTATTGCTGACCATGAGGAAGTTGGTTACCACCCACGTTTATTTGCCCATGCAGTAAGTCTTCCATTCAGCACAACACATTAAGTGTGCTTGGCTGCATCCTAAGTCTTCTAGATTTGCTCTATGAGATTATATGACGAGTTTATTTTCTTCAGATGTCTGGAGAGGGAACCTGTGAAGTTTGCTCCAATTCTTCTAAGATCTTCCTGGAAGACGGTTCTCATCACGCTCCTCTTACTCACTGACATCTCTTTTCCATGTGGCACTCAGTTTTTCAACATCCCCACTGAGGTCTGGCAGATCAATGTAGCAGAAATGAAATGGAAACTTATGGTTTCTTTGGAAAGTCAGTTGTGTTGGATCGTGTTTTACGTGGGGCAAACATGTGAAGGAGTGTTTTCCTGAAGCAGGCAACGATGGAAGGATATTTTGCTAGAGCAAACACGTAAAAGGATGCTAACAGCACACATGTGTTGTTGGTTTGCCTTACATTGCATGGCTAAACTCCACTTATGGTGATGCCATAGAGAGAAACTTACCAAGACACTTCCCTTAAGGTTCCTGTGGCTTTTTGCCACTTGTACAGACTCAGGTCAATTGACAGAGTGATGTCAGCTGATAGAGACTCACTTGGAGTTTTGCTAAGACAGACCCATGTGCTGAGGCAAAACACGTGGTGAGGCAAGTATAAATAGGACTCAACAAACTATGAGGCTTGCTTGCATAACTTGCTTTACAAAACATCTTGGTCTGATGTATTCACTGATTTTTACTTTGTTGAGAGAGACACAGCAGAGAACTTCTCCTGGCATTCCTGGTGGTTTTGGTTGTTTCTGTTTCTGCTAGGTCATGCTACTGGTGCTGATTCATGCTTCCTGATACTACTGATCTGAACTGATGGTATATTTGTGAGGTATTTGCGAGTAGATAGAGGTGCCAACGCTGAGTCTTGTGAACTTAACTGCTGATTTCCTGACAATCCAGCTGGGATTTGCTCCAAAAACCAATTTCTAAGCAGGTCTACTTCTCTTGCATCCTAATAACCTTTCTTTTCCACTACTTCTGGTGGGTGGTGGGCTATATGGGAGGTTAAAGCATCTAAGACAAAGTTATTAAAAGTAGGGTTGAGAAAAAACAAAGCCTACATGAACCACCAAGTTTTCCAAAGAAGCATTCTAATCACAAAGGCCTTTGGTACGGTGACCATTTCTAAATATTGTCCTAGTGTTGTGACAAATAGAAACAAATACAAATATCATTTCTGGGTAACCAGGTATAATCTTATACAGCAGTTACAATCTTAAGTGTCTCATAAACACACATGCATTTTACCCTCACCACAACCCTATGCTGTTATGGTTCCCAATTCATGCAAGAAAATACAGGTTTTGAGAAACTAAGAAACCATTCCTGCTACTCAGTCAACTGAATCCAAGGAATCTTGTAGAGACCAACTTGCATCTCTCATGTGGGTTTTACCAGCTTGGAAAAACTTCCTCCAAGTATTATCATTGGCCAGCCAAGCCAGACTTCCCTAACCACAGTTCTTTCTGAGAACTGACTTTTGTTCTTGAGTTGATGTAGGGTCTGCACAGGTTCCAGATACACATTCCTCTCTCTGACCTGTGTCTCTGTATTTATGAATGCAACCAACTTTAAATTGAAAATATGCTGGGAAAAATATTGTGTATAATTATATGTGTTCTGAGTGAGTATGGACCTTGCTCTTGTCACTATTTAAGCAATACAGTATGACAACTGTTTTATAGCATTCATATTTATTGAGATTGTGAGTAATCCAGACACAATTTGAAGTAAATGATAAGGTATGCACAGGTTATGTACCAAATTATTAGGCACATTTCCACAGAGAATTGGAGTGCTTTTAGTGCACCCTGGATCCACTCACCCATGGATACTGTACATCACAGCTCAGCTATCCTTGCTTCTAGTCCCACTCTGACATCCCATATCTAGTAGTTCTCTGCTTCTGGGGGCACCTTGTCTGAAAGGATGTCTTCATTCTCCTTCCCCAAATCCTCCATTAAGAAGAAAAATGCATAAACATTACACATTAAGTAATCCACCAGCCCAAGGGGAGCATGGCATACTTATAAGCCATGGAACCTTTGAATATATGTGTTCCTTAAAGCAACAAACACTTTACCAATTACACCATGCCCATTTTTTAGAATCTACTGAAAATTCTTCTTATAAACTATCTATTAACATTTACTAGTTCTGTCATTTTCAATACAATGGTGATTTTTTTGAACTTCTCATCATATGCAAGTAGAAACTTCTTCCACAGCGAGAAGCATGGCCCAAATGTAATAGTTCCTTTATTCATTTATGAATATGTATAATATATACATGTATTAATTTTGTAATTAATGGTTATAAAATATATCAAATATGTAACGTGTTGCATAAGTACGTAATTAAAATAAAAACAGTGATGATAATTAATAGGTACTTCTCAAAGACTAGACAGGATGGTAGTTCAGGATGACTACCAGTTAATGATCCTATTGTTAAAAATAAGCTCAACTTTTTTATGTAAAATAAAACTTGCTATAATTTCTTGATTAAATAATGAATCAGAAGTAAAAAGTTCTTTAAAAATATTTTCATCATGTAAAACCTCTGTGGGAAAACAGCTTTCAAATTTCTCATTTTAGATCCCTGGTTGAATTCAGTTTCATTATAATTTTTTGACTCAGTATTTTACTATTTTAATACTATCATTTTAAAATTCCTATTTCTCCCAAGGAATCCTGAAAATATAGCAAAATCCAAGAAGTGTGATCTTGGTTATAAATGTAGTCTCATTAGTGTTTTAATGGTGAATATTAGATAAAGTACCTAACATGGGAAAAGATCTGTCTGAGCATTTTGAAGGATTGTGTGTGTGTGTCTGTATGTCTCTGTGTGTGTATATGCATACATGTATGCATAACTGTGTGTGTGTGTGTGCATGCACACACATGTGGACCAATGAATGAGTGCCATGGGGGTATATGTATAGGTCAGAGGACCACCAGGTTGTCATTGTGTTTAAGGCAGGGTCTCTGTCATTTACTTCTGTGTTGTACATATCTTACTAACTAGCAGACCAGAAGCTAGAAGACCTGAAAGATGCTCTTGCCTCTGCCTCCCATCTCTCCATGGGTACCCTGGAATTATAGATGTCTGTGGTACCATAACTGACCTTATATGAGTTTAGGGGATCCAAATGTGGGCCCTCATGTTTTCAGTACAAGAGATTTACCTACTAAGCCATCTCCCCAGCCTTTGCAAGAGTTCTTTTGGTTTATCTGTCTTGAAAGTCATTGTGTGCTGCATACAGCTAGAAATACAGCAGGTACTAAGACCTGCCTCAATGCAGATTCTTCATAGTGTTCACCAGGGTGTGGACTATAGGTCCAGAATTGTAAGCAATGAGGGCCAGTGAGATGGCTCAACATAAAAGAACACTTACCTGAACCCACACTGGAAAAAGGAGTGGGCCAATTCCCAAAATTTGTCCTCTAACCTCCGAATGAGGTAAACACACATACACACACTATAATATATATATGCATACACATCGTTCATAGTGTGTATATATATATATATATATATATATATATATGTATATGTATATATATATACATACATGTATATATATGTGTGTGAGTATTATAAAATATATATATATATATATATATATATATATATATATAAAATACTAATAAATAAAATAAAATTTTAAAAGAATTGCAGCAAGGTACCACAAGTATCAAATGCTCCTTCCCCAGGTTTTGGTTTTATTTATGAGGGAAGACCCATATCAGATGGTGTAGAAGAACAGAACAATAACATGTATATTTAAAAGGTGGTAGGTGTTATGTTATATTGTCTTATGCAAGAGTGCCTAAGAGGTCTAACAATGGTGGTCTCTGGGCTAGAGAAGATGAGAACTCAGTAGTTGCTCAGCCATGAAGCTAGATGCTTCAGCAGTCTCTGCCTGATTCTGGTCTAGAAGGTTCCTGGACAGCCTCTGGTACTCAGCCTTTGTGGGAGACGGAACACCAGAGGCTCTCCAGAAAACCTCTGGAAGGCTTCTATTTCTTTCACTGAAGCATGACAACAGCAGCAGGGCTAAGCACTTTCTCAGGAAAAAAGGAAGAAAGGTAGGTAGTCACTGCTCCCTAATACTTGGGCCTCTTTGCATTTAAACCATCATTTGGGAAGATGCTGGACTCAGTCAATACATCCTTTGTGAAAACAGCCTTCTAGACCTACCACAGCTAGGTCTCCTAGTTAATTCCAGAGCCCATCGAGTTGACAATTATGGCTAGAAACTCAGGAGATGACCCTACAAGTTCATTGGTTTAATTTAACTTGCCTTTGTCAGTTGTATTGTACCAGATAGTGGCATCTGCTAGGATGTCTTTGCTGTGTGTCACCTATGGTCCTCTTCTTGGCTGACTGAGGTAAGATGATGTCTGTGGGGTCTGAGAGAGCAGAAGTGAGTGAGTAACATCTGCCCTATAGAAATCTGGGCTCTTAAATTGGTTTCTCCCATCTATGCTGTGGGCTCAGCACTGCTTATGGTCTCTCCAGAAGCAATTGACTAGTTTTTAAAAAAGAGAAGAGACAAATAATCTTATTTTGAAAAGTGAAATATAATTTCCTGCCACTATGCTAATGAAGCAATAAAGTTAGAATTCATAAAATATTGTATTTAATGAAAATACTGCCAAGAAAGGATTTAAGTGTGATTCATTTTGGAATACCCACCCACACAGAGCTCTTCCGTTTGTGTATACTTTGGCCCTAGATCTAATAGTGTTTGGACCCAATTATTTTAACCCTATAATAGAACAGTCTCTACACTAAATAGCTTAATATGTCTTATATTTTCAAGATCTACATGAAAATATAGTGTTTCTTTACTGCCAATGTGACTCTTTCAGCTATATTTTTAACAATCACAATTTTTTTAGATTCTAATTATATTATATATAATACTTTACTTTTTTAACTTTCCATTATATATTCATTGTACATGATTCTATTACATTCCATTCTATTATATTCTGTTTTTCTTTTTTAAAAATACTTTTTATTAAGAAAATAGCAGGTTTCCTTATTGTATTTTGTTTCTACTAAGTCTTGGTTGACCCTTCCCCACCTCTCCCTTCTCTTCTACAGCTCAAGTTTTAATTTGAGTTGTTTGGCTAAACTTCAAAGGATTAATAAACTTCAAAGTTATAAATATAACATGTTTAATATCTTTAAAGAGTTTGTACACATTTTACTTGATTTTCAAAATAGCCTCTTGATTTGGGGTTCCAACTAAGCATTGCATTTATGATTAAGTTCCTTACATTGCCATTTCTCTATGCCAACATGGTTGGTTGGTTGGTTGGTTGGTTGGTTGGTTGGTTGGTTTGTTTGTTTGTTTTAAGTTCTTTTCACCAAAGAAGCACAATTTGGATTTCCACATGAATTTGGGATCAGGCCTGTGATTGACTGGCAGAATGAAGAGATTGCATGAGATTCAATCACAAGCCTCAAGGGACATACATCTTTTCTTAATTACCTCATAGGAAAGCTATCACAGAGATAGCCTGCAAACTATGTCTTGACAGGAGAATTAGGAAATGTCCTAGACAAACCTAGTACATAAGAGGGTTTGTACACAGGTCTCAAACACTGAGCCCTTGAATCATTGAGATGAACCCAACCTAATATGAATCAAGAATACCCAGAAGACCCACAGATAGCACTGAATAATGAATGACTACTGTGTTAAGCTACTGAATTTGGAATCATTCCTTGCATGGTAACAGCTAAGTGATTCAAATCCCTAGTATTTGAAGAAAGTTTCCTGCCTGCTGTAAATACATCGAGAAAGTTTTCATCTGTGTAGACTTTTTCATGTCCACCTACTCTTCACAGACATTAAGGATAATGATAACTCCTCTACAATTATTCTAGCAATGTCCAGTGTGAGCCTGCCACACATATTCTGTCATGTAACCAATGAGTGCCTTTTATAGATTTCTATGAATTAACTATTAGTCTATCTTCTGTTAACTTAGGCTAAAACTCAGAAAGGACATTAGAACAAAAGCAAGGCTATGCTAGACTTTAGGTGCTATGCTAGACTATGCTAAATGGTAGCTCCCAAGGCCAAAAGACTAAATAGTAAATGCTCTGATATCTCTCTATGCCTGTTTACTTCTCTTGGTGTCTTTCATTGTTCCTTTGAACACAATTCACCCAGGGGACCAGTGTTTGCTCCTTCATTGTTGCAGATTCCCCACCATGTACTGTGGCCTTATACTCTAGAGCATAGTCTACATTCATCCCAAACAAAAGATCTTATTATATCCCAAATCCCTAATTCTGAATTCTCCCCCATGAATCCTCTTGTTCCCAGGATACTGGTGTTATAGCTGTGTTGAAGAAGACTCCTCACTTTTGTGGCTTTAGTTTGCACCTCTGCAATCCTAGGGAACTGGATGCCTGGAGGGCCTCTGTGACTTACGGTCATAAAATTCTTTGATGAGTCTTATCTGTGCATCTAGATTCACATGAACATAAATTTTTAGCTTTGGAAGAACATGCAAAACCATCCATCCCAACACTTTAATTTATGAATGCGGAGGTGGAGCTCTAGACAGAAAAAGTGGTTGGCCTGGGCCCACCCAGCAAGTTCACAGCAGGGCTGAGAGGGGAGCTTGGGCTCTTTGTTTTCGTCATTGTCTCTCCTGCAGCTTCCTTGAGGACAGAGGGTAATTTCAGATTCATCTTCTCTTCTTTGTCTTGAACCACAGAGTCCTGGTGTTGTAACCAACACTCAATAAATCTCAAGCAATATCTGTTGACTTGAAACGGGAATGAGCAAGCATTGCTTATGCAGCCAAGAAAACAAATTTCTGCCTGTTCAGCCAAGAGATCATGAGCGCCACAGCCCCTGGAGGTCTTCCTGCTCTGTGTGGGGCAGTATGACCACGCAGAGCTGGTCTCTTGAGTTACATGTTTGATCAAAGAGACAAAGCACGGCCTTATCTAATTCACTGTTGACATCACTGAGTCTTCAAATTCCGTGCTGCTCACCATGAGGCTCAGTGGGCAATTTACACCTAATTTCTCACTCACAGTTCAGGGTTTGAGTAAAAAAATCGGCTGTGGGCAAGGAAATCATGTGTTATGTTTAGGCAGACAGCCACTAAAAGCATGTGCTGGCTAAGAATCTCTGGTTTCTGCAACAGGAAATAGTATCAACTCACCAGGAGGCTCTAGCAAGGGGGTAAGGACATTTGGATTTGGACTACTGTCATGGTACCAAATATCCTCCCTTTTTTAGAGCCGTGAAGATGGAATATAATTTCCACCTGCATGGCACTGATCTGAAAAGACAGAGGACCCATATCATGTGAAGGTTTTTGAAGCCACAAGAAGCACCAAGCAGGCACTCCCTTCCAGCACTGGTAGCTGTGAGGCAAGTCAATAAAGGTACAATCTAAAAACTGTTAGGTCTCAAATGTGTTTGGGAAATTCTATTCAGGGATTAAAAACAAAAACAAAAACAAAAACAAAAACAAAAAACAAACTTTATTTTCCTCTTCAATGCTGTGAATTTTTCATTGTGTATCTTTTGTGTCCTTAATAGGTTTATTAGAAGTCACGATGTTGAGGGCTAGGGTATTGTGAATAGGATTGTTTCCCTCTAAGTGTCTCTGTAGGTTTGTCTTTGGTTTATAGGAAGGAAACTGATTTGGATAGGTTCATTATATAACCTGCTGCTGTATTTAAAAAGCTTATGCTCTTTGATTCAGGAAAATGGGACATGCATATGAGTTAATAATACAGCAGAAGTCCTTAAATTCCAATTTAAAAAGGAGGACATTGCCAGAAGTGTTTGGACCTACTTAGAATCCTTCACGGTTCCCATGGTTTGTGTGTGTGTGTACATGTGTGTGCGAGTGCACACACACGCACACACATGCATGTGCTTGCACATATTGGATACATTATTTATTTTGTTTCTTTTGTACTCTCACAGATTATGAACTATGTTATACATAGTCTTCAATGACATTTTTATTATATGCCTAATACTTATCTTTCTACTATATGTAACAATTTAATACTCCATGATATGAGCTTCCCACCATTTTTGAAGTCTGTATTAACCTAGATGGACATTTAGCTGCTTCCTGTTTCTCCCTCATGAGTAATGCTGAAATTAATAGTCTCAAAAATGGCTGCAGCCAACATTTAGGAGACTCTATTTATTTACAAAGAGTATAATAGCGTCCCCATTAGTAAGGTGCACTTCAGATTTACAAGATAAAGGCAAATTATTTTCAAAATATACATTCTCTACCCACAGGACAGTATTATTGTTAGACTTGGTACAGGATTTCTGACTTTGTCACCCCTCAAAGGCTTGGTCACTGTGAATCTGTTCTCTAAAAAAAAAAAAAATTAAATTCTGTCTCAAGTGCTCAAACTTTGCCAAGACTAGAGATGCTCTCTGGGCAGAGTGACCTGTTGCTCATGTCTCTCTCTTCTGTTGGATATTCTATGATTATAGAATTCTCTCTAATCTCCTTCCACTTTCCAGATACGCATCCCTGAAAGGAGTTATCACCAAACTCCCATTTATGCTTTTGTCCTGGGACCTGTCTAAAACATTGTTCTCATTGGCCAAGGCAGTATTTTTCTCAGAATTTTATGATATTGGACTATGTGTATATTGTACTGTTGAGGAGATTTGGGGTGGTCCTAATTGTTTATGTAGACAGAGTCCTTGAATCACACATTTTCTAGGAAGCACACACACCCTTAGTATTTTATAGAAATGATACTGGCTTTGAATTGTACTGGTTGGTAATTTACTAATATATATAAAATGGTGCCTACCTATTTATTGTGAAAAAAAAGTTTTGGCATTCTTTGGATGAGTGTCCAGTAGGACTAAGCTTTCTCATTCTTTTTCTGAAAACATGGTGGTGTGAGACACAATTGTTGAAGTAATTATTTAAAATGGCTGCACTTGATCTGGCTTGTGATACGGGGCTACCATGTTCCCAACTAGGCTAGGACTGAGACTATGAGCGGCAGCAGTGAATTATTGCTGCCTGGCTCAGACCACCAGCGCAGGCAGCCAGAGACACCAGCCCTGTCACCTACGAGACACCATCATGGGAGATGGCTCTGCCAATCTTCTACACTGTCTCCACAAGGCTGGGCTGAGCCCAGACCATCCTGCCATCCATGCGGGCCCGGTAGAAAATGAGACTCTAATGCTTAGATTATCCAAAGGTTTTATATGCTTGGTAATGCTCAAAAAAACAAGATGCCCACACAATTGGAGGTATTTCCCAATTAACTAACCTAGATATAAGTTGTTACCCAGGACTGCTTTCCATATATGGGTGGCTCTCCATCCTCCTACATCTCTGCCTCAAGCTTGTTCCTCCTCTTCCTCTCCTCTTCCCCTCCTTACTCCTCCGCTTCCTCTCCTTACTTCTCCCACCTTAGCTCCTCCCAACTTGCAGGGAAAATTTCCCACTACACACAATTCCATGTTTGACATGTGGCAGCTATCCTGTGCTGCCCTCCAATCCTTGCTCCTATTTCCATCTCACAGTTAAGTATCTGGCTTTTCTTTCTTGCTGTTTTAGGATATCTTGTCTTTGGCATGATGCAAGTTTATTACATTTTTTATTATTGTTGTGTGAACTTCTCATCATTAAGTAGCCTCTACATTTCTTTAATCGTAGATTTATTATTCTAACGAGGAAGGCAAAAAAATTCTCAACCAATACATCTTTAGCGGTTGTTGTGGTCATTGTCTTCTTGTTCTTCTTCCTGTTTTCTTGTTCTTTTTGTTGTTGTTGTTATCGTCATCATCCTCCTTCTCCCCTTCTCCTTTATTAGCACTTATCTTACTTTGGATCTCTCATAGTTGAATTCTAGAGTGTTTTGGTTCCATTTTTATGTCTTAATACCTTTTTCACACATTTCATCTCCCTGTCTGTTTGTACTATATTCACAATAATTTCCTCAGAATTAGGTCCAGGCACACTGGTTCCTTCATCCAGTGTGTATAATATGCTTTTAAATCAATTTGCTAGTCCCTGCATCTGGATAGCCACATTTTCATCTCCAAATCACACCTAATAATTTCTTGTATGTGATCATATTTTACAGTTCATGGATCTTTCCATTTAAAATTGCTAACCTTCAGTTATTTAGACACTTCTTCACAAGTTTATAATCTATATCTGAGAGTCATGGTCCTTAGTCTCTGGCAATCTGAACTTGTTAGAGCCTTCTTTTTCTTTCCTGCTTGTAACATGTTTCCTAACTTCTTTTGTATTTGGTTTAAATACTGAATGTACGTTTTGCTGTGCTTCATCTGAGAAAAGTTGAGGAGATTTTATTTTCTCCCACTGAGATCATGAGTTCTCTAGTCAGGTCTCTGCCTGGGATTCAATTCTCCTGGGATTATTGAAGACTTAACCACATGCTACCATTTATACCGTGGGTACATTTTTCTTCCCATTCTCTATTTCCTACTATCTGTGTTTCCCTTGGAGACTGAAGTGATTCTTCACTTGAACTATATATGCATGCATTAATGTATTATCTGTAGTGTATCTATGGCTAGTTGGTATTTGTTGACAAGAGTACCAATGCTTGAAAGGAAGAGAAAAGTAAAGCCGGCCCTCTCCTCACATCATACACATAAAACAACTCAAAATGGATCAATGACTTAAAGTATGCAGATAAAACTATAGCACCATTAAAAGAAAACATGACTATAAATCTTCACGACCTTGAATTTAGTAATGGATTCTTACACGTGATGCAAAAAGCATAATGTTATGCAGTAGACTAAAGTTCATTTCTCCAAAATCCATATGTTGAACTTACAATGTGACAGTATGTAAAGGTGAGACATTTATAGGTAACTAGGTTTAGATCAGATCACATGGGTGAGGCCCACATGTGATTAGTGCCATTATAAGTGAACCTCTCCTCCTGACACAATGTAAGGGGACATCATCATCAACAACAACACCAACATCATCAAAATGCTGCTGGTTCCTTGATTTGGGCTTCTTAGGTCTAGACCTTTGAGAAATAAATTTGTTTTGTTTACAACACTCAGTGCATAATATATTATTTTGGTAGCTCCAAGATGACTACATAGATTTGAGGTACTTCTTCAACACATAGTTAAAAATGGGGAAGTGGCTTTGTGTTTTTGTGATGTGTGGTGTCTGGAGATGCATGATAGAAGTGTGCACATTAGAGGTGATTCTTGTTAGAGCTCTTAAGAAAAATAGGAACACTAACAAGTAGATTTCTCTTCCTAGATAGAATGTTAAAGACATGCCCAGAGCCAAGATAATTCTCAGACCTAAAGAATCAATTGTAGGGCTAACAAGATGGTTCTTCAGGTAAAGGTATTTGCCTGCTAAGCCTGATGACATGTGTTTGAACTGTGGAAGCCACACAGTGGAACCAACTCCCACAAGTTGTCTTGTGACAGCCATATATGTACAGTGGCATATGCATACATGCCCGTGCATGAACGCGTGTGCGCGCACACACACACACATATACACACACATACTATATAAATGTAATTTTTGATGGATTTACCTATATTAATCTTGGTTGATTTTGAACTTTCTCTTGTCCTGTCACTCCACCCCTGTTTTCTATTTCTGTCTTTAAGGAAGGGAGTTTCTCTCCCATTCTTATCTCATCACTGTCTGTGGAAATACAGGTTTCAAAGGCTTGAAGCTAGACCACAATCATGTCCCAGAATGAATCTGTATTCCAGCTCAGTTTAGATCTAATTTGGATGATATTTACTTATGTGAGATGCTGGGATTTAGATTTGGAATTGATGATGGGATAAGGTAAGACTCTGGCAGATATTGGGGGGGAAATAAATGCATTGTTTGTGTGTGTGTGTGTGTGTGTGTGTGTGCATGTATGTGTGCAATTGAAGAGACATAAATTGGATTTTATTAAATTTAAAATGATGTATATCAGTGGACATTATCACAAAAGTGCAAGGATGCCCCACACAATAGGAGAAAGTATTTGTAAATTATAAATCAGAATCTGTTATTTAAATAAGTATACAAAAATCTTCATACAACTCATAAAAAACAAAGAGTACAACTAAAGAAAAATAATTTGAGTAGAACTTTCTGCATAGTAGACACACAAAGGGTTGGCAATCATAGCAAAATATAATCAACTTCACTGAGAAGTACAGCTCAAAAACAAACAAATAAAAAACCAAAATGAACTAACACTTTGCTCCACTGCAGTAAATGTGATAATAATTGAAAAGGCCTTTATTTTGGATTACTTAGATGCTTTCAGGACTAGCATGAACCTCCCAAGTTAAGGTTCAGGGATAGATGGAGGTGGGGGCAGTAGTGAGCTTGGGTGTAGGAGTGGCAGGAGCCATGGTAAAGATAATCCATAATCTGTGAGACTTTTCATGGGGAGATCTGAATGAACATCTACTCATCTCATAGAAAACACTGAGGACAGACTGAAGACACTATCCCACTTGGTTTACCTTGGTAAACCAGCTGGTTGATTGGTGTGACAATGTGAGTATGAGAAGCTACTTAGAGGAGTCTGGATGACTGGAAGGTAGCTGAAGTCACTGAAAAGCTAAGCCAACATGAATGGCAGCTCACTGAAGCTTATTCTGAAGGGAGGTCCATTCTCCAGTTGCAAGCATCTGGACAGTCTGTCTCCTCTTTCCAGCACTCACTACAATGTATATAATTTGGAGATGGGGGACACTGTGAATCTTGGAGACTGAGAGAGGGTGCATTGTGAATCTTGAAAGTTTCAGGAACTTCCTGAGACTTGTGAGGTCTTTGCTTCCTGAATCTTTTAACTTCTGTTTTCTTTCTGCATCTTAAAGAGGCTCCTGCAGATTAGAATGTTTTAATCTGTAGGAAATTGCTACACCAGAGCATAAAAGTAGCTTCTTGACTTGGTTTTACATACTTTATGACCATTAATCTCCAAAACACTTACGAACAGCTCTATGAGAACAGGTTCTATTAATGTCAGATTGCATATCAAGAATTTGAGCCCAGCTATTAACTCACATGGATTGGGCCTCAGTCTACCTACAAATATTTGCATACTGGAGTACTTTTACTGAACCAGTCATCAGTTCACTAGTCACAAGTTCAAGGCATAAGCTTAGAAAAATTTGAGAAGAAGGCAGCTGGGAGGCCCTGATAATTTGCAGGCAAGTTCTGCTGAGAAGTCTTGATCATGTACAGTGCACTTCCTGATGCCTACTGTCTTCTTGGCCACTCACTTCCTTCCTGCTGAGAACACCTCTCTTTCTGGGACTTGCTCTTTGTTCCTCCTTCCTCATACCAGTCTCACTGACACCTCCTACTGCTTAATCATGGTGATATGCATCACCTCTAGCATGTCAATCATTTATACACAGTCTCCTCATCCGCCCTGCCTTTGGGAATAAAGCATGTCTCTTACAGATGCAGCCCATAGTGCTAATTCAGTATGGCTTTGGTACCAAGAAGGGAGGTCGACCTGGGAATGACGAATTTCCCTCTTGTGCCTACCCGTAACCTGCTCCTCAGCCTCCCCTCCGTGGACTCCCATCACCCTCAGCTCCATCCATCACAGCTGCAGCTCAGCCCGCTGATGTATTACACTAACATATCATTAGTGCAACGGCAGAGCAAGGAGCTCTGATGATGTATTGGGGCCATACATCATCAGAATGAGTCACTCTGATGATGTATAACTCAAAAGATGGTACTATCCAGGGAAATGTGGACATAGCATAAATCAGGGCCAATGTTAAAGAAGAAAACCCAGGACAGCCTTGGGAGGAAAATAAAGGTTCAGGGGTCTCCCGCAGTAGGGGTTGAGAGACAAAACTAGTAAATTCTTAAGGGCTCAGATGGAAGCTTTCTGTTAGCAGAGGGTTTCTTAATGACTAAACCAGATCATCAGCATTCCCGGGTGACACTTGCATTTTCCTCCATCTGGAAGTCAGCGTGGCTTCTGCGGTCTTGCAAAGCCCCCTTGTCTTGATGGAGACCCAGTGTCTGTCAGATCAAAAGGAGGATATTCTGGGTCTGTGCTTCATCAGAGTGCTCATGGGTCCCTCATCTATAAGGTGGATTGGAAAGGCTTTGCTAACCACAATGGTTCAAGCTGGCCTTCATTCAGAGGCCCTTGCTTTTAGCCACTGATTAATGAAATTCCTTTGACTCAGGAATGAGTGAAGATTTGACAGTCTGGTATAACAAACAAACCAGGAAAACCCTGGATCCTAGAAGTTATACATTTTGAAAACACAGCTAAAGAGTTTTACCTGTAAGTTGGTTAGATCTTGATTTAAAAAAAAACAAAAACAAAAAACTCTCTGCTTTTATTTCTCTCAATATGCAAAAGAAAGAGGAAGAGTCAGTATAATGTTTATCGAAAGCTCAGATTAGATTTTTATGCTGCCCTCTATTAGATTGGACCAGAAAAGGTGACACTTGAGTTTGGCACTAAAATCCAACATTCTCCAGCTTTATTCCATCCATAAGGAGGAACACTATAGAAATGCCGCCAGCCTCGCTTTCTCATCTTTGGATTGGAGGAGTGCATGGCCAAGAGCATCAACCTCTTTGTAACCTTAAAAAGTGGTAGATAAAGAAGCCTTACAAGAGGGAGTTGAGAGCCACAGGGCAGAAAGGGAGGTAAGACCACACGCAGGCACACTGGGGAAAAATTAACATTTGGGTTTAATGCTTTATTTAATGCCAAACTGTCATCTTGAGATCTGAGGCCCATGCATACGGATTCTGTCCTTCGACCCATACAAAATAAAATCAAAATCAAAGCCTAGGTGCTTCAGGACTGGAGAACATCAGAGCTCAGCCCTTGGCATCTGGGATCCATTATAGGCAAGAAGTCTTCCTCTGGGGTTCCTTTCCCTGGTCCCACCCACACTCCAGCAAGGGAGGGGCCAGCCAGTGAAGGTTCCCTTTGCCAGCTCTGGTGCTATTGCTGTGACTCATTGCCTTTGTTTATTGCAAGCTCTGCAGTGGACTTTGTCCTTGAATTGAGCACAATCAGAGAGCCCTCCTGGCAGGGTACAAAAGGATCTGAGTCCTCCATAAAACACAATGGCACCCTTTCTGCTCTCTATGGGGAGGGGGGGGGGCGGCTTCACCACCTGAGTAGCAGTTAAGAGAATAAAATGCATTTTTTTTTTTTATTGTTCACAAATATGCCTTCAAAGGCTTTTAAAAGTTGAAACAAAACAGATCTTGCCTCTGTTCTTTATTTATTTTTTGGTGGGGGGCTAGGCAAGAGAGGAGAATGAAAAAGAAGATAAAGCCAGTACATTCCTTGGGTGGTGTTTATAAATGAACAGGACTTGAGAGGGATCCCATAATGCTTTGGGGTTGTCACCTACATCTGCCTATAAGATCTCCCTCTGCTTGTGCTGTGCAAAACTGTGAGGTCTGGGACATTAGTCATTAGGGACCATGACTATATGAAAAGTCCAGGGAATGGCTTCAGACAAGTTCCTACAGGCTAATACAACTCAGTGGTCAGCCATAAGAAAAAAGACAACTGTGGAGAATATACCAGAATTATACCAACTAGCATCAATCAACTTAGTTGAAAAAAAATCTTGGGTCAAGCTGGGTGGTGGTACAATCATGCAAAGATCTTGCAGATGTGGCCCACTAAGCCTCCAGCTGAGGTCCATGCTCTGGGTTTGATTTGTTAGACCTGCCAGACACTGTGAATGTCAATAAGAGTAGTGGCTGCAGAGGCAGCAACAGGTCCCAGGCCACCTCCCATCAGCCGTCTATCAATACTTGGCACATATGATTTCCCATTCAATATTTATAACACCATGGTGTTTTTCTGTGTCCTGTGTTCAGGTAAGGAAACTGAGGCTGGCACTGTTGCTGTATCTGCTGCAGTCTTAAGACTAGGAAGTAGCGGATTGGATTTTAGCTCAGTTTCCTTTGGCATCTAAGATCACATTTCAGTGCAGCATGCATGGAGGCCTTAGATCTATCTCTCCACTACTTCATTTTTCTAGCATACAAGATAATGATATTTTCACACATATACATCATCATACTATGCTCATACTTATCTCTCTGTCTTCTAAACCCCAATAGGTTCACCTTCCCCTTTCAAATACTCCTACATCCACCTCCCCCCACACACACAAACACACCTTCCACATAATAATAAATGCAATCTTTCTTCACTTGCCCATTTTCCAAATGCTTGTTCTTGGGGGAACGATCCAAGTTTTTCAGAACCCACATCTAAAACAAAACTTCGGAACGATAATTATTTTTCTTTAATTCTGCTTTTAGAGTTTGTCTTCTGTATCCATGTATTCTATATCTATGGATTTAATGAAGCATAGGTTGAACATATTTGGGAAAGAGTTGTGTCTCTACTATACACTTATTGTCGTTTTTATCTGCTTTTATTTTTATTTTATTTTATTGCTGTGTTGTTCGCCTAGGTTATATGCCAACACTAAGGCAGTCTACATATGAGACTTGAAGACCCATGGATGTTAATATCCACAAGGGGGTTTGGAACCAACTCTCCTTGGTTATAAATAGATAAATACTTTTTGTTTAGTTTTGCCTTTTGATAAAATAAAGAACAACAACAACAGATAGTGCTGAAGGCCTGAGGCCACTTGCACAAAGACGCCAAGTAAGGGACAAAAAAGCCAGGTTGGTGAGATTGTTGGGACATCTGTTCCTTAGATGGCTCAAGGTTTGGGTTCTACCCAACACTTGAGTTTCCATCATGAACGTTGGGACAGAGCTTTGGTCTGGGCCCTTTAACAACATGTCCACTGTCTCCTGTGCTTACAAAGTATCTTCTGAGCCCAGGGGGCAACAGTGCCACAGAGAAATAAAACAATTTCACTTCTTAAATTATCTGAATCTCTAAAATAAAGAGTAACAGTAACAATAAAAACACCCTTGCCACATTATTTAATGCCCCACCCTTCAACATAATAACACACGCTTTTACAAGATGGAGGTGCACAGACTAATAAAATATATGGTTTAATTAACTAAACTTATGCTGTAATCCACATTAGAAGGCCATGATTTAGCACACACTCTCATCCTCAGGACAGAATAATGCAAACAGCATAATTAAAAGTTGATGAGAAGTATATTTATTGGGCACACAGAAAGAAGAGACACCCAGATTTATGGCACACAGAGTAAACCTTTAGTTTACAATATAATTAATATTTTAAAAACCACAGTGTGCATATAATGCAGCTGTAGAGTCCTCCTCTGCGGAAGGATAATTTCGTCTGTGCTGATCTTGGCCCCGTTTAATAGTAAATTATGTTCCTGGGCATATACAAATGTAACATGATCTATTATGATCTGGAGATGATGCTCATTGAGATGTCGGCAGCTATGATAGATCACAGTTGCATGTCTCTGAAGACATGGAGGATGGTTGAAGGGCCAATTATTTATCTGTGGCACAAATTCCATGCCTATTAGTCACACAGGCAGTGACGCAAAATGAGGGTATGCCACTCCATTTTAATCAATCCTGCTCAAGAAACTGCCTCCTTAGCACAGATCTGAGCTGTGCAGCCGTGTATGGGGGTAAGGAGCTACATGGAAAAGGAAGTGTTCTGGGTCAGTGGGAGGTTATCAGGGATAGGCTCCGAGTCAGCAGGAGTGACCAACATTCATTTGGCTCTGAAGACTCACCAGTGTTTCAGAGGTAGGGATAAAGATCCAATTACATGCATTCCCACAACAACCCTAGGTGTTTATTCATACTTATTATGCAGGCAGGAGACCTGAGGCTGGGAAAGACAACCATGCCAGGAAAAAACAGAACCTGAGTTCTCAGGGAGTTCCTGGTCCTTACTCTGTTCTACCTAGGGACTTATAGAGGATCTAGGAGAGAAGTAATACTTCTGAACAACCTGGTCCACAGTTCTTGTTAGGGTCCCCAAAGCACTACTGGTTCTGTGCACTAAATCCTAAAACCTTGACCCCCAACTACAAGGATATTCCAACTAGTATCATAATGGCTGCCATTTATTAAATTGCTTTCCTTTGAGGCTTAAAAACAAGAATTATTCTAATATATATGTAAATCAGTTACTTCTCATCTGTTTCTTTTTCTTTTCCAACCCCAGAATTGGTTCTTGAATGTATACTTTTCTTTTGCTTTAGATAAAACAGGAGGATTCTATACTTGGGAGATAGTAAGATGCCTGTTGTCCAGACTCTTTGTTACCCAATCTGTTCAGATTCTTCAGGCTGAGAACTCCACCTTACCTTGTGAGCTATACTGCATGTGGGTGGAATTTTTCAGGATACTCTGTTTCTGTTCTTTGTCTGCTCTCTTGGTCTTGTCATCTACAAGAGCACATGAAGGGTATTAGGAAGCAAAGCCTGTCTAAATTGGCTCATTCCATATACATATACCACACACCATGGGGCAACCACAAGTATTTCCTAAAGAATGGACAAACAGTGAAGCACACAGCAGAGCTCCTTGAAACTCTTGCTTTAGTCACATCCTAATCTGGACCATATCACCCAAGCTTCACAGCACACGATGGCAGGGCCCAGGTCAACATTACCCCACTTACTATTCAACTGTAGCCTCGACTTACAGTGGAAGCTAGCATGGCTTCTTTTGCCTCAGGAAGAGCCCATTTGATTTGAGGTCGTGAAGGGATCCATTGGATTCTGAGAGACACCAAATCCCAAAAAGAACATGCCATGTCTTTGCTATAATCTTTGAAACACTGTCACTGCTTGTTTGTAGACTGGATAAAACTCTACACAGCTTTCAAATGAAGACATTGTCCAGGTTTCTGGGACCCTGAGTGGAATGTTTACTAAAATCCTAATTTAGGAAACATTCTCAGGAAAGAAGAGTGCAGATGAAACATATGAAATAAATTTAAGTGCAAAGTAGATAAAGAAAATAATATGAGTGCTTCTCCATTATCTGGTTCATTACACTTTTTAGTGCTTATTAAAATGGTTAAATGATTTAATTTTGTTTGGAAAAAAGCAGGATGAAAAGGGGAACTAGAATTAAAGAGATAAACTGCTGAGTTTCCATTTTGGAACTGGTTTCAGAATGAGGCTACAATGAGAAAATTAATTTGTGGGTCTCTCTGGAGGTGCAGTCAACACCAGGCATACAACACATTCTATCATTCTATTTGCCTTTTTTTTTTTTTTTTTTTTTACTTAATTGGCATAGCCTTCTCTGGGGAGAGCTCAGGCTAAGCCAAATAGGAGGATAAATCACCTTTAGTATGGCCCCTCCTGGGTCATGGATAATTTTTCTGACAGCCATGTCAGATCAAGATGCTAATGGACCAGTCGACTCTTCAGTATACCAGCATTGAAAGTGTAATTTCCTTCCTATTAGCACACCTATTCTCAGAAACACACTCCTCAGAGTAGCTAATAAGGGTCTTGGTGGAGCTTACAGGGGGAAGCTGTAAGAAGGGACTGGGCTGTTCTTAGCCAGGGGAGATGTTAGGTCTTGCTTCTAGAACTATGTTAAGGCCAAAAAAGGCTTTTCCATGTAATCTATCTGGGATGTAGGATCTTCTAGTTGGAAGATGCAAGTCATACCTTTGCATGATCCAGTAGGTTGTTGGTGATGACTATTGTCTTGAAGATGTACATTTTCATGGCCTTGTGATTTGTATGTAAAATGTCTCACATGTGCTCATGTGTTTGAACACTTGTTGACTCTTCCTGCTGCTGTTTGATAAGTTGCTGAGCCTTTAAAAGATGAGATCTAGTTAGAGAACTTCACTCACTGAGGGCAGCAGGCCTTGAAGTTTGATAGCCCAGCCCTACTTCCTGATCATTCCCTGCCTCTTGACTGCAGATTCATGTGTCCAGTTAACCTCTGCCTCCTACAATCAGGCCTTTCTTACCATGATGAAGTGTATTTTCTAGACCTGAGAACCCAAATAAGCCCCACCCCCACCCAATTCCATTCAGTTGCTTATCAGGCATTGTGTGAAGGTAATTAAGAAAAGTAACAGACATTGTAATTAATATTAAAATACTTGGTTCTGCCATGTACCATGGCTTGAATGTCCTTGGGGTTTCTCCTCCAAAGTTTCAGGAGTTAGAATCTGGGTACCAGAGTGGCAATGTGGAAGCAGTAAGAACCATCATGGAGCAGAACTTAATGAAGATAATGAGGTCATACATACATCTTACTGCTGCTCTTAATTGAACTGAATAAGTCTGTGATACTGGGTTGCTACAAAGCAAGTGTGACCTCATTGGTTCCTCTTTTGCTTCCCATCTTTACATGTAATCTCTCTTTCTCTTCTCTATTTCTCTGCTTTCCATTTATTAAGGTAGCCAGAGCACTGGTTTTCAACCTTCCTAATGGTGTCACCCCTTAATACAGTTGTTCATGTTGTGATGACCTGTGGGTAAATGGGGCCGCAGCCGGGGGAGGCTGCCTGGAGGCTTCCACGCAGTGGGGGACCCGCATACAGAAGAAAGTCTAGAGTTCCAGGAGGCTGGAGGCTTCGGTGGCAGCAGGCTCGGCAGGCCCCAATGGTTCCAAAAGGGTTTATTGTCATGGCAGATGGTAGATGGATCTGGATGTATCCCCCCCAAACTCAGGGCAGACCTGAGTTAAGTAGGGAGGGAGAAAGGGGGAGGTTCTGGGGAGGAATGCTTAATTGGCTCTGCCCTCTGACCTTCATTTGTATGTAAATCTCTAGGGCCTGAGGCCTGTAGTTATACCCTCTACCTGTGCACTTTGGGAGGGGCTGTAATGGCCTACTTGACTGAACAATGTAGGTCTATGGAGATTGGACTGCTTGTTAGGACCCTGAGTTCTGGGGACTGGCCGAACTCCTGCTGTTTCTCCCTTGGAGTCTCGGGGTTCTAGGCCCATGCCCTACCAAGAACCAGGATACCCTTATGCAGTCCCACAATGACCTGCCAACCATAAAATTATTTTCATTGCTACTTCATTACTGTGATTTCGCTACTGCCATCTGTGTTTTCTGATGCTTAGGTAAATTCTGTGAGAGGATCATTAGACTACCAAAGGGGTCATGACCCACAGATTGAAAATTGCTGAAGAGAGGATCATTGTCAAAATGATGGTACCATTCTTTTTCAGCTCTCTAATAACCAGAATTGGAAGGAAAAACAACAACAACAACAACAACAACAAGCCTCTTTATAAGTTACCTGGACTTAGGTAATTTGTTCCTATAGCATTACAAAATGAACCAAAACATCATGTAAACCATTGGGACCTTAATAAACATCTTTAGGAATAACTCCATCCCTGGACTTATTTGGACAATGGCAAATGGTAGAAATGTTGAGCTTCAAAATAAGCTCACAGAAAGGTATCTGAACAGGAAGACTACACAGCCAGTAAGCTGTAGAAGGCCTGTTCTGCTAACAAGTCTCTAGTGCTTGCAGCTTTGTGATTGTAAGGATTACCTCCAGATGGGAAGATCCATGTTAGGCTTTATGAAGTCTCTCTTTCTCTCTCTCTCTCTCTCTCTCTCTCTCTCTCTCTCTCTCTCTCTCTCTCTGTCTCTCTCTCTCTCTCTCATCTTTTAGATCCAGTTTTCAGGTTACTGGTTGTCAGTGTGCAGTTCTGGACTAGGATTTAAGCATGCCTTTGATGTCCTGATCTCAGGTTACTTTCCAGTCTTACCTCAGCTGTGACCATTTTCATCCAATATTCAGATCATAGGTTGATGATTCCATGTAGTTACACTCTGAGTGAAGGCCTTTGCTGTTGGAGACAGGAACAATCTGCACATTCCTGTGTGTGCCTGATCATCACACACTCAGCTCAGCAAACGAGCATTGCTTAGTAGTGTATCATACATAGCTCCTCACCAGGGTGTGATAAGGTAAGTAAACACCATAGTCTTGTGCATCATAAGATGAATCTTACAGATTTCACTGGTCCTGACACATAATAGCTCTTTGATAAGAAGTACTTATGGACTGAGAATCACAAAATAAAATTTTCTCTTGAGGGAAATTAAAAGAGATAGTATAGTATATACCTGTTTCCAACCTAAGGTAGAAAGTGTGGGGCCCCTGAAGACAGATACATGCTTAATTATGATGCTGGCATAATAGATGAAAGAAAAGAGAAGTGATATGTGAGTGTGTATATCAGCTCAAGACATGTGTGATTGAGTTGCTCTCATAGGACACAGCATGATTCAAAATGATATTTGGGCAGCTGGTCAGACCCTGCATTAAGACTCTCAGAAGAAATCCTGGGTAATAAGCAAGCATTTCCTCTTTGAATTGAATATGTTGATTTCTTCACCTATCTTCCCCAACGAACTTCTGCAACAATGTTAATCTCTCCAGAATGGTACTAGCATAGCCCTTTCCCATCTCATCATCTATTTAGGCCTAATGGGAAGACCTTCATGGGCCTACCCATTAGATGGTCCCACTGGACAACTTTTGTGTCTTGGGGTTGACAATAATGATTCCTATGTGAAGAAAAAGGAGCCCTATGTACTTATGACAATAGAAAGAAACAGACAAGGCAAGTCAGGGGCCTCAAAAGTCCTTGGCAGTCGGGTTTCACTATGATCTCCCAGATGAGTACCTAATAGTTCACAGAGCATCCATATTGGATACAGAGGATTGACTAGATAGATGCTTTGCCCCATTTCCATCTTCTCTGTTGACAGAAATGTCTACTTTGCTCATGATGAGCATCATCTATAGGTGAGAAACTGTCAGAGGATGCTGCCTCTGGCCATTCACAGAGGTAGGGGAAGAGCTGTCTGAGGCCATGGAGTGGAGCTGCCTTGAACTGTTGCCAAGGATGAGCCAAGCAAAAATCTTCTCTTTATCTCAGTGCTTTGCCTCCCAGGAGGCTTCAGTCTCTATCTTAAATCCTCTGCAAACTGCAGTGAGGGCGAATAGCCAGCCTTTGCCTTTCATAATGGATTTGGGCACAAATGAGGAGTGTTTCTAGGTAACTCACCCTGCCCTACTTTCTCCCACCTGCTTTCTACCAAAGTCAACCAGAGAGCAAACAGAGCAGGGTCAGAGATTTAAAACAGATAAAAAAAAACAACAACCCTCGTTTCATGATGCACATGCTCACAAATATGCATTCTGTATTTATACAGCATATTAAAACTCCAAAACCCACAGTAATGCAACATTAAAACCAAGGAAGACACCGAGTGAAGGGTTTATGGCATTGTTAGCTTCCCCACACTGATTCTGCATAATGAACCTCACCTTGAAATTCAAGCCATATACCATGAGGCTGAGTTCACCCCACCAGGCAAACCTTAAACCTTCTGCATTCTGTGAATTCCATTACTCCAAATTGCAATATTAATAACTGAAATGTGCAGCCAAGAAAATGCTAATTTTCTGCTTTTCCTTTCATTTTTTTCCCCTTTCAATCAGTATCTCCCTCTAATTAGAAAAGTGGGGAAGGAAAAGCAATGTGGACAAGGGGGAAGCTTACCATGTGACTAGGCAATACTAGGCTTTATGGGAAGGGAAACTGAGGCATGGGGGGTGAGTTTACTTACTGAGGGGAACCAGAGGCCCAGGGATAAACTTACTGATCTGAGAGTGTTTCCTGATAGAAACTCAATGTTTTTTTTAGCTGAATTTTCTTGCCTCTTCCTTTACTAAACCCCACTGGAGAAATAATTCCAACAGTGGAGAAAGACAAAAGCCAGAACATCTTAGAAGCTTAGGATAGTTCTTTTTTTTTAATCATTTATTCTGGTCACCTGAATTATTTTCAATTAAGAATATTTTAAAAATATGATCGTGTGTGTGTGTGTGTGTGTGTGTGTGTGTGTGTGTGCTTTTGTTTGCATGTATGTATGTGCCTGTGAGCATGACTGGTGACCACAGAGGCCAGAAGATGGCAGCGAATCTACTGGAACTAGAGTCACAGATAGATGAGCTTCCATGTAGATGCTGAGACCCAAAGCCAGGTCCTCTGCAAGATCAACCAGTGCTCTTAATCTCTGGGCCATCTTTCTACCACCAACTTAAGATAAATTTATTCTGAAGGCTGCGTTTAATTACATTCAGAAAAGACCTGTGCTGCAAACTACAGAAGAGAGCATTCTCTTTTTAGTTATGGAATTCATGAAGTGTAATTTAATTTCTGAAGTGGCCTACATGGGTGTAGGCTTTGGTAGGGGGGTAGGGAGTGAGCCTCACACAAGTCACACACTAGCATGAACAATATATATTGCCTAGCAGGAGAGCTATTCCCCCTTTCTTGGGGAGAAACTAATACAATACAGGGGTCTAAGGTAGACAGGCCCATAGATAACCTTGGCTTCTCATGACATCTATTGTCAGGTTAGCTTGGAGTCATATGCAAAAGCAAAACAATCAGTATGACTATAATCAGACTCCTTAATGGATTAGGACCAGGACTGTTTTAGCCCTTGGGGTGCTAATGGCATTGAAAAAAGTTATAAGAATCCCTTTTTATTCTAAAACATGTGATCAAAGAGTACATATTTCTCTGATTCCTGGCTCGGATCATTAGAAGTCATGCTGGTCTAACTGGAAGGAAAAGGAGGGAGAAAAAAAATACACACATCTTCTCTGCAAGGTGCTCATAGATGTCATTGTCAACTTCCAGAACCTTCTCCATCCAAGTACACTGAGGGCTTCTGACTAAAGGAGCATATCCATGGGGACTTGAGTATCTCACATACCTTAATATGTTGCTATCATTTCTGCTTTGTGAGATAGTTTGGAATCCCAGTGCTTGGGGCTGGAGATGCTTCTGCTTGGATTTGCATTCTGAGGAGATGATTATAAGTCAGAGAAGCAACTTTAGGGTAATGTCCCAGCTCCTCCCTTTTCCTTTGGCAACAGTGAGATGCAGCAAGTGCTCTGAGTGGGATAAGCTGGGAGAAAGGATTGCATCCCAGGGTATGCAACTGAAGAGACAAATGATCCAGAACTGGGTGGATAAATTGGAAAGAGATTTAATGAGGCAGGAGAGAGGGGGGGAGGAGGAGGGGAAGGGGGAGGGGGAAGGGGAAGGGGGAGAGGGAGAGGGAGGAAGGGAGAGGGAGGAATGGAGAGGGAGAGGGAGAGGGAGAGGGAGAGGGAGAGGGAGGGAGAGGGAGAGGGAGAGGGAGAGGGAGAGGGAGAGGGAGAGGGAGAGGGA
This sequence comes from Mastomys natalensis, assembly GCA_021653895.1. Classification (NCBI taxonomy): domain Eukaryota; kingdom Metazoa; phylum Chordata; class Mammalia; order Rodentia; family Muridae; genus Mastomys; species Mastomys natalensis. The sequence goes on along the minus strand of JAJTUV010000261.1, from coordinate 624,644 downwards.
GAGGGAGAGGGAGAGGTAAATGGAAGTCAAAAGTGAATGCCTGTCAAATTGAAGACAGGAGAAAAGGAGTTTTCCTCAGTCCATCAATCCTGTTCAGAAGTGCCTTACCCTGTCTTGGTCAGTTTATTGAATCCAAAAGGTGCTTACCTCAGCCAAGGCAGGCTGCCCTCCCTTCTCCCACCTCTCTTCCCAAGTCCCCACTCTTCTAACAGATGGTAGCACACACACGAGCATTTTTTTTCTTCTGATGCTAAGCATGATTTACAAACTTGAGTTATTATTTATCATTATTCATGTTCTGTCAGCTGTGCATTGAAGGTTAATAGAAATGCCAGCATGCTCACTGATTTACTTAGTAAAATATTTGTTCCAAGGTTTAGGTCATATGATTGGTGTCTGAGTGAGTTTCGGGTTTATGCATTATGAAAAGCAAGATGACTTGACCTTCAGCCACCAACACTAGCACCATATATTACTCCAGTGAGTGACCTTCAGCGCCCTGAGATAGAGTAGATGTATTCAACACATGTTAGCCCCCTTCATATTGCTGGCATTGTATACATACCAGCTGAGTTTATGTGATGTAAGCTGAGCTCTGGAGCCCATCTAATGAATGGGAGGCAGATGAGATGTAAACTCAGGCTAAAGCAGACCCTTGTCTTAAGATAATAAACTGGCCTTGCAGTCCAGCTGCATTGTAGCTGTGTGTACATGTGAGGACGAATCACTTTACATTTCCTCCTGGGCTTTTTTTTTTTTCAGCTCAGAGGATACAGACAAGGCAGACAAAGAATGATACCGATGAGCAATTACTCAGGGTATCAGGAGAAGGTGGGGCTTAGGTTCCTCGGGGGTGGCAAGTGGGGGGCTCACCATAGTGGTGTCCTTGGGCTGAGATTCTGGAGACAGCTCACAAGGAACAGACACAAGCCTTGGTTTCTAGAAAGTTGGAGTCAGAGTGACAGAAGAGACATGTAAAGATTGGCATCAGAGTGGTATAAACACAAAAGCTATTTAAAGATAGAGAGTAGATGCTGAAGTCCTCTGAAGCCAGTTGTAACCAATACTATAGAGTCTAGAGGTAATCAAGTCTTACCATATGGTGGGTTTGAGTCTCCAGCTCAGAATGAAGAAGTATGCATTGGCATACCAGCTCCACTAGGAAAGCTGACTTAGTTTCTTTAAGACCCTTATTTAAATGAGAATAAACATATATATGTGTATATACATGTGTGTATAGTTTATGCAGGTATGTATACACTTATATTCATGTCCATGAAGAGGCCAGAGGTCAACCCCAGGTATTTGACCTCAAGGGATGCCCATTTTGTTTTTGGATACAAGGTCACTCACTAGCTTGGATCTTGCAATGTAGACTAAAATGGCTGGTCAGTAAGCTTCAAGGATCCCCTGTCTGCCTCATCTACACTGGGATTACAATATGTCCACTATGCTGTAGAATGTGGTGTGTGTGTGTGTGTGTGTTTGCCTCTATCATGATTTTATGATGGGATTGTTAGTTGCTGAGAACAACTGGAAAATCTTAGTATTTGAGACAAGACCTGATTTGTGAGTGGGAAGGAAATGAAAGTTGGTGGACAAAATGGGTCCTGTTGCGTTCCAGGAATATGTCACATTCAGGAGCTAGGAATAAATGGTAGAATGTTTAAGAATCCAACTCATTGTTTTACTTTCCCAAACTGCCTTTCTTCCCTAAAGTTGTGCCTAGAAACCACAAGGGCTCCCTGCCACTAGGTGCTACTTCCAAATCCAAAAACATTCCTTTAGGCCATTAGAATTGCCTCAACTACAGATTTAAAACTCTGAGGTCAACTGACATTCTCCATTGGGTCTTCCCTATTGCTCTATACCTGTTCTCCTTGTTGGTGCAGACCAATACCAGCTGTATTTTCTACCTTACAGGTCATAGGCCATGTCTGAGTTTATTCACCTCAATTCTGTTAACTAAGTCCTCTTTAATGATTCATGCCAATAAGAGGAAGTATTTTGATCCTTAAATTATTGCCTTTGATATTTGCTTACTTTTAACACCCAAAACTTGAGCCACTTCTAAAACTATTATGACCTCTCTTCTCTACTTTTTGGTTGTAGTACTGGAAAAATAACCCACATTGGAAAAAGAACATGGATGGTGACATAACAGACAAAAGTGGAAATCTCCAAATCAGGAACACAAGTCGCAAACAATGGAAATGGAAATGTTTCCAGAGATTTCTTACATACACACAAAGACACACACACACACAGACACATACACACACACCATGTATATATAATCCCTATATATATTCATACACATATATATTCATAAACCAAACATATATATGTGTGTGTGTATATATATATATGTATATGTATATACATATATATATCTTTATATACATATTTATTTATCCTCACTGGACATGCTGAAGTGAAGTAGATATAGAGAACCGAATGGAAGGCTGTCCACTGGTTGTATATTTACCCATCGATTCTAGACACTATGCTGATGTGGGTCTCCTATTTTCAAGATTTCTTTTATCCTAGTAAACAAACTCTTTAGAGTCAAGGTCAGAATCTGGAAGCACATTATTAGTACTTGTTATTTATTTAGATTAAAACCTTACCACTAGATATGACCTGAAAGCTCACCAAAGGCAATCTCTAGACTTGTTGACCTATGGTTGATGGAAGCAAAGACATGCATGGGGCAGCGATGACCCAGTAACTGGATAGGACCTTTGTTCCTCTCCCTTTACATCCAGAACTGGCATTCACTACCAGATGTTTACTAGGCTCCATCTGCCTGGGCTTGAAGCTCACTCTTGGAGAGCCATATTTCCTCCGTTTAAACAAAGTAGGCATGCCAGAAAACCCATGATGTGTCAGAAACATTGATGGTAAAATACCACAATGTAATAACAGAGGCAACTTTCAGAGGGCTAAGGAAACAAAGCAATTTAAATCTGATTTAAATAATTTTCCCTTCTTCTGCTTTGTCATCCTAGCCTGTTCAGTGAGCCCCATCTGAATTCTGAGGGCATCTTCATTCTCCCACAAGGGGGGCCTGGTGCTAGAAATGTCCTTTCATTTAATTTCCAGTACTAGCTAAATTATCTATTGCCACAATCTGTGATTGATTTAGTTTTTATTGCTCTTGGCTGTGACAATCTATAAGGACCCAGCTGATTTTCCCTTTTTGGGTTTTAGGCTTTATTGCTGTCATTTTAATGACAGATATTAAACAAGGGGCGTCCTCATCTGTATTTCCTCCAGCAGGCTTAGCTGCATGCTGTATTTGAACATGAAATAATTCAGAAGCTGGTCCTTCCAAAGTCGCCTTCTCCTTCTTCCTCCAAGCAACTGGCCTAGAAGTCTAAGCATTATGAGGAAGAGTGTGGACTTCAAGCTGATTTCACTACCATACTACCAAGTGCACAGGAAATAACAACAAAATTCTATTTCCCATTATCATATACTAATTTTACTATACGGAAGTAGTAGATCTTATTGTGACATTTACATAAATGTATAAGATGTTCAAACATTTGATTTATAAATTAATGAAGATTTTATAAATTTTCTTTCTTTCTTCGTCTCTCTCTCTCTCTCTCTCTCTTTCTCTTTCTCTTTCTTTCCCTCTTTCTTTTTCATTTTTGAGTCAGTGTCTTTCTATGTAGCCTTGGCCTAAACGTCACTACGTAGACTAGATTGGCCTTGAAGTCACAGAGATCCACTTGTGTTTGCCTCCTGAGTGCTATGATTAAAAGTGTTCAGCACAGTACCCAACTTGTTCTTTTGTTTGTTTGGAAACACAGTCTTGTTATGAAGTCAAGGCTGGCCCTGAATTTGCAATCTTCCTCTACCTCTTGAACATACAGACTAAAAGCTTGTTCTACTGTTCTAAGAGTTTGAGTCTCATTCCTTAACCCAGAAAAGCACTTACTATGTGCAAGGAAACTATTCTAGGTGTAAGAAAACTCAAAGAAGCCTATAATCATATTTTCTGGAAACTTGTGATTTACTGATGAAACCAAGCATGTACACTAAAAATCCATATCATGAAATATAAAATAGGTTATAGTAAGTAATAAGTGAGCTTGAACATTTCCTATGGATCTATGAAAGAGTGAGAAATGTCCTTGAGTTGAGAACAAGAGTAAAAAAAAAAGCTAAATTGACAGGAGTCCTTGGATACTGTAGCAAGATTTTTGTCAGCTGCAGAAGACATGAACCCAACATAGGCCAATCCTACTGTAGAGTTGGAGTTTTGCCTAGTCAGGAAATACAGTTAAGGACAAGTAGAAATTCATATTTATATTTACTATAAGCATATGCATGAGTATTATGTTTAGATGGCAGCAAAAATGACTTTTCAAAAATGTTTTCATTGATATTCATTTTCTTGGGTAAAGACTAGGATGGTGACAATGAAGCATACTGATCAACTTGATGACTACATAAAGCTTTGATGAAGGAATTAACATTCAGAGATAGTGAAATGCCTTTTCTATGAGTCTTCAATGTTCAGGGTGTATGTGATGGACAGTGGTCATGGGTAGGGTTCAAAGCAATGAAAAGGAGATTAGTATTGGCCCTTTTCTATTACATATTTCTATCCCTAATAAGGACAGGTGAATTTTAAGTTAACCCCAGAAGCCTGAGCCTATAGCGAAGCTGGAAGTCAGTGGTGGCATTTCTTCTGGGGAAAAAAATGGAGTTTGGTGACTTGAAAGAATTAAATGTAACATTACTTTGTTAAGTCAGGGGTTGTTTTATTTAAGGAAATTTGTTTTTTTTCCTTATTCAGAGAAGTAGAAATGGATGTTTGAAATTCCAAAGAGCTCAAATTAAGTCAAATTTATTAGTATTGAAAACATGGTCATAAGTCCAAGGAAGTCATGGAACCAAGGTTTGATGTTGTCTCACTAGATGATCATATTGTAAAACTGCCTTCAAAATGTTCATATTCCCATTCCCAGACTTGTGATGCCCAATCTTGCTCAGAGAAGCTTATTGCAGTGGCTATTGCCTAACGTGACTCCTAACTGTACAGAATGCTTAGAATGAGCTGCCATAAGTACTTGGCCACAGATGGGGTGTCTTTTATAGGCCATGGGGATATTTTAGAGTCCCAACGCTCTGAATTCTTAAGAGTTTGAAAGATGTCAGGCTGACTTGCAGGTCTAGAAATAACTGAACAAATTTATTGAGCTTAGCTTGTACTTAGAAAATTCCACACTGGAGTGGGATTCATCTTCTGTCATATTGCCAGCACCTCTTCCTGATGATGTCACAAGAAGAGCTTCATGGTTATTGGGTCAAGGAGCTCAGAGTCAAGCAAAGGCAGGATGGGAATAGCCATGTATAGAGGCTCCCTGGAGCACTGTAAATAATGGTGAGGGATACTTTCTACTTAAACACAATTCGACATCAGAGCCTTGCAAATTCAACACTACTTTACAGATATTAGAGAGGAAAAACGCATGAAGGAAGGACCAGGAACTTGTGTCTCCGAGGCAGTATTTTATGAGTTACTCTCATTACTCCCCTTCAGCAGTGGCTAGTGTAGATAGGACATTTTCCTTGTAAGTGAATTGATTTGCCAGGGATCACAAAATTAGTCTACAGATCCACTTCTGTCTTTCTGTCTTAGACCATGAACTAAACGATTCCATCAACCAAGAAGTCACTTCCAAAAATATAGGCCCAAAGCCCCATCAAAAAGAAAGAAAAATGTGGACTGAACAGGAAGTCTTCTATCTCTGGGGGTACTGTGGTTATTCAATAGGGAAATCAAAGGCTCAGTTTAGAAGTGCATACTGCTCTTACAGCAGAGGACCTGAGCTCACAGATGGCTGTAACTCTAGCTCCAGGGAATCCAATGCCTTCTTCTGGACTTGAGTACCTCTGATCACATGTACACACAGACAGACAGACAGACAGAAGGATACACACATGCTTAAAAATAAAATTTTGAATAGGGAAGGCAGGAGACTTACATGCAAACCCAGTTTTTTTCTGGGATGCCCTGACCTTTGCATCATCTCCTCTGGGTTCTTTTGCTGAAATCACAGCTTGTACACTAGGATACACTGTGATTTCCTGCTCATAGGACTAGAATGTGGGGTTCACCTCTCTTCCTCCTGCCTGTCTCCTACTGAAGAAGCAGTCAATGTACCTGGTGCTGTTGCCATGGGAACACCCTATCCAGGAGAAAGTGGGTATTCCGAAGTCTACCTGGGTCCAGCCCAAAATGAAGGAGAGAGACACGATCTAGAAGGTGCCATCTATCATCATCTGCCTTGTCATGCCTAGGCTAAAGAGCTCTGAGAAGCAGAGCTTCACAAAACATGAGCCTCATCTCATCATTTTTTGACTAGCCAGCCAAAGCCATGTGCACCCATCTCCAAACACAGGCACCCAGTCAACCTCCTCAGATGCAAAGGTCCTTTGTTCTCCTGAAAACTTGCCTTTGTTGTCGGAGGTTGCTGTTGTTGTGGTCTTGGGAGGGAGGAAAATGCCGACAACTTGAGTTTTTAATATGGTAAACGTCAGTGTTTATGCCTGCGCAGGCTGGCCTAATTATCCCATGTCCTCTAAAATCTTCTGTTGTAATTACCACTCACTGCAGTGACACCTCCTGCTGAAGGGAGAGCCATCAGCAGCAGGAGCACAGAGTCCAAGCGCACTCAGCAAACTGCAGGCAACACCAGCAGCCCGGGTTGGTTTTGAAACTGTGGGAGCTTCATGAGCCATTTTCCTTGGTCCCTCCAGAGTAAATGCCACTCTGGCTGAAAAGTTGGAAATGTTTGTCAGGCAGGGAACAAAGCTGTGAATGAATCCTACAGTAATTTGCTTTCCCACAATCCCTTCTTTTCTCTAATCCAGCCTATATAGGCAACTGATGGAGGTAGGGGGTTGGAGGGAGACAATTAGCCCCACTGATATCTAGTGTGCAGCACTATTATAGGTATAATAGCCTTTGTGTTATCTACATACTTACTATATCTAACAGAGAACTGGCAGAGGAATTGAGACAGCTCCAGAGAATGGCTTTTTAAATAAAACACTATGTTAAAGAGACTAATCTTTCTGAAAAACAAATTGCCCATTAGTATACATGTGTGGTATTGAATTTATACTCACAGTGTAGAGGGAACACTTTGGCCTGGTGTCCATGCTTGGAAGTGTACAAAGCAGGGAAGGTAGGGGGAGAAAGAAAGAGAAGAAATGGGGAGGGATCAATATATTCAGTGTAAGTAAAGTCACAGCAACCTTTAAAATAATAAGACAAATCCATTTATTTCACAAATGTCTTCATTTCCAAATGCCATTGTTTGGGGCATTCCGCTGTCACGGTCCATGACATTTTCGAAAACTCGGCTCTTAATCATTTAGGTGTAGCTGGAGTTCTCTGGCAACAGCCAAGTTAAAAGATTATACATTCACCCCGCTGCTCTGACAGGGAAGATCGACTTTAACAGCCTTGTCCTGTGGGGTGAAGGAGGGAGTCTGGTGGTGGGGGAAGAGGCTCAGAGAAAGACAAGGCTTAAATATGGACAGAAAAGCTCAGTTGTATTGCTATATACAATGAAAAGTAATTACGGAGAAAAATGAAAGCTGTTTCTTGCTGTTAGCAGGAAGAATAAGAGAATTCTGTACCTTTTTAAAGCTCCGAGTCCATTTTGATGTAATTGGTTCTGGAATTATTTATGACATTAATTGCTGCGCTATCGACTGCCTGTCAGTGGCTCTGGCAGTTAGTCCATCTTTCTTAGCAGAGACAGCCTGCTCAGCCCAAACTAGACTGACAAGCTAATTATACCCATCTTCCCCTTCAATGACAAATGCTGTTCATCAGAAACCTTTCTAGAAATAAGCTCTCATTCTTTCCCCTTTTTCCTGAGCCAGACAGAACGGATATCTCAAGGTGCAGATCACAGCTAAAACTCAGCTCACAGGGCTATTAGCTCCGAACATCTCACTTGAGCCAAAAACCCTAAGCATCTTATGTTATCAAACTGTATGTCATTCCCAGATGCTGCTTTTCAGGCACGAGCAGGGGCCCAGCCTGTCAGTCAGAGCTGGGCAGAGCGAGCCCAGCTGACTAAATTAGCCAAGCTCTTCTTTACTGTCTACCCCAGCTGGCTCAGGTGATGATGTGAAGTCAGCAAACAGCCTCTGATTTCTTCAGTGAATGCAGTTGCCTGTGTGTGCAGTTCCGGGTGGGGTGGGATAGGGTGGGGTAGGGGGTAGATTTAGGGTTGCTTATTGCACGGACCCATTTTGTGGTGGCAAACTGGGGAGTTCCTCTAGTTACCCAGTGGCTTTATCCAAAAGGCTCTCTGTCATTGAACTGTGTAATTGGTTCTCGGATTTAAGGTATATGTACCATGCAGATCTAGTAGAACCTTTTGGAGGTGATATGTCTACATCAACAGACTCCTACCTTTGAACAACTCAGGGAAAAGGTACAGAGAAGGAAGTTGTTTGACCTTATGTACATGTAGGCTAGTTTGGAAGACAAAACATTCACATAGAGGCAGGTGGGAAAAATATGACAACATTGTGAAAAGATGCAGGCTTCTTTGCAAATGCCAGCTGGCCATGGTCCCTATCACGGATTTGCCTTCTGTTGGTCATGGTCTATTTTGTTTTGTTCAAACGGAGTCAGCTGCATTACTTCTCATCTTAAATTCTACGAAGATCTAGGGCAAAGAAGATTCACCTGTGCCTTGTTATCCGGACTTGATAGAGAGAGACTCAAATTCGAGGCTATTTGGGCCATAGGCTCCTTGCAAACTTGAAACCAAACCCGTGGTGTAACTTCACCATCATCCTCTACCTTCCAGATATGGTTTCACAGAAATTTATTTCCAGAAATTATTAAAACATTGCTTAAAGAAGAAATCTAACACCAAGTAGAATGTTATTAGAGCAAGAGGTGAGCCCTTTCATCAGAACAACCATTGGATGGAGCTGCTTGGAGAATATTCTCAGAAGGCCTTTGAGACTGTGGAATCCCAGGCTAGCATTAGTGCATCAGGATCCTGCTTAAAAACCTGCTACTCTCTTTATTTCTCACTGACTAGGATGCTTATAGAGGCAAGAAGGGAAAGAGTGGGACAGACTGGGGTGAACTTGTATTGTGGGGGCTAACTGGAATTACATTTCTGACAATCCTGTTTTTCAGGATCCATTTTCTTTGAGAAGTGGAAGGAGGAAGTAGAGGCGCGGCCATGATGCTTAGCTCTTCTGAGGACTTGCGGCTGGGGCTCCAGTTGCTTGTTTATTGGCTCCACGGGTTGCTGTAAACAGCATGGGGCACTCATGTTTCCTCCAGCCTGTCCAGCCTTCTGTTCCAGGATTTCTAATGTGTGGTCCAGGTGCCAGCAGAACACATTAGCTCCTCTCCAAAACTGGAGGCCCATAAAAGGTAAGAGACTCTTTTGGCTTCCGGCGTCCTACACATTTCTCCTGACTTGTAGTTCAGCTTTATAGGTTCTGGCTTATCCTTACTCTACCTACTTTGTGCTCTTTTTGCTTGTTGGCCCAATACTAACTTGAAGAGTAAGCACCATGCATGTGCAGGGATCCACATGTATGGATTCAGTCAACTGAGGATGCAAACCTGTTGTAGGCAGAGTAGATTGTATGTGGATCTGACACACCTAGATTCTGTTTTTCTTACAGTCCTCACTAACCAATATGTTGTAAGAGCTGTCTACACAACCCTGCGATTGTATTTGGGATTGAAAGTGACTTAAAGATGCCTTAAATGATCCAAGAGAGTATGTTAATATTATATGCAAATGTTATGGTAATCTATAGAAGAAGATAAGTGTCCACCTGGTTCTGTAGAGTCCAGGAAACTATACCCCATGAACCCTGAAGGCTAACTGTGTTTATATTTATAGAACTCTCGGGGAGTTCCTATATTTATATAATCTATTGTTGGTTCTTTTTCATTAATGAAACATTGGATAAATCAGAATACTAGGAAAGCTGTAGGTGTCTTAGGATTCCTCTTTGTGCAGCTAGTGCTAGGATGCAAGACAAGTAAGATGCGAGGCAAGAAACATTTTTTGTTTGTTTGTTTTACTTAAGCATGTAGGAGAGGGTTCAGATGCTGTACCCCAAGGCACAGACATTGTGTATCTTCGAGAGTTTGATGTTTCATGTTGTTGTTAGGCAACTGGGGAAAGAAAAAGTCTGTGGAATTTGAGCTCTAGAATCTTAAACACTGGATGTTTTCTTTCAACACCAAGAACTTGTATAGCTAGACAGTGAAATTTGTTTTCATAGTGGAGTGCTACAAGTATAGATGACTGACACAGCATAGAGCAGCAACGCTTGTCCTACAGAGGAGTGTGAGTAGGGTGAGGTTTCTTTGTGATCCATGGGGTTGAACCATTGCTGCTGACGGAGACCTGTTCATGCATACTTAGATGACTATTTTCCCTAAGAGTAGGGTCATTTCTCTGCCACAAAAAAGATTAGCAAGCCCAACATTTTAATGTGTTTAGTCTTTCTCGAATCTGTTTTATCACCTCCAAAGTAGTTTTTTCCCCCCTGACGTTCAATTATTTATCTTTGCATAGGACGTTTCTCTTAGTTCTTGACAAAATAGCTACCACTAAACCTGGTAATTGTTAATAATATTATTAACATTATTATTATAGGAAAGTAATATGTGAATATAACGTGTAACCCCAAATAAGGCAGATGGGATGGAACATGTGTCCTGATGCTGTAAACGTGGGAGATAGAATGATTGAGAATCCATGTGTGTGTTCATTAATTCAATGAAGTGCTTGAGATCTCCTATTTTGGAGAACATTCATACATATATACATACATAAGATATGTTCACAAGCTGACACTCAATACATTTTAGATTTGGGAGCTCTCTTGGACTAGTGAGGCTAGAGCAAGTTGTTTTCTGTGCTTTGTTTTCTCTGTGGGATAAAGAGGTTTACCTGATTGGTCCTTGGGGAGAATCATGCTCATGTGATTGTCCAAGAAGGTGAAAACACAAAATCAAAAGCTGGTTGCAACTGAATACAGGGAATCCTGCATGAACTAAAATGTTGGTATGGTTGTTATAGTCACTGCCCATTTATTGAATGAGGTAAGACATCATGAAGATCTGAATAGATGCTAGAGGCACAAATGAGACCTCTCAGAGAACATATATCTGATTCATGGGTTGAACTTTTTAGGAGGAATGTGTGTTTCTTATGTTTAATGAATGGTTACAATGGTAAAAAACTAGTTTCCCTTCATGAAGCCCCTTCCTCACTAGGATTAGGAGGGTAATTAAAGATCTGAACTATGGACATGATCCCCACCTGTATACTATTTGGGAAAAAATGTATAATTTTACATGAAGCTTTAAAACTGGGTATTTCAAACACTACTTATAAATTGTGTGGCATCCAGGATGGTTCTATTGGACTGTTTTGTTTGTTTGTTTTTGTTTTTTTAAACTGTGTAGGGACACTGAAGCAGATAAGTTGAGATTACAGCATAAGGTATTATTTAGTTCCCACACCTTGCTTAGGAGGTAACAGTTCAATTCTGTATTCCCTCAAATCTGCCAGGAACAGAGGTTGTAGATTTCCCTGTCAACCTTCAGGGATCAGATATCCTGCTGTGTTATGGACATGGCCCAAATACTATGCCCCAAAATACGAATTTAATGATAGTAGTTGAGAAGATGAACCAGCTTCAAGCAAAGATTTAGTCTAAGTTATCTGGCTAATATGGAAGCTAATGAAAGAGAAGCAGAGATGGGGGACTATCCTGAAGTTACCTAAAAGGGTGAACTGAGCCAGGTTACATCAACCCAACCAATCTATAACTGTGCCATGAAGGTAGAGAAGTGTAAAGAAACAAATGAAATTAATAAATGAAAGTGATGATGGCAAACAGTCTCCCAGTTATGCAGTTTACACTTTCAAATGGCTGCTTTACAGTATGTGGAAGAAGTTCTTTGGCTCAGCCCCGATAAAGGCAGAAACCATCTTCTGATTGCTATGAAAATATCAATAGTATCTTATAGTTACTAAACACATCATAAGACTCCAAAGTCCTTTACATATATTATCCCACTTAAAATGACACAGCTACAACTAAAGCTTCAGCATGGGAAGGGACAGGATATCTTTTTGTCTTATCACACTAGTCTCCTCACCCTAATAAATACATGTTGAACAAATCAATGACAGCTAATAGGATGCTAAGGCTTAACAATGCCATTTTCCAAATGTCTAATCATTCACGAATGGCAGAGCAGTTACTTATTGACCTACCGTGTTTCCAGGTTCACTCATAATTCAGCCTTCCCTGTGCCCACAATGGCAAGTAACTGCCATTAGCTTTTTTCATATTGGCAGTGCTGAAGTTGAGGAACTGGTAAAAATTTTAGATCATAAAGAAAAATAAGAAAAAAACATAACAAAACAAAACAAAACCAACAGCAATAACCCAGTGTGATAGCTTTAAGGAAATGAATTCACAGGGCCCAAAGAAAGTCGAGTGTCTTTCTGGCTTTTGTCAATATTATGATTTATGATGCTGTGTAGGTTGGTATTTTGAGGTCAGCTTTTTGCGATGCTTCATTAATATGTCGAAACATTCCTCTTTTCTAAATGGTTTTATATTTTCAATAAAAATATCCTGATATTTGGCCAAAGTTTAGAACACAAGCAGGTGGTTTCTTTAAGAACAATATTAACTACATCAAGACCTGGGTGTGATCTTTAGCATCCTATAAGCCAGGCTTGCTGGTACATGCCTGTAATCCTAGCATATTGTAGGGAAGACAAGAGGATCAGATGTTTAGGATTATCCTTGGCTACAAGACCCATAACTAGACCAGTCCATGGCACATGAAACCATGCCTCAATACACAGCATTATTGATTATGTTACATAACAATCATGAAGGTTATCTTTTGGAGGCTTCCATACGGCCTCATGCAGTGAAAGTCCTATACCTGATCTCTTACCAGTCTTTAGGGTGGTAGCAAAGGTAGATCTTCAGATGCAGTCAAGAAAGGAAGGCTGCTCCCCTGATCTCTAGGGGTTTTCTCTTTGCAAATCTATAATCTAATGGTGTAGGTGAAAGGAAGAAAAGAGATAAAAGCCCGAATATCTGTTGGTAAGCTCACACCCAGTTACTGGGTGTTCACAGGCTTCATCTCTGCTCTGGATAGATGGCAGAAGGGGTTGTTTGTCACCTCCTCACCCTGTCCTTTTAAGTTTTCAACATTTCTTAGACATTTGTAGTTATTTTTCTCCCAGGTGAGTGCTATAAGAGGTCTTATAGAAGATGCATTTGTTTTTGACTTCTAATTAATCAAGATAACATCTCTCTCAACCACTAGACAGTACAATCAATACCTCAGGCAGCCACATCGCCAGTTAGACGGATACACCAATACCTAGTATTGGCAAATCAGTGATGTATTTAACCATGTTATACTCTATCATTTTATAATATGAGAGCAGTGTGATTATGCTAGGGGTATGGAGAGGAGGGTTTCTGCCTTTGCAACCAGAATCAAGATTTCTCCTCCACCATCCTGAGCTCTGGCCTACTACCTCCCTTAACTCAAACTAGGGCAGTAGTTCTCATTCATTTTACAGATTTTCATTGGGATGAATTCACTCATCATCATAATATGTTGTAGAATTCTAGAACAGAAGAATCTAGTAGGATCTTAAGTTAAAAAGTGGTTGTGTCTATGAGCTCCTTGTATCAGCTAACCCCAGGACTGAAATGCTTGGTGCCCTGTCTGTTCTGAGGTCCTGTTCTCCAACTGAGAATTAGAGTGTGAGAAGAGAAGGGAAAAAACTGAGGACATGAAATACTCTGGTGGCAGGAACATGGAGGATCTCCCCTCTGGGAAAGAGGAATGCATTTTGAGAGATTCACTGTAGTATTTGAATATAATACTTGACCCAGACATTGTGAACATCCTTTGCGACTGTAGTGGTTTGGATGAGTATGAGTCCATATGATGTTCAAACTCTTGAACACTTATTTCCCAATTGATGGCATTATTTGAGAAGGATTAGGGTGAAGGCTTACTGGAGAAATTATATACTGAGGTCTGTTTTTAAGAGTAAAAGCCATGGGTCATTTCCATTCAGTTCTCTCTTGTCTGTCTATCTCTGCTTGTCTCTGTGTCTCTTTCTCTCTCTTCCCCTCTTTCTCCTTACCCCCTCTCTTTATGCAAGTATGTGCAAGCATGTATGTATGCTTTGCATGTGTATGTGTGTGTGTGTGTGTGTGTGTGTGTCGGGGTGGGGAGTGGTCAAGATGTGAGCTCTTTGCTTCCTGATGCTTTCTGCCATGCTTCCCTAATGATGGACTCTATCTCTCTGGAACTGTAATACCCAAATAAACCCTTCCTTTAAGTTAATCAACTTGCTCATGATGTTTGACCACAGCAACAGAAATGGAACTGAGAATAGAAACTGTCGTATCAAGGCTCTCTTACAGAGGGAAAAACTTTCCTCCTGCTGTGGCATACCATGTCCTTCTAACCTAGAATCACAGAAACTGTATTCTAACAACTGATCAGGTACCAAATGCAGGGAATTGGGCAAATCTATTAAGACAGAGAACTCTTCCTGGGATCTTTACTCAGAGTCCTGCCATGCTGCTCAACATGGTTGCTTTTTAATAAGGTGAGCTCAGTCTAACGCTCCGAACCTTCTTTTACTTTGTAAGTATAGAGCTTATTGTTTGTTTGCTTGTTTGCTTACTTGCATTCATCTCATCTCATGTAGCCCTGATTTGCCTTGAACTGTACAGCTTTGGATGACCTTGAACTTGTGATTCTTCTGCCTTCAACCTTCCAAGTGTTAGGATTAGAGGTGTATAGCAACTCACCCCATTTTATGGAGCTCTGAGCATCAAACCCAGGGCCTGTGTGTGCTAGGTAAGTACTCTACCAACTGAGCTTTGTCTTGTCCTGGGAAATAATAGTCCTGAAGTCATGGTGAATGCTGAGTGAAGGGATCTGGAGAAAGCCCTCCTCCTAACGCAAGGAAAAGACTTAATAGGCTTTATTTCCCTCTTAGTGGAATGTTTCAGTATGCCAATGTCATGTTCTGAGTGGTGTAGTCTCTGTGTAGAAGAAAGTCCACTGTGTCAGCTACAGGGTGAAACCTATATAGAAGATATAGAAATGAATCAGGGTTTTGATTGGTTATCTGGTGAATTAGTCTTGATATCCCATCTACGTTTAGTGTATTATCATGTGAACATGCCATATAAATTAGGAAAACACTCAATTATACACATTTGGTAGACATTTAAGTTTAACCACGTCCATATCAAGCAAGAGAGGTGTCCTGGTTTGCTCTCCTTTGCTGTGAAGGAAGTACACTTAAATCATTGAATATAGTCCCATTTTTTGTTTTGTTTTGTTTGTTTTTGCTTTGGGACAGGGTCTTTTATATAATTTAGAGCTGTCTATTTAGGCTATCCTGACGTTCCAGTGAGCCCTCAGGATCTGCCTGTTTCTCCCTCCAAGCTTCCCTTCCCCAGCACTGAGGTTACCAGCCTATGGTCACTGCTCATGCATTTAATATGGGTGCTGGCGATCCAAACTCTGATCAACCACTGAGCCATCTCCCTATCTCCTCTTTCACGTATTGAACTTAATGAATTAAATTTTGACTGTTGTATGAGACTACCAAACTTGATTTCTTTCATAAGCTAGACTTAGTTGTGATAACAGCTTTTGTTCTGTGTTTTGAGATAGGGTCTTACTATGTAGTCATAGCTGGCCTACAACTCACTGTATTTACCATGTTGGCCTCAAACTCAGAGAACCACCTGCTTCTGCCTTCTGAGTGACAGAAATAATAACTTGTTCCATCATGCCCAACAGTTAAAATGTTTTTAAATATTACTAAACTTTAAATTTTTAATGTCAAAAATAAAAAAAACTTAAAATAGTTTAATTTTAATTTGCTAATAATTTGCCTAGAGTTTGCCTTTAGTGTAGCTTTTTTTCTCCCTGTGTTTGTCTGCTGGTTATACATAGCATATAAAATGTGGGGGCAAGTACCATGTACACTATTTCATTTCTCTTGAAGAGTTTATATGAGGTTGTAGTTGCTTCTAATTTACATGTTGGAAATAATTCTCTGGGATAGTTACTGAGCCTTGAAGAGTTCATTTTGAGATTTTAGTTAAAAAAAAAACAGTTTATCAGATGTCAAATAATTACATTTTCTGCTTATTTAATACAATTTGATCAGTTTTAAACACAAATAGTTTTGAATTTCTGGGTGGGTTTTAGATGTACATATGAAAGGCAAAATAAGACTGGAAGTTAAAATCTGGGAATGTCTGTAGGATGAAGTGACTATTTTCATACATTGAAAGAACATTAGTCAAAAAATAAAGGTTTAGAAAACGTCACATCAACTTAAATAACTTTTGCTCATGTAAACATACTGTGAAGAGAATGGAAGAAGATATCTGTACCATTAAAGCAACAGAGGCCAAAGTAAGTAATAATTAGTAGATATATACTAAGAATGAGTTAGACTTTTGCTCTTTCGTAAGAAAAGCCAATGAAGCTAAATAATGATAGCTGCTAGTATCATTGCTGACAGACAGGACCTTAGAGAAGCTCCATTGAAATGGCCAACTAATCCCCAAGTACAAAACCAGGAAGTAGATGAAGTTGGGTTTTATCAAAGTGTGTCACAACAGTGGAGAAGTCGTGATATGACAGTGAACTAATTTCAACATTCCATGGTAAACATTCCAACAAAAATATCTCCTCCTGGCCCACTTCCCACAAATTTCTAGTGCTTTGGGTCACTGTGACACCAGAATTCTCTTCAGCAGTGACTCATGGCATTTGGGGGGTGAGACCAACATCACAGTTGATTTATTATCATGTTCAAGGCCCCAAGAAATTTTCAGCAGAAATCAAGCTTGGAGCTTATATGGGTGCCACTGCCTACTTTTATCAAATTTTTGTCAAGTTTATTTATTTGTTTATTTTTAAATAAATGAATGTGCTTATCAAATCCTCATGCTATTTAAAGATGCTTAACTACAAGCCAATATATTGAGTTATGAACTATTAAATAAATATATTGTGCTAGCAGGCTGGAAGTCTGGATTACAGATTATCCACACATCTGCCACTATCCATCATGCCTCAACACCAGCTAACCTCAGTTTGGGGCTAGAGATAATCAGAATAGTCTCTCCCACCAGGTGAGCTTGGGTACCACCTGTTATTTGGCGGAGTAGGAAGCCTGCTGGTAGATTTTTATTAAGCAAAAAAAAAAAAAAAAAAAAAATTGACTTTGGCAGAACATTAAAAAGAAGTAATATTTCAAAATAATGCAAGAGAGCAATATTTATGAAACTGTTTTGCACACGGTTTCTGAGAAGCCGCTCTGCCCTACCATTATAAATCATTCTGTGGCTGGGTTAGAGAGGAGAAGGTTTGCCAGATAGATCCTAGAGGATCTGTAACAGAGACTGCTGTTTTAAAATGATCAAAACGATCAGAATATCTGGATGTGGTGAAGGTTAGCACTCCACTCTACCCAACTCCTTCCCCCCACCCTCAAATGTGGGAAAGAGTTTCAAAATGGAAACCTATGAAATGGAGAGTAGAATGAGAATACAGCAAATAAACACAGGAAATCAGTGGTACTAGCCCTACATCCTCCTCTAACCAGCCCCAGATGGAGGCATGCATCTACCATAGCAGCCAGTCCTACATTGTTGTGGCTTGGTAGCATCAGTTGTTTAGCATGCTGTTGGAAAGTTCTCTGAACACTTCCCTCTGGCTTTGTCCATCCGTAGACACCATTCTTGAATTGGGATGTGACAAGAATTAGAATTGACATCCACCAAACTCTGTGTGTCCTGGAGCCAGCCTCAGTGGCTCTGCTACTGTCACATCAAGCTTCATCCCTCCTGGCCACTCTATGTCTGCACCCATGACACCTGTCAGAAACTTTCAAGTGTCTGCTCATTTCTTTATCAATGTGGCCTGCATGGCCCAGGCAAAGGAGGAATGACATTTGGGATGAGAGAGGGATGGGTAGTGCTTCCCCCCCTCTGCCTCCTCTAACTGTCAGTTTGAGTTTTCTCTCTACATATCAAGATTGATACCTAGTCGCCTTGTCATTTAAAAATGCATGGAGTGGTAAGCAGGTTTGAAAACAGTGTGGGAGACTGGGAACTTGAGCAGTCTCCTTAGAGAATGATGCATCAAGAAGAAATTAACCAAAAGAGGCATGGTTCCAGGCTATCTCTACCCTTTGGAAATATGCTGCTTCAGGAGATGAGTGGGTGCACTAGAGCTATCTGAACACATGAGTTGTTCTGCATTTTCTTGCTCTTTCTATCAAAGTGCAACAATCAGACGGGCACATTTTCTCAAGAGTGATGGTTTTAGATATCTATAGCATTTCTTTTTCTTATTTATAATAATGCTTTTATTTTAATAAGTGGTTAGTTCAATATATGTCTTAACTGTCCCATCACAGTGTTGCATGCTCGGTTCTGTGGTTCTGTTTTATCATTTTTTTTTTTTAAATCAGAGAAGCTTTAGTAGAAAGCACCATAGGCCCCATTGCCAGCCTTCTGTGAGGACAAAGTGAGTGTCTCACTTTTCTTTCTTTTCATCTGAGACATCTTAATTTTCTGAAGAGGTTTTGTGGAGTTAAGTGTGGTCCTCAATTGGTTCATCTTCAGATTTCCAGTGGGCTTAAACTCTAGCTTTTGCCATCAAAGTGCTAAGCAAGATTTTAGTGCTATTTATTGTGGTATTACATATGGATAGTTATATGGTGTGTACCCCCACAGTGTATAGTTCTGTCCATTCACTCGGGGCAGCATTCCTACTTCATCCAATGCAGATGGCACGCAGATAGAGCTGGTTCATCTGCCTATCTGTGTGTCAAAGTCTTGCCAGCTGTACCAGAGTTCCATTGGGCATTGAAATACCCTGAGAAAGTGGAGCAGCCAGATTCTGAAGGAAGAGCTGGCTGAATCATTATATGGGGTGAGCCTACTCTTGGCCCCACCTCTCATTTAAATCCATGCATAAATAACTCTCCTTCACTGTTTCTCCCTCTTTCACCAAATATAAAACAGAAGGCTGCCATCATAAGTAGGCTTATTAATAGGATTACTTTGAGGCCCAAAGGAGATCATAGTTATAGAAATTACTTTGCTAATTAGTTACCTTACTAGTACAAAAATTGGTGAGGTGTTGGATAGTTAGTACATCTTTGCCTCTCTACAGTCAGTTGTTTACATACAGTAGATAGGTAGTCATTGCTTTAGACAACCTTGGATCAAAAATACAAAAAAATGTTCTGTGTATCTGAAACATTCATAGATTTTTCCTTATGTCATTTTCTAAACAATAAATTATAAAGCAGTAATGGTGGGTGTTCTGTGAGAGGATATTTATAGCTTTTATATCATCACATCTTCATGTTATAAAACGGACTTAGGCATCATATCTTAACTATTCTGGGGCTCTATACCCAATTTTCTTTGGATGTCAAGGCATTTCCAGGCTGTAGATAGGTGGCATAACTCAGACTTTCCTCTTTGACCACACATCAAAAGCAAGTGCATGTGGTCCATCTTTGTCCATGGTGTGACAACTTATCTGAGGCAGGAAATATGTGGGGACACAAGGCTTATTGGAGAATTTTTTGAGACATTTGCTATACTTTCATGATTCTAGGTTGGAAGAAGAGATTTAAAAAGCTTCCAAGTAACTTCCTTACATCGAGAAAACTAGGTGTTCCCAGAGAAGTAAGATAATAAGATCTATATACTAATAGTAAAAGTAGGCAAAAGTCTGTAGGCCCCACATTTTTTATTTTCTTATTTTAGGTGCTGTTAATTCTATTTTGTTTGGTTGCTGTTTTGGTGTTGAGACCTATGTACCTGAGAAAAACAATGTGCCTTTCTTTAAGTCTCATTTTAAAGGTTAAAAAATAAGTGGAAGAGGAACCTGGATGTATATCTCCCAAGGTTCCACAAGCAGTGGGATTAAAGGACACACCATCAGCACCATCCCCATGGTCTGGCTGGTTTTCTCCTCTTTATTGACACCCCAGGACAGCACCAGTTCAAAGAACATGGCTCAATGGGTGGGGGTGGGTAGGAACAAACCCACAGATCAGACACAGCTTCCACACCCTGTTATCTGGCATGGTGACTCTGTTAGTCACCAAAGAATAATAAGAGATTCCAAAGTTAAGGGGAATGGCTGATGTATTGAGGAAAGCGGTGGGAAGTTTCCACCAGAAATCTATGTCATAGGCAGAGTCATAGTGACCTGTCCCCTGAACCTTCACCCAGCCGATACCCTGTTCTGAAAGATATTTGTACTCCCCTTGAATACCTATGCTCCGGTGTCATCCCCTTCCACACGTCCTGCCTTTTTGTGTTTATAAGCCCTGTGTGAATAAGTAAAAATTACAATTTCATTGAAAGAGAAAGAAAGGAAAGGAAGGAAGGAAGGAAGGAAGAGGAAGGAAGGAAGAAGGAAGAGAAAGGAAGGAAGAAAGGAAGGAAGAAAGGAAGGAAGAAAGGAAGGAAGAAAGGAAGGAAGAAAGGAAGGAAGAAAGGAAGGAAGAAAGGAAGGAAGAAAGGAAGGAAGAAAGGAAGGAAGAAAGGAAGGAAGAAAGGAAGGAAGAAAGGAAGGAAGAAATCTATGTCTTCATCCCCTTAGACTAAACTCATCATGTTGTGGGCTTTGATTGTGTATGATCAGGTGGCCCAATAGAGGTACCTGTGCTCACATCAGCCCTCCTTCTTAGGCTGACAATGGTAACAGGCTTCAGTGCTTATCTCTGGATGCAAGTAACAAAGAGCGAGGCCTAATTCTCTCTCCGTTCTGTCTCCTGTAAATATAACAGTCACTTCAGACTAGTTCCTCTACTCATCTGGAGCAAGGCTTAGGCATGAGCTCTGCCCTTAGTATGATCAGTTCTGGCCTTCTTGGACTGCATATCTGTCCTCCTTCTGCAGGGAATTTATTTCACATTGTGTTCTGGTGGCCAGGAGGTAAGCAAGCCATCAGAGGCAGAGTACCTTCACTGTGCCCTGGTCAACAGGCTATACAGTCACAACCAAGGGTATCCCTTCTACTTAGGTTTAACTTTTATCAACCATAAAGCAGTTATTTGCATCTGTGTTTGATTTCTGTATTCTTTTAAATTGTTTTTTTGACTCCTGGTGGGAAGTATTATTTAAAATCTTAATAGCAGATTCTTGCTGGTAAATCCTTCAGTAGGAGATTGACATCATAAACAGAACCATGGGAAGTGATTAAAAGGGAATCATGGGTAAACTCTAGGAGGTATCAGCTAGGGACTAAGCATTGACCCTTGAATTATGGACCCAGGATCCCTGTAGGAACTATGCTATGTTACAAACTAATGTACTATGCTAAAGATTGGAGCTTAGGCATCTCTGTGAAGTAAAACTTAGAATTGGAAAGCTGAGGATTCACTTCTGAAAGACTAACTTCCCAGGTCCTTAGCAAGTGAGTGGAGCTACAAATGAAGCTATGTCACCTGAGAAGAAAATTAGAGTCTGATGGTAATCTCAGATTGTGACTATGAATGCCAATGAGAACTTCAGACATTGATATTTATGGACAGAGCAATTAGAGTCTCAGACTATTTCATCCTCGTGGATGAAAGGGGATGCTGAATGTGACACTGTGAGCCTGCCTCAGTTATCTATGTTGCATGCAAGAAGACAAAGCTTATAGAAAGTTCAGGAAGTACAAGTTGTGAACCACAGTAGCTACTGGAGAAAGGTATGCAGGAGGGAGGAAGTATAGAAGACTGTCATAGTTTTGTGATAAAATATTCTGACCAAAAACAACTTAGTGAAGAAAGGTTTATTTGACTTACAGGTTACAATACATTAAGGAAAGCTGAGGTAGGAACTTGTTAGCAGGTACCAAAGCGGAAACCATGGAAGGACATTGCTTACTGGCTTATTTCACTACCTTTTGGATATAGCCTAGACCCTTTTGCCCAGGGCTAGCTACTGTGCACAGTGGGCTGGGACCTTCTACATCAAATATTAACAACAACAAACAATGCTCCCACAGATATACAACAGACCAATCTAAGGGAGTCAATCCTTCATTTGAGGTTCCCTCTTCCCAAAGATGTCTAGTGTGGGTAAAATTGGCCCAAACTAGCTACCATAGTAGGTATGTTTGTTTGCCCCCGGTGGCATCAATATGGAAGAAGATGAGTATTTGTTCAGTGTGGCAGGAAAAGGCTGAAATAGTGAATAGGGAAGATGAGTTTCATGACAACTAGTTCTGATTAGAGTACACTGATCTCATTCTGTGGTGTGGTTTTAGTTATTGGGAGACTGTAGGCATAGAACTCATACATTAAGGCAAGAACCAAATAGAAGAAAGTATCATGTAAGGATCTAGATCTGATATTCTGTGATGTTTGTCTGTTTATCTATCTATCTATCTATCTATCTATCATCATCTATCTATCTATCTCATCCATCCATAGGTATTAGTCACATAATATATTCATATATAAATATTTGTATCTATTTGCATACATATATTTTGTATATGTGTATATAAATACATATAAATACATTTATAAGCATATATAAATAAACAAAATATAAATATATTGGTTTAAACTTATATAGAGAGATTATTTTAGATATGAATATTTTAAGATATAAATCTTTGAAGATAAATATAGTAAATAAATTTATTTCTATCAGTTAAAAATGTAACTGATACATATAAATGATACAATTTTATAGGACTCTGTGCTGATTAGTTTTTATTTTCAACATAATACAACCTAAAGTCATCTAGGAAGAGAGAACCTCTTGTCTCTCTACCACATGCCCCATGCCTTCTGTAAAGAGAGGAAAGGATGTGGACTTTGCATACTGGTCCAGGCCGTCAGACCATCCTTTACCTCATGTATTTATATGTCTTTCTTCCTGCAGTTCTGAAGTCAGAAGATCTGATGATCCTCAGAAGTCTTGGCTCTGCTTTGCCTGGACACTGAGCTGATGGTGATGCTGTGTGAACATGACCACAAAGCAACTTGTCTTTATAAATATCCATTCCTCCAAGGCTTGTGAAACCACTCACTTGAAATCTGAGTCTGTTTGGCAGGAAGACAGTGGCATGGCAGCTATAGGTTGACATTGTTACCCTAGGCTAGTCCATCACAAACCTCCCTCACTTAACAGAGGACTGGAGGCTAGTGTGGTGGTTTAATACCAAGACAGCTGGCAGCTCCCACCTTGTGACCTAAGGTGATCTGTGAAAAACATGTCCAAAATATTATCAAATGAGCTCTGAGGATATGCTCACTGCTGCCCAAGAGCTTAGAAGGAATGTCTACTGAATATGTGCAGTAGTCACCTTTCTTTTCAACCATCCTTTCTTTATTTTCCTTTCTCAAACAAAACCAAAAACAAACAAACAAATAAACAAACAGGTCTCCCAGTGGCCTGTTGAAATTCTTCAATTATTTGATGTACATGAAACCCTGGGATGTGACCAACACTGGGCTAAGATCTGGGAGAGTAGAAATGAAAAAGATACTGTTTATGTAATTTGTGAGTCATAGTATATAGAGAAAGATATAAACAAGCCAGCAAGTTAAATAAAGGCTTATTAGTACAACTGAGGTGTTTCCAAGCAGATATTTCCGAAGAAGTCGTAAGCATCAGGGAGATGTGCAAGAAATCACCCACATAGTACAATCATTTCCCAGTCTGAGTAAGGAGTCTGCAAAAGACTCATCATACACCAAGCAAATTCGAGAAAAGAGACCAACACTTAAGTAATCATAAATAACCTTTTTTTTTCTTTTGGATGACTCTGTCATTGTTTGAATAAAGTTCCTAGTGGAAGTAAATAGTGATTATTTCTAGAATTATTTACCTTCTGGTGATTCTTAGTATTAAATGATTTTTAGCTATACTTCTTTTTGTTATAGAATGAAGTAATTATATTTAAACATATTTTGTTTGTTTGTTTGTTTGTTCATTTTCCTGGGAATTTCTAGTTGCCTTTATTTTACTCATAAGAGTTTTTTGGTTTGGTTTGGTTCTTTGTTTTTTTGTTTTGTTATTGCATTCTATTTTTTTGTTTTGTTTTGTTTTTTGATTTTCTGTTGTTGATTTTATTTTATTAACTTCAGGATTTTTGTATGCCTGTCTACCTGATCTTCCCTTGGCTGACTCTCTCTTTGATAATATAGATTATTGTTCAGTTCATGGTCACATGATCAGGTGGCCAGCCAAGTTCAATTGTGCTTTAATTAACATGTATTTTAAGTAGCTTCACTGTCATTTTTGATTAATTTCATTTGCACATGAAAATAATCAGAAATAAACATAGCAGAATCTTACGTACACAAAGGAATTTGGAAGCTGGCTGTGCAGACATGTTAGGTCGGACCTTTGTTGTCATGGGCATGTTTTACAGACACTCATTTCTACTTTAATCTGCCTGAGTGAGAGGACAGTATCATTTCTTCATTCCAAGAAATCAGGAGGCCCAATAGAGGAGGTAACATCCACTGTTTTAGAGACAGATCCTTTGAACCCCAGTTGCAGTATATTCATTAAAAATCAATGACCAGAGGTGAATGAAACAGAGCCCAGAAATCCATTTTTAGCCAGCCAGAAAATATCTTACTAAAATTGTGAGGGTTTGCTGTTATTGCTACTGAACAAGATAAAAGAAAGATCATTTTGGAAGACATGATTCTCTTTCTGACATGAAAATATCTTGATTTATTTTTAAATCTCACATTTGTTTTACACTTTAGCAAAGTATAGAATATAAAGTTGTAAAGCACTTTCACTGGACTTTTGAAGGTTTTGAAGGTCTTGCACTACCATTATCCAGCATTTGCTCTTGTGGGAATGTATCAGCCTCACACTACAGACATAGCCATATTGTTTACCTTCAAACTTGGTACCATTTCTTTGTTAGTATTGTCAAAATAACGATCTGCTTTGGTGAATTTCTGAATTTATACAGATTGAGTCTTTCATTCCCTTTTCTCTCTTCCTCTTTTTTCCAGAATAGTATTCCTATCTTTAGAAATACACAGTTGGTTTCTTTACCTTTGCAAACATTTATTTAAATATGAGAACATTTATGATCATATTGTATAAATCATCTTTCAAAACCAGTTTATGGAAGGAAGAAAAGGAGAAAATTAATATATACATATACACATACACACACAGACAAACACACACATGATATTAAATAAATATACACCAATTAGAATAGGCACTATTATAAAATGTACTAAATGAATAAAATAGAAAACCAGAAATAATTCCATACATGTATACCAACTTGACAATGACAGAGCAATGAAAGGTGAGAAAGAACAGCTAAATATTGTCAAGGATTTTACTTCTAACCTGACACCACATCACGATGCAGTAAATCTAGATGGGCCAAACCTTTGCATATGCAGGACAAAATTTTACAGGACTCCAAAAGATAAATGGAATTCCTCAGATTTTAAAGTATTGAAGGTCTTAAGATATATCACTGTTCCTGAACCATACTAATTCATATATCATAAAATTTATGAAATTTGGTCATATAAAAATTGTAAATATACCCCCCCAAAAGACAGTAAATAAAGTTAAGAGGGAAACTGGAGAACCAGAGAAGATGTTTATTCACATATTAAAGCCAG
Source organism: Mastomys natalensis (assembly GCA_021653895.1). Classification (NCBI taxonomy): domain Eukaryota; kingdom Metazoa; phylum Chordata; class Mammalia; order Rodentia; family Muridae; genus Mastomys; species Mastomys natalensis. Next base: position 598,863 of record JAJTUV010000261.1, on the reverse strand, counting down.
GATTTAAGATCCAGATAATTCAGGGAGTCCCAAGAGTCTGTATAATTTTAAGCTTTAATAGTTTCACAAGTTTAAGTGCTACTAATGTACATTAACAATATTTGAAAATTTGAGTGTATTTTAAAATATTAATATGTTTCTCATTAAAATTCAATATGCACACCAACTTTGACTATACATCACTCAGGTTGATTTTCAAACTTCATGAAAACTAACTTCATTTTTTCAGGGTACTAGAGAACGAGAAATAATCTTAGACTCCTGGTCCTTTAGAGAATATGATTGTGTGTGTGTGTGTGTGTGTGTGTGTGTGTGTTTTATATATATAGTGTATATGCACATAGGCATGTGGAAGTCAGAGGTTGACATCATATGTCTTCCACAGTCCCCTGCATCTTATCTTTTGATTTGGGTCTTTCACAGACTCAGCTAGACTGGCTAATGACCTCCAGGGTCCCACTTGTCACTGTCCTATCCCCTTACACTACCATATGCTATGGTTTCAGTTGAATGCTGTTCTGCTCGGCTTTGGCACAAGTGCTGGGGATCTGAAGTCCTGTCTCCATCCTTACACAACGAGCACTTTACCAACCAAGCCATCTCCCAGCCCTAGTTTTGATACTTTGAAAAGGATAGAACCAAAGGTAAAGTGTAGGCTGTGGTGAGCCCCATCAGATAGGGCATGGTAGAGAAGAAAAGTTTTATTAAACTTTTTTATTTTTGCATTAACTTTGAATTTTAGAAAATGCTATATTGAGATTCTTTTGTTTTAACTCTTTGCTTTTGAGACAGTCTCACTTTGTATCCTTAGATGACCTGAAACTTACTATGTAAAAGAGGATGGCTTCAAATTCACAATTGGCACCTTTCCCTGCATGTCAGCACCAAAAATCTGTATAACCAAGAAAAAAAATGCCAGTACAAGAACCTGGGTGTGGGGGGGTCAGGTAGGATCACATAACTTCAATCCTGGTACTTAGGAGGCAGAGGAAGAGGCAGGAGGATCTCTGAGTTGGTTTCTAGTTATAAATGTATAAAGTAGAAGAAAAGCCATAAATGAAGCATAGAAATGGGGCTTTTCTATATTTTTAACATAACTAATGATTGTACCTTGCCTGAGAGACAGAGGTCAGGATGTGAGGTATAAAGAATATGTGGCAGTATGCATCTTGGCAATATATTCCAGGGATGGTAAAGCTAATTATGCTTTAAATAGAAAGTAGAGATAGTTATGCAATTTTTTCCTTTTTTCATTGTGAGCATCATTTTTCCAAAGATTTGTTAAAGATTTTAAAATGTATAAAAGATGTATGTGTGTGTATGTGCACGTCCAGGTTTCTATAGGAAGGTGTACAAGCTTGAGTGTGCACTTGTATGGAGTCCACACATGTTTTAGTGTTTTTTTCTTAAGTGCTATGCATTATGTTTTTTGAGAATGGGTTACTCATTGGAACCTGGAACTCACTAATTAGCCTTAGTTGGCTGATTTGCCAAAGCCCCCACAGAGATCCATTGTTCTCCTCTCCCCAGTAAGCACACATTATATTTCCATCTTTTTTATTTGGGGTCTTGGGATTGAACTCAGGTCTTTATATTTTTTTAAGCAAGCATTTTACTGACTTAGTTATTTCTCCACCTTCATGAGTATCTATGTTTGTGTGTGTGTGTGTGTGTATATATATATATATATATATATATATATATATATATATATATATATATATACATGTGTGTGTGTATTTATCTATGTAAGTATCTATCTATCTATCTATCTATCTATCTATCTATCTATCTATCTGTCTATCTATCTTCTTACAGTATTTACAGTTAGTGCCAAAAAAGAAGTTTGAAAAATATTTTGAGCAACATTTTCATCATCAGAAAAATATGTGGCTTTACAAGGCAGGGGCTGACTCTCAATGAGCTCTTACAGCAGGGAAGAGCTTTGACTCTTGACTTAGATACCCAGGATAAAATCTGAAAAGAGTGCATTTTGTAAATAATATTGCTTTGTGTTTGATTTCTCCTTAAATCTTGCATTGATCATACATATCTTGTAATACTTTTGATTCATTGTTTAATTGAGTCAAGGGCAGGAACTTCTATTTCAACACACATACAATCTCTGGTCTGTTATGCACACTGTGAGTCAATTCATGCAGACTACTGGCTGTGTGGAAAAATAACACAAGGAGGAGATAAATAGTCCTCGTGAATCCTCCAGTGCACCCGACATCCTCTCAGTGTACCTCGTGTCCACCCAGTGTCTAGTTACATACCATTTATTCCTACTTCTTGGCCATTCACTTTACTGTTCTGCTTCAGTCTTAATCCAGTTTATTGTCTCACACTTCCTCATTGTTCTGAATCACTTGAAGTATGCTTGCTTGATCCAGGGTGAAGAGAAAGCAAGGAGGCTCTAATCATTAGGATGAGGATTCCTCAGATCAAAGAGGTTTGTGTTAGTGTTTATGAATACAGTCTAATGGAGTTCTGTAGATGAGAACAGTTGATTTATCTTCTCAATCACGTGTATTTCTCAGCTATAACATGATACTTCAACACTTGCATACAATGACTACACATATCATGGAAAATAGCATTTTATCTCTTTATTTTATTATATTGGGATCCATTGAGCTCCTTTCTTCTAGATCTTTATAAATATTTAACAATTTATTGTGAAATGTAGTTACTTGCAATGCTGAGGAACACTAAGATTGGTTGCTTCTAACTAGATTGTGGTCCCGTTGTCCAATATTTATTAACATCTCAGTCTCCATCCCAGTCTCTAATAATCGCTATATTGTATTTGAATCAACTTCTGGTTTCCACATACAAGAGAGAACATTTCTGTGTCTGGCTTGTTTTGCTTAATATAATTACTTCCAATTAAGATTTCATTCTTCATCATGCTGAACATTAATCCATTGTGTATGTATACCACATTACTTACCCACGATCAAGTATCTAAGTAATTCCGACTCTGAACTGTTGTGACTAGTGTTATCCTAATCACAGATATGCAGTTCTGTTTTTGGAAACTGGTTCTTTTCTTTTTATGTGTATCCAAAATGATAGTGGATCATGTAGTGCAGCTTAGTTGAAATTTACTTTTCTGTTGCTTCTGATAAAACACTATTATGCAAAGCAATTTAGGAGAGGAAAGAAATTATTCAGCTTGCTCTTCCAGGTCACCAATGAGGGAAGTCTGGGCAGGAACTCAAACAGGAACTGAAGCAGAAAGAGGAATGTCACCAACTATCTCCTGTTTAGCTAGCTTTCTCATATAGCCTGGGGTCACCTGCCTAGTGATGATACCACAGAATGGGCTGGATCACATTATACTTAGGTTAGAAATAAAGAAAATGTCTCACAGACATGCCTACAAGCACTTCTCCAACTGAGATTCCCTTTCCCCAGATATCCCTAGGTTGTGTCAAGTAGGCCAAAAGATCTAATGAGAACAATCTCTTTTCTTGGTTTTACAGAGTTTTTATTTTGATGTAATCATGTCTATTTTTGCTTGTATTATCTGTGATTTTGGAGTTATAGCCACATTCTTTTGTTTGCCCCTCCTAGTCCTGAAGTATTTCTTCTCTGTTTTCTTTTCCTACATATCCTATGTAATAGTACCTACATCCTATATAGATATAGGTGTTTCATTTCAGTCTTCATTTGTTTTAAATTAGTCTTAGTTGGGGTGAGAGATGTGGATTTAGTTTCAATCCATTTCATAGGTGCATCCATTTCTCTGGTATCATTTATTGAAGAAGCCATCTTTCCTCTAGTGTTTTCTTCTGATTCCTTTGTGAAGAGTAAGTTGGCTGCATATGTTAATTTATTTTTGTACTCTCTAGTATGTCTCATTCTTCTGTGTGTCTTATGCAGTTCCATGCTGGGTTTTGGTCTCCTCTCCTTTTCTCTCCTCTCCTCTCTCCCCTCCCCTCCCTTCCCCTCCTCTTCTCTCCCCTACCCTCTCCTCATCTCTCCTCCTCCTCGTTCTTCTCTTCTTCCTCTTCTTCTTTTCCTACTTGTTCAATTATAGCTCCATAGCATGTCTAAAAAAAAAAATTTCAACTTTTTTATTTGTTGAAAACTATTTTGGTTATTTGGAGATCATTGTTTTGTTTGCATTTTATTATTATTAATATATTATTATTGTTGTTGCTGCCATTGTTGTTGTTGTTGTTCCATGAAGAGTAGTATTGGTGTTTTAATGAATATTATATTGAATATGTAAACTATTAGGGTGGTATGGACATTTTAACATAATTCTTTTAATCTATAGTAATGGGAGGTTACTTAACATTTCTTTATGTCTCATTCAATTTTTCATAGGTTTTTATTATTTTCAGTATAGGTATCTTTCATTTCATATTTCACATTCTTGGAACATTTGGGGCAATAGAATTTCTAAATAGAACTATACTGCTTTTATAGATTTTTGTCAGCATGCCCATTATCAGTGTGTAGCGATGTTATTGATTTTTGTAATTGTAATAATTGTGTATCTTGATGCTTTACTGAATTTGTTGGTTCTTTTTCTGTTCTCTGTCTCTGTCTCTGTCTCTGTCTCTCCTCTCTCTCTCTCTCTCTCTCTCTCTCTCTCTTGTGTGTGTGTGTGTGTGTGTGTGTGTGTGTGATTTTTTGTTCTAATTATCATTTGATGGAATAGTATTTAAGAAACATATGTATAGAATCATAATATTTGAAGAAAGGGATCATTTTACATTTATACTATTTGCATCCATCTCCTCCCCTGTCCATTTCCTAATTATTCTGGCTGAGACTTCCATCACCTTATTAAACAGGAGTCACTGAGGACATCCTTTTACTCAGTGTGTCTCCATTTGGTATGATTTCAGAATGTGGCTTGCCACAATAGACTTCAGTATGTTGATATACAAACAGCATATATCTTCTATATATAATTTAGATTTTTTTTATCATGAAGTAAAGCTCGGAATGTTTTCTCTGTATCTATTGAGATGAACACATGATTTTTAGTTTTCACTATATTGGCTATTGTACGTGTGTGAATGTTTATTAACTTGATTATATTGCCCCACCTTGCAATCTCAGAAGAAATCCCACTTGATTATCACAATTAATCTCTTTGATGTACTGTTGAGTGACATTTGTTGGTATTTTGTTGATAATTTTGTATCTGTGTCCATTAGGGATATTAGTCTATTATTTTTGTTGGTTCCATGTCATTTTCTGGTTTTGCTATAAGGGAAATTGAAGTAGAAACTAAGGGTTCTTTGGAAAGTCAGTTATGTTGGATGATGTTTGGTTGGGACAAATGTGAAGGAATGTTTTTTGTTGAAGCAGACCCAAGTGACAGTCTAAGGCAGACTCATGAAGGAATGTTTCTCTGAAGCAGAAACAGGTGAAAGGATATTCTGTTAAAGCATGTACTTACATGAAAATTCATGTACTTACATGAAAAGAAAAATGATGAAGAATTCTTTGTTAATGACACACATATATTGGTCCACCTCACATTGCATAGATGAGATGCATTTGTTTGGGACTCCATAGAGAGAAATGAACCAAAAAACTTCTTGCCACTTCCCTGGACTTACATTGATTGGCAGAGTGATGTCACCTGAGACAGATTCAAGTGTAGTTTTGCTAAGACTCGCATGCTGAGGCAGGACACATGGTGAGGCAAGACTTGAGGACAAATTATTTTTGGAGGGCTAGAACAGACTGTGATGGAGGCTTGAGCTTGGCTTGTTGATGACGCTAGGTGTGCAACGTTTGTTGGTCTCAAGTCTTGTCTGATCTTCGCTTCATTGAGAGAGGCACAAATGAGAACTCCTCCTGGTGTTCCAATTGGCCCTGGTCCCTCCTGCTGACTTGTGCCAAGGCTGAGGCCAGACTGTCTCTGCTAGGTAATGCCACCACTATTGATTTGTGTTTGCTATCCTGACTCTACCAAATTGGACTGCTGCTATATTTGTGAAGTGTGTGCATGTTGATTGAGCTGCTGCTGTTGGCCTGTGAACTCAATTGCTAATTTCCTGGCAATGCAGATGGTAGTTATAACAAAGAACCATTTCTAAACATGTCCACTTCCCCTGTATCCTTTCTTTTCCACTAGGTCTGGTGGGTGATGGGTTAGGAGGGAAGTTAAAGTGTTTAAGAATCATCATTAAAAGTAGGTTTTTTCAAAATGATGATCCTGTTGAATGAGTTTGAAAGGCTTTCTTCATTTTCAGTTTTGGATTAATTTGAGAATTTGGGATAGTTCTTTCTTAACTATTTAGTCATATTCATCAGTGAATTCGTTTATTGGAGCACTTTCATTTTAGACTATTCATTACTGACACAATTTTATTATTAATGTGTTCACACCTTTGATGTTTCATCATTCCAATTGCAGTATATGATATATATCCAGATAGTTTCCATTGCCCCACAGGGTTTTCCCATTTTTTGGTGGAGAGTATCTTGTATTAATCTTTAATAATACTTTCTATTTACATGACAGGGTATATATCAGAGTTATAGTGGCTTATTTTTTTTCACCTCTGATTTTACTTGGGTGTTCTATTGTTTGTTTTGTAGCATTTTGGAATGGGCCTGTGCCTAAGTTGTGAGGCAAGTGTCTCTATCCCCAGCCTCAAGGGTACTCTGAGGTTCTTGTTTGTTTTGTTGTTCATTAAGCCAGGCAAAGTTTTGCCAAATTTGTTTATCTTTTCTATAAAATAGAATAATTTTTATTAAGATAAAACCTCTTTTTTTATTGGTCCTATATATTTTTTTAGTATCTATTCATTTATTTCTGTTCTGATAGTTGTTATTTCTTCTGCTAATTTTGAATTTTGCTTATTATTTCTCTTGCAAATTCATTGTTATGTTATTTATTTGAAACCTTTCTTTTCTGATGCCTGTGCTTATTATTGCTATAAACTTCCCAATTAATATTGCTGCTACTATATTCTGTAAATTTTGATATGTTGTATTTCTATTTTTGATTTGCTTTGAGAAATGTTTAAATTTCCCTCTGATTTTCTCTGTGACTCAGTGTTCATTCAATGGCGCATCTCTAGGAAACTGTATAATTCCTATACTTTTGTTGGTTGATAATTTCTAGTTCTATTCCATTATTACGAGAAAAAATTCATGTTGATGGGAAGAACCCATCAACAAATTCACTGTGTTTTCTTATTTAATTGATCCCTAGATTATCCTAAAGTGATCTTCTTTTTATCTTTATACAGTATTTGTTTAATGTGTATCTTGTAGCATGTAGATGTAGGCCTTTATGCTCATTTATAGTTTCAGTTTGTGCTGTATGTTTTCCCATTCTTTCTCTTTCAGGACACCTGATGTGAGTTTCTTGTAGACAGCATATTATTGGGTTATATCTTTTAATGCAGTCTAAATCACTTATTGGGAATAACAGTCAAGGCTAGTATTGATATTTAAATTTTTATTCCTGTAATTGTATTGTTTTCTTGTTTATTTTGAATGTTCTTTGTCCCTTTCTTTCATGTTCATCTTTGTATTATGAAGGTTTACTGTGTTGATAGGCAATTTTCTCCATTTACCTCTGGGTGTCTTCTTGTAAGTTTTCAGGATTATAGCTTACTTTTTGTTTCTACATGCAGAGTTCTCATAGGATTCTTTGATAAGCTGGTGTGGTGGTGATAAATTACTTCAATTTTGCTTGTCCCTTTTTAGATTAAATCAAATCATTTTATTGTGACATGCTTTATGAAGCAATCAATTGTTAGTCTATTGGACATTACTTTAAATGTGACTAGGCATGTTTTATTCATTTTGTCTTTATACTCTCCTCTTTGTCTTGGACTTTAGAGATTTTACTATAATGTGCTGCTCAGAGGACCTTTTGTATTTGTGTCTGTTCAGTCTTTTAAGGAACTTCTGTACCCAGTTTTGCCCCAACTTTTTAAGAAAGTTTTCAATTATTATTTCATTGAGTATGCTTTCTGACTTTCCCTTCCCTTTCTACTCAAATGAAATTCATTAAATTTTAGTATTTATTGCTCAATGGTACCTCACACATCCCAGAAGATCTTTTTATTTAATTCTGTTTTTTTATTTATTGGGATGTTTCAAATAAAAGATTTTCTGCTTCATCTAGTCTACTACTGAGATTTTTGACTGTGTATTTTTTTAATCTGACTAAGTTTATTTCTAAGAGTTGTGTCTGATGTTTTCCAACCTTGCTGAATTTATCTATACTCAAGTTGTTTTACTCATTCTATTGAAGCATAGTCCTTTAATTATTTTGAATTCTTTGTTGGCCATTTCATCAGTATCTTTTTCTTTATACATATACATACATACCTACATATATACATACATACATACATACATACTATACATATCTGTGTTCCTGCATTGAGATTTTCAGTCTTTACCATTCTTTTTTCTTTTTTAATAGCAAATGGCTTTTTCCTGAAGATATATCTTAAAATATCAATTTGGTAGACTGAATTGGCATTGGTTCTAATTGAGTACAACAAATGTGTAATCTGTTTGAGTCTAATCAATAGCATTAATTCTGCATGTAATGGAATAATCAGAGAGCCCATTTGATTCCAGTAGCTACAAGAGGGAGGGAGGGGTTATTCATGTTGTCCAGGAAGATGAGGTATATAAAAGTATTGTAGGGAATTCTCTGATGAGACTCAGTATCAGAAATTCTTATGACAGCAAATCTTTCCTCACAGTGGCCCAATAAATACTTATGGAGTGAGTATCTGAGTGTACACATTTACCAAAACATGTGATCATAGCTTGAAAAGATGGTTCAAAGCCAGCAAGGATAATCTGGAAGAAAGAAGACAGAGTAAGTCAAAAATAAATTCAAGTTCTGGTTTGTAACTGCTCAGAACTACTTTTCTTTCTTGCTCTTCTATACAAATGATAGCACTGTATAATATTAAAGATATTTCTAGTATGTCCTAGAAGCATATATGTTGGCTATCAGCATTTTCAGTCACTATATTTTAATAAAACTTGCAGAAATGGTGCTTGACTGATGTTGGCAATATAAAATAACTACAGCAGAACCGACCTATAATGTGTAAATATATATGAATGAACTAGAGGAAAAGAGCCTATAATAATCCTGCCTACTAAAATGGTTCATAGACCCAAACTAGGCCAAATGATTTTTAAAATCATTTTTGCATATGATGAGCCAATATTATATATCTAAATTATACATTCGAATAGTTACAGATGTAAATCTATAAAGTCTTTCCCCCAATTGTGTTGAAATTTTATTTCAAACAGTTAAATGTAAATTTCTAAGCTATAGTTAAACCTATTTTGTCATCTCTCTGGTGACTCTTTCCTGGTGACAGCCACCTTCTTTGTCACCATCATCTTAGACTTTGGGGTGCTTGCAATATTAAATAGATACTTTTACACTCTGATGTGATCTCTTTGAAAGTGGAACTTTCTGATTCAGCATAACAATTACAGTCTGTAAGAAGCAGACAGAAGAGATGTTTTTCCATCTGAAGGTTTTTCTCCATCCATCCTGTTTGAATAACTTCAATGCATGGTGCATTACTACCCCATGGAAAAGGCACCATCTGAGGAAGGAAAACCTTTGCATGTAAACAAGAAAAGATGGGTATTGGGAATAGATGTGGAAATGTGGACACTCTATAATGAAACACAAGACAGTAAAGCCATCTTGTAGTTAGAATAGAAAAGCTCTGTTGTAGCCCAGCAGTCATTGGACATGTTCAACATAGACATAAAAGTCTAAAAGGAAGGAAAAAAACACCATCATGACCACATGGCACTAGGGACAGAGAAAGCTGTAAAACATAGGTCACCAATTCTTAGGAAAGAGAGGCTCCAAGTAGATATGAACTTGTTGGATATGAGGTATGTATGTGTGTTGCTATGTGATATGATAACAAAAATAAGTGCAAACTTATTTTGGATTCCAGAGAAAAGTTAGGAAATAACTCATTCACAAGTATCAACAATAGGAATCTTGTAAGATCTTCTCTCTTCCCTCCATCTTCTCCCTCCCCCTCTTACTTACGAGGATTTGATAACTTAAAGTCTGACAAGGCAGTAGGTAAACATTGTAGGAGAATCCATAGTTGTCACTGTTTTCTCTTAATTAAATTATAGTACATTGTAGAAAAGCTGTTTCCATTATTGTCATAATCTTAAGAAACAAATCTTCCTATGTCATGAATGTCAGAGTGCTATTTTTTCCAAGGAAAAGATTACATTAAGCTAAATAATAGCATTAAAACTATACCTACATGTTAAGCTCATTTTTATCTGGCTTTAACAAAAAGTAAATGGTATTTTTATTTACATTATAACATTATAAATGCAATTCTTGTATATTGAATAAGTAATGTATATTCATTCTTCCCTATTTTGATACTCCATGCCTGGAATAATCTACAATCTGCAGTTGAGCTCAGCAGTAGGTGTTGCTCCTCTCATTACAAACACCTGAACTGAAAAATTACCATCTAAAGAAAATTATCCTCAAAAAAATCCAAATCCATTCCTAATTTTCAAAATAATTATTTCCCTTTATATGTATGTGTGTATGCCTGTATGTATAGCACATGTGGGGGCCAGAAGAGGGCACTCAATCCCTTAACATGGAGTGACTGTGAGAACCTAGACTTCAAAAATTGCTGGCTACATTTAGTAATTGATGTGACAAGAAATATTTCCTAGGGTGCTCTGCATACTAATTTTGGTTACCCAAAAATGAACTTAAATATTGTCTGTATTGCCCATGATGTAAGTTTCTCTCCAAGGACAAAAAGGTATTCAAAGCTATTGTTGTCATCTTTGCCTTATGTAGATGTCTTCTTCATCTGTTTGCTTAACTATCTTAATTTTCATGGTATTTTTGTCCAGATATTCATCTAGCTCTGAACTTAATGAGTTTGTGAACTCACAAGACTGTAAAGCTTTCTTTCTCATCTTCCTACCCAAACATTGTCTTTTCTTTAACTTTTATCTGGTCTAGGGAAATGTGCCTTAGGATGGTAGGTTTTGTGGGCTGTTAGACACAAGCTAGAACCAGTCAGTGGTGGCCCTGTGTGCCATTATACATAGGCACATTTGTCCCCTGGCACCTCTAATATATTTACTCCACACTACTTCGTTGTTCCAGGTGGGGAAACTTGTTGAGCATATCTTGTGGCACCACCCAATGGAATCAAATGTGACTTCATTTTGCAGAGAAATAGTCCTCCATCTTTGGTTTAGAGGAAAATTGTCTTCTCTCATTCTTCTCAGTATCTAACCCTTCCTTATCCAGTAAGATTCCACTTCTGGACTATTTTCATGCTTTTCCTTCAGATAATCCTATTTATCTATCATCAGTCATACCAACCGTGTCCCACTACATTTCCATAACACATTCTCCATATTAGAAATCACCCCTCTTTCCTAGTTTAGCCTCTTGTCTTACACTGGTTTATCTCTGGGTCACATCCTGCTCTCCTTCAGAAGAGTATTCACACAGGTGATAGGTTAATGTTTACAAATGTTTACACAAGTGATTACTACTCCACCATAGAGTAACTAACTGACATTGATATTATTATTTAATGGAGCATCACAAATACTGGGAAATTTCAGATAATCCTGTAGAAAGACAATGATTTTGGAGAGGTGGCTTTGTTGAGATGTTCTTTAAATATTGAAAGACAATGCTTTTGGAAAGGTGTTCAATGGGAATAGATAGGTACCTGCCACAAGCATGACAACCTGAGTTCATCTCCAAGACCCATGTGGTGGGAGGAGAGAACTGATTCCAGAAAATTATCCTCTGACTTCTGTTTACCAACAGGGCAAGGAGCCACATGTGTGTGCGTACACACACACTAAATAAAAATACAATTAAAAAATTTAAAAAACCTGTACACGGTGGTAGAAGCAACAGAAGTAACACAGGGTATTATGCCATCATTAAATGACCTGGTTGTCATATAAACAAGTGACTAGCATGCTTTGTCTTTTTCTGATGTTTTTTTTTTTTTCCTTTCTTACTCAAGGTAGATTATAATACTGTACCTATACAAATTAGAGACACCAGAGTCAACTAATAGTAGCATCCTTCTTCAGTGAAGGTGGTTTCTTGGAAACTAAACTGAAATAAGCATGTAGTGAAGGTCACATTGGATGAACTGCACCAGATGGGCAACAAGGAAGAGTCACAGTGAGCCCTGTAGCATTTCCCCTAGGCATCAGGCAGTAACACATATCTGATATAGGTTGCCCTTGCAAGTCGCACATTGTGGGTCATGTTGAGGTTATGATGGAAAGAGCCATATAGATTGTTTTTATTCTACATATTAACTAAGAAGGCTATTTCTTACAAAGAGCAAGAAAAATGGTTCCCTTTGAAGTGGTGAAGATATAGCTTTGTAAGAAACACACACACACACCACACAACACTTTCATTTAGTCTGTAATTTGCTTTTTTTTATTCTTTAATACACACAAATATGTGAAAACACACAACATGGAGACGTGCAGCCTGATCTAGTGATAATCTTTTGTAATGTGCTTCTATTTAAAGCAACAAACAGATGGAGGCTTTATGAGTGAGGCTGGTAAAGGTAAGAGCAAATGATTGCTATAGTACTTTTAATAGGATTTCCCACAATCTAAAAACAGTGCTTCCCTAGGAACAAATAGTTCTAGAAAATTATCTTAGTTAGGAAAATGATCGTCTCCTTGACTTTACGAGGCAGCAGGGAGCTCTAGAATTCCATGAATCTAGACTCAGACCAGTGTCCTGGGAAGGGGAAATAGGGTTGTCTGAGAATGTTCCCCAAAGAACAAGCTGTGTGGAGCCCAGCAGAAGGAAGACAAACAGGTGCAAAGGGGAGGATGAGACATGTCTGGGTTTCAGATGAATTTATTACCCTGTAATTTTCTACTTTGTAAACATGGTTTGGGAAATTCCTACAGATTTTAGATAAACAAGGCCCAGGGCTTTCTCCCCTGCCAATTCAGACCAGAGCCCAGTTCTAGAAAGGCAGATCTTGCTCAATAGACTACGGAATTGTACACAACCCAACAATAATTCATTATCATCATTCCTACTTAGGAGAAACAAAACTCACTTTAATTCCACCACTAAGATGAATATACTGCCAGGATGGCCTTTACGCAAGTTATAATTAAAGCTAATCTTAATTGAAGTTATTACACCATTCTGGAAGAAAACAAACAGCCCAAAGAGGAGGAAACAGTGTGGTCAATAACTCACTCCATTTTTTTTTTCTCTTTTTGCCTCCAAAACTCACATTGAGGGAGACATTCCTGCCCATGATACAAATGGTTCTGACATTAAGAAAAGTAAACAAGTAAGAAAAATAAAGATGGAAAAATTCTGTGGTCAGTTCACAAGTGCTTTTTTATTGTTTGAGGCAGGTTTAAAGCCTTTTATGAAGACAGGGATATATGTGCTGTTAGATTGGCTGTGGCACCAGACTGGTCTCACTGCCCTTGCACAGAGCCTTGCTTCTCATAATATGCAATGGATCGAAGGTTCTGATGCCTCTAAACAAAGAGGCAAGGTGAGACCTGATGATGGGAATGTAAACCATTAGCTCTCAGTGCTGTTGTGTAGATCAAACGAGAGAAGGTACTCAACCCTGGTTATGAGTGGGTTGTATAATCTCTAGTTATTAATGGTCTCGGGGGACTTTAGCATTAGCTGCTCCCAACAGCTGATGAATGAAGGCTGTGTAATCTCCATGCAGGACTCCTTTCAGCCAGGGTATGTGTTATTCCAAGGCCCCATTGACTCAGTACGGCAGAGGCTATGTAAACAGACTAGATCTGAGAAAGATTGTTCTTCTCCAACAGCTCAGAGTCTGAAGATCCAATGACTGACTCTCCATTAGCCACTCTCTTGCTGGCTGAAACTGGAGGGATTCTTGGAGATCTTTCTTTTTTAGCTAGGAGACCCAGAGAAATGAACACACAGCATACTACCAAAAGAAGGTATGTCAAGGATAAGAAGGCTTTCAGATGCCTTCTAGAGTGGCTTGCCTGGGACAGTTGTAGACAAAATGACAGCCCTTTGGCTAGCATGGTTGTGTTTGCTTTCCTGTGATATCAGTGCCAGCAAGTGACCAAAGATACAGAAAGATCTTTTCATCTCTCATCAGCCCTGGGTCTGACTTCTGAGAGGTTCTGAAAAAACAGGAAACCTTAAAGGTATGTGTTCTATCAAACCTATTTGGTCTGCTGGGTAGTTTCCATAATCTCCCATTTGTTTTCTAACCTCCTGGCCCATCACACCATCTTTCCTTATCTCACTACATTTGAATAGCATCCAAAGGACATGGCAGCCTGTCCTTTTAGGGTAAATATGGCCATAGCCATTGCTGAACATATATAGTAAAAACCAAAGGAGAACCTCTGGTGTTGCCAAACCCTTGTGCAGGAAAGATGGCTAACCCTGGGACAAGTAAACTTTGAAAAAAAAAAAAAGCTTTTGTAGTCAGTGATTTTGGGAAATTCAGGAATTGTACATGACTTGCTTGAGAAATTGTGTCCTTTGAAGGATTATGGATGGGAATGCATTGCCAATGATAAAAGACGGTGTTTATGAATTAGTTAATATAATGACTACTATGTAGGCTGAAGGGATAAAGAGTATGTGCCCTTGTGCCCTCCTCTGTACCAGTGGCTACTCCACTGAGAAGAAGCCAAAGGCACAATGATATCAAATGACTTGACTCAGAAGGCAAGCCCAGGAGAGCCTCTCACTATACCAGAGCCAGTGAGCAAGCCTGAAGAGGCCCCAGGTGTGACCCCTGTTCCCCAGTGAGCAATGGAGAGACCAGGCAATCTGTCATGGTGTTCGGGCTGTCAGCCCTGGTGCTGCGCTGCTGCTGTCTGTCACCCTGGTGGATGAGACCTGCTTAAGGGCAATCATGTCAATCTTTCTGTGACCACTCAGTCTAAGGGAGGTGGATGATCGTGACAGGCCTGACAAAGTAGGCACAAGGTATTACAAAGCAGAAGTTACAGCCTTCTTAGAGAAACACAAGGCAGCCTGTGGTTTTTCTTGCTTTTCCATTTTATTCTCATGAAACAGGCTAAGGCATGCAGAACTTAGCTTCAGAGCTGGTCATCTCGGATGAATCTGTTACCCTCTGAGTTTTTTCCATAGTAAAAATAGCGACCTTTCCCCAGGACACCTGCAAAACAGAAAGAAAAATCATTACTGGGTGGCACAATTTATATAGTTCAGAAATCCAACTGTTATTAAACAGGCATGCATATGATGATTGCTAAACTGATGGGAGATAGATTAAGATGACAAAGACTGTACCTTCTTGTCCTTAGAGGTGACCGTGAAATGAAATGTTACTACCAAGTATAGAGTCCTAGAAATAGCAGCTTTATGTGTGATTTCCTCACATGATTAGAACTTTTCTAATTTGACAAATGGTTCCTCAAAATATAGCATGACACTCCCACCCCAGATTTCCCTAGTTTAGAACTAAGGATAAAAAAAATTCAGTTTAAATCAGATGAACCCGGCCAAAGTGAAGGCCACAGGATAATCTTTGTAGAATGTGACTATCTCGAAGTCCTTTATTGGAAATCAATATTGTTGACTTCCAGAGAGAATTTTCTAAATCCTGGGGGGCTTCAAGCCCACGTTGTTGATTAAAGATGAGAGGCTGTGCTGACTGAAGACCATACAGACAGTAATAAGCGCCATTTTGACATTAGACTTCCCTACTGCTAGGTACCTCATTGAGGTTGAGGCAACTCATTTCTCATATTAAAAAGCACTTGATTTTTAATCTTCAATTTGACTTCATATATAATTTCTGGCTCCTGATAAAACTTTCCTGTCCTTCGTGGTAGTTGTGGGAACTTCACTATGAAACATAGCATTAGAAGAGGGGCAGATGCTCTAACCACTTGTCCTTAGACATTACAAATACTCATTGCAACAGTTCTGTGCCTGGCGGTGCATGCCTGTAACCCTAGGACTTGGGGGGATAGAGTAGGAGGATGGTGAGTTCAAGTGAAACCTTGGGTTCATAGTGAAGCTCTGTTCAAAAAAAAATCAAGAGCTAAGGATGTAACTTGGGAGATAATACTTGCCTAAAATGTGGAAGTGTCTGGTTTTGACACTCATCACTATAAAATAAATACCTAGAAGACACTGGCCATAGTGAAAACTCTATAACATTATTAGTAGAAAAAAAAGTATCTCTCAAGTTCACAGGAGACAAAGAAAAGAAATGGCCATTAAAAAAATAATCTATGAGCCACACACCTGCCTGTGATAGTCGCCCCCTCTGCACATGATTATAGTTTGGCAGTATGATGGCAACACTCACCATTCTTCATTGATCTGAGATCAGCCATGTTCTCTATGTGCACTGTTAGTATTACAAACTTTTACACTTTGTGTGTGTGTGTGTGTGTGTGTGGTGTGAGAGAGAGAGAGAGAGAGAGAGAGAGAGAGAGAGAGGAGAGAGAAATATTTGTGTGGGTACATGTGTATGTTTGTAGGAGATGGGTGTGGGTGCATGTTATTGGGTATGTGTACATATATGATGGGTTGTTCTATGGAGGTCACAGGTTGATGTTAGTTAGCTGTCTTCCTTTTTTTTTTTTTTTCTCAAATACCATCCACTTTATTTTTTGTCTCTTATTGGCCTGGAGTGAATGGATTTCGACTAGACTGGCTGGCCAACAATGCCCCAGGATCCTCCTGCCCCCCGTCTTTGAGAATACAGATGTACACAGCTGTACACTGTCTTTTTATATGGGTTCTGGGGCTCAAACTCAGGTCCTCATGCTTGTATAGCAAGGCCTTTATCAATCTGCCTCTACATTCTCTAAACTTTGTTCTTAAATAAGGATTAAAACAATATATAGAAACTTTTAAGGGTAGTGTAGATCTGCCCTGCTTTGGACAGTCAGAGGCACACTTGAAAGTTACCCAGGTCCCAGGAGCTCTCAGAGTTGGAGGAGGGACAGGATGATATCATTTGGGACCTGGCTCTTTGCTTGCTCTGTTGCCATAGACAGCTTTATTGTGGGCTACTCTTCCTGCTTGACTTGGCTTTCCTGCCCCTCCATGTCCCTAGTCCCCAGTTTCTGGTTTTCTGTATTGGTTTAGTGCCTGGAAATATTGAGCTTGTGTGAAACCTCACTCAGATCTTTCTTGTGACCCATTCTTTCAGCTATTGGCAGGAGCTGCTCCCTTTATTGTATTTTATAGTGCCTAAGAGTTGTGCTAACATCCTCATCAATCCCAGAACCCTGGTGGTCTAAGGGCTGGTGTGGTCACATTCTACCTCCCTCAGTGGCTTGGCTGAGTATGCCTCAGATGCATGGGCAACCTCACAAAGGACTGTCTTAAACCTGACTGATTCAAGCAAACCATCAAAAAGTCTGGAGGGGCAGTTAAATTTTTTTCTGCAATACCAGGACAGCATGCATTTTTATAAAAAGATAGAGATAGGGCTGCCAGATATCATAAAGATCACAGTCCTTCTCGTGAGCAAACTGCATGGCAGGCAGTCATGTGCACACATACCACTGTCCTGCCTTGGTTGCACTCCTTTCCATAAACTTGCCTGCATATCCGGTATTCTATGTCTCTTCTCTCTATCCCTCTCCATTTTGAATTTCCACTCTAGATGCAAACAGATGGAAAACAGTGTTCCTGGAACTCTGGGCCCAGGCTGCATTCTGAGCCATGCTCACACATCTCTGGTTGGCACTGATAAAAGTCCTTTTTAAGGCCTGCCCTGTTTCTTTGGGCCGGGAAACAAGACTGTTTATAGACGTCCTGGCGAGAGAGGGCTGTTTGATGAATGCAGGAGACCGCGGCTAGGTGTCAGCGCTTGGAAAAAGAGGCAAGGAGTGAGTTATTAATATTGTCAATGATCTCTTGATGGGAAAACAGATACTGCACTCACTGTCAGATTTAAATAGACATTGAGTGCATTAATGACAAAAGGGCAGACTTCAAACAAAGGGGCTCTGTGCTAGGAAGCCGACTTGGTCTCTGGGCTGGCACTAACCTGATCTGAAAAGACACTGTCAGGACTGGAGACAGGCCCAGGATTGTGCATGGTGACAGAAAACAGAGATGCTGACAGAGATACCAGCGCCATATTATGCCAAGGACATCCGAGCACTGTCTGGGACTCTAACGCAAGCTGACATCACTTCCTAACATGCAAGCCTTTCTCCTCTGCTCCTGAAGTACCAGCATGTTTCTTCTACACCTCATTCCAATACTTGCCATGCCCAGGAAGCTCCTGGCAGTTTTGGTCTGTGGGAGCCGTGGGGTCAGGGCCTACAGATACGGTAAATCAAACTCACCCTGGGCTGTGCAGGGAGTGACACCTCCCCATTGATATCTGGGTGACTTAAGGTGATCAGAGGGCGGATGTGTCCTTAAATCTTGTAGGCTGGGGCTGCTTTAGGAAGGCCTGGGTTTGGCCTGGAACCCCAAATAAAACCTAGCTGCTGGTGACTAGCCTGGGGGTGAGGGTGCTCTGGCTAGAGATATCAGATGATTAAATTAAGCTAGCTTTGCCCCCTACCCATGCATTCCTTGTGGGAGCTCACAGTAGAGAAGTGACTACTAAAATATTTGACTTTTGTAGCTTAAAAACTAAAAAAGACATTAAGAAGGGTACAAACCCTTGTGTGGCCAGAGGACTTTTATTCATCAAGGAAGTCATTTATGAAGTCATAGTTTTGATCATATGGGTAGCTCCTGTCCCTACTCCAACCTTCTTCAACTAGAGTAACTGCCCGAGGCTGTGCAAAGCTACAGAAGTGACCCTTTGTTTGCCCTTTGTATTTTCACAGGGAGGTACTCTGAGGCTGGAATTTGGGATGTGGAAGTGAGTCAGTAGGCCTTAGCCTCTGACACATCTGCAATGGATTCTGTTTGTATCTCCTCAGACTCTATGGTTGCAGAAATGGAGGGAGGCAACATATTTAGTGGCATGCAGTGTGTTTTTAATTAAAACACAGGGCTTTGGCCATAGTGAGGCAGGCTGGCCATACATCAGGCCAATGCGCAGATGTCAGTGCGGGGGTTTCTTTGGGGGGTTCTGAAAAACGACAGTGTGCTGTCCCCTGAGGAATCCTCTCCTGCCAGATGAGACTCCTAATTTTTCTTAAGTAGCCAGTTTTTCCCATCACCATAAGCTCTTAAAGCTATAATTATGAAAAAAATGCACGGGGAAAAATCTGTTTTAAAGAGGTCCTTTATCTTTTCAATGTTCCCACCCTCTGCACCAAGTGTTCTGATTATGCAGGTTTCACTGCCTGGTGGGTAGGAATTAGCCTCTTTTTTTAGATGCCCACTGCAGTGACAGGGACCATTCGGGAGACACAGCTGGGGCCAGAGTGGGGCAGGGTGATCCTTGCTATCTAGAAAATGGGGTCCTGACATACCCCTCTACAAGTCCAGTACAGATTCCATTCTGGCTTCTCATTCTTACTATCTGTCCCTCATGTCTATTGGTCATGTACATTGGTCCCTTATCCTCCTTATCTTCCCCATTTGTAGATGAAGACAAAGATATTCACGGTAGGTCCTTTTGAATTGTGAAATAGGTAACAGGGTATTCTTAAATGTTACTTTTATGAAATTGGGTTCTTATTTCCTATGGAAGAGATATGAGCAATGTGATCAATTGTACTAAGTTAAGTCTTAAAATCCATCTATTCATATCCTAATAATATAGCACCAATCAGAGTACTGTTCATGAGTCCAAACTCTACATGAAAAGGGTGTCAGCAACTCATACTTCATACTCCCAGTTGGGAGTACTGACCACCGTCAGCCCTGCGTCTCACTAGCTTTGATATAACACCACATCTCGATAGCCTAACTACCCCATCAGAGTCCCTGAGTTTGCTTTTGATGCAGATCAAACCACTAATTTGTAAAATAGAAAAATTAAGTCTTAACCTTATTGATACTTGTGGTAATCACCACTTTAAATGTTCTTGTCATGAACATGAGTGTAGCGCTATACTGACAAGGAGCCTTTAATCTGATTGTGACCACATGAGGCTTTCTAGACAGTGGCAAAGATGGCAGAACAGTGATCTCTAATCTCTTAAAAGAAAGGAAGGATGCAGAGTCATGTGGCCTTGTCAGAAAATGATAGTGTATTCTGAAGAGGGAGAGAAGCTCAGTAACTGAGAAGGAAAATGTAGTAATAGAGTCCCTCTGGGCCAATGTGGAAGTTTCTAGAACAAGAAAACCATGGGATACTATGTAAATCCATATTCTTCCTCCTCCATTTCCAATACCCAGCCCTAACAACAGGGCGTGGTACAGGGAAGGCTAGGCAATGGCAATCTGCTAAAACCATTTAAGAATTTACATACATATATATGCACATATACATCTGCATAAAGATTTTAAACAGATCCTATCAAATTTGGAACTTTTAGTCCTGAACCCATTTATCTAAAACCTCTGATATGACCTTCCTACATTTCAAACATTAAAAAAAAAAAAATGTAGGCAGCTTAAATATCTGTCTTAATAAAGAAGAGGTGGGATGGCAGGGAAAGAAGGTCTCTGTTTTTCAATGCTGATGGTATTTTCATTCTCAATACCTTTCCCCTCAAAAATACAGCAAAAGTAAAGTGAATGCTATCTGGATTTCAGAGCTGTAAAAGGCATCCACCAGAAAGGAACATTTCCGCTCCCATGTGCTCGGGCTTTTTGTTGCTTAGGAGTCAAGTGGTGCTTAGAAAAGGAAGAAGCACCTGCAGTTTCCAGTATTGAGAAAGTGCTCTCTCAATACCCTGACCTCAGCCATGTGACATGTTACTGGCTCCCTGTGGATCTAAGAAGGAGTTAGCAGGGCTGACAGGCATACATACAGATCCTGCAAAAGGTTCAGTATAAGCCACTATAAGCAAGGCAAAGTGACAGGAAGAGAGATTTTAAAACAGCTAAGGGAAGGGGTCCTTGGGAGCACTTTTTCTAGAAGAAAGACCAAGTCCTTCCTCCATGCCTAGACATATTGTCTTCCATTTGCTTCTGAGTCTAAGCTTAGACATCAGACAAGCTTTCTACTTGATCCAGGGGACAGCCAAAAAGGAAAGGGTGACTTTTCCTTCCCAAACTTGTAGCCAAGACTTGAGGCAGGTGTCTTAGTGTCAGTTGAAGATGGGCGGGTACCACAGTTGCCATGGCACTCACTAGCTCTCTTCCCCATGACTGGGGAGGGTGCACTGGACCCTGTCCTTGCTTTTGACTACAGGACCCATCTCTAGTCATGTCCTCCAGTGTCATACAAATGAGCTCTTGAGAAGCACTAGGGTATGCTTATTTTGGACCCTGCCACTGTAGGAATGGACACTGAATGCTGCCATTTTCGCCTCCAGGATATTTTTGGCTTCTGGCTTACATGTACTAACTTGTGTAAACTTGCCTGGTAATTTTCCTTTGAGAAAGCACCAAGTATGCACAGCAAGTTCTATTTATGACGGTTTAACTCCTTACTTGCTTCTTAAACACCAAGTCAAATATTTTCTGTTCTTAATATTTTCCTTCCTACTTTCAGAGGAGTATGACTTCACTCCCGTACTAGCTTTTGCAAACTATGTACATTGCCCAGTGACGTCTTGTCTTTTCTGCCATCTGTTAGTGGTAAGAGAGCCCCAGTTCCTGGAGTAAATGTGTGTGTTGTTGAATTACACCAGGAGAGGTTGAGCTGTCTGGGAAAGTTTGGTCACATTTTACCATGTTTATCTCTGCCTGATTTTATTTTATTTTTTCATTATTTCTACCAAGGTTAATTCCACCCATGAATTTGTGTGTCTTTCAAGATCTTGGGATGTAAATCTTGGGTCAGTGTTTTTATCTCTGATAAATCATATTAGATTCAAGGTTCAGTTGCTGTCAGTTCTCCCTCAGGCTGATTATTTCTACTGGCAATGGTTATCATAAATTAAAGGACAGCTCTTCTTTGTTTCTTAGCACCTGGAGCCCAATGTGAACATTCTAGATATAAAACAAAATTCAAGTTATGGGGCCATGATAGGTAAACACAGTGAACACAATGTCGGATCTCACAATATGGCCATTAATTCAAAGGTTAGGATGCAGACAAAGAGCCTCTCAGATTAAACTTAGAGAAATATGTGTTTGGCCTCAGTGCTCAAACTCTTGTGAGACAGTCTGAGGGGTGGTTCATAACTATCCCCTGAGAGTCTAGATTTTGAGCCTGCTCAGCCAGATGCTGGGCCGTGTCAGGCTTACCCTGTATCTAAAGGAAGCAAAACACCAGGGGGGAAAGGATCTAACTGTAGTGAGGTGACTGTGACGGGCAAGCATCCTTGCCTCCAGACCAGGAGGCTGGACAGCTCAGGGTGAGAGTGAGCAGACAGGTTGACATGTGATAAAGCAGAGTCTGCAGAAAATATGCTCTGGGCTCCTGGGGCAGTTGAAATGAGGCTTGTCATCTTAGGAGGAAAAGGAGTTAGGAAGGGGAGGACAGGAGGATACACACAACACACACACACACACACACACACACACACACACACACACTTTTTCTGCATAGCAAGATGACTTTTCCCTTTGCGTGTACAAATCTTAGACATCCTTGTCCATTGAGTTGACTCCAAGTCACCATCCCTGCTGTCTCTCGTTGAGCTCATGGATATCATGGCCAGGTAGAAGATGCTACAGACCTTCTTAGACATCATAGAACTGGTGTCTACCAAGAATCCTGGTGAGGAGAGCCTCTGGGCCTTTGCTCACATGTCCTTTTAGTTTTGTTTACAATATGAGCAGGCCCACCATAGAAGAGCCTCAGAGCCACAGTGTCGTGCCTTCCTGGCTTTGAACATCACCAGCCCCCTTACCTCTCACCTCCACACACTTACTTTGATCAAACTGAGACACAATAGAAATAAGAGACCAAATCCACTTTCCTTGCTTGAACAAGTCCCCCTCTCTTTCTTCAGAAATAAGTTTGTAAATCTTACTGATCCAAGGTTTGTTTGTTTGTTTACATACTTGTTTTTGCATTCTCAGGACTGTTCTGTCCCATGTAAAAAATGAGAGCAGAGACCATCCTCCTTCTTGATGTCCTAACGAGCAGTTTACTTAAGCCCAGCTGTAAGCATTACTTTGTCCTTCCCTGAACTCTTTTGTAAGACACAGAATGCTAAATTTTCCTTTAAAAGTATTTCCTTCCCTGTATCAGAGAATTCTCCAGCTGGAACAGGATTTGAGGACACTCATTTTCAGGGAAGTCCTTCACTTATAGAGCAGGAAAATGAGGTTCTGATTGGTTTCCCTCTAAGGTAGCAATAACCACACATTGGTCTTTTTCAGGCAGGAAAAGGAAGTTTTGCTTTTATAGCTTATTTTTCGAATGCATTATTTATTTGTTCAATCTTCTTCACAGGCACAAGGGCCTCCTGAGAACTTCAAAGATCACTACCAACAGGACTTAGGCTCATCCTTGACTTCTTTTTCACTGAGGGAAACAGGAGGGACATAATGGGTCTGAGAAGGGCTAGATTCCAAAGTGCGTGCTGAGATGGGATGCAAATCAGGTGTGATTCATGAGATGCCCTTCCAGCAGCTCCTGGATGGATCTCACCCTGGCTGTCATTCAAAATGGACAGTGGTCATGTGGGAAGACTTTATGTCTCTTTTTCAAGAGGACTAAGAAATCTTTCAGACAGAAGGAGACAGGTGGGGGAGGGAGGAAAGGAGGAGAGAAAGAGAAGGAGAGAAAGGCAGAGAGAAGTAGAGGGATGAAAGAGAAGTAGGGGGAAGTAGGGAGGGAGACAGAGAGAGACACAGTCACACCCCTCCACCATTCCCAATATCTCTGTATTTATCTTTTCCATTTCATCTTTTGAAGTCAGAATCATGTCCACTAGAGGGCAGCATGCAGTTAGGAAATAGCCAAGGCTTTCTTTAAATAAATAAGGGCAACTATTCAGGGAAGGCCATTAAAGCCACACTGTGCTTGTGGTCACCAATTACATGTTCTATAATGATCAATATGTCATGTTTACCCAATCTGAGCTGAAGGCTATCTGGGACTGAGGCTACCAAAGGCCCCCTCTCTCTGACACTTTTAGGTTCCTTCTACCTCAATTTCAGGGACTGATTTTCCTTACCAGCTATGATTAATTTTAGCTCAGGTTTTGTTTTTGGTTTTGTTTTTTAATATTACCTGCATAAATATAACGAAGCATACAGACTAATAAAGACAGGTCCGTCTCTTAGAGAAAGAAAACAAAAGCACTTGCACCATGGACATCCCCAAAGAAAAGTGACATTCGTTGGCATGGAGTTACCATTATCTGAGAGCATCTTTTAAAGGTTATTATTTTCTGACTAAAGTGACCATTGAGTCAATACACGGAAATCGTGGCTACTTCTTTTTAAGGGTAGGTCTTTCTTGCTTAAAACCCAACCACTGTTTTTCTTTCCTTCTCAGAATTTCTGGTCAAAAGTCATGACTCACACCGAGAACACCAACAGAGTGACCTCCCATCCTATAAGAGGCATTGATATTTGCAGCTCCCACAGATATGAAGCCTAAGCTGGTTTTAAAACCCAGGAAATGGTAGTGTAAACTAGAATCATATGGAATGAAAATAAGTGAGGAGATTCAACCCCAGAAGAAGACAAAAACCAGTTACTAGGTTCTGCTCCCCCCACCCACCCCCCACCCTAAACAACACAATGGTGAGTGTAGCTGTGGCTCTGGCAAGCATGACAGGGCTCCTGCCCTCCTTCCAGGCAGTCCCTCAAGGTAACAGTCATGTGACTAACCAGCCACAAAGGAGAGGTTGGGCCCAGTTAATTAATTAGATTATTAACTCATGATTAAGTGGAAACTTTGAGTCCTCTCTCACCCATAAAGCCACAGTCTCACTAGATATGCCAGAGTGACTATAGTTGAGTGTTTCCAGTGAGGATGACACCATCAGGAAGTAAGATGGGGTGAAGAAATGAATGCTACTCAGGACCACAGCATCCTTCCTCTGCATGAACTCCAGAAGGGTTCAGACAGCAGATTCCCATACACACCACAAGCCCAAGCTACATCTTAGGTGCTCAACGAATAATTTGTACAGAGTGGTGGTGGAAGTCAGAAGGAAACCTCACCTGTCATTTTTTCAATTTATTATATCTTTTAAGACAGGATTTTTTGGGTGTACAGATTACCCATTAGGCTACACTGGGTTTCCAGGAATCCCCAGCCTGGGGTATAAGTACAGAGCAGCAAGCAGCATGCCTGGCTTTATTATGCTGGTCCTAAGAAATGGAACATGGGTTCTCATGCTTGCTTCCCACTGAAATGTCTCCCCATTTCTAAGTTGATGTTTGTGGACTGAGAGCAATGGCCTAAGGACACTTGGGAGTCCATACATTTGACATGCCAAAGAGTTGGGTATCCTGTCTCTAGGACATTGGTTGTCCCTGACTTTCCCTGCATAGGAACCACTCCCAAAACTCATTTAGTGGGTTTGAATTTGCTTTAATGGTAAATTCTGAGATAATGTTGCGAAATCATCTTTAAGAAAGACTGTTCTAGAACAACCTAAAGGCCACTCCCCTCCCTGCCCTTTTCTTTGGTAAAGCAAATGGCCTTATTTTTATTCGAATTTAAAATCAGAGATAAAAAGAATCTGGTTAATTGAAAGTCTTACTGTATTGCACCCCAGTAAATGGAAGTTTTATTTGCTTCCCAAGAACAGCCAGAAAACAAATGGTACCTAAAAATAGAGAAATAATGACGGACAGAAGCTAGGTAGAGCTCTCGTCTAGCACAGTATCAGGCCCTTAGTTCAAACTTCAGCACTGCAAGAAGAAAAAGAAAAGGTGCTCAATACTAGAACATTCAAGCTTTCTCATTTTGGGTTTTATTTTAGTGGCAGGCTGATTGCATTAACAGGAGAAGGAAGCTGAGAATGGGGTAAGACTGGGGGTGAGCCTGCAAAACATGATTTATGAAGTATAGGACAGAGGGAATTTGCAAAACAACTTTCCAGATAGTCTTTGCTTTTCCTTGAAACTGCCAGGCCCCTGTATGAACACACCTGAGCAGTGGGGTTCCCATACAGAGTGTGAACCGGGTGCTGGCTGTGCCCTTAAGAAGATGTTCACATTTGGGTTTCAGATCTGTTTTTATCAAGGGATGGCATAAGAAGTGGGGGTGGTGGTAGCAGGACTTTCTCTACAATTCTATGTGCTTCCTTGGACTGAAATTTCTCAAGAGAGATGTTGAAAATAAACATAAGTTTCTACGAAAGAGGTGTGTGTGGGGGGGGGGATGGAACTCTCAGACAAAATTAAGCCAATGTAGTAACAACCGAGTTTATTGTAATTCAAGCCCCTGAAGAATTATGTGAAGGGCTTCCTCCTTGGGCACATTGGCCCAGCCCCCATCTGCCTTCCATTAGAATCCAAGTGAACTGTTTCTACATGGATGGTACCATAATCTTTCTTAATTCCAATAGTCAAAATTGCCTCTCTCAAAGCAAAACAAAGAGAATTGT
This sequence comes from Mastomys natalensis, assembly GCA_021653895.1. NCBI lineage: Eukaryota > Metazoa > Chordata > Mammalia > Rodentia > Muridae > Mastomys > Mastomys natalensis. The sequence continues at coordinate 572,292 of JAJTUV010000261.1, read as the reverse complement.
TGATATTTAATCTAATTGGAAGAAGTTTACATTGTTTATTTCTCCCTACTACCCACCTCTCTCCCTCCACCTCTTCTTCATTCCTTCCTTTCTTCTGTCTCTGTCTCTCTCTCTCCTGTCTGTGTGTCTAAAAGTCTATTGTTATAGAAACACAATATAATACTTGTGCACTAACAAATTGTACTCCTGAATATCTTCAACTACCCACCCCCCACCTCTTGACAGCAGCTTTTATGTATGTGTGTGTATATATATACATGCACACATGTATGTACATCAAGACAAAGCAGCACATAAGAGCACTAGGAACTTTCTGTACTCCTTCCTTGCCCAAGATGAAAGCCTAGTAAATACAAAGCACATTAGAAAGGCCTTCATTAGGGCTAGCCTCATTAAAACTTAATGAAGTTACTAGTCTCCCCAGCAATCTTAAGAAGGGTATTTTTTTTGCCTGTCAATGGAGCAGTCCCAGGCAGAGAAACATTAGTGACAGTAGGTGGTGCCAGGTGTTATCTGTCCCTGGAATGTACTACTTTGATGGCTTAGGATATTACCTCTTGTATTAGTTTGACTCTTATTTGTCAGGATTCACCCTGTGGTAAGTTAACATGCCTCCATACTGGAAAAACAAAGATTGCCTATTGTCCAGTAGAGCCTAATAGAATACATCTGGCTCTGACAGTTTGATGCCCAGCTCTGAGCCACATTCAGCAACACAAATTAACAGCATAGACATTGCCCACGCTGAGCAGGAAGCAATAACCAGCTACCTGCTACTTGGCCAAAATCTCATTATAAGCCATTACGGTAATTGAGGGCCAAGACTGTGGATATTACACTCCCTGTGCGCCAGTGGTTAGTTGAGGAGAAGAAAGACTTGTAATGGAGGAGGTGGGGCAGACAGGAGAAGTGAGGCTGTCACCATGATGTTCTGTGGTGCTGGGGTGGGGTAGGGGTGTTCCTGAGCCATTTCTCTTCTTGCCTTTGAAGCCCACATGACCCCAGGAAGATGATGTAACTTTTGGTCGGCCTCCAACAATGCTATGCAATTAAAAAATTGGTTTAAATGAGTAATGGGGACAGCCATAGAGGGAAGATAGGGCAAAATAAGACAATGTTCCATAAGTGAGAAGCATCTAAAGTGACAGGGCTCCAGGGGAAGCTGCCTACCCTCCTTAGAATGCAGAGATTTTCTAGAATTATTGCATCAGAGAGTTTGTAAAGCCAAGTCCCTCCCCTGAATCCAGTATTCCAAGCCTCAAGGCTAAACAAGCTATAGTGGCTGTGTCATATACCCTAGGTCTCAGCAAGGGATTTCTGGATATAGTGATAGATCAAGGGGGTGAAAAGAGGAGGAAGACTGGGTTGACCAATCAACCTGGATTTTGAGACAATGAAGATGGTTCTAGACATGGCAGTAGTGGTGATATCTGGAAAGATTCATTCAGAGCAGGGAGAGAAGATAATAGCAAGTATATCAGTGACCTCCAGATTCTCACTCCTGCCCATCTTGCTGTGGTTTGGATCACAAATGTCTCTCATGAGCCTCTCTAACACAAGAGCCTTGCTTCCAGATGTTGGGACATGGTGGAACCTAGTCGAAGGAAGCTAGGTATGATGGCTGACTGTCAACAGATGGGGATGAGAAGAACATGTAAGGGTTTTTCCAGGGATGAGTATGGGGTCAGGATTACCTGCCTTAACTAATCTCAAAGGCTAGGATTCAGGAAAGGGGGACAAAATCTGTAAGCATGGGCATTTCCTCCCTGGTCTTCCTGGGCACAATGAGGTGGACCTCTCTGCCACATCTTTCCTGGCAGGATAAACTGAAACCTTTTCTCCATGTATTTATTTTCCTCATGTATTCTGACACCACAGTGAAAAACTGACTAATACACCAAGGTTATTGCAGGCATGGCCTTGGAGAGGGCAACAAAGGAACCTGTCTTCTTTTAGTTATTTCTTTTGTACCCACTTTGTAAGGTATATGGCTTTCTATGCTATAAGCTCTGGCATGGTGTACCACCTCACCACAGGTCCAAGTGCAACAGGGCCTTATTGTTGTTTGTCCCAGGCATCTGGCTGACAGACACAAACACTGATATAACAGTGACACTCCAAGTCACCAAGCATGGGAGTAAGCTTGTAGAAGTCTTAAATAACAACACTCCTGTCATCCATTGATACCACTGCAAGCTAAACAAGACATAGCGGCTGTGTCCTATACCCTAAGTAAAGGGTTCCTGGGTATGGACACTTTAACTAATGGGCTGATACTTTTGGAGGGTTGACTGAGCACTCTCCATGGCATGAAGGTGCCTTGTGAGCATCAAACACCTCCCTATGCTCACTTTCAGCCCCACCAGCCTCATTCCTTCTCTTCACCTAGAGGGTTAAGCCATCTGGGGCCTAGGAAATGGTTGTGGTTGGTACAAGTGAGGCCTTTCCTATAACTAGATCCTTCAGGAAAAAACAAATTAATCAACAGTGAGCTGAAGTGGGTTTAATGATTGCATTCTGCATACAATCAGCTTTTCCCTTTTCGAGGGCCATCAATATGTCACGGGAAGACATATCTGAAGGATATAGCCCTTAACATCAAGGTTATCTATTCTCCACAAGGCTCCCACTCCTTGCCCGGCTGAGACTCCACGCTGCCTGTGTCTAACATTTTCATCAACTCTGCAATCAATCAAGGTAATAATGTTGTGCAAAAAATCAATTAACAACGCAATTAAACTTTCCTTATTATCTCAAAGGGCTGAAATAATACCTAAAGGGAAGATAGACTCAGTGAACGCAGACATCCATAATCCAATGTGAAAGTGAATTATGAGGTTGGGCAGATGCAGGCATGTGCGGGTGCTGTTATTTTCTAAGGGTTATATCTCATCACGGCAGTGTATCAGTCAGCCCCAATCCCAGACCCTAAAATTTCAAATTACTTTTAAGAAATATATGATGTGCAATATCGAGTTCATATTCTCTTTTAAAGATAACCCCCTCCTCCATTTCCACCCTCCCCCAAGAAAGAATTGAATGGCGGTATTACTCAAAGACAAAATGATCTTTCAACAAGAACATAAAATATAAAAGCTATAATAACATTTACATCTGTATAGCATGCATCCCTGTAAAAGCAGGTCATCTATTATACATAATCCCAAGCGCCTAAAAGGCCCAGCATGCAACACGACATTTAAAACCTAAATGCGTAAATGTGCAAACTCCCCAGGATGGCTGTAGCTTCCCCTTCTGTAGAAGCCTCATCTCTCAGGATCTGCCCATGTCTATACACACACACATACAACACACAAAACACACAACACACACACACCAGGAATGACGGAAGTATTTCTCATTTAAAACAAGAATGACTATATTATTTAGCAATTACACTCCACTTGCCCCGAAACACTATCTAGGAGTTGTACATCTAAAGTACAGAGAGAAAGGACTATTAACCTTCCACCGCAGAGAAAGACCTGAACTTCATATTGAAATGAGATCCGGAAGGGAATTCCTTCTACATACTGCAGCAACCACAGAGGAAGGCCCTGAGATAGAAGATATACAATGAGCAGGAGAGGAAAGGGAAGCTGGACAGAGAATAGAGAGAAAACTAGTGCTAAACTAAAGTGAACATTTTTGAATGGCCTCCAGCTCCTAGAAACAAATAGTAAATACCAGTTTGAAGAATACATAAAAAATACCAAATACTTCCTGATCATCTCTCTCAACTCATCCTTCAAGGACCAGAAAGCTGATCCATAGATAGATGACAAGCAGATAGAATTTAAGGATACACTGCATTCTGAAATCCAAGATTATTCCTGGAAATCCACAGATGCCAGATGAGCTGATTTAGGAACTTCACTGCATGGTGGACTTGCACTGGATGCTTCCCTCACTAGTAAAGTCTTTTACTTCTTTTACTCTTCTTCTTCCTTCTTCCTTAAAGTTACTCACTTCTAACAGCCTCCATTTTCAACACAGCATGAAGGCGAGACTGAGCCCCAACTGCAGACTTAATTGAACAGCCACACACAAGACAAATATACATGAGCAACCGTTCTGTGGTTTCTTCAAAATCCAGAGGCAGCCCAGGAGGGACTTTTGGTGCAGATTTTCAATTGAGAAGTTGGACCGGTTTAGTGAACCTTGCTATCTATCTCTGAACCTTAAGAAACATAATTAATATGTTTTCATTTTCAATGACTACATTGTGTGTGTATGAACTGGAACTGTCCCTGCTGTGTATTTGATTCCACTGACGATGGGGTGGGTTGGATTTTAAATGATGTGTGAGTACTTCTGTGCTTTCTCTGCTCTGGTTTATGTGTTATTCATGACTTGCATTACAGACATGGCTGATACACAGATGTAAATGTTATTAAATCTTTTGTATTTTGGAGGCTTTGTGAAAGGTTTCTTTGTTTTCAAATAATTCTTTTAACCACCAAAAATAACCAGTAATACATGAAAACGTCTTGGGAATGCCTCCTTTTTTTCCCTTTCTATTGAGTTTTCTGATGAAGAGATTTTCCCCTGTACTGCTGGCTTTTCATCCAAATCAAAGTATAGTGCAAGCTGGTAGGTGGAAGAGTTGTATACTTACAGTATACAACACAGAGTTACTTCTTGGGAAACTATGTGGGCATATGCACATATGTGTATTGTATGTAACTAAGTTGTTCTGAGCATGTGCTCTGTATGTCCTCTTGTAAACTGTTATGGTTGCTGTGGGTATGTACATGCTGACCTTATTTTGCTAAATCAGAACCAAAAGTCACCCAGTTCTTGATTACCTGTCAAAGTTGCAGCTGCTTTACTGCCTTTGGTATCTGACATAAATTTTAATGTTTTCACTCCATTCCATCTTCAAGTTTCTCGGGATTTCAACAGAAATGTGGCAGAGGATAAAGCTCTTCACACAGACAGCACTTAATCACCCTGTGCCACTCACTGGCTTACTTTTCTTCTTTATTGATTTAAAATTTAAACAGTGCTCTGAGGCTGAATTGTTTACCTACACAATTACAGATGGCTAGATTGGAGCAGGCCAGACTGTACCGGGACGCACAGTCTAACAGTGACAGTGGTCTGCCTTGGAAATACTGTAAAAGCAGTAGCTCCGCCTTCCCTAGACAGGTGTGACACCTGCTAGGAGGGAAGTAGAGAGGAGGTGGAACCAAATGACAAATGTTCAGAAGTAAAGATATCTAAGACTTTTCTATCTTTTTAGGTCTGAGTTTCTCATTGCCAGAGGAACATTCTGGAAGGCTAATCTTTCCACTGAGTATCAGCCTTGCAGGTGTTCTGTGCATGATGATGTGGTTTAATTACCTCTTTCTCTCTGTGCCCCTCTTTTGTCTTCTGTGGTTAGTCCTGCATTCCTTCCAGAATCTACAACACCCTTGGCCCTCACATGTCTCCTAGCCTTCCTTGGAGCTTTGACTTCAGAATTGAAACAGCTTTGTTCCTTTTCACTTCCTGACCCATCTTAACTTTCCTAAGGAGCAGCTGGTCCCATGGTGCACACCAGCATACTTTTCCTTTCTTAAAAAAATAGACATTACTTGCAAACTAGACCAAATGAATAATTCTCCAATGGAAGTTTAAGCCAAAAAAGTAAGAGAGCAGGGAAACACCAGGTGATTAGAAAAGGAGAACCTGACTCTGGATTTGAAGCAGTGAGAGGCCAGAAAGGGAGATGCTTGTTGAGTAAAATCAACCATGATAAAAACTGGTGAGAACATGTGCAGGACAGAACGTTCTGCAAACCTGGAAACAGGGGTAACTGTGTCTTGGCAGAGTGAGGGGGTGAGCATAAGATATGGCAAGAAGACGTACCCTTGGGATACGTTTTCTTTCTTGGGTTAACTTGCGGAAATAATAAACATTTCTGTTATAACTAGCTAAATAATATGGAATGAACATTAATATTTGCTAATTTCAGGTGTGTATCATCACTGCCCAACAAAAAAATTACATTTTCAAAAATGGTAAACATTCAGCTTGTGTTTCTTCATTTCCTGTACATTCTAACTCCTACATGCAAACAACAACAACAAAAAGTGAAAGTTAAGAAAATATTTGATAATTAACTATTTTGATACTCCCCCCATGACTACATGATGTAGTGTGGACCATGATATATTGTATGTATGTGTGAGTAACTGTATAGAATTAGCTTCTCTTTTTATCTACCTACCTATACTACCTAGTAAAAATTCAAGGAGCAAATAAGCATTATTTACTCAGATATTTTGGTGTAAGAAGTAAACATAAGATTAAATACACCACGCTGATCTATATGTTTTACAAAAGAAACATTAGAACAAACTGTAGACCCTAAGAGTTGGAATGGCTAGAAAGAAATAGTGTGTGAAGGGGACCCAAGCAGAACCAACATTCTAAAATGTCTCTTCTGTGTCTACATTTTTACATATTCAAAAGTAAATGGAAATATTGGGAAAAAGCAAATCCCCCCCTGAACTGAATATAAATAACCTAATTGCACATTAACTTGTTGACATAAATACACAAAGAAGCTAATTTTGGACATGTGCCCTTCAGTTCCACCCCAAGTGTCAGCATATTCCCAATGTTAAAAACAAACAAACAAAACTGGAGAGAAATCTAGAAGTCTGTAGTGCATTGCTTCTTGGGGTCACAGGTGTGTGTGGTCATGCTCATTGAGATTTCTATGTAGAGGTGATTGATATTTCAACACAGGGTGAAGAAACTAAGTTTACCAAGGTTCTTAAGAGAGTTTACAATGAAACAAAAGAAAGTTTAAAAAATGAGGGAATATGTAGGGGGCAGAGTAATGCCTTCCAAGACTTCTATAGTGTGATTTCAGAAGCTTGAAACATGTCACCTGATATGGGAAAGGAGGCAATGGAGGTGATGTTGGGCACAGGTTTTCAGATAGAGCCAGTATCCTCAACTCTCTGACAGGATCTAATCATATGGCTCCTTAAAGGAGGAAACATTTGAGGTTGTGGCCACAAGAGACATGCTTAGAGAGATACAAAGTCCCTGGTTTTGAAGATGGAGAAAGGAGTCAAGAGGCACAGAATGTGTATAGCTTCTAGAGGCAGGGAAAGGCAAGAACACAGACTTTCTATTGGTACTTCAGAAAAAAAATCACTCTGATTTTAGTGCAGTTGAAACTTGTAGCTGACCTTTGACTGGGACAGTGAGATAATATATTTGTGTGGCTTAAAGTCACTTAGGTCTGAAGCTACCCTGAAAACTGGAAAGAGAAGAGGAAAGAGGGAGTGGGTGGGGATCTATAAAAAAAAAAAAAACAACCTTCTGATTTGCAAAGAGATACATACGCATGTGTGCAGGACTCCTAGTATACTATAAATAACTGGACTTCCTTGAAGGGACAACCAATTCAAGAGATGGTATAGGAAACAGATTAAACCAGGGACACCTTGTCAGGGCAGAGTTCATGAAAAGGTGAGGTTGCACTATGGGCCAAATGTAGCACAAGTTCAAATAGTAACAAGAATAATGATTGTTTATTGGATGCATTGAATAAAGTAAGAATCCATTGACCAATACTTTTAAAACATAGAAAAAAAGGCAAAGGAGAGGGGCAAGGATCTTCAACCATAGCCAGAGATACAAAAGAGATGACAAAATCAGGAGGTCCGCATCTCTGACACAGGAAGTTAGAATTGTCACACACGCAGGTTGTCACTGAGTTAGTTACTAATGAAAAAGGAGGACATAAACGTTTTGAGTAGGGTCCATACGGTGGTCATGCTATTAACTAAGTTTTCCACTCTAGCAAGAGTATGACTGAGTATCATGAGCTCTGACTGAGATGCTATAAGACGCACCCAGCTTCAAGTGGGCTTATCAGGCTACTAAGCCTGAATCAAAGCACAAGGAAACATACAAAAAAATGTACAATTGATTCATCATACAACCAAACTCACCTGAACTTTTAGAAAAAAAAAATCTAAAAAGCCAGACTAATAGAATGGGCTCAGTCATGTAAGCACTTGGCTTGCAAGCAGGAGAACCTGAGTTTACATGTACAGAACCATGTAAAAAGTCAGGTGTGGTGGCACATGCTTGGATTACAACTATGGTAAGCTCAGAGGCAGAAAGAAGTAGATCCTTTGAAAATCACTAGGCAGCCACTCTAGCCCATGTAACAAAGTTCTGGGCCTTGTCTCCAAAGATAATAAGGGAGCCTGGAAGAATCAGTTTCGAAGTGTCTGCCACTAAGCAGAGAACTTGCGTTTAGATCCCTACTATCCACATAAAAAGCCAGGTACAATATACATTTGTAATGCCACATATGTAACCTCAGGACTGGAGCAGCATGCAGAGAAAGGGACTCTCTGGATTTGCTGGTCTCAAATAATGAGGTGGACATAAAGGGAGTAAGACATTCAACATCAACCTCTGGCCATGATATCTGGTTGTCCTCTGACCTCCACATGCTTTGGCTCTTGTGTACATATGTGTGCCCACAAATGCACATACAGAAATCCTGAAGGTCACAGAAGGAAGGTGGGAAGTGGTACTAATTCAGTGGCTCCTGAGTCTCATCAGAACCACCCGGGGTGTTTTCAGAACCTAGACTGCTGCTGCGTGCTTCTGTTCCTGAGACCTCTCATTAGTGGATCTGGAGATAACTCCAGTGTTTTCATCTTTGACAAGGTCTTCTGGTTGTCCTAAAGATAACAGTTCCCAGAGCAGCATGTTAAGAACTGCTGCCCTGGATTTAAGGCGGCTTGATATATTGTAGCATGTAAACCTCGACCGGATACAAGGGACACCATGGAGAAGACTGGGAAACCTTGAGGAGTCTGGGCTGTATAATTAGGCAAGACTTGGCATCTGCATTAATTTTCAAAGATTTACTAATAGGATTTCACAGAAACATGTTCTTATTCATAGGAGATGCTGACTGAAGTGTTTAAGAAAGAAGTGTGGTGGTGTCTGCAGTTTTTTAAGTATCTCATTAAGATGTGTGTATACACATGCAGACTCAGAAACAGTAAATGTATCAAAATGCCAAGAGTAGATTCCAGTAAAGAGTATGCGGATGTCCAAAGTACTGTCCTTTGAAATCTCCCACAGTTAGAATTTCAAACAGAAAGGGATGATGATGATAGTCCTGACACCTGATGCTCATCACTCAAGGACCTCAGAAATAGTTGCTAGCGTTGTGTAAAGTGTCTTTGCCTTCTCTTCTGATTCCTCTTGGATGGCCTATTTAAGCATCTTACTCTAACAATGCTGAGAGACTTTCAGGCCAATGTGTTTCTCTTACACAGCAATTAGTTGCTCAAATATCATTGAGATGGAAAATTATCACTCCCTCCTTATACTAACACTGTCTCCTACTGTCCTTGTGTCTTCCCCTCCCCCATTTACTCCATCCTTCTCCCCTACTTTCCTCAATGCAAGCCCCCATTTAATTTAGACTACAAATGCCTTACTAGAGTAGTCCTTCTAGTCCTTGGGCCATGCCTTCTCCCATCATTCACTCATTCATTGGCACCCTAGTCTGCCTTCAGACAGGACAAGGACATTGCTATGTCTAGGTCTCAGCTCCTGGACACATGGTCCAGTAGCAAAAGACAGGCAACAGGCAAACATTCAACATTAAAGTGGACGAGTATCTGTTAAAATTCAGATGTGAATAGAATGAAGATGGCAAGGCAGGGCAGAAAAACGGAACTAAGAAACAGCCTTCCTCTAATGTCCACTGCTTTGTAGTCTAGGCTTATGAATTTTGGCAGGCCACAGGACTTACATTAAGGTCAGTAGTCATGCCTAAAATGAGGATGATAGCTCTTGCCTGTCACCCCTCCTAGTAACTTACAGAAACCCAGTTGCTGAATATGTATTATCCTTGCCAAATAATGCATAGCTGGGCATATACCCTGAAAGTTTATCATTTTTTTTTTTTCAGAAGCAGTTTTGGAGCTGTCCTAGATGAATAATAATGGAACAAGCTGCAGCAGCAAATTATCCCTTCCACTTTGAGTGCCTAACATCCTAGTTGTTTCCATCTTTCTCATCCCAAGACAAGGGCAGGCAGCTCCCTGTATGTGTGGTTTGGACCTACTTAGTCCTCCTGTGGACATCAGGCAGTGAAGAGAGAAAAGATATCTAAGATACTTTTCAGAATCTTGGTCACTGACTTACTCAAAGCCCCTCCACTGACATTTCTTAGCTATCATATTGCTCCTAGTAGGAGCTATGAAGCCTAAGTCAAGGCCTCAAAAAGAGAAAGAAAATATGGATTTTAGTGAGCAAAAGATTTCTTTGCTTTGATGAATAAATGTTTTTTTTTTCCTTCTCATCCTGCCTCAATCTGGGAAAATACAAGAACATCAAAGGTCATTTACATAAACTAGGACTCATTCGATAACTGTCATGTCATCTATGTGCAATAGCAACATGAAATAAACTTTTGACCTGCATAGCAAACCCTCACAGAACCTGGTAGGAACCCATGACTCTCGATTCACAGGTTGTATTGAGTCAATGAGCATCCCCAACATTCAGGCTCTGTGGAGGTGACAGCAAGTTCCCTGTGTCCAGCAGTCTGTCAAGACCAATCACAGAGTCCTACACATAGTGAATAATGAAGAGCCGCTGTAAATAATTGATATTAAAAATAATGTGTGTGTGTGTGTGGGTGTGTGCTGAGTACAGGTGTCCTCAGACCAGAAGAAGGTGTCATGTCCCTGGAGCTGGAGTTAAAGTCTGTTGTGAGTTGTTCAATGAGAGTTAATTAGGAACTGAACTCTGGATCCTTTAGAAGAGCAGCAAGCACTCTTGACTAAGTCATCTCTCCAGCCCCACACTGATACTTTTGAAACCCCAAATAATACTTTTTCTCCCTTTAATTGACCATATGCATTTAACAAGCACATTCTTGGAGCTAAAAATCTTGACGACAGTAACTCCAGAGCAACTCTGGGATTTCAGGCTTTACCTAAAGACTCATGAATTCTTAAATCACTGATACTGTCACAAGCCTTTTAAGCTTTACCTTAGGATCAGAGTAAGCTAATCAATTAAATGGCATCTATTTTTAAAGCAGAAGTCACTAGGTACCTTTAAATGGAAATTGAGGATAGAGGCCCTAACTTCCAAAGCACTTCCATTAATTAATTAAAGCAATGAATCTGCAAGCTGGTAGATGGAAACAGATGTTCTTAGAAGCCAGCATGGGTGTGCAAAGGGACAAACCAGCATCCATATCAGAGCAAGCATAGACACAGCTCTATCATGAAGCTCTAGATCAGTACATCTCAACCTTCATAAAGCTGTGACCCTTTAATAAAGTTCTTCATGGTAGCAGTGACCCCAAACCATAAAATTCTTCCATTGCTACTTCAAAACTATAATCTTACTTCTGTTATGAATCATAATGCAGATCTCTAATATATAAGATATCTGATATGCAACCCCCAAGGGATCATGACCCACAAGTTGAGAATTACTGCTCTCGATTCATCTTAGGTGAGGTAGTGGTGTTTGTGAATTGATACAAAGACAGTTTCTCATGAGCTAGTAAGAGACTAGGGAACTCAGCAAAACCTGATTAGAGTAGACTAAGGTGGCCCGATATGTAAAACACACTCAAGGGATAATTGACAATAGTTCTGGTAGAAACTGTCCAGAGTCCTCTCACTGACACCCAGGTGTTCAGATTCCTGTGTTGTCTCCTCCCTCTCTTCTCTCTTGCCCATCCTCTCCACTGATAAGTGACTTTTCTTGGCTTATGATTGAAATGTAGTATTCATGACCATTTCAAGGGCTACCTCTCTTTTGGTGAAGATGCTTATTTCCCATTAGAACTCTAAAATAGTAGTTTAAGTGAAAGTCTAAGGATTGAAGAACTACCACAAGCAATAACAGACCAAGTCCACTCTGCATTAAAGCTATACCAGAGGCATCAAGTCCTATTGAGAAACATACAGAGGGACTGTGGCATCTAAAGCATAGGGAATGGTTCACTTTCCTATGTAGTTGGTTGGTCCCTTGATAAAAACAAGGAATCCCTGCAGTGAGTGTTCTCACTGTAGCAGAAGCTGAAGGTGCTTGCTCCCTCACATATCCTCTGGTAACTCAGGTGACAGGGCTCCCCTATGTCACATGCAATCCCTCTTATCTTTGAAGTCCCATTCAAATGTCCCTTCAACTTAAATGTGTCCCCAGTTTCTCCTGGGCACTATTCCTCTCCCTATTCTCTCTCCCCAGGCTCTGTCTACCACACATCCTTACACATGCCTGATGCAGCCCAGCCAAACATTTTGTCATTACTCTCATCTACATACAATTTCTGTGCAGCCAAGGACACTGTCTCATTCAGTTTTGAACCCAGATTCCTGATCACTGTTCCTAGAAGTCAGAATGTAGTTAGAACACCTGGTGTGGTGAATGAAAATGGAATATGCAAGCACTCAAAGCTTCCTGTTCATGTAACAGAAGGCTTAAAAGAGGTCAGAAGCATCGCATCAAGTTGTGGAAACTCCAGTTGCTACCCACTGGCTACGGTGATTAAAAGTAATCTCCAAGAAGGCGAATTTTTCATTTAAAAATAAAAGCCAACACACTAAAAAAACAAATACTCAATATCCACTTAAGAAACTGACTTACAGCTTAACATTGGCCCAAGAAGATGCCACCAGACCAAATAGCAAATTTAACCAGAGATGTAACAAAAAATAATTTTAAATATAGAAAAAGTTTTCAAAGGATTAAAGAAATGGAATCATTCATTCAATTATTTTATGAGATCAACAGCTATGCTGACACAAAAACTGGAGAAATATAATATTAAAAACTATGGAATACCTCATGAACCTGCATGCAAACATCTACAACAAAAGACTGTACAGAGGCTATAGCAATATTTAAAAATACGACAGGACCACATAAAGTTTATCTGAGAAATGCAAGGGTGGTTCGATATTCAGAAAGTGCAGTAGAACCTCACTATACTAACATGGTAAAGGTGAAAACAGGACAATTGATGTAGATAAGCTGACATTCAGCATTCATTCACTGAAGACAACACTCTCAGTAACACAGGAAAAAAAAAAAAAAACAACAACCAGCTCAGAGGATCCAAGTTGACCAAAGTCATCTCAAACACACCCATTAGAGAGAGATGGCATGCTTTCTTTCCACCAAGAACTCCACAGGAAGCCCACATTTAATGCCTGCTGTTCCGTTTACAGATCTGCAGGTTCTCAGCATGAATATCCCATGTGTTAGAGAGTGAAAGACATGAAGTTTCGCCATGCACTCTTAGGAGGCAATTGCAGTTCCTGAGAACTTTATCACCCAGGCTGGACTCTCATAAAGGAAGAGCCCTTGCCATATCCCAAGACCTAGAAGAGCTGGTGATACCCTAAATAGGATCACACTGTGGTGACTGATGGGGAGGGCATATATCTTTCCAGTGGTATAGTGCATAACAAATCCATAGGCCATCTGAATGTTACTATTAAAAAGGGGGAGGGGTGTTTCTCAATTCTAAGGGTGCTTTTGTAGATGTCTCTTCTGCATCAGGCTTGTGACTAGAGACCAAGATAGAAGACCTATGAAGGTGCCTAAACATAGTAGCCATGCAGGTCTGCACAATACCAGCTCTTATTTGACTGCTCTGTGTACAGGACTCTATAAAGCATCATCTCATGGAATCTCCAAGACTGCTAGGTAGCTTTCATTGTTCCCAACACTCAGTTAAGAAAGCAGCCATGTATTCAAGGAGACAAAATATTACAGGGAAAACCTCTTGCTAGTTTTCAGTTACCCTCACTCTTGCTTCTGTGCTATTTTCTTTATACCAAAGGCCATTTCGGGGATCTATGGCCTGTAGAAGGCTGCAGAATGCAGTATTTCTGTGACTCCTGGCTTTTTAAGAGAGCTGTGCTTCATTTTGTGATGAAATGTTCAACATGCACTTTTTAACTACAAAGACAAATCTTCTTTTCAAGGAGAATGTTCCAGAGAGACATTTCCCACAGCAAAGTTTAGTAAGGTCTTCTTCCTCCACCCCCCACCCCCATCATCATGACTGTCTTTATTGAGAGCTTCCTATGTGTACACTGTGGTAAGTAGCTAATAGGAATCATCTCATTGCTTGCTCCTGTAAAACATCTTAGAAGGTATTTCATGTTATTTTGCCTTCTTTCTTTTACAGATTGCCCATAAAATGGAAAGATCTAAACAAAATTCAAATCCATGAAGCCTTGAGCATAGTGTTTCCTTTCTCCTAGGGGACCACCATATCAGTTTATAAGGCAGTTTGTAAAAATCCTTGTCCAAAGCTTTTACATCGTTTTCCTATACCCTGTGGTACACAAATCCATCACATTTGAGGATTTGTCTCAATGGTTCTGATCCACTCTGAGAAAGAATAAAATGAAAAGGAGCCAAGTATCCTTAGAAATGACAGGAAAAAATGCACTCATGAAATCTTAACAACATGGTTGCCTGAACATGCAGGCATGACAACACCAGCTGACATGCCAATGTGGACAGAGCAAATATATAAGCCCCACCCATCGATGAAGAGCTACAGAAGAATAACAGCTGCTAAGAGACTGAGCATCAGTTTTCTCCATAGGTGAGGTTCCTCATAAGTTGTCTAGTCCCAAGTGGTCAGCAGCCCTGGGTATGTGTACATGAGTACTAACTGGACTCAACAGAATCTCTCTCTCTCTCTCTCTCTCTCTCTCTCTCTCTCTCTCTCTCTCTCTCTCTCTCTCTCTCCCATCACACACACACACACACACACACACACACACACACACACACACATCCATAATAATTAAACAAGAGGTTATGAATTTGTAAGGGGGTCAGGGGAGATGCAGGGCTCATATATGGAGTTCTTAAGATTTTTTTTTTTAAAGAGCCAAGGACATTTCCAAACTTCAGTTATTTTAGGAGTCTTCCTGTAAGCAAGAGAAAAAAATTTCCTAGGGGATTTTATCAGACACCTATGCCTTCTGCTTTGGGGAGCCAATCTACAGCCAAATACAGGCCTTCTTGTGACCTCTCTGCTGGTAGTGGTCTAAGACATACTCTTCAATTTTATGGAAAGTAACTTCACCTTTCTTTGACAGGTCAGCTCTTGGGCTCAGAATTTAAAGACCTTATCTTCAGAAAATAATGAAAATCGAAGTAACAAAGTCAAACTAGTCGTTAAATCTCTTCACTCTGGACTATCCCTGCTACTGTGAAAGAAGTGGTCTCAGCAATGAGTGGCCTGTTTCCTTCTGACATGGCAAAGCTTTCCAATAAAACAGCATGCTATTCAAAACATCTTCTTGCACAGGTCGAGGTGCCCTAACAGAACCTAAGAAGGGTGGGTAGAAATTAGGAGGCAGAGACATGTCATCTCTGGGGAACCATGGCCCTTTGTCACACCACTGGTAATCAAGGGTCTGAAACTCTCTCTGTAGGATAGGTAGTCTGAAGATTCCCTGCAGAAGAACCTGATTTCTGCCACTGGACAGCTCTATTTTTTTAACATTTTTTTTTTTTTTTGATAATTCTTCAGCAACTAAAATCAGAGATGCAACGTCACAGGCTCAAAAGTGAGATAACTTGGGTTCAGGTGACTGGATATGTGCACATGTAAAATGAGGATAAAGGTCCTCCCTAATGCCCATAATTAATAAGATGTTGCATATAAGGGCCTTGGCAGTGACTAGCATGTACTGAGTACTTGAGTCCTTTAATTAGTCTTCCCCAAACCTTTGGTAATCATAAAAATCACATCATCTGCTACAATTCTAGGAGCCAGTGAATTTTCATTAAGCTTATCTCAGAAGGGAAGGAAGGGAATTGGGAAGACAGCAGAGGTGTCGGATGGCACATGGGACTCAGGTGGGACTCAGGGGACACTGAGCACAGATAAGGCATGTGACATTGGATTAAGAAGATTCTAAAAGCTTCTTTGTTGCAACTGATGCAGAAACCTTTATTGTAGTCACCCTGATGCTGTCAGATTCAGAATTAATCTTAACGAGAGCCCATGATCTGGTAGCTGTACTACCTCTGTCTCCACACAGTGCCCCTGTGTTGGTGGACATAGTAATGTCACTTTGCCTTCTGCTCCTTCTCCTACTCAGATTAGGTTCCCAGCACCCACATGGTTGCTCAAACCTGCCTTTAACTCCATTATGAGGGAACCTGAGGCCCTCTTCTGATCTCCACGGGCTCCTGCATGCATGTGGTGCACATATGTACAGTCAGGCACTGGGCATACACATGCACATAAAATAAATAATACATTCTTAAGAATCTTATTTAAAATGTCAAAGAAGTCTGGCTTTGGGTACTATATGAGATCCCCAAACTGCCCACATCTTCAATTCATGTTATATAGAGGCATCTTGCTTATCTGGGACATTAATAATAGCTGAAGCTTCCTATCCAGTAGACTATATTGTTACTCTTTCTTCTGTAACCATAAAAACAAAGACAATAGTGTCATTTCATGATTTATTTTTTATATTGTTACATGCACAAGTTGCTTTTTAGATGAAAAAGTATAAAGAAAAATGCTGGCAAGATGGCTCAGTAGGTGAAGTCACTTGGAACCAAGGCCCACGACCTGAATTTGATCCCTGCCACCCACATGGTAGAAGAAGAGAACCTCCCACAGAATGTCCTCTGAGTGACATGTTTGCTGTAGTGCATGCATGCATGCATAATTGAACATGGACACAAAGGAACAAACAAATAACTGTAATGAAATAATGAATAAAAATCATGTATAATCCTATCTTACTGTCCAGATTTGGCTGAAGGATTTTAGGGTTCTACTCTCTCTAGTCTTTTATTTTAATACATGAAACATGTATATGTTTCTATAATCTTTATATATTGCTTAAATATTTAAAAGCTATTTTCAGCATTGTTGAATGCTTTGTAACATTGTGTTTTGCACATATGCTGTAATTTACTTACTGGTTCTACCTAGTTGCATAATGATTGCTAAGGTAAACATTTTAGCGAATAAAGACACTGCTTATCTACTCCTAGTTTTTCCCCATAGAGTAGACTCCTACGGTAGCATTTTTGAACTCAATCAAACATTTTCTAGTCTCAATGCATAGGAACAAAATGTTTTTCAAAAACAGTGACTATTTAATTATTAATTTCCATGTGATTAAAAATCAAAACTTTGAAGTTAAAAAACTTACAAAATATGGCTATAGACCCAACAGCACCAGGGTTGGAATTGGATCATCTCTGGTAGTTTAATAGTGTTTCGTGTTTGCTTATTATTTAGGGTAAGCCTCATCCCATAATATTCACCCTCTAGTTTCCTCCTGTGCATTGTGAATCTATCGCTACCCAACAGTGTTGGCCCTGGCTCACAGGATATGCTCCATACATTCTCACCAGTTGGATGTGGTTATTCTTAATAACTTTATACCTGAGCTGGCCTGAGAACGATGGCTGTTCTAACCACTATAGAGTATTTTATGTGCTGAGGAGTTGCAGTGCTTGAATGTTGTTGACTCATGAATGATTAAAACCATTATAGCTAACACTAAACATTTCTGTGTATTGTGCACGTCAATAAAACCAAATGCACTGTTTGTCAGCCATTGGAACAGCCCTGAAACACAAATGAAGCCAGTAGTTCCCATGTGAGGACTCAGAAGAAGAAGCTGAGAGCACAGTCTCTATTACAAAGCTCATGAGTGTGGGTCTAGAATGGGGTGATTTTTTACTTGGTGTCTCCAGAATAGAGTGGATCCTTGCTGGGTATTGTGGAGGAATTCTAGAAGGGAAAATAAGGTGGACTTGATATCCTGAAGTTCTAGCTGCTCATGTACTCAGGGTGAAACACCACTACTGTGGACAGCAGTGGTGACAGTCATTAGCAATGTCAACTGAGATCCAGACACTGAACTGACACTTAGTCTTCTCCACCTATACATGCTCTAGAAACCATTTGCCCCATTTAATTAGGAAGTGAGGCACATGGCCTTACTTATGGCCTGACTTACTTACATATGCCTAAGTAAGTCAGGACTGGAGGAGCCAACTTCAAATCTGGGCATTGAGTTGTCAGAGCCAACTTTCTAATTACTGCAGAGATTCTGTTATTGTTGACTGCAAAATAATAGACAGCAGCACATTAAACATGTTAAATCACATGCTTTGGTCAAAGAGGCAGACTCCATGTGTCTGGTGACTTCGGATGACAGCATGTCTACTGTGAACTGGAGTGCAAGACTGTTGTCCTTCAGCATGGGTGCAAAATGGCAGCCAAGGAAATAGGCCTTGGGTGGAAACAGCCAAAAGTAGATCAAGTCCCATCTCCCCTACTCTGTAGTAGTGAGACGTAATTAACATTGTTCTGTACTAAGGTGATCACATATGTCATATGTTGATATAGACAAAGTGTTTCACAAACCATATCTTTTGTAGGAACAAAAAGATGTGCTTTATCTTATGCTGCAGACATAATGGTTGGGATGTTTCATGTCTTAACCTCCTCTTTTGTAAGGGAAGAAAAGCAGCAATATTCAATTATTCAGTCTCCCACTAATACAGTTGTGGGTAGTGAGTGATAAAGAGACACACATTAGAAGGAGGTTGTCTATTAAAAAAAAAGCCCAAATTTCAAAACAATGTCTTGCAGAGGAAATATCTTCCTTCTTCATCCTGCCCAGGATGTTAGAATGACACAAGGAGCAGGAACAACCACTTTCAGAACATGAAGGTGACAGTCACATGTGAAGCATAATGGGACAGAGTAGAATAATGCATCTGGATGCTACTGACAAGCTCTTCCAGGCCCTCAACAGTTCTGGGTAGCCTTCTTCCATCATTTTATGGGAAAAAAATAACACACCTGCACAATTCATCAGCGTTCCTTTGCTGCTTCAGGTCCTAGAAGATAGACATCTGAGGGCCACACCACCTAGTCCGTGACTACATAGAAAATGCTAAGTTTTGAAAGGTGATTGCCATTCTCTATGAGAAGTCTCAGGCTATCAGATTTATGTGGGGATGTATGATCTTCATCCTTGTAGCCTTCAATCAGTTGTGGAGGTAACTATGGCCTAGAATAGAATATTGGGTCACTTAGTGAAATGTCATCATCAGTGACTAGTAGAGGAGCCGGGACAGGGGTGAGTACCATGTCGCTGATACTGGAGATTACGTGCTAGATTCAAGTGCTTGAATCTCTGTGCTCTTCTGACGACTGTGAATAATGAGCGTATGACTTCTGGCCCTTATTTATTGTTTCTTTGTTTTGCCTCTATAAAGTAGGGTAGGGACAATAACATCAACCTTTGAGAGCTACAATAAAGATAATGATAAATAAAATGACTATCATGATATTTAGAAATCAAAATACATGGTCAAAACATGACAGGAGTTGTGGGTTTTAAGGGCTATAATAAACAATGACCCTTCACCTGCATAACTGTCCTTTCTGAGAACCTATAGTGTGCCAGGTTTTGGAGATCTACCAACAACAAACCAATTGTGCTCTCACCTCTTGCCCATGCTGTGGCTCATCACTTTCACGTGGCAGAAACACAAACCTACCCTACTACCTTGTAACCAAGCTAGTCTGATGTCACAAAATGCTGACCACCTTTGACTCTAAGGTTCATGAAAACATAAACTCTTGGTTTTTTTTTAAATCATATCTAAAGACAGGAGGTCTATATTTTTTAAAGTATCAACCATGCCATGTACTTAAATCATCTCTAACTTGTACTCCATTTCTTCGCTGTGACATCACACCTCAATATCTTCAGAAGAAGTTTCCTCTGAGACATGGCATTGAGTGCCCTAACATGGATGGGATCCATACCTCAGACAAGTGGTTGCAGAAAAGCCTTCAAAGCAAGCTGTCTATTGTCTGACAGGTTTCTATTTATTCCTACAAATGTATGCCATTTTCCCAAATCCTTCTATCCCTACAGGGGTGACATATTTGGCCTGTTTTATTTGAGAAGGGGGAAAATATCAAAAGCTAGATTATAGTTGTTGGGGGGTTTGATTTTTGGTTTTGTTGTTGTTGCTTTTTGGGTTTTGTTTTTGTTTTGTTGTTTTGGTTTTTTGTTTGTTTTTTTGGTTCTTTTTGGTGGTCAGATGAAGCCATTTCTGGCCTTGTTTCTGTCTACTGAAAGAGATGGCACTGTGCCTGGCAAGTCCCCTTTCCCCCAGCCTCCACAGTCCAGCCAGACTCACAGCAGTGCTACAAAATATAGACTTGAAAAGTAATTAAGATATAAGTATTCCAGAAGAGAACACATGGTTATTTAAAGCCATTGGACAGCTTTCAAAAGAAAAGATCTATGAAATCCAAGGGCTGAGAGCCATCACGCTGTTTGCCTCCATTTCTCACATTAAGAATAGAGACTAATTATAAATCTCCAGCAAATATGACCTGGTAAAGAGTTTTCAAACAAAAGCCTGCACCGAACAGGATATCTGGCAGATCTGGGCACTTGTTTTCGCTAATAACCATTAAAGCTGTTCCTAGTAAAGCCTTTTACAGCAGCATTAGAAATATCAGGGTTTACGTTTTCCTTAATGAATCGCTGCACTGTGTTACCATTGCACCATGGTCTCCCAGCGGCTCCTGATCCTCGCTTTGTCTCTGTGGTGCCTCTTTCTCCCCTGTAACGTTTCGTTTCCAATGACACGTCAGCCGTCTTTCACCAACCTCAAAGGAAAGTTGAATGCAGGGCTCACAAAGTTAAGCTGACATTTGCTCCCTTCCAATAAAAAATATTTAGTCCATTAAACATAAATACCTGTCATTATGATACATGGAGTGGGTGCGAGCCTCCCGGTTCCCTCTGATGTTTATTACATCCAAGCAACTGCAGTGCCTGCATGTTTTCAACTTTAGTGTATTGATTAAACTTTTAAATGGCTGCCATATAACCCAGGGACAGCGGGAAGATTAATTTGCGTCAATGTTCATCTGTAATTCATTAGCCATTTATTCTTTACAACCACATGGGCTATCAAGAAAATGCAGGCCATTTTTCACTCGGCACAGGCTGAGAACAGATTCTGAAATTTGTGCTGCATACAAATAAGTTCCCGGGGTCTGGCCAGTTAAACTGCTTGGCTTTTCAAAAGTTGAGGAGAGGAGGAGGAGTGGGGAAGGGGCATGAAGACTCCTGGGGAGGAGGGAGCGGGCATCTTCAGGATGCTCAGGGCTTAACTATGTTAGTCCTCTGCTTTTCTGTCCATGGACACTGGTTTCTTCTTTCAGTTGGATTAAAATAACGGAAACCTGTGTCTGAGCAGAGGCAATAAATAACCCAGTTGCTCTCTTCCCCATCCGCTCTCTTCCCCAACACTTCTCTTCCCACCCCTACCTAATGTCTCCTAAAGTGCTGTTACTGGCAGAAAACCTCAGCCAGTTGCAGTGAAGTATAAAAGTGTGTAGCCTAGAGGAATCTGGAGCTGTCAAGTCAGGGACAGTGGCATTTGAACCAGCTCTTCCCCAAACAGTGGAATCTCAACCCTGCCTGGAGCTGGGAAGGTGCCCAGCCAAATAGCGAGTTTCCTGAGGGAAGAGGGAGGCCATCTGGCTTCTCCACGTGCCCCCCTGACCCCCTTGGCAGAAAACAGACTACAAAGTAAAGGCATACACAGAATTAAGTGCACCCCTGAAAGACCCTTCCACACACAAGGTGCTATGGGGAGAGAAGGAAAGAGCTTTGTGTGCTCAGGTCAGGGCTGGAAGAGAAGAAAGCACAGAAGGGGAATTGTTCTTCATAAGGATGAATAATTAAAGCAGAGAGCTTGCAGTCCTGGCCTCACTGTGGCTCGTCACTTTAACAGTGAACAGCAAAGAAATCAATGGTCATGAGGACATGTGTGTGTGTGTGTGTGTGTGTGGTGTGTGTGTGTGTGTGTGTGTGTATATGTGTGTGTATGTGTATGATGGGGGAGCTGGCTGGCAGTACTGAGAGAGGCAGCATGCAGATGCTGAAGGCAAGAGCTGCCTGGTCTGTGGTACCCACAAAACCAACCAACAAACAGAAACACCAAAGGTAATATTACATACTGGTAAGCTTTAGTAGTAATAGCTGAAAAAGAGCCAGAGTAGAGGAAGCCTTGGGGGAGAGGTAGTAAATTGTCCATTTGTGTTCTAACTGCTCAGCTGCTTACAACCAGGACTAAAAAGGAGGCTGCCACAAAAGCGCCCATCTGGAGCCATCTTTGTCATAACCCACACCAGGCTTCACCAAGAGTCAGCAGTGTAGGGCTCCTTTGTTAGCCCTTTGGGGAGATGGGGTGGGAGATGGGAGATGGAAGTAGAACTAAGAACCCAATAGAATATGTGTATGTGTATGATACAAATACTGCACTGGGGAACTTGATGATCACTAGACCTTTGCTGGGCCTTGGCCCTGGCCCTGGGCCTGTGACGCACAGTATACATCAACTTCATGTGCTGTTGTTTTTTTCCCATGGTAAATGGTATACTTGTATCCGAGGAGCTCAATAAATATTTGTAGAGTGAACCAACCCTATAATCTAAACAGAAAGACTGATTCATTTATTTTACCCTTCAGCAGATACCTATGGACTGTCTACTTGGCAGCACTGCTCTAAACCCGGGATCAGCTGTGAGAACCCGGGACGCTGCAGGCTCTTGTCAATGGGGCATTTGCAAATTGTTTACTTTTATTTATTTCTCGGGGAAGTTGGGGGTTTTCTACACCCCCAAGACCTTTATGAGACCAGGGCTATGTTCTTTGTCTGGTCTTTCTCTAGGCAAATCCTGAAGGTGACAGTGTTTAAACTGTTTATGCCTTGGGATTTATTTGGATGAGAGCTAGGATGAAGTGAGTCTGAACTTCTCAAAAAGGCCCTCACACACATGCCTATGGTACCTCAGATGTCATGGATGCCATGGAAAAGAGTCTGTTCTCTGTGGGGGAGGATCAACTCGGTTTGGTTTTGGAGATGAGTGTTCACAAATAATGCCCCTTCCCAAATGCGTGGCTCATAATCGGCCATGGGTCTGAGAAACACAAAAGAAATCTGTGACTGTTCTGATTATTCGATCAAATCCTGAGAACATCACATCACATTGGCCTCACTCGCACTGGGAGGGCATATTAAGGGGCAGAGACAGTGAACTTAAATCATGGACTCTGGCTTCACACAAACTTTCCCATCTCTTTGCGAAGACAAAATGAACACATGAGAGGAACACGAGGGACCAGGAATTTAGAGACAATTGTTCAACAGGTTTTTCCTCCTCCATCAAATAATCAAAAAAAAAAAAAAAAAAAAAAAAGCAGTATATCGAGGGAAGCCAAGGAGCCTGGCATACCAGCCCTCTTATAGGACAGAAGTAACAATCA
This sequence comes from Mastomys natalensis, assembly GCA_021653895.1. NCBI lineage: Eukaryota > Metazoa > Chordata > Mammalia > Rodentia > Muridae > Mastomys > Mastomys natalensis. The sequence goes on along the minus strand of JAJTUV010000261.1, from coordinate 548,899 downwards.
CCTGGACCAAAGGTGCTCTCACATTTCCCCCATTTACTTCCAATTGTTAATGTCTAAGGAAAGGGTTCCTCAATGGGAGAAAAACTATGCTACCCAGATTTGAATTTCAGAGGCTTTGGTTGTTATAAAGAACACAGAGTAAAGCAAAGCTGGAGGAGATAGCAGCCCATCAGGTGCCAACTACAGTGATAACGATGAGCCCACCCAAGAAATCTAGAGAAGCAGGAGACTGCTAAGGTAGCATACAACACTAAATCTAATAGGGTCGCGGCCTTGTATTACTATTAAATTATTATAAGACAATATGTAAGTCACAAAGGAGAATTAGAATTATTTGAAATATGCCTATACTATTTATCATTTGTCCTATGAGGGTTTATTTTTTTGCTTTTAGAATTGAAAAAGCCGGCCGGGTGGTGGTGGCGCACGCCTTTAATCCCAGCACTTGGGAGGCAGAGGCAGGCAGATTTCTGAGTTCGAGGCCAACCTGGTCTCTAGAATGAGTTCCAGGACAGCCAGGGCTACACAGAGAAACCCTGTCTCAAAAAAACAAACAACAAAAAAAAAAAAAAAACAAACAAAAAGAATTGAAAAAGCCTACAAGGTTTAGTTTAGACAGTGTGGAACAGATTATAAATGCTATGAATTTAAAATAAAAGTTTGGACTGAAGGAGTCAGAGTTTGGATTTCAAGAGCCCTTTTTAAAAAACAGATTTCAATAAACAGAAAGGAAGAGGAAAAAATGTCTCTGGCCAAAAAGAAAAAAGATCCTAGCAAAAGCTGAGATTTTGTAATGTGAATGGCCTGAAGCAGGACTAGTGAAGAAGGCTGTTTGGCAGGATGGACGAGGCCTTTGGAAGAAGTAATGCCAAATAAATAGTACTGGATAAAAGCGCTTTACACTCCAACTATGTCAGAGCATAATTATTTCCTTTCTACCTTCCCTGAACCAGTAGGTGCATTTCTTGTTTTTGAATCCTACCTTACCTCTTTCCAAGTATGGGTCAACTGAAATTAAAAATGATGCGTCATATCAAAGAGATTGCTTAAGCTTGTGCTGTTCAACTTTGGGAAGTGATTCCACGTGTCATCTTAGTTAAGAAATTACAAAAAGCAGTTGAGTTCATTTTGAGTAAAAAGAGAATTCATCATGTTCAAATTTTTTAAAGTATATCCAATATAACTGGAGGAAAGAAGTCAATGGGAAGCCAGCAGGCCATAGGCTTTATTCTCTTTCAATACAACTCAGTAACAATTAACTAACTGCATTATGTAGAGTATGGGTTATTAGAATGTCTCACCATAAAAGATGGATAAAACTGAAGGGAGTATTAAGGAAACAGAGGCAAAAATAAAAGAAGTAGGCTCCATTTTATTTATTTCATATTTCCTGTATTATTTGTTTGTGTATGTGCACTTATGTGTGCCCATGTATTGAAATCACAGTGAGTATGCATGCATTTATATGGGTGCCATGTATGGAGGTCAGAGAACCACTTGCAAGATAATTTGGTCCTTTTCATCCTTCATGTCCTATCTGCATGAATATATTTTTAAAACAATAGTTTTAGTCCACAACTCAAAGAAATAATAGAAGATTCCTAACGACCTATTAATTAATAATAATAATAAATAATAAACACCACCACAGTTAATGCAGTGGCTGTACCACTCATGATGGACAAATACTTCACATGAAGCAAGGAGTAAACGGGAACTGATTTGGAGCTGACAACATTCCTGTTGTGCTGATGGTGAAATGGATTTGTGATGGTTATGTATTTGTGAAAAGACATAAACAATGATGATTTAAAAAAAAAATCTAGGGGCCTGGAGAGTGTTTAAGAGCAATGGATGCTCTTCCAGAGGTCCTGAGTTCAATTCCTACCATCCACATGTGGCTCAGTTCTAGAATGGGATCTAATGCCCTCTTTTGGAGTGCACTCATAAGTAAATAAAACTTTTAAAAAGTTTTAAAAAGATCTAAGTCGTTTAGTGGCAGAATGCCTACTTACTATGTGTGACACCCTGGGTCAATTCCCAGCATTTCCAAACAAACACAAAACAAACAAATGAATAAAATAAGTAAATAAATAACTTAAAATTGGTACCCTCACCCCTTTCCTGGACATTGAGCTCTGACCGTCCTGGTGACTTCAGCCTTGGGTTCAATAGTGGCGTGGAGTTTTAGAAGTTATCTATAGCAACTGGTGCAGTGTTTGGCAGCCATTCTGCTCATCTTTCCTTATACTCTTTTATGCCTTTTGTTTCCAGCATTATTCCCACTTTCCAGCAGTATTCTCATTTTCTAAGGCATGAGCTTTTAATTCTTACATAAATGTACCAGTAGAAAATTCTCACCCCTATATCCGTATTAAATTATTAATTTTGTTGTTATTGTTTCAAATGCATCCTTTAAAGGAGAGTCTAACTCCTTGCACAATTCCAGACTTGTCATCTCCCTTGGTGTCCTGATGCTGGCTAAGCATCAGAGTACTGCCTCCTCTTCCATAGTGAGCAACCAGTCTCCTGCCTCACTCCAATGCCCGGTCTTCTGACAAGGGCTTGTTAGTGGAATTGGTTTCTCTCTAGCTGTTGACAAAATCATCTCTTTGTCATTGGCGCCCTTCAAGTTGAATTCTTTCCTAAGCTAGCACTTTACAAAAAAATTACACCATTTGCTCGACAATATATTACTTATGTATTGCCAGGTAGTTTTTGTTTGGTTGTTTGGTTTTGAATTTTTAATCAGTTTAAAGAATGCTCAGGTTCTGTTCTCTCCTAAACTTACTTTCTTCTCCCAACCTTGATGTGCTCCATGGAAAATCCTCTCCCTCAGGCCTGATTTTCATCTACACATTCTTACCTTCCACATATGGTGCTTCTTGATTGCATTCTGTATACTTTCTTTAGATATACTTATGAACTTACCAGTGTTCTCTCTTTTGTCAACTCAGTGTTCTTTCTTTTGTAATTAACTCTGTTGATTTCAACAGTGAGTTTTAAAAATATGTATTATAATTTGGAGCAGAAATTTACTTGAATATCTTTCAGATTGAAAGCCTTTTTCCCTTCCAGTTTCCTTATCTTTCTATTCTTTATTATCTCATACAGCTTTGTTTGCCACCCTGTGATCATTTCAATATCTGACACTATTGAGGGTTTAACTCAGTGCTTTCCCTGAGTATATCTGAGGGTCCCTGGAGTATATGGTCTTATCTGAGTGTGATCTCATCTTTACCTTTTTAAAAATAGAAAAATCTTGCCAACCTGTCCGGATAAAGTTTTCTTCCAGAAAGAACCTATGGTACAGACCACATCACTACACTAAAGAATTTAGACTTAATTAAGGCCCATTTGTTCATTACTCTATATTATGCTTATCCTGGTATTCAACTCCATATTCCAATGTATAGACAAATACCCATTTTCTTTGCTATTTTAGCTTGGTAATCTTAAACTTATCCTCTGTGCTGATAATATCTATTATTTCTTGTTGACAAAAAGATATAGTTATTATTTATCTAGATATAAGATGCATTTAATAAGCTTAGAACTCTAGTATAACTACAATATTTTCTAATATGTTCATATATGTATGTATATGCATATACACATTTACTTTAAAAATAGCCACATACTTAACCACATACTTAAATTGGTGTGCAATATGCCACTAAATTCAAGCTTAAATTTGTCTCTATTATATTTAACTACTGCTACTTTCCAAAAAACATTTTTGGATGTCTATACTTCTGGGGATTTACATTGATCTCCAACTCCAGCTTAAGGAGATATTCAGAGACATTTTATACCTAGGTTCACATGGATTATAACATTTCAAGAGAAAGTCCCTCCTTATCTCCAGTATTTTAATATTAGATTTTAGACTCAATGTTTGTGTAATTATCCCAGAAGGATATATTACAGCAGTGTATGTGCTTGCAGGCATGCCTTTAACTTTGATGAACAAGAACACTCCTGGCTCTTGGTAAAGGTAACCAGTGATCTGAATTTTGAATTACATCTCTAATTTCCTGGCTTTCTAAAAGGACCATACATCACATATTTCTATCCAGATGTGCATGCCAGAAGGGCTACTACAACTTTACTTACAGTGGCAGAGGGTAACTCTTTCCAGTTTTAGAAACTCATCCCTGGTAACTTTCAAGGACAGTGCTTCCTCTTTTCTTTATGCGTATATCTGGGCAATCTGGTATAGAAGCCAGTTGCTGTCTCTTTTGGTACTGGAGTGGAAGTTCAAATTATGTAAACACTGATCCACTTGTGGGAACTCTTCCTTTAACACAATGCCTTAGTCACAGTTAAAACAGGAGTCACTTGCTCTTTTCTTTGTTTAAGCCATATGGACCAGCTTGGGTACTTGCCTTGCTCTGCATACCAAGTGTTATATGTTCTGGGTGCCTGTGTGGCACCACAAGTCATGACAATGAAACCTCTTTAGGAAGAGCAGTCTATTCCTTCCCTCCTCTGTTAAACACTTATGAGACAATTTACCCTGTGACTAGGGCAGACTGGATGGTGGCTACCATTACTTGGGGAACTTCTGTTTTGGCCTTGGTCATGCTACTAGGCTCTGCTGCCTGTTAATAAGTGGGCTGTTCAGAAGCCTACAGGCTTGTGTACCATTTAAAATTCATTTGCAGAGTTTTACTGATAATCCCACATGGATTTAGCAAACCTGAAATTTCCATATTGACAACTAGGAGTAGGATGATGGATTCAGAACCACACTTGAAAAAATTCAATTTCTGGGACAGGTCTTATCCTGAACCTGCAATTAACATCTCTTACTTAGCACAGAAAGGCAACCCCTATCTGAGTCCATTGGTTGCATCTCAAAGAGGCACTGACTCCATCTGGTCAGAAGAACAATACTGTAGCACATGGACCACTGGGCACAGTAAAGAGCCATGCCATTTGTGAGGTTCATACCTTAGATACATATCATTCTCAAATATTCCACCTGCCTATACCCCTGCCCTAGAGCAAATCTGATCCTCAGAATTATAGGAGAGAATAGCATGTACCTCACAGCACAAACTCTTATGAAAAGTATAATTGAACATCTTATTCATCCTTCTTTCAGAGAACAAGAAGACAACATTATATTAAAAAACTGAGAAACTGAATAATAAAGACTTAGTTTTTTGCATGTTAAATGGTATGGCTTATCAATGTGTCAAGGGTTCATTTATAGCTTACTGAAGCCAGCATCCCTACACAGTAGCACAGGATGGTCCCTGGGACATCACTAATTTTGATGATCCTAAAATGGCATTTTCTGGAGAAATGTCATACAAATCTCCACATAGCAGAGACTGTCTCTTAAAAGTATATGAATTCACAAATTTAAAAATAAACATATCTAAGGAGCTATGGAAAACTGAAACAGAGATCATGGTTTGAGTCACTTAAGATCCATTTTTTTTCTTTGTTAATGATAGAATAGCAAAGAGGATGTCAATTGATTTTGTACTTTAAAACATTTTTAAAATAACTCAAACATCCTCTAAAAAAGAGAGCAAGCCATTGTGGAATTAGGTGACATTAGAGCTCAAACCACAGTTATATCTTAATAGCTGAGGTTATCACAAAATTAAGGTCCCCTCATACCACCAGGGAAGTCACATTGACTGTTAAATTATGTCTCTGTCTACATCCTTCAAGGCCTTAGTGCCCATTGCCTTAAATACCTTACAGAAGAAATGGGCATCTGACACAACAAGGAATGCTATGTAATAAAATTAAATCCATGGCATTTGAATTCACTCTGCAACAGTAGAGTCCATGGACAACACTGGGTAACCCCAGCCCCTGGCTCAGTATACCCTCCTGCAGAAATGAAAACCAACTACCCAAGTAAGTGCAGATTTCCTACTATTCTCCCATTTAATGTGTGTGGCCTGTATCTGCTTTTATGTGTGTGGCTTTGTTTTGGATGTTGCTACTAAACAGCGTTACTTAATCCTAGTTGTAGAGACTTATATATCTATTTTCTCAAAGTTTTACCATTCTAGCTCTTGGCCTTAAGCCATTTTGACTTAATTTTTTTTTGCATATTGTAAGGGAGGGGTCAAAGTTTATTCTATTATATATCCTTATTTTAACATCCGAATAACATTTGTTATAAAAACTATTCTTTCTTCCCATTGAAATAGTTGGCCATCCTTATCACAAATCAACTGATCTTGAAAAATATAGTGACTTATTTTAAATGTCCAATTCCATTATGTTACTATATGATCAACCTTGCATAAGTTTTACAGTTTCTTCATTGTTGTAGCTTTATAGTAAGTTTGGAAATTTTAAAGTGTGAGTTTTTATTTATTTTATAAAACTATAATGTTGCAATTCCTTGAGCCAACATCTAAGGGTTTCCCAGGCCTTGGCCACTTAGCCCTAACTGTTCACATCCATCTACGTCATAGTGTTCACCCATGTAAAGGAGCCCTACTCCTAAAACACTTAGCCCAAACTTCCCCCTTCCACCAGCTGCTGAGTGCCAACCAGGAGGGGAACTCAGGCCCTGACCTCAGCATAAACTGCCTCGGTCTGTCCAGCTTCAGTTACCAACAAGCAAAAGATTCCATAACATTGACCCCACCCCCACCACATATTTTTCCTTTTTTTTTTTACATTATCCTTTCAAAGGTCATATTAGTCTTTAGTTTCTTTTGCAGACTTTGTTTTGAGTCTATGCCAGTTTTAAAAATATTGTCATTTTAATGTTATGGTCTTATAATCATTGAATATAGAATATTTTTCTATTTATTTAAGTTTCTTTTAATATTTCAATAATATGAATTTTCTTAATAGACATTTTACATTTTTCCTATTGAATTTACTTCTACATATTTTATACATTTCTATACTATTATGAACAAAATAATTTGCTTAATGTCACTTTTGGACTGTTCGTTAGAAATATATAGCAAGGCAGTTATTTTATGATCTAATGATCTGATGTCCTGCAATCTCCCAGTTGTTAGCTCCAATTGGGTTATTAGTGGCTCACTTGGGATTCTTAATATATAAGAGCACCGGACTTCATAACTTGGCTGCTGACAATGTACCACTTCAATATCCACCCCTTTGCTTCATATCTGCACAATATATTTAAACCAAGAAAAATTCCAAGAATTCCTTCCTTTGGCTCTGAAAGGAAAGTTCAAACCAAAAAATCCCCAGCCTACATATATAAACCCTCAGTGTTGACTCATTCACATTCCCACTCGTGTTAAAAGCCAAAGCCACTGTCCCTTCCTCATTCAAACCAAGCATACCAGCTGGGGTGCATCCCCCCTTTTCCCCAGAAAGTCTTATAATGAAAGAAATATGTTTTTCTATACTCTGTTGTGGATAGCCTCAGCCTTGTATTTTGATCCTAGTTCCCAGTGGATAGCCCCAGGCTTGTATTTTGATCCTAGTTCCACCCTTCTGGGAGGGGCTGCAGAGGATGATTGAATCTGTACACAGAGGACATCTTGTAAACCTTCTGTCCAATTAAAACCTGTAAAATAAAGACTAGAGCCAGAGAGATTGGGCAGTAGAAGGGGAGGCAGAGAAAAAGGCTTAGGGGAGGAGAGAGTGAGAGGAATTTGATATAAAAGGCAGAGCAGGGGCAGAAGAGAAGGGGAGTCTCCGGGAGAGCAGAAGAGAGAAGAAAGAAGTAGAAGCAGGAGGAAGCAGAGCAGAAGGAAGCCAGCGGGAGAAGGAAGCCAAGGACGGAGGAGCCAGAGCTGGACAACCGCGAGGCCTGGGATAACCGCAAGTTATAGGGATCTCATAGCTGGGGATTAGAGTAGTATAGTTGTAAATCTGCCCAATCTAGGTATGCTATTTATACCAATAATTATTGAGTTATGTCTTCTTTGACTGGTCTCATTGGGCAGGAGACTTCACAGTGAGCAAATTTGGCTGCTTAAATACATATTCCGTCTACAACAATACTCTCTTAGGTATAAGTCACATAATTAGTTTTACCTCTGAAACAATCATGAGAGGATGGTGTCCATGCTACTCTGAGGCAACCACAAAACACATTGCAATTACAGTCTGCTGATTAGTTGTATGTCAACTTGACACAAGCTACAGTTATCTGGAAAGAAGAACCTCAGTTGAGAAGACACCTATATCAGATTGCCTCTAGCCAAGTCTGTAGAGCCTTTCTTGATAAATGGTATGGGAGGGTCAAGCCCAGTGGGAACCATACCATCCCTGAACAGGTAATACTGAGCAGTATAAGAAAGCAGATTGAACAAGTCATGAAGAAGCAAACCAGTAAGGAATACTCTTCCATGGCCTACAATTCCTACCTTAGGGTTCCTCCTTGAGTTCCTGTTCTGACTTTCCTCAAAGGACTCCATTTCAAGATGCAGTTTGGTAGTTAAAATCTTGACCTTCATGTGTCATAATCTGAAGAAGACTGGAGAGTGGGGAAATGGGTAGGTTATCATAGCCAAGTCAGGGGGCCAGAATTTACTTAATATTAAAGTGGTGCCTATAGTTCTTATTAATCTTCTGGGGAGTTGCAGACTTGGGGATGTGTCATCTCAACAATTAACATAAAGCATCTATTTGTATAACAAGTACCTAGGAAAGTGTATAATTTATCTTCCACTCTATGAGCAATGGTTAACATCCATTTGAAAAAGATCTAGGATAGCAGTTCTCAACTTATTGGTCGCAACCCATTTGAGGGTCACATGTCAGATATCCTGCTTATCAAACATTTACATTATGATACACAGCAGTAGCAAAGTTACAGTTATGAAGTAGCGATGAAATAATTTTATGTTTGGGGGTCACCACAACATGAAGAACTGTATTAAAGGGTTACAGCATTAGGAAGGCTGAGAACTGCTGCTCTAGAATCATCTAGGAGACATATATCTGGGAATGCCTAAAAGAGAGCTAGATTGGGATGATTGGCATAGGAAGGCCCACCTTAAATGTTTGTGCTACCATCCCATTGTCTGAGGATCTATACTGAATAAAAAGGAAAAAGCAAGCTGATTATCAGCATTCTCCTCTATTTGCTTCCTGATCAAGAAGGCAATGTGACCAGATCCCTTGACTTCCCCACTGTTACGGATTTTAACCTTGAACTGTAGGCGAAAATAACCAGTTCTTCCTTAAGTTGCTTTTGGTAGTTGAAAAACAAGAAAAATAATCAACACTACTGGCCACAGGATGCTTTCACAGCAGTCCTAAATCTAGCACATGACCTTTCCAGATTCCAAGTATGGGATCTTCCACTATTTTGTTTCAGTCAATAGGTAAGATTAGGTAGCAGCCAAAGGACTCTAGTCAAGATGACTTTCTGTTGTGTGATAAGAAAGGAAAGCTTATGTGCTCTCTCCTTAATTTAAGTTCTTGTTTATAATTCTGAGGTCTTTTACATTCTGGTTTTAGTTGGTGAGTTGAGGTCTATTTTAACTATGAGAAATATATGTCATGGACATGTATCTAAGTCCTGTAAACATCAAGAGATGTGGGCCTCTAGCTATTTTTGTAGCCTACTTGGCACATGCTGAATCTGATCTGAGCTTAGAGCTATCCCTTTCATCTCTGCTTACCAGTGCAGGCATGAGTCAGGGCTGGGCTTGAGATAATCCAGGATGAGTGACCACCATTCTAATTCATCTATATTTTAACTATGACTTATTTTAGCTTACATGTCAGCCTTGTACTAGCAGCGGCATGGCTGGCAGGTACATCTACCACAAGGCTAAATGGGGCCATCCCATTGATAAGGCTTGTAGAATCTTGCCTGTATGTAAGCAGTACTGTCTGTTGCCAGTCATACCTGTACTCCCCCATCTTTCCATGCACTGGGCCTACCAAAGTCTCCCAGTGCCTCCCAGGGATCGACAAATGCTGGAGGCTCTTCCACTTACCCATCACAACTTAAGAGTAAACAGATTGATTTTAGCATAAAGCTAAGGAGACTACAAGGCTTTGAATAGATCTTTGTTTCCCAGAGTGGAAATTAAGTTTGTGTGTATATACTGGGTTAAGATATCAAGGCTCAAAATCCAAACAAACAAACATATTTTAAAAGCGGCAACATTATGAGCCATGAGTCACAAGCCTCTAGAAGCCTCAGCTCCTTCATTTAAAAGAAAAACTGTTAGTTATCCCTAACCCACAAGGAGGAAATAAATTGCCATTAGTGTTAGGAATAGTGTCCACATCGTGGTTTCTCTTTTCCTCTGGTAAAATTTATCAAGTTTCTCTGGAGAAATGGCTGCCTCCAACTCACAGTAAGAAAAGTATAAGTCTAGAAAAGAAAATAACAAATAACGCTGTAATAACAGTAGATACACGAAATAAAATGACAAGGTAAAGGCAAAGGGATGGGCCTCCAACAGACAGATAAGTCAACTAAATCAAAAGGGTGAGCATGATCTCAACTCATCAACTAAAATCAGAATGCAAGAGATTACAGTATTATAAACAAGGACTTAAACTAATAGAAGTGGACATGAAATGTTTATGACAGTAAATTTTTAACTAAAGGTGGTGGGATGATTGATAGAAGTGATTGCCATAGAGCAGGCACCATAAGAATCATTACAGTTTACTTTAAAACTGGCAAAAAGGAATGTGTAAAAGAATATATTTACATAATCTTAAAGTAGCTACCCCCACATCTTTTTATAACTAAAGTAGAAATAGCAACTTCTCAGAATCCTCCAAATACCACCTTAGACCTGTTAGTATCCCTAGTAATTAGACAAATGGATGCCACACACCCCTGATAGAATACATCTGGTAAACAACATACTATCACTGCCACCACCGTAATCTTTTAATCTGCCCATGAAGAAACAACAATGAAATTCAAACTGGGAGATAGTACATGAAATAACTGATCACCATTCTAAAAAATGTCAGAATCTTAAAGACAAAGAAAGACTATGGAACCATTCCAGAAGAAAAATATGATAAAGGAGTTGGGGCAGTTCAACTCAACACATTAGGTTGTACACAGCAAAAAAATATTAGTGTGATAAAGGGAGAAATTTCAGGACCTTAAATGATATAATATTGTATCAAGTTCAATGTGTGTTTGAACAAGATGTTGATTATCTAGGGAACCTGGGAGGAAGATATACTAGACTGCATTGTTCTCATATATCAGCACTTTTAGATTAATTCAAACTGAAATGTCTAAAACAAAAGTAGAGTGTTTGGCACTTAGAACAAGCATGCAGAAACGTAATGGCTCTGTCTACTGATGAATGAATGTATAAAAGTTATCGTATCCATGCAATGGATTACTCATCACTAAGAAGAAATGGCATACACTGTGACATGGATGGATGTTAAGAATATCATGCTGAGTAAAGGATGCCAGTCATTCAAGACCACATATAATGCTGCCATTTATGTGAACTATTCAGAACAGACAATGAAGATATGAGCAGTGGATACATTGTGGATTGAGGTACATGGAGAGGATCATGGAAATGGGCTTTCTTATGGGTGATGGTGATAAAAATGTTCAAAATGAGAAAATTCTGACAGTTTTAGAGCTCTGTAAACATCCTGTCTGCTACTGAGGTGTTTTACGGTCAATGAATGAATTTCCTTGGACAAAAGTTACTTTTCAACAAACCTGTTTACAAAGAGAAAGGGAAGAGTGATGATTGGTGGGCCGTTAATGGCTTCTTCATGTGGTCCGTGAGAAAGTTGAGGACATGATGCTTCATGCAGATACTAATGCTGCTTCTTACTCTCCCTATTGGATCACACAGACTTTCAACAACTATTTCAAAGCCATCTAACTGGCTACACGCAGGGAACAACTTAGTTATTAGCCACTATTTTTCTATTCACTAGAGAACTAGTCTCCCTAATCCCTAATTGAGGAAAGACCAAGAGTCAAAAGAGGACCTTTTGTTTTTCCTACAGGTTCTGATGAATTAAAAAAAAAAAAAAAAAAAAAAAAAAAAACAAGGAACAAGGACAAACTCTGACCTGGGAAAGAGATATCTATCAGTTTTATCAGTTTTTCCATTGTAACTCTTACAGGATTGTTGTTGTTGTTATTCTTGTTTTATCCATCTGTTTAACAAATTACTGTTATCACAGTTTTTATTAATTTTACTTGCAAAGATTTGCATTACTAACATACATCTTTCTCTGCTCTGAGCATATGAAGAAGTTTTCCAGGTGTGGAGGGGTAAATCATGGACCAGCTGACAAAAGCTGAGCATTATCATGGCAGAGGACAACTGAAAGCAAATTCTAAAAGGCTCCATGTGCCAGACAGGGGAGTCTTACCACATCCACAGGTGGCACCTGGACCTGGCTTGTGTTCTATCACTTGACTTTTGAGGTCTATTCTTTGTTGGCACGTTTGCTTTTCAGCTGAACTGAAGGCTGAAGCTGAAGAAACCACACCTTTGCTGAGATCACAACAAAGTCTCAGAGGGCCAAGAGCTGCCACTCATTTGAGGAGCCTCTGAACACCGTATTTGGCTGGGATTTATGAGCCGCTTTTGACGTTTGCTGATGCTGGTCATAACCCCATGGCCTTGATTATTGTGAATGAAGCAAAGCCAAAGAAAACAATGCTGAAGGCTGAACCCAGGCCTAGTTATTCCTGGGGTGTCACAACCCAAGTTCACAACAGTAGTTCTGATTTACAAGACCATTAAGTAGATTCTAGGAAGTGCATAAATGCCCATGTAGGTCCCTTTGAGAGAAAAAGTAGGGTGTTTTGGGAGAGGACGGAAGTGGGAGAAGGGAAAAAAAATCGCTCTCTGAAGCTGCATTCTTAAATAATTTTTCTGAATACTCTCCAGTCATACATGTGAGAAATGACACGGGGGGCCAAAGGGCTACAGTTCAGAGATAAAACAAGTTGAAGGTATTTAAAAGACTTGCCAAGGAAAAGTGCTCATCTGATAAAAATTTAGGCAGGAGGGATGCCAAAAACCAGGAGAGCCATGGCTGAGATGTGATGAGGTGATTGCTGCTCCAGCTGTCAGACTTGTCAATGGTGTCAAGATGCCAGATTTTAACTCAAATGCAGTGTCAGCCCAAGAGCTGCCTCTACTTCCCTGCATGGTTTTCATTAAGAAAGCATGAAAATGTATGTCCAAGTATAGACATCCTATGTGAGACCAGTTCAAGATGAAAGTCTGTTTGTTTGTCTCCCCTACAGAATACAGACAAGGTAAAAAGACAATAATACAGATTAGCACCTCCTATTGCCACATCGATGGATCAGTGGGGCTACCCTAGGCTTTGCACTGTGTGTATATTTGAAACTGTGACACAGGGAGACAGGAATCAAGTTAAGAAGGGGAATTTTCCACATCAGATTGGAAGGGGTTCATATGGAAACAATGGCATAAGTTGGAGATCAACTTCCTCTCTTCCATATTTTGCAATAGGAAGCAGGATCTGTATTGAGTGTGTCATGAATACTAGTCTTCTAGTCCTAAATGGATGGGATAAACTCACACTGTGAGCCATAACTGCTTCATTCAACTTGCTTTAAAAAATGAGAAACATATAAGAAGAAAAGTAAGTGATATTCTAAAAGTAACAAACAAACAAATAAACAAGAACAAGAACAGGCATTTCCCTATTAAGAGGATGTCAGGTGATGGGAAAAGACATTTTAAGGCCATCAATATAATTCTCATTAAATGTGTATTTATTTTCTTTCAAAATAGTAAGTCTCATATTAACTTGTTTATAACAAATCTGTTATGAAACCAGAAACCCGCACAGTGCCCCAACGCTGGCATTCAATTCAACAGTAGTGTGAATATCTTTATAGGACATTATGAAAAGACACTATTGAAATATAAATGCCTTTCTGCCCTCTATGCCTCCCCATTCAGTATGCTCTCATTTCCAGATACAGCATAGTACATTCAGGTACTTGAAAAAATGGCTTCTTTCACATATGCAGATAATGCTTTCTGGGTCTGACAATATTTGGACATCAAAAGCAATAAATAAGCATCAGGGCCAAGGCTTTTGGAAAAGTTCTTCTAAGTTCCTTGAAATGATAGCTTGTCTTCTATGCCTTCTGCTTACAACTACATAGTAGAGTTTGTGTTTGGAATGGAACAGTCAGACAGGCTCAGAAAGTAACTTAGTCAAAACAGATTTTTATGATATTTTCAATTCCAATCAAGACAGTGTAGTAGGACTCACATTTACTCTCATCCTATATAAGATGATTCAAATACTAGACAAAATACATGAAAAGTTTATAGACACCAGTGTCTGTCTCCCACATTCAGTAATTACAGAGAAGGCTGTTATGCACAACTGCCATTTATGTGGATTCTGGTTATTAGAACTCTGATCCGTGCATAGCAAACATGTTGCATAATGAGCCATCTCCTCAATCTTAGGGAGAAATATGTAAGCTGAAAATTGTGGAACATTGCTGTAAGAAATAAATAGAATTGAATTAATATAATGTGTCCATGAGAGATTCAGTAATATTACTATTTCCGTGATATCAAAATTGATTTACTGATAAAACAAGGCTATGAAAATAATAATTAAAATGTTATAATAATCCTTAAAAGATTGGAAAACTAATTCTTAAATATATATATATATACACTTTGAAAAAGTTAAACACCTTTGGGGAACTTATACAGATTTATATTTAAGAGACAATTTAAAACCATGGACATTAAGTAACAGTTCTTAGATAGAAATTTAACACAAAGAAACTAAGCACAAAATTCAGAGATATCTCCATGTATACATAATGAACCAATGTTTTAAAAAGATGCCAAGGCAATACATTGAGCAAAAATTAGTCTTATAATCAAAGTCTTGCTGCAATTAAACTATGGAAAAGTATGGATATGGAAACCACAACCTGTAAGAGGCAAGATAGAACTTGGAGTATACTCAGTTATACTTAAAGAAAATATTATACAGTGGACAATAGTAAGAACCATTGTCTTGTACACAGTGTTCAAAGTGATACTACTGGCGTCAAGCAATAGGGAATAAGCATGTTTCACAGTATTTCTTTTGTATGTATAATTACAATCTTGAAAGTAAATACATAATATGATATCTACTAAATATCACCAAATGCAAACACTGCTGTGAATGCCAGGAAGTGCATGCTGACAGGAGCCTGATATACTTGTCTCCTGAGAGGCTCTGCCAGAGCCTGACATAGACAGAAGCATCGGATGCTTGCAGCTAAACATTGAACTGATTACGGGGTCCCCAACGGAGGAGTTAGAGAGAAGACTGAAGGAGTTGAAGGGCTTGCAGCCCCATAGGGAGAGCAATAATACCAACCAACCAGAGCTCCCAGGGTCTAAACAGCCAGCCTGGGAACATACATGGAGGGACCCATGGCTCCAGCTATATATGTAGTGGAGGATGGCCTTGTCTGGCATCAGTGGGAGAGGAGGGCCTTGGTCCTGTGAAGGCTGGATGCCCCAGTGTGGGGAAATTCAAGAGTGAGGAGGCAGGAGTGGGTAGATGGGTGGGGTAACACCCTCATAGAAGTAGGAGGAAGGGGGATGGGATAAGGGGTTTCTAGGGGGGGATGGGAAGGAGGATAATATCTGAAATGTAGATAAATTAATTATCCAATAATAAAAGAAGAAAAAGATAATAGAACTGGCTATTGCAGTCAACCATGAGACTTTTTGTCAACAATTTAATATTACCCATATTACTGGGATTCCTTATAATCCTCAAGGACAAGGGACTGTGGAAGGGGCCCATGGAACTTTAAAACAATATCTTCATAAAATAAAAAAAGGGGAAGGTGTATCCCCATACACAACAAATTTATTTAAAGCATGTTCTTTTTATTTTAAAATTTTTTTAAAACATTTGAATGCCAAAGAACTTTCTGCTGAATGTCTATGGCACCCTACAACTAGGCGTACTTGTGCTTAGGTGAAAGGGAAGGATCCACTTACTGTCATATGGCATGATCCAGATCAAGTATTTAATATGGGGAAGAGGGCTTGTTAGTGTTTTTTCTGCAGGATGCTAAAGGAGCATGGTGACTGCCAGAGCAACAGGTGAGACAAGTTGATTCCAGGACAAAGAATGATGCTGACATGTGAGCTTGTTGAGTGTCCTGACAATGATGACTGGGAAGCTATATTGGACATATGTTCCTGACCCACCTTTGCTTGCCTATATCTCAGATGGGACAAGCTGCCTTGCCTCAAGTTTTTAGACCCCAAGGAACAGAGAATCAAAAGGAGAAGTTATAATGACTTTTGTATTTTTCTTAAATGTGATCAGTCATTTGGACTCAATCATAGATTGGTCTAGAAATTATCTAGAATAATATTGGAAATAACAGTCTTCATTTGAAAGGCTGGTTCTGGACATTTTCAGAGACATATTTGGAAGGTAGCTGCTGTTCTCTATGCTATTAAGTTAGTAAGACATAAAGTTGGGACAGGATCTGATTTTCAAACAAGTTTTAGTACATGTGTTAAGGCTCTTTTAGTTGTCAAGTTAAAATTACTTTTGTTTCTTCTACAGTATTTAATGTAAGTTTCATTGATTGTACACTTTCTAATTGTGTTAGTGTGTTGAAACCTGGCATGTCTGTTACGGATGTCTATCAACTAGCTTTTGTTTTATTGCCCTGAGTATTACACAACCCTGGTCTTCTGACAAAAGCTTGCAAGTACTGGAAGAAGTGAGTCAGGCTTTAAGCAAAAGCAAGAGGGTAGTGACTTGATTATTGCTG
This sequence comes from Mastomys natalensis, assembly GCA_021653895.1. NCBI lineage: Eukaryota > Metazoa > Chordata > Mammalia > Rodentia > Muridae > Mastomys > Mastomys natalensis. The sequence continues at coordinate 532,143 of JAJTUV010000261.1, read as the reverse complement.
GTAGAACAGCTTTAATTACATTAATTGCTACCACTACTGTTTCTGCAAATGCTTTGACACAAGAAGTTAAGACAGCTACTTTTGTTAATCATTTAGCAAAAAAAAAAATGTTACTAATGTGTTGAATATACAAGAGGATTTAGATAGGCATTTGGAAGAACGGATTAATGCTTTTTATCCTATTCACATTATTGGAAGAAGGTTTAGAGTTTAAGAGTAAGGAGCCATCTCGAGTGTCATGCCAAATACCATTGGATTTGTGCTAGTTCTAAAATTTACAGTGGTAGTCATTATAATTAGGAAAAAGTTTAAAGACACTTGCAGTATATTTGGCATAATTCTAACACCTCTCTGGATGTTTTAACTTTGCATAGTGAGTTTATAAATTTAAAGAATGCTGCTCTGCTGAGACTGATGTGGCAGATACTGCTAATAAAATTACTAATGGCCTAAGGTCAGTATTTTTATTCTGGTTGAGCTTCAAGAATGGCATATAAAGCTTGATCATGCTAGCCCTTTTTGTCCTGAGAATAATTTTATTCCTGCCCATCATGTTAAAACTTGTCTTTAACAGCATGAAAATGTTGGCAGCCAAAGTACATGGCTTAAACTGAAAATAGACCCCCAGACAGAGTTATTAAATTAACAGCCTGGCAAGCAAAGGATGGGTAAAATTCTGCACAGGGTCTTACCAACCTAAGACACAAGTGCATTGCTTTTGATAATGCATATTCCATGACTGGTAAGGAAATCATTCTTGGCAGAACAACCTAAGATATGCTCAGTCTTGTTTATGAAATAAAAAAGGGGGAGGCAGAGAGATTTTGGGGCTGCTTAGCAAGAATCTGACATGGGCCAAGGACAAGGAAATGGGCTACTTGGCAGGAATCTGATATTGACCAAGGACAAGGAAGTGGGCTTCAGGCAGGAATCTGACATTAGGCTAGAACAGAGAAGTAATTTCAGGCAGGAATCTAAATATTAGGCTAGAACAAAGAAGTAGGCCTCAGACATGAAAATGACTTTGGGCTAGGATGGGGAACTTGGCCCAGATATTTTGGTCATCCTGATAAGCCCTTAGAAATAGTGATCATGGGAGCATTCATGGAATTTTGTTTATTGCCTTGCTTATTCTTTGACTATTTGAGATTATTGTCTTGCTTGTTCCTTGACTATTTGCATCTATTGTATTGCTAGTTCCTCAATCTAGAACTGACCTTAATACTTGCATGTAATTAAAATGGTATGAAAGCAAAAAGGAAGAGGGGGATGGAAATAGGGGTTTTTCAGGGTGGGGAATGGGGAAAGGTGATGATATCTGAAATGTAAATAAATAAAATATCCAAAAAAAAACCCTAGCCTTAAAAGAATAAAATGCACACAGAAAAGACACATGACAACAGAGGATGTGCAAACAGCCTGGAGATTCTCAACTTCAGTTACTAATGAAGATGCAAAGCAGGACCCCAAGGAGCTACTACAGCCAGTGGATACTGCCTTTTACACCTAAAATGATCATGTACCACCTGTTGTCAGGAGGAACAGCTGAAATTCCCATGTACTGCTGATTATGCAAACTGGTACTGCCCACTGCTTTCAGGACTATCTGGTGAATTTACAGATGGAACACATAAAGACTCTATGAACATACAAAAACTACTAGCACTTGCCAAACTGGAATGTATAAGTGCATCCATTGATAAGCAACTGTGTGAACTTCGATGAATATTACCATTGGTAGACATTCATTTCTGTAAGATTCAACCAGCAGTTCTGACTTGTTAAATGCTAGGTAAATGGTACTTCTGGTGAACAGAGATAATAATGCATATGGAAAGAGATCTTGAGTGTGCTGATAATTTAGCTTCTAGTTCCAGGTTTGTGCACACTGAGTATTCACTGAGCTGCACACTTACGAATTATGCACATTTTTAAATGCATGGTTAATAATTTAATTAAAAAAGACCCCCTTCAAAACATACTTAATGACCTATTGCACAAAAAATAAGAGAAAAGGGCTAAGAAGTTACCAAAGGTATTTCACTTATCTGGAATATATCAAGAAAAGAAGTGCAAGAAGAGAAAGATAAAAAGGAGACAGAGAGAGACATGGATGTACATAGGAAATCAATTCCTCTTTAAACTGGAGGTCCCTGGAGGATTCAGCTGGAAATACAAATTTTGATATCAGTGAATATACATATATACCTTTAAGCATTTTTGTGAAGTAGATGTATGCAGAGGCAATGTATGGGGTCCTTATAGACCCAAAAAGTTTACAAATAGGGATGCCTGTTAGTGTCATCTCCTTAGGAATTATGAGGAAAAAGGCAATTTTTGTGTTTGAAAAATATCCTGTGAACCAATATACAAAGTTTGATAGCCTAACGTAACACTACTGTGTGTGTGTGTGTGTGTTGTGTGTGTGTATATATATATATATATATATAATATAAAAATTTATTTCTATGATATAAAGAAAGCTTGGGATTAAAAAAAAAAACAAAAAACAAACAAACAAAAAACCACCTAAAGCTCATACCTAAGGCCTTTGATTGGTAATGAAACTATTCACCATATTTGCTTATTTCCCCCAGTGCTTGTGGACAAGTGATCTTTGTGAGACCCAATGAGACTAGAGTTAGGAAAGTTTCCTGGTTGCAAGAACATAAAAGTTTGCCTTATAAACAGTTTGTACTCCAAAGCAGCAAGAGATTTATGTCTCTCTAAAGAAGGCCTTTTAAAAGTCAGCCTTTATCTCTGTCAAAAATGTGCTGAGTTCATTCGCCATAGAAAGCCAGCCAAGAAAAGGCCACTTGAGACCTTTTGCTGAGGCCTAAGGTATACGGAGTCCCTGAAGCTAAGCAGAAAATGGTGGAAGTGTATCAACACAGACACAAAGGCACACTGTGTTGTTTGGCTTTTACTGCTGTTGTTGCCTAGGTTATTTTTTTCAACACTTAGAGTTGAATAAAATGAGTATCTATAAACCCAACTTTCTGATATTATTATCATTTACTAGAATTGTAGAAAGAAGGAAGAAAGCAAGAGACCATGACAGTCTATGTAAGTTTATATAATGATCTATCTTCTCTTCTTCAAGAATCCATCCCAGCCTGATGCACTTAGCTACAAACCAGTATTCTTTGATTTTAATTTGTTCTGGATATAATTTGTTCTCTACCTACCTCATTATCTAGCTCATCTCCATATTTGCAACATTGGGCCACTGTTCCATAGATGGAACCTCTTATTCCTCAAAGCACTGTGTTGGGGAATTTTATGTACTTGTCTCAAGTTAGAGTTACTTGGGAAAAGGGACTCTCAATTGAGAAAATATCTCTGTGAGATTGGCCTATAGGCAAGTATCTTAGGGTTTCCATTGCTGTGAAAAGACACCATGAGCAAGTCAATTCTTATAAAGGATAACATTTATTGGGGATAGCTTACAGTTTCAGATGTTCAGTCCGTTATCATCAAGGTAGGAAGCATGGCAGTGTCCACACAGACACGGTGTTGAAGAAGGAACTGAGAGTTCTACATCTTGATCTGAGGGCAGCCAGAAGGAGGCTGTATGCAGCTAGAGGGAGAGTCTCTTCTGCACTCAATGGAGCCTAAGCATAGGATCCTCAAAGCCTACCCCACACTGAGTGACACATTTCCTCCAACAAGGTCATAACTCCAAGTAGTGCCACTCCCTAGGCCAAGCAAGTCTGTGGTGCATTTTCTTGAATCTGTGAGGACCCAGTGTTTTGTGGGTAGTGCCAGGTAAGAAAGGAGGTTAAGAAAGTCATGAAGAGCAAGCCAGTAAGCAGCATTCCTTCATGGCCTGTTTCAGTATCTGCTTTCAGGTTTCTACCTTGAGTTTCTACCGTGACTCCTCTCACGGGAACCTGAAAATTGGAAGCTTATTAAGCCTTTTCCTTTCCACATTGCTTTGGACATGTTGTTTTCTCATGCCTAATTAAGACATGTGACTGTCCAATGAGGGTCACCTTAGCTAAAACTCATAGCAATGGGTATATGGAACTTGATGAGGCCACCTACTGTAGCAAGGTAGGTTCCCCAGTGGAAGGATAAGGACACCAAAACACCAACAAAACTTTTGACCCAAAATTTGTCCTGTCTATGAGAAATGCAGGGACAAAGATGAAGCAGAAACTGTGGGAATGGCCAACAATAACTGACCCAGCTTGAGACCCATCCCATGGGCAAGCACCAATCCCTGACATTATTAATGATACTTTGTTATGCTTGTAGACAGTAGCCTAGCATAACTGTCCTCTGAGAAGCTCTACCCAGCAACTGACTGAAACAGATGCAGAAACCCACAGCCAAACATTGAATGGAGCTCAGGAACTTTTATGGAAGAGTAGGGAGAAGGACTGAGGGCCCTGAAGGGGATAGAAACTCCACAGGAAGATCAACAGACTCAACTAACCTGAACACGTGGGGACTCTCAGAGACAGAGCCACCAACCAAAGAGCATACATAGGCTGGACCTAGGCCCCTGGCATATATGTAGCAGATGTGCAGCTCAGTCTTCACATGGGTCTCTTACATGTGAAGACTGGAGTAGGGGCTGTCCCTAAGGCTGTTCCTTACCTGTGCCTCCTATTCCCCCAACTGAGATGCCTTGTCTGGCCTCAGGAGAGGATGAGCCTAACCATACATGTACCAGAGCAGCAGGATACCCAGAGGGCCCCTACCCTTTCAGAGGAGAAAGGAAAGGAGTGAGGAGAGGGACTCTGTGAGGGGGTAACAGGAGGGAGGACAGCAATCGGTATTTAAAATGAAAAAATAAATTCGTGGAAAACAGCAACAAAACAAAACAAGACATGACTGTCTATAATCTGTTATTGTAAATCATTATGATATTAGTTTAACCTGGGTTCTACCATGCAAGCTAAACTGCTCAGCATAAAGGACAGTGCTACACTGAGCTCAAGAGGATCCAAAGATCTATAATGTATGTACATGTAGGATATTCAAGCCGGCTAAATCCCATGAGAGGGTTTCCACTGAAGAAGGAATCTGTTACTCCATTGAAGTGGTTGTTTTATATCATCTAGGCAAAACTGACCAGAGACAAAATGATACTTGGAAAGATTAATACATTCACTTTAACCCTTGGATTAAATCTTGCATAACATCACATATAAAATGACATGAACACAAGGAAACTAACACACCCGTGTAAACATTGGGCAGAAGAGGGTGAAGAGGCTTAGTAGAAGTTTCAAAATTTTTCCAGCTCTAACATCCCACACTTTTAGAAATGATTACAATTTCTATCTCCTGCCAGGAATTTTGTCAGATGTAGAATACTAAAGGAGCAGGCTAGTGCAGTATGGTAATAATATCACTTGAGGAGCATAAAGAGACATTAAAAACAGAGAGAGGCTCTTCACCAGTCATCTTCTCACAAGGCCTATCAGTGTTTTAACAAAAACACTGAGGAGGGAGAAGCCAAGAAGGAGGCATGATATTATTGTAGAACTTTTCTCTCTTAACCTCTCTGAGATTACTTCCTCATCTGTAAAGTCGAGATATTTACAATTGACCTAAATGATTGACGGGAACATTAGATTAAACAATGTAGGTACCAAGCTAAGAATTTTACTACTCATCAGAGTCTTCAGGAATCGTAATTGTTTTGCCACAGCCCTACTGAGTTGGCAATTTCTTAACGAGTCCCTTAATAACCAGAAGTAAAATAAGTTAAAGCAATAATCACCTAAATTTCAGGAGACCAATTAATGGAAGAGAAGCAGAGGCAAGGCATTTAAGGATTCCAGGGGGTATATTATTAGTCTAAGGAACAAAATGTGGGATAAAAATCCCCAATTGCCATAGGCTCTTCGTACTCCTCCTTTAAGTTCACAGAATAAAACAAAACAGGAATTGCTGAAGAACACAAGCTATTCTGAGTACCTCAGATTAGGCTGTAGTGGGTTAGTAAAGAATGTAGCTTTTACCTAACTACTGGGGTTCTTCCAGAACATATGGGAGGAGGCAGGGCTTCCCTGAGCACCTCAGTACATCAAAGACTCCACAGCTCCCTCCCATGGTATGTGAGTTCAGGAGTGCTTATCACCTATTACCATGCAGTGCAGAATAGGGACTCAAGATTCCTTAGTAAGAAACTGAAAAGAAATCTAGAGTGGCAACAGCAGATAATGAATCCCTTCCTGGACCTTCTGAGATTATACCACAGGGCCCAGGGAGATGTACAGGTTTCACACTTAGTGTCCTGGCTCTTGGAAAATCCCATTGCCACTTTAAGAGCATCCTAGTACAAGGAAACTGAGGACCAGAAGTAAGCAGACTGTCCAAATTCATTGCTGAGAAAAGGCAAAACTCATTTATGTTTTCTGACTCCACTTTGGTCTTTAGTTTTTAAATAGAACCCTTACCAAGACATAGTAAACCACAGACGTTTTTATTATGTAAGTGTATTTTTTCCTTTATAATGTCCATGGTCTTTTCTACTGGATGCTTCTTGCCTGGTATTTTCAAGGTTCTTCCTCATGGTAGCCTATTCCAATAATTCACTTTCTATCAGTTCAGAAACCATACTGAATACATAACTAGTTACTAGTTAAGATATTTGAGTTCCTTCTACTTTGGGACTCTTATGAGCAATGTTGTTAGAACAGTCTTGTGGAATGGTTTCATTTGTGAGTGGACATGCTTTCCATTCCATTGGGGACAAACCTAGGTGTGGAATAGTCATATGGTAACTTGATGTTTAATGACTTGGAGACTGCCTGGGTCTTTCCCAAAATGATATCATCACTTTATAGTTCCAATAGCAGTGTATAAAGGGTACAGATAACTCCACAGCCTACATTGTGTCTGACTCCCCTACTGGAGCTGAAGTAGTAATGTCTCTGGTTTTGATTTGCATTAACCTGAAAGCTAAAGGTGTTGAGCATGTAGTAAAGTTTATTGACCATTTATATGTCTTCTATAGGAAAATATCTATTCAAATCCTTAGACCATTTTTAAAACTTGGATAATTTCCCTTTTATTATTGGTATATGTATTATTTATACACATTATTTTATCATTTATTCACAAAACTTTTCTGGCTCTAAGGTCTTTCCATATTGCTGATAGTATTCTTAAACTTACTTGATTTTATATAAATATAAATATAAATATGAATAAATATATAAATATAAATTATATATTGATATTCATATGATGACTTTGTCATCAGCTAAAACATAAACTCCATGGCCCATTAGCTATCCTCCCAATAGTCCCCTACAACCTCTATTCTACATTTTAACTCTTAAGTATCTCCTTATTCCAAATGCCTCAAATGAATGGAATTGTATAAATATGTTTTTTAATTTATAATAATATATATAAAATAAACTGTAAGGGATATATATGCATATGTATATATACACATATAAATGCAAAGGCAAACACATTTCTTTTATACTATTTTTCTTTATACTATTTATCAGTTGATGGACATATGAGTTGTTTCTGCCTTCTAGTTATTGTTCATGAGGCTACTATGAGCAGTGGTACAGAAATAAATATTATTTGTGTCCTTATTTTAAATTCTTTTTGATCTCTACCTAGACAAGGGATTGCTAAACTGTGAAATAATTCTAGTTTGTCTACAACTTCTTTTTAAATGAATAGAAAGAGGTAACATATGCATTTAAATTATCTTCTATTGCTGTAAAATACCCTCAATAGTGCTCTGTGCTCATTCATGATTTTAATTTATGCCTGGGGTCTTTGGCTTCTGTCTCAAACCATTTCTCTTACTATTTCTTGGAAGGCATAGCTGTGGACTCTGAAACTTCTTGTTTCTGTTTACCTAGAAATATTTTAATCTCACCTGCATACTTTAAGGATAGTTTTGCTGGTTATAAAATCAACGACAGTAGTTTACTTTCAATGCTTTGAGCATGTCATCCAACTGGCTTCTATTCCCCACTGTTTCTGCCAAGAAGTTATTCTACAGTGAGAGAGGGGATGCAGACCTACAATTTCCTGGCTTCCAGAGTTACTTCTTGAGGTAATGAAAGTATTTTTCAGATAGATAGAAAGTGTTTTCCTGAAGGTAGCTGCCTGATGTTGTGAGTGTCATTAATGTTAATTGCTCAAAAGTCACACTCCTTTTGAATTCTTGAGGTTTGTGATGAACCTAGGAGACTTATTATTAGCTAGCACTTTTCTGTAGGGTTTTTTTTTTCCTGGTAAACTAGAATTTGATTATTTGTTTCCTCTTAACTGTTTATTTTCAAAACCTCTATTCTATAAGGGAGTGCTAGCCTTGAGGGTCCCCAAAGAAAAAAGTTCATTTGAGGGCAATATAAGAACTTTCTGTTCTTGTGAACTTCTTCAAGTGCTGAGGATAGGTCTTCCAACCAATAATCAGAGACAAGAGTGATGGAGCTCCATTATTCTTAGCATGTTTTATCTGGAGTGATGCTTACACACTGGGAGTGGGAGCTTAATAGAGTTAAGCTATTGGTAAGCTTGGTAAGAGCATTGGAGGCAACACTCCTACCAAGAACTGATCCTGTTCATTTCAGGGGTGGGCACAGAAATACACTGGCAGCCTGTACGCTGGATAAGATATTAGATCCCTTCATTGGGAGCTGAAGGGAGAGGGATACACATGTTCTTGGCCATACTTGGTCCTAGCAGAGCATCTACTAGCTAAAGATGGGGTGGAAAGAAGGAGGATAGGCCGAGTCCTTGATTTTGATTTCAGAATCTCCACTAGTCACACTTTTTTCACTAAGGTGGTCACAGAGCTCTTCACACCATCATGTTGGAAAATGGTCTCTCCATGACACCCCATGAAGTGTTTTGCTATCCTGGGGAGCCGACAGAATGCATTCTGGGTACTCTCATGGTGTCTTTAGGATATATTTCAGAATCAAGAAACCCTTCTGTGTTCACCTACATTATGTGAGAAGTTTAATTTTCAAATTCCTATAGTGTTTCCCAAACACGTGCCTCACTTAAAGTACGGCTGTTGTTTGGGATATTTACCTGAAGATGATTAAAAAGTAGTAAAAGTAACTGAACTGCCTAATTAAAAACTCCCTGCTGAATCATCCCTCATGTGAAATAAATGTGGTTTTGGTCTGTGCAAGGTTCACAGCTTTCCTTATGACTATTCAGAAGGGCCTCACTCTGCAACGCTTAAAAGCATACAATAGCTTAAATAAAACAGAACTCTCCTCCAACACTCCCCCTAAAGGGTCAGCAATTATTAATGAAACGCACGCCTCCCAACTTGCCAGCCAGAGATTAAAAGACATTTGCTCCGGAACAATCTCCTTCTCTCAAATAAAAGAGACGAAGAAGGAAATTAAATTCCCGAAGAAATAAATTTTGACTGAAGTGAGAAATCACGCTAAGAAGCTAATTTAAGGCAGATGAAATTAATTTGGGTGACATTTATTCTATTTAGCAAAAAATAGTGACAAAACATATAGTCGCTCTGTGAGCCAGAGATAAGAGGCGAGTAATTTAAGGCTGGGCATAGCTGCCGTCTACAGCGATTTAATCCTTCTGCTACATGTCCCTTGTGACCTATCATTAAAGGTTTAAAGTAAAACTGACAATTATTATTAGCTAGTAATTGGATTTTGGAGATTCAGTATAAAGTTAGGATAATTTAAATGACTGTTGACATTGGAAAGATTATGTAAACGTTCCAAATCAGCTGAATTTATCAATTTATTTAGTCTTATAAAATGGAGTACACATATCCTGCACAAGAAAGCCAGCATGAGAGGTACTGGCTTTCTAAGAATCCTCCTCAGAGAGCCAGCAAAAGCCTGGACTCAGATTTCCTGAAGGAAAACAGTCACACCGGAATGCCAAATGTCTGCCAAGGAAGGAGCTTCCGGTGCCCAACTCGGAAGCCTCCACACAGAACCAAACAAGGCATACCTCAGAAAAATCACAGCATTCCAGATGGGAAATAAAATTGTCATGGGCCACTAATTCATGATAGAGATTTTTAATCACAAAGACTGAGATTCAGAAACTAAAGACGGAATCAAAACACATGACCCTCATTGTAGATCTCTAGCAGTGTCCTCTAGCTGAAGTAAATCTAATGAGACTTTACTCCATAAATACTGACACAAACCCAGCCCGCTCCTTTGTCCAACCGTAAGCACCAAGCAAAATTGGATTATTTAGAGGAATGCTTTACAAAATTAGTTCTGCTTAGAAGGCAATTGCATTAAAAGCAGGAGCAACATGGTGTCTTCACCAGCTGTAGCAGAGCCTACTGTTAATAGCCCTCACCCTTAAATGCCTTCTTAAAGGTAAGGTTTAGCTTTACTGGAAAATAATTATGTCTCCAGTCTTATGCACTCAGTGAATGTTACTTCAAAATTCTCCTCAACTCAATGTTCTAGGCATTGTGCTTCCACTATATTGTATCAAAAAACTGAAGAAATATAATCCATGATATCTGTAACTTAAAAAAATGTTTTAACCCTTAAAATATTCATACTTTTAACACTGTAATCCCACTTCTAAAATCACTCATCAAGGATTAATTAAAGATCTGTGCTTGGACTTAGAGGGTTGTAGGTTTTATTTGTTTTGTTTTTGTTTTTGAGGTTTTTTTTTAAGAGTATGAGCTGGTGCTGATGCTGGGGACATGACTCAGAAGATAAAGTCTTGCTGTACAAGAGTAAGACCCTGAGTTCAGATCCTAGGTGCCCATATAATGATAATCCGACAGTAATCATACAAATAATCACAGCATTTCTATGCCAAAATGGAAGACAGAGACAGGAGGATCCCGAGACACTCATAGGCTAGCTAGCCTGGCATATGTAATACCAAACAAGAGATCCTACCTCAAACAAGGGGGAAGGCAAGCACTGACTCCTGAGCTACACACACACACACACACACACCAGGGGGAGGGGAGACACCTGGGGCGAGATTTTGGAACATTCTTATGACAGAGTAAATTGTGCAGTCATTAGACAGACATTAGACTCCATACTCCAGAACCATGAAATTAGTCTCTCTCTCTCCTCCCTCCCTCCCTCTCTCCCTCCCTCCCCCTCCCTCCTCCCTCCCTCCCTCCCTCCCTCCTCTCCTCTCTCTCTCTCTCTCTCTCTCTCTCTCTCTCCTCTCTCTCTCTCTCTCTCTCTCTCTCTCTGCATGTGTATATATGTGAATGTCTTTTTATTTCCTTAGATGAAGTGATGAGAGCCATACCGAAGCTGTGTGGATGCACTGCTTAGACTGGTCCCAGAGAATTGCCTTCTCTGTTCTAATTAGCCCTAGGCTTAGCCTGAGAAGCTTCTAGCCTCCATGCAATCTAATCTTCTAAGGTGACTGATTCAACCTGGCTTTTCTTGGCTTCTGATGGAACTCCTCTGCCTGGCTTCATGCTAACTTTGGCAATATGTTCTAATCTTCTGGCTCCTTCTTATTCTCTGGATAGTTCTATCTTCACCTGTGTCTAGCTTCTTTTCCTCTGCTGTTCTTGTGTGATTGGGCATATCCTATCTCAGACTCATTCTGTCAAATCTTTCTCTGATTCTTCCCTTTGTCTACCCTCAATTAAATGTCATTTTCAAATACGGCTCATTCATTTTACAAAAAACCCTTGCCTTCACTGTTAGGGACTAAAGGTGTATATTAGGGGCATGACTGTATTCCAGCAAGATCATACTGTAATCCAGGCATCATGTCTGCATTCTGACCAGATCATGTCTTGGATGCACTTGCCAGATTAGCCATTTTGTTGAATTAAAATTCATACGTTAATTATTATATATATATATATATAATATATATATATATATATATATATATATAATCAGCTGCTAAGCAACAAAAAGCAAGGCAGGACATAACTTTTTTAGAAGCTGAAGGGAGTTGTACTATGTGCTGTGATACCAGGATTCTGATTTCTGATGAGCAGTTTGCTTTTGCCAGCACAGACCTGTTAGCTTTTGTCTCCACACAACACCATAGCAAGAAGTGGAAGCTGCCAGGGATGTTCCTCTGACTTCCCCATATTCACAGCATCAGGCCCATTGAATGGACTCTGGTACCAGCCACTAGAGCACTGGTCCTAATCCTGAAGACTGTTTGCTGAACTTCCAGGTCCTAATTTTACTTTTTTCCTTACTGCTATGCCTCTCAGAACATGGTACCAGCTTTGTGCAGAGATCATCTCTGTTATTTCAGTGTGCCCTCTCTTCCATCCCAGTGTTGTTATGGGCCAACCAATGTCCCATAAAATCATATGTTTGTGAGGTTCTGGTTTTTTTAAGTACTTTTTGACTTCTTGTTCAATGTTTTTTATTTAAATTTTGTAATTGGCATATATAGCTTTATGTTTCATTGTAGTATTTTAAAAAACAAAACCAAAATTTTTTGTTCATTCTCTGCCTGCTCTCCTTTTTCTCTTGACTAAAATCCAATAAAGTGTATGCTATGTGGAGATGGGTCTATAAAGCACAAATTAAAGTCAAATAAAGTCATTGAGTTAGACTCTAATCTCATTAGTGGTACCCTTATTTTTTAAAAGGGGGTGTGTGCTTGAATACATACTCCAGAGAGGAGACCATGAGCACGAGAAGATGGCCAGCCCAGGAGAGAGGCTTAAACAGAACTTCCTCTCACATCCTCTCAGAAGGAGTTGATTCTCTGAATGCCTTGGTGTTTCAGCCTTCAAAAATATCAGAAACTAAGCCACACCTCATCTATGGCACTAACACATCTGAACAATTTCCATATTCAACTATTTTTGTCAAGAGAACTTACATGGTAGTGCCCAGATGGGTTCTTTGGAGACAGATGTCCAAACATGGGCTTAAGGGTTATTTTGGATATGCCCTTGATGTGCCCTTATGAGGGTCACTTGCATAAAGATCAACCAGAACATGTTGAGGTTGACTTCATTTCTTGGAGCAACTGATTCAGAGGGATGAGGTGTACTAGCCATGCTATCAGCTATTAATGAAGGCTCCAAGAACAGTGGGGCAGGGGATGGGGCTCAGGTGCACTTACAGAAAGAAACTCTGTCTCAGGACTTAAATTTTCAGTTGAGTCTTTACTGAATTTAACTTGTGGTGTTCATATTCATATAACTACAGATGTTGCTGGTAGTCCCCAAGCCTTAGCATCATAGGAGACCACCTGACTGCTGGCATATGTGAGATCACTATAGCACAATGAAACCAACATTTTCTATCAATTGATCTGAGGAAGAGAAATTATACTGAATTCAAATTACTAACTATGCACAAAATCCAAAGTGTGAGTGGGGTGGCAGTCAAAAGAAACCATGAAAGATGCCCATTTGTAAATGATATTTGAGCTCTGGGGCTCCTACATCAAGGTTACCAAGATACGACAGGCTTGATTCCCACTCCCATAGAGCTTGCTGAGGAATGTAAATTCCAGGTAAAATATTTTAACTAATGTCGTGATGAAATGCCCTAGAAACAGGCTGATAGGTCACACCAAGTGGTTTGTCTAAAACAACAGACTGATGCCAATCTTGGTTACTCTTATCTTTGCCTCTGAGAAGCAGTTCTATTTGAGCCTTCTCTGGGACAAAGTCAACTCCTTCCATGTGTTCACATGTCAATTAAAGTCAAATTAAATATGGAGAAGGGCTGCCCCATGTCTAAGGTCAAAGTACAAATCATATGCCCCCTTTATCTGGTGTATGCCTCCCAAGAGATCATCATCTACGCAAGTGTTAAGTATGAACACACACACAGAAGAATCATGTCCATTTCCTATGATGGCAGTGAAGACATGAAGACAAATAGATAAAAATAGAAATCTAGAGATTATGCAGAAGTTGTATTTTGCCTCATTCTGGTTCAATGTTGCTTTAGATGGGACCGCTCATTGAGAAGTTATGAAGGTGTCTGAGATTAGCTCATTCTCCTGTCTCTACCCTTTTTGCTCAATGGTCTTCACAATCAAATGGAGGTACAGAGAAAAAGATAGCCTTTTTGTAAAGATTACAAACAAGCAGGCCTTAGTTTGTGCTCAGTGGTTGTAACTTTCCTAGAATTAACCCAAAGCCCCAGACCTCTCATCTGAAAACCATCTCAATCATGGAGGCCCTTTTCTAAATTCCTTGCTGCAGGTTTGTTGCTTGTGAACCAAGCTATGCTAATATCCCAGCACTTGCCCACCCAAGCTTCCTATGTGTAGCCCCTACTCTTTCAGTTTATCTGGCCTCTATCATGGTATTGATCTCTCTCCCTGAAACATCATTCCTTGCCATCTTCATCTACAACTAACTCTAATTTTTCCTTCAAGACTCAGAACAGACATCAGGAAGCTCTCACTACCTTTCCTCTCTATTCCTCACCAACCCAGTATGTCTCCAACTATGACACAAGCATACCTTTTTAAGAACTTTCCACACAAATGGAATCACTGATGTGTCACACCAATACCCCCTACTATGGATTCCTAAAGAGTAAGAGATGCTCATATTTGTCTTGCATCCACCTTCCACTCTCTGCTTAGAAGGATGCAGGTACACTGTGCTTTACAAATAAATGTTCACTAAGGACTATCCATCAAAATGCCGAAGTGCATTTCTCAAAGCTTCTGAGAGGGGAAAAAAGTATCAACACCAATTTTTTTTTTTTTTTTTTAAGAAATAGACGAAAATCTTGTTCTTTTATATGTACTTTTGCCCAGGAAGAGAAACAACCTTCCTACAAAATTCACCAGAATATGACAAAAGAGTGGAGTGGATCTGTAGCTGTCTGTACCTCTCAATACAGTTCTGTTCCTTTGAGCCACCCCCTCTTGTATCTAGCAATCCTCTTCACTGGGTCTCTGAAGTTTATTCGATCATTTGCTCAGGTACACTAAAGCTCCCACTGAAAAGAGTGTTGTTTTGCCCTGGAAGAAATAAATTACGGAGTCAGCTTGTCATCACACTGAATCTGAGTACCCATCTCCCTGCTGACGGAGGAAGTCTCTTCTGGTCTGCTGGGCTGGGGCCCCTTAAGATTCTGGTGGTAACTAAAGCATCCCATAAACTTCAGTGTCAGGAAGCAGCCCCTTCAAGTTGATAGCCTTGTCTTTTGATTTATTGTCATCTCTCTTCCCCATGTTTCCAACAAAATTATTGGGCCCTGCTCGCAGCTCATCTTACTGTTGTTGGCTATTCTCCCTGGGGAATCGCATCTGGCTCTCAATGACAGCACTAAAGTTGTGGCCTAAGGTTTGCTGGCTCCCCCAGCTCTAGGGCTCTACCGGGGCTTCCTCTGGGAAGACACAAGGGCTGATCAGTAAAGGGTAGTTTGAAGGGAGAAGACCTGATGGCCATCCCAACCTGTAGCCAGCTTAACAAAGGGCCTAGTGAGCTAATAACAAATCAATCCTAAGAGATCTTTTCTAGGGTCCTGAACTAATAACTCGCCGGCTTTATGCATTCCCGCGCTGTGTGCTGTCTCAGCTGGGTGGAAGGAATGAGGCACTTGTGAGGTTATTGAGCACAGCATCTGCACAGGCAAACAGTGGGAAGTGATTTAGCAGCCACACAGGTGTTTTCTTTAATTACGCACTATAGGGAGTGCTTGCTGAGCTCCACACCCCCACTGTTCCCGTGTGCTTTCCTGGTCATCCGTGTCAGGATGTACTGAGTAGCTGGAAAGACTTTCAGGCTGGCTGAAGCACTTCTTAGTAGACAAGAGACTTGAATTCTTTCAACTGGGCCTACTTAAAAGGCAAGGGCAGGCAGAGGAATGTGACTATGCTTAGGCACAGAAAGTGCAGAGATGTCAGGAGAACTGTGTGTCTTGGGAAGAATCTCAATCCTCACCCCTTGACTTGGACACAGCTAGGACAGTTAGCTGTCTGACAAAACCCCAAAGCAACTTGCAATGAAGGATATGTGAAGATGGTGCTAAAGAGGATCTGGATGAGGAGGATGAGTGTGGGTCTCCTGGCCAGTAGACCTTTAGGCCTTTTGTCTACAGGGTCCTGCTTACTATTGATACTGGTATCTATGGAAAGAATAAGGCTTATTCTACACTTTCGGTGTATACGAAGTACATTTGGATCTAAAATAATAATAAGTCAGGTCATTCTTTCCCAAGGCTAGTTCCAGGAGACTCTTATATCCGCCTTTTCAAGCATCCAGCTTTTGTAAATCAAAATGTAGATTCTGATGGGGGAAAGCTCTGGTGTCCAGGTGAGGATGGGAATCATCCTTTGAGAAAGGAGGAAAGCTAACAACAGACAGTGCTCATCAGAAGGCAGAACCTCTCCTGATAGTTGCACAAGTTCCTGGTTCTTTGGGGTCATAGCTCTCTGTTCTCTTTACATCAGATGCTTTATTTCACAAGGTTTGACACACTCAAAACATACTTATGGTTCCAGAGTTAAGACACACTACCAGTGGTGAAAAAATACTTTCTGGCCACCAATGAGTATGATGCCATACCTCCATATTTATTATGAGGTACCTTTGAGGCAGCATCCTGAGAACACCAACAGGTTGCTATGGAAGTCTTGGTACTCACAGCCTGCTACCTATAACCTGTGTGAAAACAGGATCCATCTTTCAGAAGAGTTCATTAGCATTAGAATCCAATCAGTGCTGTCACCATCTGAATGAGGGAGCCTCTAAGATGTCCCATTAAGTAGGGATTTGAGAGAAAGACTTAAATAGGTCTCCATGATACATTGTGACAATGGGTGTGCCATAGAAGTATGTTCTCATGGAACTTTACTATTCCATACAATCCAAGCATATCCCCCAGCTTTTTCCATAACAATGTATATTTGAGAGAATGTGATAGTGAATATGTGGCCCTTGATTTTTATATTATGTTCTCAGTAGTTTTAAATACACTTACCCTCCTGCCATCTGTGAAGAAGATGTTCTTGTCCCTGTTTTAGTAATGAATGCATGGGAACTTAAAGGAATTAAGGAAGGTCTCCAAGATCATAATAATGAAAACACCCGAGCAGGACGGGAACATGGGTTTTATTACCCTAAATATGGGACCCTGGGCAAATTGCTTCCTTTCAGAGTAACCATTAAATGTGATTCTTCCTCTATGGATGGGAAGAAGAGGTCACTCTGCAGTATATTGCAGGGCCAACAAACACAAGAGCCTTTCTTTGGGGAATTTTAGAAAATGGGGAGACTAAAAGTACTAGGTGATTTCAAACTCTCCCAATATATATTACCCCATGTTTCCTTGGCTAATGCAATTCCTATGATACTGTGTACCTGCCCTGTGCTTGGCCTTCTAGGAGATAGTAGGAAAGTTCAATATTGTTTCTAACAAGACTCTTGCTACCCATAGGGAAAAAAATCAAAGCCACAGGAAATAAGCATAGCAATTCCTGATGAACAATAGCCTGTTTCTATCATGAGTATTTACTAGGCAGAAGCTGGTAAAACAGTCAACATAATCATGGTGGCACCAGAATAATGAAAGGATTTATAACAAAGCTGAAACCATCCAGTGATCCTAACATAACTGTCTTAGTCAGTCTTCTATTGCTGTGAAGAGACAGCATGATCACAGTAACTCTTATAAAGGAAAGCATTTACTTGGAACTGGCTTACAGTTCAGAGGTTTAGACTATTGTCATCATGACAGGAAGCACAGTGACAGGCAGGCAGAAATGCTGCTGGAAAGGTAGCTGAAAGTTCTACATCCAGATCCCATAGAAAGCAGGAAGAGGGAGAATCACTGGGCCTGGCTTGAGCATTTGAAATCCCAAAGCCCAATATCTAGTGACACACTTCCTCCACATCCACTCCAATAAGGCCACATCTTCTAACCCCTGTCAAATAGTACCACTCTCTAATGACCAAGTATCTTCTAACCCCTGTCAAATAGTACCACTCTCTAATGACCAAGTGTTCAAACATTTGAGGCGACAGGGGTCATTCTTATCCAAGCTATCACAGTAACTGATGGACAATGGTACTTGTCCCCATGGTCCTAGACTAGCAATTAACTGGTAGAAAACAGTATTTTGAGTCCTAGACATACTTAATCAGAGACTTTAGGTATGGAGAACAGTTTCACCACCTCCAAAGGGTAATGGTGATTCTGATATATGCTGAAGTTTTGAAAATACTGACAAAGGGTGCAACTTCACCACCAGGGGCTGAGTTTGTTGCTTGTTTGGAAGCTCTCTTGTTAACTTGACTGTGCAATAAAGCTTGACAACCATAAATGTAGAAGACAAGAAAGACTAGCCTTTAAGGTAGATGTCATAGATAAATATCTAAATAAGATGTTAAGTGGTAGGAGATTTTAATTTTGGATTAAGATTCTATTATGTAAGTGTATCAGATGTTGTATGTTTTCCCTGCCCCCAAAATATAAGCTCTTCATCTCCTTATGAGCTCACTGCAAAATCTGAGTTACTTTCTCATTGCTTTGATAAAAATACTTTGCCAAAAGCAACTTAAGGATAAAAGCCTTATGGTTCCAGAAAGAGATAGTCCATCATAGTGGGGAAGACATAGCAGCAAACAAGATAGAAATGACAGCAGGAGCAGGAGGCTGGCTGGTCACATTGTATCCATATTCAGGAAGCAGAGAACAATTAATCAGGAAATGAAGCCAGACTATAAAGCCTCAAAGCCTGCCCACCATGACTCACTTATGCCATGGAGACTCCACCCTGTCCCTAAAGAGTCCACATCCTTCCCAAACAGTGTCACCATGAGGAAATTAAGTGTGCAAATGCTTGAGCCTACTGGGACAATTCACACTCGAACTACAACACAAAAAGAGTGTCCAGTGAGCATCCATTACCTGTGATTTTGGACTGCTTCGAGAGTAGACAACTGTCAGTTACATCTTTGGAGAACAGACCTATGGGAACAAAACCCAGGAGAACAATAGGGGAGGAAAAGAGGGAAAGTTGGGTGAAGGAAAAAGCACCTGAGCAACAAGCAAGCATATCAAATGCTTGCCTATCAGCGACCCTCTTGTCTCACATCCCCACTCTCATTCCACCACACACACTGCAGTGGCACCAAAGCACGTAAAGCATTTATTAACCAGCATGAAATCCATTTAACGCTTCTCTGGATGCACTAATTAGCTTTTGTATTTGGGGGCACAGCAAAATGCAGAACAGAAAGGCAAAATCCAGGGTTCATTAACATTCTGTGTAGCGATTCAGATTTCTCCATGAGGTCCTGAACCCTACCTCCATAGACAGTCTCGAGTGGTGGAGAAAGTTCCTTTTAGAGGGGATGGAGGGGGATGAAGAGCTTTCAAACACTGGAGTCAAAAATAATAAACACTGGTTAACGTGCTATCTATCTGTGGGACTTTACCCTCATCTACAAAGTTCCCATTTCCATTAATAAACATCTCCAGGAACATTACAATTCCTTTGGAAAATCAAAAGTGCTTGGCAAGGAGATTTTGATTTCCAGCCAGCCCTTATTTGGTCCTGTGTGCAGAGGATCTGTTAAGCTTCATGCAATTAGCAGGCCAAAATGAGCGCTGAGCAGAGGATATTTTTTAGTTCATTGAATCATACTAAATCTGAGTCTATTTACCAAAAGGAATAAGAAATGTGTGTCTGGCTAGGCTCTTAGTAGGGGCCAGAGAAAGCCTTGACATCTCACTGACTCATTGCTATTTTGTCTTGACACTTGGAATTCACCACCAGAAGAGTGGCAGACTGCAATGTCTCAGGCTGAGTTTATAGGCTGGGGAAAATGGCTTCTTAGGTGTGTCAAGCCAAAGAAGTCACAGAATTAGGCCAAGAGTAGCTGTGTGCCTGACCAGAAAGCCATTCTCCAGTGTGATGATCACAGGACATCTGTACCTGGTGTACAGTTGAGGCTATTTCTTAAAAGTATGCATACATATGATTAAGTCCTGATACATCAGTCATCTAAGAGAAACAAATCAAGCTTCCCCCAAACCTATCCATCCCTGGCTCTGACTATCAATAAATACAAGTGTTATGTTGGTTCTGTTATGTGTCCATTACAGTAAGATGACCAAATCAATTGATGGACAGAATTTGACTAACGTATCCATATACTTGTCTCCAAATAAGCTATCAATAAGCCATTTTTATTCATCTAAATATTTACACATAACTAAAAGAATTAACAGCATGACCTTCAGAGATTGATTGTTATTAGAAATGAAACAGTATTCCATATCCAATGCAAGCTGCCACTGCAGCTCCATAGATTTATTGCAGTGTCAAGGTGGGATATAAAATCCAACATCCCACCCTTGTATGGAGAAGAGGAGTGACTCTCCTCCATAGAAGTTCAGACAGCAAATGTATACACAGCAGTGAAGCCAACTTTTTTTTTTAATTAAACAGCTAGAAGTTTTGGAAGCAGTAGGGTTGTGAAAAACAAGCTTTGGTCCAAGTTTAATGGCCTAGGAAATTATGCATTTCTATCAGGCTTGTTAGAGGAGTTCCAGGCTGAGAGAGAACCCACACATTTTCCTCAGATAACATGCTGTCTACTCAGTATATAATGCTTCCCAAAGACAGGATATCTCTAATATTATCATCATCATAGCTAATATGAACATTTACTATTGAGTCTTCCTGTGTGTGGTATAGTTAATTCTATTGCAAATACTGAGCCACTACTGCTAGGGGAATACATGCTTAGGTTCCTAGAGTCCTCTGATCACAGTATTTTTTATTGTCCGATCAAGATATCATCTAGGAAAGATGGCTCAGTTTGGAAAGTGCTTGTTCCTCAGACATAAAGATCTGAGTTTTGATTCCTAATATTAAAGTCTGAAATAGCATCATGCATCTGAAACCCCAACTTGGGGAGGAAGGATCAAGGAGAGTCTGGCAAATCCCCGAGTTTATTGGATAGCCAGTCTAGCCAAATAGTTAAACTAAATAGTTCAATGAGAGATATAGTCTCAGATAAATAGCATGGAGAGTATTGAGGCAAAAACCTGCTGCTAACCTCTGGCCTCTATATGCATAATCACAGACATGCATGTATACCTACAGGCATATACACCCTAAAAGATATAACCTTGATTTTTATATGAAACTTACTTGATATACCATCTTGATTTGTTAATCAAACTTACAGTCAACAACACAGTCACACCTATGTGATCAATAGTCAACCAAACAGTGTATTACTCTATAAGGACTCAGCCTGTCATCATCAGCTTGGGTTTAGTACACTGTACATTGACATGGCTGGGCAGTGTTAAAGGACAAAATTATCAACCCAAGTCACAACACTGTGAAAATCACAGCAGGTATACAGACCAGTGGGAAGGACTCTGGTTGACAACCTAAGAGCTGAGACTGAGACAAGGAGCAGGTCTTGTCTCAGCCTTGGCTGGGAACAAGTTCATTGGACAACTCAAGTGCTTTGAACATGTCTGTGAATGATGTAAAATGTGTTCCAGGAGTGCTAACTATGGGGTTGCAAATGTTAGTGAGCAGGTAGATTCACAATCCAACATCTAGGGATAATAGGGTTACCACATATGACCTAAACTGAAGCTGACACAGAGAATAGAAAGGAAAGGCATTGAACGTGGAAACATTCAAAATTCCAGATTCTCTCTTCATATGGGAAAAAGGTCCCCAGAACCATATTGGTCTGCAGTAAAGACAGCATGAAGGGGTGCTCAGGCCAGGGCCTTGATGATTCTTAGTGGCAACAAAATGTAACTCTGACTATCTCCAGACCAAGGAAGTACAAGAAAATAGTCAAGTCAGAGCTGAGATCACAATTAAAACAACAGTGAGAAAGCTGTTCAACATCCATCTCCTCATCTTGGCCATTATCTTCCTCCATAAACTGAAAACACAGATGAAAACAACAAACATCAGCCACGTTCTGTTCAGCAGGGTGAGAATTTCAAGACCATAATAAACAGGAGTGGCAAAAGGAAGTAGAAAGACATAATTGAATGAATGAATGAATAAGAATTTCCTTTGAGAGTCAGGAAAAAAATAAGGTCTCTTGACCACATGTGGGTGGCTAAAACAGGCTGGGCTCTTCTGAACACAGGGTTGAATTCTGATTTGTTGGGCCTTAACTCTGTACCTCAGCTTCTCCTCAGATAAATACCTACCATACTTTAAGTATAAGTGCAAGTTTCACAAAAGCCTTCTCCTTGCCTTCTGTGTCCATAGTGGAAACAAACACGTCCTTTAAGTTGCTACTTTATGTAAAGCACTACCTCAGCTCAAAGCAAGATATTCTCTGAAAGCACTCAAGACATGCTGTTTACCCAAGGGCCTGTCCAATGCATGTCTCATGGGTATACTGGTGTGTTATGGTATGGCATGGTTCTCTATTGTTATTTTCTGGTGGCTTGGCAAGGTTCATTTCAGGAGCTTAACCTCCTAGAATGTTCTGTTTCCTGTGAGAACTTAGTAGTAGGTGTTAAACATATCCTTTAGCTTCTGTGGTAAAACTTTAAAATAACACAATGTTCTGGGCTGGCTTCCTTACTATAACTGATTAATTAAAGACAAATAACAATGACAGGAGGACCGGAGCCATTACAAGATCCTCTCAATTATTGGAGGTCAGGCCTCTATCCCCACCTTTGCAAGATTAGAATCGCCAAGGCCCTTCTATACTTAGAGAAGGGAGGAGATGTCAGGGACAGCCTTGCGTATACACTGAAGGCCTAAAATCAGCCATAGGCCTAAAATCAGCAATCGGCCTGACATGCATACATGCTAACACAAAGTCTTAGGTCTCTGTGGAAAAATACTGTAATAGAAGGCTATAAGCTATTGTAAATAGTCAGCTTCTGTGGAAATTACCAGCCTGAGTAGTCATAGATCTTATAAATAGGCAGCCTCGGCAGACAGTACCAACTTAGATAAGGACAAGTGAATCATAGGCAGAGTCATAGTGACCTGTCCCCTGAACCTACACCCAGCTATCGATACCCTGTTCTGAAAGGTATCTGTACTCCCCTGAATACCTACACTCTGGTGTCATTCCCTTCCCCACATCCTGCCTTTTTGTGTTTATAACCCCTGTGTGATTAGGTAAATTACGATGTGATTTAAATAATTAAATAAATTAAAAAAAAATAAAGACAAATAGTGGGAAGATGACCTCAACCCATACATCTCTGGAAGAAAGACTAATGCCCCAAATACAATGTGGTTGTTGAATTGATACTGTCTCTTACTTTAGGTGGCATCAAGAACAAAGTAGAAGCTAGATGACAGAGGGGTGGTCTCTGAGTGATATTCATGACATCCCTCCAATCCCTCAACTCAGGCTTTAAAGAAGGATAGTCAGGGCCCATTCACTACCATTCACATTGTTAAGGTCAGGGCACAGTTCAGTGGTAGAGTACAAGCATAGGGGGTGTGAGCCTACAAGTTTGTTATCCATTACCCAAACCAAACCGTCTAAACAAAACTAAAAACCAATAACAACAAAAACAAAACACAAAAACATAGTTCTCACAGCTGGACTCCCAGGGCCCACATTAGCTAAAGTGGCTCCCTGACATTCTTTTCCATCACCTTCCCCCTACAAACCAAATAACAGGGCACATCTATTTGGTGCTTTCTTTCCAGTTGTCCTGGATTTCTGATTCTTCCACATAATAGGTAGGAGGGTCTGAAAATACATACCTGCCCTTTTCTGTCACATATTCAGACCAGACAGATAGTGGGCTCTTGTGCTCTCATCTACTGCTACCTGGTGTGTGAAGCTCGGATATACAACAAAAGTTTTCTTTTTGTTTGGAGCATAGATTTGTTTGGGGAGGGTTAGATATTGGGGGAAGTGGGTAGATGAATGGGCCTTCTTAAAATGGGCTTGCTCTGTGTCAGCAGATTCCATCCTGTTAGCTAAGTTGTTTAAGGGAAAGGAGCCATAGGAACCCATCAAGGTTTGTGTTCAGATACATTCCTGAATTTCCTGAACAGTATTAAAGCTTGGTTCCACTCTATGTTAACCTCTAAGTAAACTCCTAGCTGAAGACTTAGCAGGAACAGTGACTAGCGAAATATAGGATTCACATAGGAGGGGATTGGAGACAAATAGCACTTGAAGACTAGAATTTTGCATCAATCCATTACCTTTAATATACCTTGTTTTCTACATCCACTAAGGGACTTTGGCATCAGGTGAAAGGTTTTAACACTACCTTTCACTCTGTTTTGGCAGTGCTGGAGCTTTGGGGAGATTCTTTTGAAAGGCAATAAATGGTTTTCAATTCCAGGAGACATTTCTTCTATAAACAAAATATCTCATCCTCTCCAGACTTCATCTCTAACTGACTCCAGTGGCAGACAGGACAATATGAACTTTAAGGCCCTTCTCTAATTTGGCATACCAGGGTGAGTAAATCAAACTCTAAATAAACCCTCCCATACTCTCTGTGGTTACTCTCCAATCCCACAAGGGATAAAGGATAGGAGGCAGACAACTTGGCCCTTCGATATTAGAATCTCTACCCTGGATTGTCCATCAAGGAGAAACATGAAAGCCCCACCCACATTTGTCCTCAGAGAAACACCAACCTTCTTCCTGTTTCTGTGAAATATCACAAGTTCTTATTCAGCAGAGCCAGAAGATTACAAATAGTCACAACAGTTTCCAGAAAAGTCTACCCTGTAATTGGGCATAACAGGGAAATCCACACAGCTGGCTCAGAGAAAGGAAATGTAAAACACAGAGGAAAGAAGGCCAAAGCCAAGGAGAAAAGGGCAGCTTGCCTCCAGTTGAATGAATGCAGACCAAAATCACGGTCAGTTTTCATTTTCAGTCCTCTGTGTTCAAAGAAAAGCCATGCTTTTAAAAACAATTGCTATAATTTCTATGTTTTCTGTCTGCTTGTTTTAAGATAACCAAGTTGTGGCAGAAGCTAGTATAGCTGCAATCATGCTTACACTGCTGCTTTGATGATGGATGATGGATGGATGATGGATGGATGGATGGATGGATGGATGGATGGATGGATGGTTGGTTTATTTTAGTTCAATTATGGCCTTCTACATACTAGTGAAGATTGGCATTCTTTAAAAAAGTTATTTTTTATTTTTATTTTATGCATGAGAGTGTTTGCATGCATGTGTACATATGTACCGTGTGTGTGGTGCCCATGGAAGCAGAAAGAGGGAATCAGATCTCCCTGGTATTGGAGATATGGATGATTGTGAGCCACCATGTGGTTTTCTTAACTGTGGAGGCATATCTCCAGATCTAAGATTAGAGTTCTTACTACAACATTCAATCATAATTTTTGACTATTTTTTGTGTTCCATATCATGGATGATTTATCCTAAAAACTGTTTAATTCACACCAAGTCAAAGAATTTAAAATGCTGTTCTTCTAGATGTAGCCTCATATTAAATGTCAGGAGTAGTCAGGGGTGTGGTTTTCAGACATGCCTAAAGCTCAGTAGACTGAATAGGAAGATGTAGTTTTCAGTTGAAATTGGCTACTACATGTCTACTTAAGAAGTTTCTAGGTTTTTCTCAACTTTCTTGGCAATGGATTCTGAGCATTAAGTGTTCATTTTCTGAGTAGGTGCGAAGGTATAAGCATATGTCTACTTGTTCCAGTGAGTATATACAAGTGTGTGTATGTGCAGAGAACAGAGGTCAATGTCAGCTGTCTTGATCATTTTCCACTTTATTTGAGATGGAACCTCTCATTGAAGCTGGAACTCAGTGATTTGGTGAGGATGGTTGGCCATTGAGCTCTAGAGATCCACCTGTTTGCTCTCCAGTGCTGGGTTTCATGCACACTCATCCTCTGCTTCTTATGTGGATGCTGTGGACCTATATAACAAGTCTTATATAACAAGTTCTTTAATGACTAACCCAGCTCATCAGCCCCTAATTTTAAATATTATGTAAGCGTGGAATATACATACACTCACACATAGATTATGCTACCTTCTTTTTGTAAGACATTGGTTTTTGTACTTGACTCAAATAGTGCACAGAATGAAGAGTGGTGAACACTGGGACCCTCAGTCAGTCAGTTAGGTTCTGATTTAAGGAAGGAATTTTCGGAATCTGTGTACCAAACTGCTGAGCTACAGTCAAAGTCTGTGCTATCACCTACTTAAAACATAAAATTTTTAGTGTCTACAGGAAAGAAAAAAATTACAAGTGCAACAACTTATGTTTTAAACCCACTATGGAGCATGCTGTTGTGGTTACTGGTTCCCTCAGCCCACATGATTTATTCATAAACAATGTAAGACTAGATAATCCCTAACGTGCCAAACAAATGTGCCCTGATTGTATTCAGATCATCCTTCCAAGCAGATGCCTATCATAGCCACCTCAAAGTAAAACAGATGTCCCACTCTTAGAAATTCTGGATTATACTTTAAGAGAAGACCATGTACATTGTAGAACACAGAATAGAGATAGAGGGCTCTATTTGAATCCACACATATTTACTTGTTAGCAACTCAATAGTTCTTGTCAGCATAGCCAAACTGGTACCTGCATTGTAGAACCCAAGACAGCCTAGGCATAGACGATAAGTAGACTTAGCCTAATTTAAAAAAAAAAAAATAGCATCTTACTCATAGTTCTTGAAGAAAATTCTAGGGCTTTGCCTGGAGTGAAATCCTAGTCATGGTTAATTGCGACAAACTTAACAATTCAGAAATAGTTCATGGTTCCAGAGACCTCTGTGTATGGATGGAGTATCAGTGACCATTCATCTACTAAACGTATTCGAATCAAAGCCATCCAGAAGTCTCCTACAAGGCATAAGAGAGTCAAATATGCAGAAGTGCATGGCCAGATATAGCTTATTATCTAGTAGAGAAGTTTCAGGACATAATGAAAATATTTCACAGATAAGGACTTGGGGCTCCTAAAAGAGAACCCTGCTATAGCATCTGCAATGTTGTGGTTATTTGATAAATGTGTGTTTGCCTACTTAATGAATCAATTATGTATATGACCTTTCAGTGTTCACAAATCAAATTATGTAAGTTACCTTTTGCAGCACTCTTTCCATAAGACCCTCACATAAGATTTGGAATAAATCCAAAGTCTATATACAACTTTAAATGCTTTTCTTTCCTGGGCTGACCCTATTTTCTAGTGGCTCGTTACTATTTTCCCATCAACCCTGCTGCTGCTATGGCTTTCTTTCAGATCTTTGTCCCAGCACCCCTTCCTCTTATGCTTGCTCTCTGGCCTGCTTTTTGTCTGATGGGTTATTTTCTTGCCATTCTTTTGTCATAGTAACTTTGGGAAAGTCTGAACCTTTTTTGTCATCTTTGGGAAAGTAGTCCCAACTTTCTATTATCAACTTTCAAACATTTGGGGTCAACAAGAGTGGGTAAGTGCAGCTCTTCTGTTTCAATGAAGGATTTGGTGTCTACAGAGAACCTTACCAGGAACCCTCTGGAATCAGAGGATCTCTCCTAGAACAGGAGGCTTCCAACTACTTGGAGTCTATATCTAAACACTATGCTCACGATTATGTACAGGCCATGAAGCAGAATATAATTAGTAGGCATGGTCAAATTAGTGATCTGGTCGTAAGGTACCACCCACTTCACTCTGATGCTACATAATCATCTAAGAATTTCAGGATTAGGATCCTAGTATCTACTTCTATTTCCTTAGCTTCCCTCTGCAAAAATAGATTAATCTATATTCCACTGCCTCAGTTAAACAATAAAAAATAGAGGACAGATTTTTTTTCTTTGATGTAAAATGACAAAGAGATAAAGAAGAGCCCTGGAGAAGCAGCTTCTGGAGAAGACAATCTTTATGAACATTACTCACAAGAAAACTAAAGGGTCCCTTGACTTCCTAGCTTGTTCAATATGCCAAAGTGCTAGTAAAAAACATTTTCAAAACTCACTTCCAAAGAATCACAGAGGAATGCTTCAAATTAGAGACCCTAATTTGATTCATAGCTCTCCAAATTCCGAGACTCTTGCCACATAAGAGTGGGCCAGAGCACGCCTGTTCACAGTGACAGAATTGGTACTCCTCAAAGACCTAAAATGAATAGAGAGAAATCACGGATGGATATGGCCACATTGGAGTCTACAGAACCATGGCATCCAGGAAAGAAATCCTTGAGTAAAATAAGGAGCTGAACTCAGGTAAGCTAGAAGGAAGTCTCAGAATCATCTGTTAGTGGTCCTCACAAACATGTAAGAAAACAGTAACTTCAAAACTGGACTGGAATAATAAAGAAAAAGCTGTTCTGAGATGAAGGCAAAGGTGATAGAGGCAATGCTTAGGGTATGGCAGTAGTTATAGAAACCTTATGGTTGTGCTAGAAATGAACATCCATATTACAGAAAATGCAAACAGAAAAAACACACACATATGAGAGAAAGAGAGAGAGAGAGCAAACTAGGAGTATTTTTCAGTATTTAAGTGAGAAGAAGAAATAAAAATAGACATGAAAGATAATTTGAACTAAATTGGGGGAAAGCATTGCCATGATAGAAATTAGAGCAACATAAAATTTATCATTCATGAAGGATACAAATCCCTGTTGTCTTATATACTAATAGGGAGTATCAACAAAGGAACTTCAAGAGAAACAAATGCAATACAAATTAAACTTTTCTCCTGTCTATCTCTCTCCCCCTCTCTCTCCTCTCTATTTTCTTTTCTTTTTGAAAGAGGGTCTCTCTATGCATCTCTGGATGTCCTGAAACTTGCTATACAGATCTAGCTGGCATTGAACTCACAAAGATCGATCCACCTGCCTCTGGCTTCTGAGTGCTGGGATTACAGGTATGAGCCAAAAATGTTAAATACAACACCAGTGAAACTTCATTCTTTTTTAAATCTTGATGGTAAATTTAAAACCTTAGAAGAAGCTTCTCAAGTAAGCAAAAGATATGGCTATACATTCCAGTTCTTAGGAATATTTGATGTCAGAAGACAGTGACATAATCTGTAGAGAGTAGTGATTGGAGACATGAACTCAGGAGATGTACAACCAGGTTTTTCATGTAAAACTGTAATTAGGAAGATATTATGCCAGGCTTAAAACCATGAAGGATTAACCATCCTTCTTCCTGTCCTAAAATAGCACAGGAAATACATCAATTGATGAAAAAAAAGATGAACACAGAAATCCATGTTAAAACAGAAAGAAAATGGATAAGAACTTTGATAGCAGTTAACTTTTTTAGACTACGTGAGCAGATTTTCTAAAATGGTCAGAAAATGGAATGTAAAGGTTACAAATATGTTTATGCTAAATAAGAATTTTACCACAAAAAGTAGACAGGGAAAGGGCACAAAGGACCACAGAAAGGTACACAGTTTCCAGTAGATGAGGAACAAGTTGCAAGAATCTATTGCATAGAATAGGATAATAAACAATGCACTGTATATGTCAAGGTTACTGAACGAATTTTAAATGCTTTTACCAATAATATGAGAAATAGTTAAGCAGATAGCTTCTTTTAGCTAGCCATTTCATCATTTTGCATGGTAAATATCATATCAAAGCATCAAGTTATAGTCCATAGAAAAAACAATATTCTTTGCCAATTACAAGTAAAATTTTAAAATATTTAAGTTAACATCAAAATTTCAGAGAGAAGGAATCAAAACTAGTAAATACCAAGTAGTAGAAAGTAGCATGAAGTCGACTGAACTTGACTTTCTCACAGTAGAATTTGATAGAATTTGACTTTCAGTGTGCATTTAGTGAGGAAAATCACGATTCGTAGTAAAATTAATGGCAAGCTTTAAATCTCACACATTTCTACAAAAGATCCAATGGATCTAACCAGGAGTATAAGAAAAAGGCAAAGAAGTATCACCCATAGTGGTGACATTACTTTCAGTAATATATTCTAGCACTTGATATAAATGTGTGAATTTTTCTAATAGTTTGTGTAACAAAATGTAATGGTCAACCAAAAATATTTTAAAGTCATTAAATGGTAATTTAACAATGGAAATAATAGCACTTGAAAATATTTTTTCAAAAGCAATAATAGCATACAATGCTGGAAAGACAGTTCAGTGGTTAAGAATATATACGGCTAGCCGGGCGGTGGTGGCGCACGCCTTTAATCCCAGCACTTGGGAGGCAGAGGCAGGTGGATTTCTGAGTTCGAGGCCAGCCTGGTCTACAGAGTGAGTTCCAGGACAGCCCGGGCTACACAGAGAAACCCTGTCTCGAAAAACCAAAAAAAAAAAAAAAAAAAAAAAGAATATATACTGCTGTTGCAGAGGACAAGAGTTCAGATCCCAGGATCCAAGTTAGGTTGTTCACAAGACCTTGTAACTCCAGTTATGGGGTATTTAATGCTCTCTTCTGGCCTCTGTGGATGCGTGCATTCCTATACATATAATGCACAATTTGTGTGTGTGTGTGTGTGTGTGTGTATGAAAATTAAAAACATATAAACCCAAATTAGAGTAGGCATTTTTAAAAGTAATAATCACTGAGACAAACAATTAGGAAACAATAAACTAGGAAAAATATTTGTGGCAGAAAAAAGAAATCCTGTGTATTGAAGAGGGTCCAGGTGTGCTGGACATTTTTACAGAAACTTGACATAGGTTAGAAGAGGGAACTTCAATTAAGAAAATGTTTCCACAAGATCCAGTTGTAGGCAAGCCTGGAGGGCATTTTCTTGAGTGTTGATTGATGAGGATGGTCCAGTCCATGGTGGTGGTAACACGGCTGAATTGGTGGTCCTGGGTTCTATAAGAAAGCAAGCTGAACAAGCTATGAGGAGCAAGCAAGAAAACAGCACCCCTTCACAGTCTCTGTATCAGCTCCTGCCTCCAGGTTCCCGTCTTCTTTGAGTTCCTCTCCTGACTTCCTTCAATGATGAGCATTGATGTGCAAAGTGTAAGCCAAATAAACCCTTTCCACTCCAACTTGCTTTTTCCTCATGGTGTTCATCACAGCAATAGAAACCCTAAGACAGTAGACAAATAGCTTCCATCGAATATGATGTAATCATACATAAAGCAGAAACTACAAGAATGAGTTGATAAACATCATATAATTTCAGTCTTCAAAAGAATAAACAAAAATAATGAAACCTTTGAATCTCATATAAATGAATATGCGTGGTCTTGTGCCTTGCACAAAGGAAATGTTCAAAGGCATTTAGAGATCTGTCAATTCATCTTGATGCACATTTGAAAAAAAAAAAGATCTTTAGAGGAAAAAAGTAATAGTATTTTCAAAGCTAAAGGAAAGAATACTAGAACATCAAACATTTAATCAAAAAAGTAAGTCTGTACATTTTTTAAACAACCATTGAATCAAAGAGTAACTGAAAGTCAGTGGTAGCTTATGTTGAAAGTAAGGGTATTCACATCAAAGCTTATAGATACAAACAGAGCAGTAATAATTACAGAAGCAATAAAGGAAGAGCACATGAGGCTGTGAACACATGAGAGACAGCTAAAACCAATTAATTAAGCAATCGACCTTAGGACTCATAAAAGCAAAGAAAATGCACAGAAGAAATATAGGCTAGAAGTAAGATTTATGACAAACTGAAAATCTGATATCTGGTTCTCTGAGCAACTGAGAAATGAAGGAAACCCAGAGTTTTCTTGAGAAAAAAAATGTAGTAGTTAGATATTAAGAATTAACAAGAGCAGTTACAGGAATTTTTCAAAGCACAAATAACATTTCATCCAACGAATTAGAAAAATAATAGTCCTGGCTGGAGCAGGGTGTTGCCACTGGAACATAAGTTGGAAATTCCATATTTGGATAGTAATACTTAACTAAGTATCAAGTGCCTTAAAATATTCATACTCTCTTGCTCCCTAATTATATGTTAATTTATGCTGAGAGATATTTTAAAATTTGGATGATTTATGTTTTTATAGTGCCTCCATATGGTGGGGCATTAAGGAGCTGTTAAAAAAATTGCTTCTGAAGATTATTTAATGGCGTGGTAAATCCACCCTATAATGTCTGGTATAAAATAGAAGACTATAAAACTAAATACATAGCACAAGCCCTATTCAGTCAGTTGTACACTGACAAGACATCAGCATACCGAGATGTTCACTCTAATTACTTCTTGTACTTACTTTTCTGTATTAAATACTTTCTTTGTGCTTTTTAATAGTTTCCAAGTCTATGATAATATTTTTTTCTATGCATGTACACTTTTTAAAGTATTTTTTTCACTTTTTAAAGATTAAAATATAATCACAGTTTTCCCCTTCTGTGTCCCACCTCCAAACCCTCCATCATACTCCTCCCTATTTGCTTTCAAATTTATGCCTTTTTTTTTATTAATTGTTGCCCCCCCCCACACACACACACACCCTAAATTTATACATACAACCTCCTTGTTCTGCATACTTTTACTTGAATGGTAAACTAAATGTTTTCAGGAATTACCGTTTAGTACTGGAAACTTAGGGAAGACTATTTCTTCTCCCATTCCCAGGATTCCTTGGGTACCTGCAGTTCTTTGCTTAGAATTGAGGTCTCCTGAGCTTTTCCCACCCACATTAGCATGTCTATTGTCTTTGTCCAGCTCTTATGTAGGTAGCCATGTTGGTGAGGCTTTATTGATGTGCTTTCTGACATTCCACAGCAAACTCCCTGAACCTCTGCTCTTAAGATCTTTCAGTCCCTTCCTCCACAAGGGTCCTGGAGCCTCTGTTGTTATAGCTATGTTGTATTTATATCAGTTTTACAATTCTGCATTTTGATTGGTCGTGGTTTTCTGTAATTGTCTCTGTTGCAAAGTGAAGTTTCCTTCATAAGGAGTAAGGGCTACACTCACTGTGATTAGAAAGACAAAGGTGTACAATGTGTTAGGAACACAATGAAAAATGCTTAATTGTGTATCATGGAAGCAGAGGCAGTAATGCATCTAGCTCAAGGCCAGCCTAGAACATAGAGTAAGGGGAAGGTTGTGGAAGAGGAGGGGGAAGAAGAAGCAAACAAAATACTCAATAGATTGTCACAGTTAAAGAGAAACTTGGTGAACTATAAGTTAATAAAAGAAGTAATTCTGAGTTTATATAAAAAAGAATAAGAGAGGGGGCAAATTATGACCACTGGAGGCTCTGATTTATGTTGAGCAAGATTTCTAGGAATAGGCTAAGAATACCAGGCAACTATTTAAAAACAAAGCATGGGGTAATCTTTGGAATTACTTGTTTAAACTTGACTGATTAAACCCTTTTGTGGGAAACACATAAAAATGGATGAAATACATTAGGAAGGCGTAAGGTGGGAAGATTCTGCAATATACTTAGCAATCTGGACAGAAATATTATCTGTAGCACTCTAGGTCCACATTAAAAACTTCATTGTTTTTACACTGCTCTGAAGTCTGATATAATGTTGAATGCAGGCCTCAGAATCAGGACTGAACAGTAGCTCAGTGGTAGTGTGCTTGTCTGGCATATTCAAGGCCCTGGGTTCACTTCTCAGAGCCACTGAGGTGGGTGAAAACAACAGTCAGAAGTTCTATTTTTGCAGTTTCTATCTGAATACAAGAATAATGGAATAAGATAAAGGGGGTAATGAAGGAACAGAGGGTGTTTTGGGAAACATGCAATCAAGAGAAGCCTTTATGATCTGAATCCCTGTGAGAGGGATCTGAATGTAGGGTAGAGTCAGGACATGCAGATGTCAGAAGTACTGGAGAGAGCAAAGACCCTGAGGCAGCATCGTGAGACTCTTGGGATGACTGTGGTAAGTTACAATCAGAAGCCAGCACATACTGAACTTCACTGAATGTCCTCTTAGTTCCTATCAGGCATTTGCTTTTTGGTTTCTTAGGAACATTTTTCTTTTTACTACTGGCATCTGCTTTAATAGTGTATGCCTCAGACATCATGAGTTTGGTGTGGATGGGCCACAAAAATTATTGAAACAATCCACAACTTTCTATCTATCAACAGGTATAAGTTTCAAAAGCATTGTTGACCAAATTTTACAAAGTTATCAAAAGACATTGACATGAATTACTGTAGGCCATGGAAATGACTAGGGATTTTACAAGGGGGCGAGGAGTGAGAAGTCTCTAGGAGCTTTGGGTGAGTGACATGATTTGAGTTTTACATTTGAAGGTTCACACTGATGAGTTAGTAAGTGCCTCCCTTGATGGGAGGGTATCAGAAGCCTCCATCACAGTCACGCAGTAGCTGTGATATTCACTGTGGAAACGGCTCCATCAGTCAGGCTGACCCAACTAGATATACCAACAAATTGAACATCTGTGAAAGAAAAAGGATTTAAAAATGGTTATAAAATTTGTGTTCTAAGTGACAGAGAAAATGTTTAATTGCCATTTTATGAGGTGAGAAAAACTGTAAAAGAAGCATATTTCAGAATTGAGAGAAGCCAAGTAACATATATATTTTTCAGTACAGAGCATATGCCTGGCAACGTTTTCTATGTGCTAAGGATGGGTGGATCTGCAGAAGTTACTCAAATATTCCAAACCAAATAGACCACATGTGTGGCATATGTAATTAAATTACATGTCAATCATAGCAAGACAAGAAAGATGTTACTAGGAGACCAAAAAAGCAAAAACCTAATGATTTAAGAATTAGGGGGGATATTTTAATGATGATTAAAAGATCTTTAGATGGTTAATGTCAGAATAAACACAGGAATGTGGGGAAACAGGTAAAGCAGCCCAAATAGGAAAATAGGTAGACACGAGTGAGTTCCTTTAAAATAAAATAAAAATAATAATAACATTTATTTTATTTATATTGAAGATTCTGCATGAGCCTGCTAATCTATAAATGAGTCAAAGAGCTGAGTAAAACCACAGAAAGCATGGAAACAAATCCATACAGAATATTTTTTTGGAAAAGTAATGAATTTGTAAATGTCTAACATGACTGGGTAGGTAATCGGGGACAACAAAGTAAATAAAAACCATAAGTAGTTGAGGCTTTCTATGTAGGGAAAAGGAAAAGTCAATGCATGTGCTAAGTGCTGGGAAGGATAGGAAGAAACAATTTGTAACATCATCTTACTTGGAAAATGCTGAAGCAACTTTAGAAAACAAGCTGGAAATAAAACAACATATCTTAGAGAAGATCATCCATACAGCCTTAGAAATCAAAGGGAAGAACTCTCATATGTCTGTGCCACAGAATGGATGCATGGAGACCTATAAAGTAGCTGTGTATACGGCAGCAGCAACTGTAAGTGACCACTGCATTATATTAGGACAAATGCCAGGCAACAAGGAAAAAGAAGTCTCTGGATAATTCCCCCAAAGACGAACTGTAACTAGTTGCCAGAAGATGCTGACAGCCTAGGAAGGTAACTTAGTACACAGGGTTTGCTGATAATACAAAGTCCTGGGCTCCATTTTTAGCCCTACAAACCAATACAGAGAAGCAAACAAGCCAGAGAATGACAACTGACATCTTTTAGTTGCCATTAATTATAGCACTATTGGTATAGTTTTAGACTTTTATTTTATGTTACTGAGCTGGGAAGGTGGAGACATGTATGCTGCAGCTTGCAGAAGAAATAAACAACACATTTATATTTTCCTCTGGAAGCCAGAGGACAACTTGTGTGGATGGGTCCTCTACTCCCATCATATGGGTTACAGAGATTGAATTTAGGTCATCTGAGATGATGGCAAGCACTTTTATCAATGAGCCATCTCACCTGCCCCATTAAAATAATTTTTAAAAGCATTGAAACCATTCCCATACTGTTTAAGCCAACATGAGCATCAGTTCAGTGAAGGTATAAAATAGATGTGACCCATGTCACATACATGACCAATATTTGCTTTGAAGCAAGGATATGGTAGGGTGGGATTACAGAGAGGAATGCTAACAATTTCTCTTTTTTTTCTAAATATTAAAGAAAGTATTGACAAAAAATTATATGAAGTCAGTATAGTAAAGTGTGTGTTCTCATGCTCAGGGTTTGAACATGAGTACCATTTATTAAATTTTTCTTTCTCTGTCTTTTTTTTTAAGTTCAATGAACAGCAAATGAACACAGCCTTCTATTGTTTCCCCTGTTCTGAGCTGAAACTAGTATGTCCTTGGAATGGAACAGGTCTTAAATTTGATGCTTGGCAGGAATAGAATAAGATATCATCCATGGAAGGACCAGATTCAAACCTTTCCTCTGTGTCATCTCATGGATCTGCCTGTGGAATTTTCCTCCTGAGGAACAAATCCCATGGACACTGTCCAGGCTTCCCCCGTGGGCAGTGGGAATGACAGAAGACAGAGTATGCCTACAATTGGCTTCAACAAAGGAAGAATTTACTGCTAAGCATGTACCTTGACTTTGGAGAAGAGACAAAGAACATCTGTGATGATAGCCATCTGCAGGCATGAACAGAGCCCTGATGAGAGGCAGAGGCTTGAAGATTGGTCCTGCTTCAGAGACAGATCCCATTCTTGCCAAGATCACACAGCCAATAGAGTCTCTGCTGTTGGGTTCCAGCAGGACCTTGGTAAACTCAGATAGTATAGCAAGGTAATAGCACTGCTACTTTTTAGGAGAGAATCTCACAGCCTCTGTTATGATACTAGCCTTCCACTCTATATTGCTCATAAAATCTAGTGGTAAATTGTCCTATATCAACTAACAAGTTATGAAGAAGGGAGATCTTTCTGTGATAGTGGCTTTAGAGTACAATATGCTGGGCTAACACCTGAGAAAAGAACCAAAGACCCACTGCAACAAGCACAGCACCATGCTTTGCTTTTCTGCAGGCCACAGAATATACACAGTGGGAAGTATATGTACAATATATTCTTATTGTAGACTATATTTACATTCTTGAATATATGTAAACATACTCATTTGATACATATGTATACCTCTCCATGCACTGCAAACACGTTTTCTCCTGTCCTCCTTGCTGGTTTAAACATTTCATACAGAATGGCCTTTGGCTCATACAATCCATCATCTTGAATCATAATTCATGAGTCTCTGATGGACTCCTGCATTCTCCTTGACATATTACAGGACAAGTTCTGATTTGAGAACAATCAAAGCTCACATTTGGATAGTTGTGCCCTCACACCATGGGAATACAGTAGCATGGAGAATAGAAGAGATCTCAAATGTATCTAAGCTATAAGTCATTGCTCCACTCTAATGAAATGAACGAGATCTGAGTCCAGTATCTAGTCTCTTGCTCCTGGAGAATGGTCACTTCTGTACTTCCATGCAGAATGGGACTTGGATCTACTTTTCCTTTCCAAACTCACACTGCTGTGTTTGGACTTCCCATCAGATATTCTACTTCTTTGAGCTCTCTTCTCAACCGCCACTTCACACTCATGTGCTAGGCTGAACTGGTAAGGCATTGAAAGAGAAATAAAAGAGACTGTTTTTGAAAACAGGAGGCACACTCTCTCTAGCAGGCTTAGACTAGACAAAGGTCAGCTCTGCCAGGACAAAGGTTCATGCTCAGCTCTCTCTCGTATACAATGCACAGCAGCAGCAGCAGCAGCAGCAGCAGCAGCAGCAGCAGCAGCAGCAGCAGCAGGAGCACAGAGAGAAAAGGCACACAGTCTGCATGGAAAACGGCTGAATAAACTTTGGTTGTATGGAATTTAAGCCAGAGTCAAACATAGTGAAGAGTTATATACTGAGCAGTCGCACTCAATACCAACATGGGTAGCTGACCTCATCCTCTTAGCCATCCATTTGGACTTTTCTTTCATCAAAGTAGAAGACGTCATTGTCCTAACATCAATAGGAGCTTCTCGAACCCTCTGCCCATAGCAGACAGGGAATTTTTTCCAACTAGCGATTTATTTTCCCATGCTATACAGAGACTTCCTAGCATGATTAAAAGATGTGAAATAAAATAAAAGCCAAGAGATGAGACAAGAAAAATCTAAAGGGGTTATATTAAATTTGTCTTAATTTCCAAGTTCTCATGGGGGTAAGCAAACATTTACGAGAGATTTGAACATTATGGAATTTGATGAATGCAGCTCTAACATGATAAATTATCACCCTACAGCCCATAAAAAGTTAAAGTGGAGAGACAGCTGACAGTGATGAGTGTGTGAAGATCCTGACATTCCAGAAGAGGTGTTTGAAGTATAAATGTGGATAAAGCACTTTAGACTCTACACTACACTATGCTGACAGCTAGCAAAGTGATATTGAAGATGGTTTCACCTGTTAACTCACCTTAATTTTTCTCAATAAAATGCTAGGTGTTACAAATATCATGGCCTATGTATATTTGTCCTCTCAAGATCCAGAAAGCAAGCTAGCGGCATCTAGTTTCAAAGTAGCCAACAAAACCCCAGAAAATTCTAGGCCACAGCTAAATGTTCATTCAGCTTACCTCTGAGTATCACTCAAGATGGGATGCTGGGATAGGGGTATGTGATGGACAGAAAGTGAAGGGGTGGGCATTGTCCAAGTTATTCTGAGCATCACTCAGAAATGGGGTGCATGGATAAGGGTTTGTGATGGACAGGAAGTGAAGGACTTTATGTCCAGGTTATTCTGAACATTACTCAGAGATAGGATGCAGGGATGGGGCACAGTTGTTGACTGGTTAGTAGAAGAACAAGCATTACCCAGCTTGAGACAGAACCATTTATGAAAACAGAATTCGTAAGAGAATGCAAAACATGAAGAGCCATCAGTCAATGCTATGTTTATCAGACTTAATATTTGACACTGTACCCGCCTGTCATGACTGAGCTTGACTTTTACAGTTCTGGGAAGTAGAAGACGGCAGAATGCTAGGGAAGTAGAAGACACCAGGATGCTAAAGCAGGAACACTAGACTAAGCATAATAGTCAGTCCATTGTCTTACTCTGCATCTAACAAGTCGTGGGGCATGCCTTTCATCTGTTCCTTCATCTGTTCATCAAAACGTGAGATTAGTTCACCATCAAGGTCTCTGCAGAGTCCAAAATCAGACTATATTAGAGAATTAAGAGGTATAAATCTTTAGGTTTTGCCTATCCAAGCAAAGAAATGAAAACCATTAAAATGGATGGATATTTGTATCTTCTTGAGAGGGTATGTTGTTGTTAACTTGGAAAAAAGAAGCAACAACAAAAAGAATACCTTATGTGCACTCTTCACAGGATGCTTGCCTCAGAGGCACAGGGAGAAAGATGGAGAAATCTGTCTAAGAGTCTCTAAAAGGAGAGATAACTGATTGTAAAAATAGAGGATACACTGTAGTTCTATCTACTGTTTTCTTTTAAGGCTAATAACCTAAGCCTCTGGGAGAGGAAACAAGATAGTGAGGAAAGCTGTGTGATGGCTACTTTTAAAGCCACATGGCAGACATTCAGTGGCTGTTAGTCCTGGAACCCAGGATCATGCAAATTCCTTTAGTTACTCCATTTGATTAAGCAACTTTGCTTTGATATAGACAATTTTGTTGCAGAATGTGCCTTGCAGACAAGTCAGGGCTAACAAACACAATTTTATTCTGCAGCTCAAACTAGAGAGTTCTTCTGGACCATATGGCCTTACTCTAATCTCCAGAAATGGCATGAGCAGGAAGGAGGTTACCAAAGAAGCCAAATTCAAAGCAAATAACTAGCCTAAGTCAGTGTTTGTCTAATCAGTGTTTGTTATGTACAAGTGTTATCCACTGAAGTTTGAGACTAACCTTCTACAATGTTGCTGGATGCTCCAGTGGAGATAGACTTGGGCGGGTCTATAGGAGCTAGTTACTATAGCCTTAAAATTACTGCCGTAAGCAAGCATGGTACCACTAACTCACCACTTGTTTTGCAGCTTGGTATCTAGGAGAGTTAATTATGAAGATCCAATAGACATGATTAATTGAGCCACAAAATAAAAATCAAAAGCCTAACTCAATCTAGACAAGAAATAAATATGGCCTGTATGTAAAGTTTAAGGAATTGCATAAATAAGAAAAGGAGTAAAAAACCTATCAGGGCTGGTTCACATACTTTTGAGAAGGGCCAGAGATCAGTACAAGGTTCCTTTCTGATACTTTTCTGGTACAGAATTCTAGGTAGGAAGGAGACTGGTAAATAGTTAGAAAATGTAAAATAATACTCTGGTTTGGGCCTGGAGAGCTCAATGTTTTTAGCTCTTTGTGTTGAGGACTTCGTAAATTGTTCTAACACTCCAATGAGAGAAATGTTATTAGTACCCATTTTACAGGTAACACAACTATGTTACTAAGAAAGCTGATGATTTTCCTGAGGTCTCACAGAGAGAATAAGTAGAAAATTAAAGTAAAATGAAATAAAATGAACAATTAAGCTATTGCTCAATTCAACATTGTCTCCAGAAGTTGGAAGGAGCTAAGCAGTGTATTCTGTTTGTTCTAGAAACTGATCCAGTGGACTCTGTTTTGAAAATCCTTAATTGTACAGAAAAATCCTAAATCAGAGAGCAAGAGAACTGGGCAAGGAGGGGCAGGAGAGAGAAAGAACAGCTAAAAGAATCACCTTCCAATATAACTCATGCCCTTGCTCCTCTGGCATGTGTTTCCTTCCTCTGTAAATAATGAAGAAGGCCATGATGGAAGGAGGTAACAGAAGAGAAGAGTTTAACAGTGAGAAGAGATATGAGAAGAAAAGATTCCCAGGCTGGTTTATTATGAGCTCAGCCAATTATAAGCAGCACATTCTGACACTACTGTAAATAATAGAGTCTGTCAGGAGTCAGCTGATGGAGATTTTCTGTTCAATATATTGTCATAGACACATGATGAAGGAGAGATGTTGGATGGCATATGCAGTACACAGGAATAAATATGTGAATAATCTCACCGGCTTTGAGACTCCCAAATGCTAAGTATGACAGATATGGACTGCAGTGTATTCCTGTTCTAAGACCACAGGACTAATAATGATAGGTCGAGCAGTCTGATATCCATCTTCCAAGTGTACAGCTGCCTCTGATGGCTATGCTTGAAGGGCCATCATTTGACCTGGCCTCTTTCCAGCAGGGGAATAATGAGAAGCATTTAACTGGTCAGATGGAATGGTGGAGCTAAAAGGGATCTGAGAGCACCCAGCCTACACTCCCACTGTAGAGAGGGAGATGAGCAGAAGAAGTGAAGTTAATTGCCTTGTCCAAGATCAGTGGTGAAGTCAATGAAAGACAGTTCTGCAGAACTCAGCAAACCCCTAGGAAAGCTGACTGTTCTGTGTGCAGAAAAAAGGTACCAGGGATAGAGAGCTGATTTTGAAGAGAGAGAGAATTCCCTCGATATTTTAGTCACCTTGGACCACCACAATAGATTGTTTATTCAGCAACTGGCAGTAAAATGTATTGTCATTTAGTCAATTTGTCAACAAATGTTAGGATGAATTTCCATTTAGTGCCTTCAACAGTAGATCTTATACCAACAAAGAACTTTGCCCAGTTTCAACTCTTCCAGAAAACCTTCCTGAACTAGGCCACTCCTGTGAGTGCACATGGTCACCGCCTTTCCATCACTGCCTCTGTCAACCTCTGGACCACTGGAGTGTGTTCTGCTCCTGAAGCTACATCCTCACCTTAGCTGGCTCATAGAGTCAGTTATAAAGCTGAGGAATGGAGATCAGAAGAAGGCCCCATATTGAACTGAATACATGAGCTTTACACCTGAGTTCGGAATCAAATTCTAGGCTGCGAGGATACTGGTTTTGTAAAGGGGTTCTTCTGTACTCTACAGTTTGAAAATCACTGCCCCAAGGAGCCTGCCCTTAGGCCAGGGATCTTTCAGGAGACATTTTTAACTGTTTTATTGGGGTGGGGCTAGGGGGATTAGGGCATCCAAAAAAGACCCCATCAGTACACCTTTATGATAAATGTTAGGGGATTGCCACCCCACTCCCATCTCTATTGACATTTCTCAACTGCACCATGAGGAGGCTACCAGATTTTGAGCTCTCCATTCAGCAGGGAAGGCCATGGAAGGCTGCTGATGCTCAGGCTTAAACCTGGTGTTGCTGAGGGGTTCCGTGATTTGTTCTACATACACTGGCATGTGGGTAGGGAGCTCTCAGAACTCCTTCTATGCTTCAGAGACGTATCTTTCCTTTTCATTGGCTGAAATTACATCTTCCAACTTGTCTCTGTCTCTGCCAAGGACAGAAAAGCAGGGTAGGCATTTAAGAATGAGAGTCACACCCAATACACAAACAATGTACTCCAACCTGAACCACGGTCCAGGCAATAAATACTAC
Source organism: Mastomys natalensis (assembly GCA_021653895.1). Lineage (NCBI taxonomy): Eukaryota > Metazoa > Chordata > Mammalia > Rodentia > Muridae > Mastomys > Mastomys natalensis. The sequence goes on along the minus strand of JAJTUV010000261.1, from coordinate 490,018 downwards.
GTGACTTTGTTTTGTACAAACAATAGTAAGAAAGGATTTAAGTGCCTTGATCTTTCCTTGAGACTTCCTGTCTCCCAAAACTTAACGCCAGGTTAAAAGCTCCCCTTTAAGGCTTACAGTGGTTTCCTTTAGGTTCCAGGATGCACCTGTGAGCTTTTGTATCACAAGCAGTATGTAAACAGGAGCTAGAACTATATGTCTATCTGTGCCAGACTCAAATTCAATTTGGTCCATGCATTAATTGGGTGAGTATTACCCAATGAATCTGACTCATGTTTACATATTCAAAATGAAATACTGAGTTCAATCACCAGGCATTCCTTCTGAGCCAACTTAGTTCCCTTTCCATCATTTGCTCAGTTTCTATAGTATTGCCTCCAAAAGCACACATGTCTACATTGTCAGAATACGTATCTGTACATTGCTAGAAATTTGGCAAACTTTATAAGATAGTCTCCATGTTTGAATCACTGGCAATCCATCTGATGTACATTAACATGTACATTTGAAGTTAAATTTCAGAGACATTGTGAGGAATGGCTTTCTTAACTCCACAGTAATAAAGAATCAAGAAACAGATATTTCTTCAATTTCTTCCCATTACAGTTTATGTCCACATTTAGATGTATCTGGGAAGATCTCTAAACTGACATCACTGTGAGAGACCTCTGGGATTCACAAATATCATTTCCATAACACTCAGAAAAATGGGGGGTGGGGCAGGGAGAGAAGCAAATGTGAATGGCAATAAATTCGAGCTAATCTCTTTCCACCACAACCTGAAATGATACTTGGGCCAGGCTATCTCCCTATCCTCCCTGCTGTAATAAGAGCTTGTCTATCTCTCCCAGATGCCCTAACCTGAGTTCTAGTATCTTCCCAAATGCTTAAACTAGAAATTTCTTAAGAGGATTCCAGGGGGTTGAAAGAGAGAGAGAGAGAGAGAGAGAGAGAGAGAGAGAGAGAGAATGAAAAATTATTCTGTCATGTCATAAGCATCGTAAGTCTAAAGACAAAGCAGAGTCTGGTATTGAGACCTGCAATAAATAAAACAAATAATGGATTCCTTAGGGTCATAAAGTTCAACAAACCATAAAACATACAAAGAGCTTCCTACGAGGGACTTCCAAGGCTTCTGGAGCTTCTATACAGTGTGATACATCTCTGAAAGCCCATAACTTGGCTCTTCCACAATGCATGTCTAAATCAAGGACTTCTTCCATCTACCTGAAGCTCTGAGTGGCTGAATTGATCTTGGGCTGGTCATACTGTCATGTTGCTGGATTTTGAAAGTAACTTCAGACAAATATGCCCTTGAGAACAGTCCTGAGTTTGCCTTAGTAGAAGATCCACCTCTGACTAGCTGGGGGACTCCAGACAAACCCTTAACTGTAAATGTTCCTCAGTGTCCTCTTCAAAAATGGCATGAAAAATCCAACCCTGCTGTCCTGCTGCCACTGTGAGGACCAAATCAAATAAGTAGGTAAAAGCTCCTGAATGAAAGTCTGGCCCAAAATGTGACTGACTGTTATCATCCCTCACATGGGTGGCCGAAGCGTGACTCCTTCTAGATGTCTTGACAGTTAGAGTTTCGTTAGAAGGGATTGCAGAGATAGCTTAGTTGGTAAAGTACTTGCATGCAAGTATGAGGCATGAGTTCAATTCCTAGCACCTACATAGAAACATGGGTGTGGGAACTGCACACTTATAATTCTAGTGCTGGATGAGGAAGAGACAGTAGGATCCCTAGGGCTCCCTGGCTAGCTAGCTTAGCCTGGTTGGTAAATCCCTGGTCCTAATAGAAGATCCTGTCTCAAAAATACAAGGTAGGAGCTGAAAAGATGGTTTAGAATGAAGAGTTCCTATTGCTCTTGCAGAGGGCTGGAATTTAGGTCGTAGCACTCATGATGAGTATCTCAGAGCCACCTGTAATGCCTGTAATTCCAGCTCCAGGGGATCCAATGTCCTCTTCCTAGGCCTCATAGGCATCTGCACTCATATGCACACATGCAAACACACATACATACAAACGCACACACACAAATATGAAATAAATCCTTTAAAAATACAAGATATTGTCAAAGAACATGAATTACATCCAGGCTTGTCCTCTGTCCTCCATATATACAGACACTGTGCACTTAAACACACATGAACATACATACACATGGAAAATAATTCAGTAAGCAAAACATCCAGAAGTATGTAAGAGGGTTGGCTAATACAACCACTCTGCTCTTCCTAGTGCTTATACTAGAAGATTCTCCTGCTTTGTCAGTCACCACATTTTCTGTTCTACTGTATGTCCCAGCATCCTGGGCCTCTTTGGTGTTGGCTTCCCACCCTGCTTCCTGCATGCTCACTGCTTTCCTCACTAAACACCTATGAGTTCCTGGGACATGACTTAGGTCCTGGGCTGTAGAGAGCCGCTATGCCCTGCACCTGAAGATGGTGCTGGCTGAGAGTGCTCCTTGTGGTAAACAAGTCCTCATTTGGCTATACAGCTGTGCAGGGGCAGGGAATGGTCATACGTGGACATATGGAGAGATGATACGTGGCATATGCTCATTGGCCTTTGCTTAGATATAAGCCTGGTCCCTGGGGTAGGTGGGGCCGCCACCACCAGAAAGCTACAATCCTGAGTAAACTGCCTTGAGAAGGAACCTTGTTGTCCTGCGTCTGATTTCCGGCTGGTCAGGAAGGGCGCCAGACACCTGGCTGCTAAGCATCCTGCCAATAGAATGAATTTGAAGCATAGTAGGACCCTGGTGAGCATTTCCGGGGGTGGGGTGGGGGGTGGATATCAAAGACTGAAAACAAAACTAAAGTGTTGGGAATGGTTTTCCTCTTATCTTACCTCAGGCAACAACTATCTTTTTAACCTTGGAAAAGTCACTTCACTTCTTTGAACATCAATTTCCTCATCTGTGAAGATAATCTCCAATTTCCTTTGTTGTTCTAAAATTCTATAACTTGAGGAAAAACAGCTGCAAAAGGATTCTTCCTTATCTGGCATGCTGAGCTGTCAGGGCAGAGGAATGAGTGTAGCTGAGCCTGGATCAGCCCAGCCTCTGAAACTCAGATTCCTTCTGGTTCTTACAGCTACACTGACTGCGCTGTTTTATTCTTTATATATGGGGTTAGACTGCAATTTCATAGTGATGAATCTATTGTCATGACCAAACTACCACTAGGTCCATGCCATCCTCATTCTGCCTTGCGGGAACCAAAAGTTCTACTTACAGGGAGTCATTAGGGAATGGCAAAGTTATGGCAGGTAGAGGGAGAGGGTGGGGAAAGAGGGGAGAAGAAGGGGAGGGGAGGGAGAGGGGAGAGGAGGGAGATAGTGAGAGAGAGAGAGAGAAAGAGAGAGAGAGAGAGAGAGAGAGAGAGAGAGAGAGAGAGAGAGAGAGAGAGAAAGCAAAAGCAAGAGGGAGAGGGAGAGGAAGAGAGAGACATGCCCCAACCTGTATTGGCTGCAGGCTCCCCTAAGAAGCCCCATCTATCTGACAAATTGAAGGCTAGACCAGATTTATGGGTTTTCTAAACTCAATCAGAACAGAGCCTGCTCTGACCTACAGAAGGTCATTCAACCGTATTGAATGTTTGTCAGCATCCCATGGCCAAAGATAAAGTGAATAAGAGTCTAAGAGAGCTTTAGAAATGCCCCTGCTCTTCCCTAGAATCTCTGTCTCTCTTGCTACACAGAGCAGAGCAGGAAATGTCCCTTACCTGAGCACAGACACTTTCTACACTGGGACCTGAAGTGCTTGCTCAGGACCAGAGGCCTGAGTCACTGTCACTGAGCTTCTTCTCAAGAGAAATGCTGTGCCTGTCCAGCTCACTGCAGGGAGCTGCAGTGGGCAAAGCAGAGGAGGGGAAGGCAGCCATGCACAGACTGCTCTGCACTGGCCCTTCCTGTGGTCTGTTCCATGTGGGCTTGACTTCTAACCTTTCAACCCAACAATCACACAACCCTTCCTGCACGAGTGTGTTTTTCACTTAAACATTCACTCTGTCTCTCTATGTGTCATCAGTGCCATCAGACACTATGGGGACTGGGAAGTAGCCTCAGTTTTACCAGAGCCAGCATTGCCTTCTGGCCACTAGCTTCAGCATGGGCCCAGCAGGTATCCTGTCTGATAGAACATCAGCACGAAGGAGGGCACTCCGCTCATCAAAGCCTTTGCTGAGTACACATGAAGGGAATGTACCACATTCTCTGATTGCTGAGGTGACCCATAGGTTCATAGTGACAGTTGATAATTTATATCCTCACTGATGAAGAATTCTGGTCCCCACTGCCCTGAGTTTTCTGCACACTGAACACTCCCCTTACAGACTTGTCTTATTTTGTATCAACTGTTCCATCTTTATTCTCATGGTCCATATAACAATCATGGGGACAATCTGAGGGTCTTCATTCCTGCATCACTTCTGGATGTGACTTCTCACAAGCAGAAAGGTACATGGCATACAAAAGGCAATTGGTGACTGACTTGGGAATTAAATTTTTATTGTTTTTTTTAATTATATTCTAGCCAAAGAACACAAAATTGAAGTTTCTCTCATATCATTAGATAAGATGAACTATTCTTGAATCAGACCATGGGAGACCTTCTTCCCTAGACTCTGGAATGAACTTCACAGTGTCCCCAGTGCACTCTGTCTTCCTGTGCTGCCCCATAGGATTTCATGGTGTTTTCCAGGCCCCATAAGAGACTCAGTATGAGGAAGCCTAGATTCCACAGGGAAGAAATTTCTCAGCATGACACAGGGATATGTAATTCTATTGCTGTCTTCCTGGAGGGCCTTGAATGCCATGCTATCTCTATAGAGCCTGGTGTTCTCATTTGCACTGTAAGGAGCTCAAAATTCCTCCATAAGCAAATGTTTAATGACAGCAGTAAATGAATATAGGATGTACGTTGTTTTAAAAGATGCTTATTTATTTACTTGTTAGCTATCTACACACACACACACACACACACACACACATATATATTTGTGTCTCTATTATCTATTTTCTCTGTGTATGTAGATGGGTCCCGCATCCACTCTGCCATAGAGCTCAGGCCGCTCAGGGATGCCCCATGTTGTCGAGTGGGTGTCAGATTGTAGGAACACTGCTCAGGGGATGCGGGAGCACAGTCTGAGGCACAGGACAGCCATAGCTGGCACGGGGGTCCCCAGGCCTGTAAGGCGGCCAGGGCTGCCTGGTTCTCAGGCTCTTGGGCACCCAGGCGCCACTGGTAGCCTAGGAAGAGCTGAGAACGGAGTGGAGGCTCATGGGCTGGATCTAGCCCCAGGACCAAGGCAGAAAAGCGAGGAGCTCCAGCTGGATCCCATGGGGATGAGTCCTTGGCTTCTTGGTGGGCAGCTGGCTTGGATTTGGCTTGACTTGGATGTGGCTGTGGCTGGGAGCTAAGAGGGGCCTTCTATGGGAGATTAAATGGCGGCTTGGCTCTTTAGGCTAAAGCCTTCTCCATTGCTCCCCACGGTGGATCCCGATGAAAAGAGGCAGTCCATGGTTTTAAGACATTTATTGTCATGACAGAAAGTAGATGAGTAAAGCTGTACCCAACTTCTCAGGGCAGACCTGAGGTTAAATACCTTTTTAAGGGAGGAGTGTCTGGCAAGGAGAGTTTATTGGCTAAGTCCTTCAGGCCTTTATGTACCTCATTAAAATGGAGATCTGTCTTGAGGCTACATGACCACAGGTCATGTGCTTTACCTGTGGAAGGGTTTGGGGCGTTACCCTTACGTGATTGATGGCCACAAATCTATGGGGGGCTGCAGCCTCATTGGTTCCCCAGGAGCAGGGAGAAACACCTTCCATCCCTTTAGGGTAACCGGTGTTTCTAGCCTTAGCTCAATCAGGAGCCAGGCTGCATTTCACAGTCCTACACATGTGTGTATGTTTGAGCATTTGTATGTATCCAGTGTGTATTCAGGTGACTACAGAGGCCTGAAGAAAGCACTAGTTGTCCTGGAATTGGAGTTACAGGCAGTTGTGAACTGCCAGATGTTAGTGCTGGAAACAAAGCCCATATCCTAAGAACAGCAAGTGTTCCTAACCACTGAGCCGTTTCTCTAGCCCACATACATGGTTTTTAATTAATTTATAAAAGTAAACTAATTACCAGAAATGAGCCCAGTCCATGACATAGAATTATGAAAGGAACATAAGTCAGTAAGTGTTTCATGTGTAACCTAATAGCAGGAAAGGTCTGTCTTACCTGTCTCTATAGAGCTAAAACCAGGCACAATGTCTGACTATTGGCAATAATAGAGATGTGATTAACCCCCTAAATGAGTGGAGAGATAGAGTTAGATAGGTAAGTAGGTAGGTAGGTAGACAGACAGACAGATAGATAGGAACATAGAAGATAGATCGGTAGGTAGGTAGATAGATAGATAGATAGATAGTAGACATAGAGAAGTATGTTCATGCACACATACACATAGACATATATTCATGCCATTATCACATATCACTTATCCCCTACTTTTGATAGTACCTTTAAAGATACAGATCTCATGTTATTCATCACTGTATCTTGAGCATCTATCCAGACACAGGCTAGTAGTTAATGGCTGGTAAAAGGAAGATGGATAGATGGATGGATAGAGGAATGGATGGATGAATGGATGGATGCAGAGATGGATGGATGAGACAGATGGATATATGTATGGATAGATAGATGGATGGAAGGAATAAATGGTGATCTACAATATGTGAAATATTGTTTGTAACATCAATTCCCATCATTGTCAGATAATAAAGAAGCAACCATGAACCTGATTTTTCAAGCTTTGGGAAATTCTAAGGAGAAAGTCTAGATAGCAAAAGAGAGAAAAAACTGAGAGGATGAAGAGCAAGGAGGGGAGCAGGGTAGGAAGGAAAAAGGCAGAAGGAGAGGAGAATGGGAGATGGAGAGTGATTAAAATAGACAAAACTCAAGAAAGGGCGAACCTTATATCAGCAGGCAGAAAGATGCCTGTAAATCAAAAAGCTGATGCTTGAGGAATAAGATATTAAAATTTTAGAAGGTGAAAAAATGACAAGAAGCAGAGGAGGCAAAAGCCACCAAGAAAGTGAATTAAGCAACAGAATTAATTATATTTCTATTCTTCTGTTACTAATCCTTTGGGATTTTAATTTTCATGTTCTAAAGGGACTCAAAAAGTTCTTAGCAGAGGCGATGTGGCAGGACAATAATTAGCTTAAGCTTCGACTGTGCAATCAGCTGGGTTAAAGGTGAGGGATTGAAGTTTTGCCTTGACATGCAAACATACTCTTGTATCCTAAGCTGTATCCAAGTTGTAGTTATATCTATATCATAGCCTAGGACACAGAGTTTTGGACTAGCTCAATCAAACTGGGTAAGACTTTGATTCAGTGACAAATGAGAACAGCTATCCAGAGGTGCAAGTTATGAATAGGCCAGTAAAGTCAGAAGACAGCCTCTAAGGAAGACATGGACCAGGAACATGATCCAAGGATCAGTTAATGCTTAGGAAAGTGTATTTTGGTTTCCCTGGTACTGTTCCTGAGAGCAGTGTTGATTACCAGATAACTAGAGCCTTTGGTGGTTCACAGAATCAACAGCTTGCCAGCCACAAGTGACCAAAGTGGCAGATATCAATTCTAATCACACAGGATCATCTGTAACTGGACCCAGAACAAGCTGTTCTACACCTGCCTGTCCAGGAAACCTACTCCAGCGTTTCCTCATGAAACCACTAACCACACTTGTTAGCTGTTTCCTTGCCTGCAAAGTGGCCTGTGCCCACTTCTGGTTTGCATTATCCTATTCCTTCCAGCCTGTGTCCTGAAAGCTGATACCTTTGTACTTGGGGGTGCTGTGTTTGCCACCTGACAATGATTTGACATGACAGAGTGACAGAAAACAGACATAGGGGATGGAATAAAAGAACAAGGGATGCCAGCTGCTGCACTGGCGGCTCCAGGCGAGGGTGTCCATCAACTAAGATACCTGTGAACCACCATTCTGGCCCCTTTGCTACAATGGTCCAGTAATTCTTGTCAGCCACAAAGAACTGATGGGTAGCACTCCTTTTTGTTAGCCATGGACCTTGGCAAAACAGCAGTGGACTCTTCACATGCCCTTCTGAGTTATGTGTGGCTCAACTTCTGCCCCCCTCAACTCTCACTGTTCTCAGGGTTGAGCATTCATAATTTTCTTACTTCTTCCTGGGCCTCTGTGACTGCACACAGGCTATTATGGAGTTAGTACGCACAGGCGCTACCATGATGCCACATGTTAGTGCTATAATCACTAAGTAGATGATCTCAGACATTGGGAGAGTAAAAGAGGTCATCAAGGCAAGGGTCCTACTCTGTGGAAGCTCCTAGTAGCTGTGTAATATACGGTTACCGAGGACAATTCCAAGCCTACAGTTGGTGTAAAGAGTGGTATTCTTTAATGATTTCCTTTCAGTTGAAACATCCCTTGAGGGAGGATAGAGACCCAAGATGCCAGAAGGAAACTTTCAAGATGTAGGAATCTCAGAAAGTTTTAAGACTTGTCAGACTCTTCCTTGAGGCTCTACAAGTAGGAAACAGTTGCTGGGACAGACTCTTGAGTGGCACTGTCTGCCGGTAGGTCAGAGAATGCCAGTGACTTTTATGAGGTTTCACCCAGGCTTGGATGGATTTTGCCAGTAAGACACCCATGCTTCTGAAAGTACCGGTGAATGCAGTGGTTCATCAAGTTAGCCTTGGGTAGAATTTTTTCTTCTTTTTTAGTCTGTGACATCTCTAGGGTTAACAGAATTTTCTTAACATCTAAATGAGAAAAGTAACAGAGCAGGATGTGATCGGCCATGCTTAGATGAATCTCGAAAGGAAAACAGATAAACCAGTTTATTTTCCAACTGTTTGTTCTTAAATTCTCACCTTACAATGTGACATAGGTATACAAACAAACCCAGAAGCTTAGGAATGGCAGGTCATGGAAGTTCTTCTAAAACCTGTTGGGTCATCTACATGGCCCACACCCACTGAAGTTAAGAAATTCCCATTCCTCAAATGGGAATGATGATGATTAGTGGTAACATTCTTCTATTAATACACGCCAATCTGAGGGTGCTCTATTTACAAGAGCATATTTACAAGAAGATGGTACCTTTTTTTTTTTTTTTTTTCTTTTTGTTAAGTGAGAAAACTGAGCTACATGCAAGATATTAAAGACCTTTCTCAAGTCCCGGGATTGGTAAGTGGATTAGCTCAGATTTGGACCACATAGTCTATGTTTATCATAATACAGCCACCCTGGAAAGGAGACTGGCATTTGAGCTGAGCTGTGGTGGGGCTTAAGGACAAGGTAGTCAGTCAGATTGTTTTACAGTGGTGTCAGGCCACCATGAGAATAGCACATACATATCTAAACCACTTTCCAAACTGGTACATTCACTTCCTGTGAGCCCTGCTCATTACCACATTCACGTTCATCTTAAATATTCAGGAAACATTGCATGTAAATAAAAGGTAACAGGACAATCTGCTTCCTTTTACTGTGGAATGTTGCATCTGTTATTCAGAAAACAAAACCTCAAATTAAGGAGGTAACCTTCAGTTTATGAAGATTCAGTGTCAGTATGTGAGTACGAATTCTGGACTCTTGAAATCACGTCTTCCTGGTCATCCCTGAATTTATTACATAATATATTACTTTTTAATTCTTCAGAGAAATTCTCTTGAGACACTAAACAATGAAGAGCCTTCAGAAAGCAGTAACCTTGTACAAGTAGGAAGGTGAGGGCTGTGAGACAATGAGAAGCCAGTATCAGTCACTTAGTGACCCCATCTACGCCACCCCACCACCCTGACCCTCCCTGAGTTTGTACTTCTTCTGGATCTCCAACCTCCTTTGAGTTAGTTATTTATGTTTGTTTGTATTTTACCCTTTACAGAATAAAGAAGATGGAAGGAAAACAATATCCCCACTCCTTAGAGGCATTTATAATGGTTGTCTAGGAAGATTGGGAAAACTGGGGTCTGAGGAGACACAGCTCTAACTCTACACCTTGGTTCTCTCCTGCTGCCCTGAACAATCATTCAGAGCCCATAATGAGAGGATGCTGTGCCTGATTTTATGTCATGAATCACACAGTGAGTACTACGACTGTGAAGTGATACCATCAGCTCCTTCTCCTCCAAGGCAGTTAGATTTTAGTCAGTTACTTATGAACCAAGATTTAAAGACTCTAGAAGCCCCTGTTGCAGACAAAAGATGCTTCTGCTTTGTTGTCCTCCTTTCCCCATGGAATGATTCTCCAGCTCCCGGGAAGGGATTCCAGTGTGTTCTCTGCCTCTGCAGGAAGTGTGTTTGCAGGGAACTGCAATTAACAATGTGAGGCTAATGGAGATCTTGCCTCTGCTATGCCTTCCCAGCATATTGCCAACACTCATTGGGTAGCCTAACACAAGAAGAGAAAACACACAGCGATTGGGGAGAAACTATACCTTGCTTCCGACATATTTCTCAAGCTGTTTAAATATGAAACAAAATCCTACCAGGCTACAAGCTTCCAGCTGTTATGATTTCATAAGATAAATTTACAACTAGAGAAACAGCATGTTTGCTTTTATAAAGTATGGAAATATAAATGTTCCAAGTGTTAAAACTGTCCAAACAAATTAATTCAAGGAAAAATAGTTGCCTTGGCTTCAGTTCTCTCACACTGCCTTCTTTTAACAGAGCTCATGAGCATATTGCTCCAAATTCCATGAGTGAAGAGAAAGCATGCTTCCATCTCAGCAGGCAGGGTCTCCTCTACACATATTAACCCAAGGAGCCTACAGGAGGGGTGGCAGGAAGGTCCCTGTCCGTTAGCTCACTGCTGATCCAAGTCATAAAAACCTCAACATAGCCTTTCGTTTTTCTTTCTTTCATTCTTTGTTTCTTTTTTTTTTTTCTTTTTTTTTTTTTTTTTTTTTTTTTTGTAACAGAAGAAAGGCACCATTTGAAAGAACTGAGACTGGAAATCTTACGATATGCTCCCATTTCGGATGTGAGCTAAAATGAAAAAAGAGTTTCTTTCTTCAGTGACTTTGAGAAGAAGAGAGTGGAGAGTGGTGATTAACAGCAATATATTTTTTAATGAAACGTAACCCGTCATCCCTGTCATCTTCTGGCCATCCTCGCTTGTATGCGCCTCCCTGACAAGAGGAATAATAATGGTCATACATCACTGCTCTCCACGTGCAATCATCTAAATCTTCCCTCGCTGCAGCCTCTGAGACTCAATTACTTTATTGACATGCAATCTTCATAAGGGGAGAAATATTGTGCTGTAAGGTCACTTGGTTATGAAGACATATTATCATATTATCTGCATGAGGGTTGCAGGGCTAAGACCTGACAGAGCTAATTATAATGGTACATGATAGAAAGCTCAGTACACATTATTCGCTTGGCTGCACTAAAGGTGAGGTAAGTCCATGACATCATGATTTTTTGAGAAAATAATGCAACTTTGGCCTGGTAGCCATAACTTTTTGATTTTTTTTTCTTTTAACTCTCTAACATTTTTACTTTGGTGGTTTTATAGATGGTGAAAGGGCCAGTTAATATGTTTTCTGGTTTCAAAGAAGAGAGATGGCATGCCACAATACGTGTTGTGTGTGTGTGTGTGTGTGTGTGGAGGAATCGACCCCAATATAATACCAAAGTTTCAATTCACTTTCCAGCAGCTGAAATGAGGGACTCAAGTGAGAGTTGTAAAAGGATACAAATGAGTCAATTTGATAAAAGAGTAAAACATCCCTTCACCTGCAATCAAAACCTTCTCAGACTTCAGCCTTCTTTCTCCTGGTCTCTCTGGTCGGCCCTTAACTTGTTGCGTGTATCATCTGTGCTTTCTTTATTCAGATCTACCCAGTTACTTGAGATTGCTACACACAGGAGATTGGTGGGCTGCTCAAGCACTCAGTCTATCCTCTCTCTCTCTCTCTCTCTCTCTCTCTCTCTCTCTGCTCTGTCTTTGTGTGTGTGTGTGTGTGTGTGTGTGTGTGTTGATCAGCCCATTCACTTTCTCCATTTACTCAGGTGGCTTTCCCTATTGGAGAGGCCAGAACGAATCGTTTTCTGAGGGCCATTTGGCAAGGAAGGAGCACTGAGGCAAAGATTCTGGGCCAGGTTGCTGGGAAAAGGGTTGGATGGATCTCTGATGAGTCATCAGGAAGTCAAAATTAAGTTCACCTCACAGATGGTTTTGAGCCAGCACCAACACTTAAGCCCTAGACATACTTTAGGGGAGTTATGAGCTCTCAGATTTGAGTAAAAGAGCCATTATAAACAGTGGCACAGTCTAGGATAGGCTGGCTCCTAGGTTCTCACCACTACTCGTCATCTTGAGAATGAATTTAATAAAGGAGAGAGCTAAGGCCTTCTAAGTTCCAGAAAGAGCCTCAATCCATGCATCAGCAGTGTTTTGGCCCACTTACAAGAGGAACAGAATAGAACAAGAAATTGAAGTTGTTTAAATTCCTTCCTTCACATACTCTTAACTCAAACATCTGACTCTCTTAGACTATAAAGGTTCATTAATAATGGCAATGTGAGTTTGGCAACAAGAAAAGCCAAAGAGAAGAGTAGGAACTTTTTTGGTCTGAATTAGAAATAATATCGTATGTAATACAGTGTAACATTAACTGAACCTGATGCTAATGCAGGAGACCTAGTGAGAAGCACACTGCCTTGCACCTCCACCTCCCACATTTCAGCTGCCTCTTCAAATGAGGAGGTTAATAGAGAGCCTGTTTCCAAACCCTGAGATGCTGAGATAAAACTGACAGTCACTAGAAGGAGAATGAGACTGGTATTCAATAAATAAAGCACTGACTCCTAACTTGAACACTCATCACACTTGCTGTAGCCCCTTAACTATGACAGGAGTCTGTGCTGATGTCAGAGAAAATGCTTGAGAGAGAGAGTAAGGCATGGTGAAAATATTTTGGCATTGTCTGTTAAACTAGATTGGAAATCTGACCACATTTATTAATTTCTTTCATTGTTTTGAGCAAATTGTGATCCTTGCTTGCCCTTCTGGTCACGAGTAGGCATTGGATACCTGAAGAGATTAGTAGAAGAACTGAATTATAGAAAAGGAAAGTTGTCTTGCAAGGGAGATAGCTCAGTAGGTAAAGTGCTTTCCCAGCACATGGGATGACCAGAGTTTGATGCCAAAACTCATGTTAAAAAAATTCTGGGCCTGTTGGTATGCACTTATAATCCTATTTGGGGATATAGAGAAAGATAGTTGGATCCCTAGAGCTTACAAGCCAGCTACCTCCAGGTACCAGTGTGTAAGACAGATTGAGATCTTGTTAACAACAACAACAACAAACAACAACGCAAGGTATTTAGACACACTGGGTAATGGAGACTGTGTATATGCGCACACATGCACATACACACACACACGCACACACACACATACACACGGGGGAGAGGGGAGGGAGGGAGAGAGAGAGTTAGAGAGAGAGTTGAGGGATGAGAAAGAACATGTTTTACAAACCGTGATCGGTGCAGTGCAGTTACTGCCCATTTAGGACCGATACTCAGGTTGATGACACTGGAGAACAGAGAAGGTAAATTCCCACAGCAACATAGGGCATCACTGATAATCCTGTAGGCTATCAGACCCAGCTAAATAATACAAAGGAGGTTAGTTAGCTATTGAAAACCAAATGTCAGTTTTGGTTTTCCACAGCCACTGACACTGACTCAGAAAACCACAATTAAAACTGTGATCATGTACTTATGTCAAAGAGGAAAGAGTCATTGGAGTTCAAAAGAAAACTACATTAGAAGGTGAGTGAAACCCTGGGTCCCTAACAGTTCCTCCGGCTACGGAGGAATTAGAACATGTTCTATGATATTTTCCTTCCAACATAGCAGTCAGGAGACACCAGGTTTAGCAGTTTTGGATACCTGGTGACTCTGTCACTGGTTTCCTGTAATACTTCCTCAGTTCATGTATAATGTTGAAGAAAACCAGACAAGAAGCAAGAGAGAGACCTTTCTAGATCTCTAGATTGTCTAGACAATCTACAAGACAAGACTGACCTGGAGTACAATCTACTACCAAACAGCTGTAGTTGCTATGTTTCAAAGTATCTTCTGTTTTAAGAAGAATTTCATTTTCACTAGTTCTTAAGTAATTATTTTATGTCAACCCCCCTGTGAGAGCGCCAACATTTGTTCATTAATCACCAATCACATGCATGGCTTCACATAAATAACCCAAAAACCTTATGAAATGACAATGGCTATCACACTCCTGTAAACAAGAAGTCATGGCTAAGAGAAATTCATAATAACCTCCCCAAGCCAAGCAGCTTATAAGCTTATAGGTGTCTTGGCTTTGTTTATGAAATTCCCCATTTTCATGGAGGATTTTGTTCTTACTGTCAAAAAGGAAGTTTACCACCTTGACCTCTTGACCACTGGTAGGTAGACGGTTATTACTTTCTTGAAGGGTTTCAGTAAGCCCTTCTTATAGGGAGGACCAGGACCTGGTTAAATTCTTGGATTAACAGTGGAGCTTCAGGAAGGCAAGGCCTTTCTCCTATGAGAGGCAACTCATTACCAATGCATTGTACACAGCCAAGGTTCAGAATGAAAGGAGGGCTCTGAAGACAAACGTGTGCTCAGGCAGGGCAGGGTTGATCCCCTTACTGTACACTCCTGAAAGTCTTCTACTTCTGTTCTTCCAAAATAGTGATTACTGTCAAAGACTGCTCGCCTTCAGAATAACTCTATTAGCACAATGCATTTATCCCTTAGAGAAGAGCTTCACTTTAAGAATTAATACATTCTTATCAAGATTTCCTTGACAATTACCCTAGAGCAAGACATGAAATAGGGGCCAGAATTGAAAGAGACTTAGCTTCCGTGTGTCTTATAGACACCCTGAAGAGATACAGGTAGAGATAAAGCTGAATTTCTCTTTTTGTCATCTTATTTATTTAGCTAGATCATTTGGACTCAAATTCCAGATCTGCAAAATGTGAATACAATTATTCCATGTCACTGAGAGTGAAGGAGACCAGCTGCACATGGGCCGTGCCCTCCCTGAGACAGATTAGGAACTCTCAGCGGAATATATACAGGAACTGCTATTTGCAGACCTTAGAGATCTAAGCCAATGAGGGCATGGGACATCAAGGTACCAAAGAGAATAGAAGAGCAGAAACTTGAGCCTGTCACCCTGAGCTACTCTTCCCATTTAAGCAACCTGTACACGTTCATATGTGGTTAGCAAGCTGAGGAGCTGAGTCCAACCTCACATTGCTTTGTAAGTCTTGAGGACAAAATTAGATGAAAGGTTTGTCAAGACAAAGAGGCATAGGTAGAGATTCCAGGGTATCATTAGAAAACTCAAAAGTTAATTCTATTACATAGGGAGGCAACTAGGAATAAGTCATCCCTACAAAGTTTTTAATCCAGTTTCTCAAGGGCTCAATATTGAAACATACTTAAGTGACCTCTCCTAACTTACTTATCTTCTAGAAACAAAATAACTCCTCTCTGAGGAAAGTAACCCTTTACAGAATCTCAAATTTTCTCTAGAATTTTTATCAACATCACTTTTAAAATAACCTATAGTTAGCAAAAGACAATACTAAATGCCCCAATCCAATGAATGAATGAATGAATGAAGCAAGCAAGCAAGCATTCACACAATCAATCAGCTAAGCTAGCAAGACAACAGCCAATTAAGCTGAAATACAGGATAATAAGGACATCAGATACTACAGTTTATTAGCTATGCGTAATAATATACTAAGCACATATATTTTATTGATTCTAGAAGACTTAATCTATAAGCCAAAATAAAATAAAAATTATAGCTGAAATATATAATAACTTAAACTCCAATAACTGAAACTCCAAGTGATATATTTAACACAGTATTAGACACAGCTAAAGAGAAGATTTAAAAACGAGAGGGTAAATCAAGGTGAACTTCCCTTAAATATTCAATTTTAAAATGTATAACACAAAGAATGAACTCTAAGGAAATTATAGAAAATATCAATGTAGTTTCTTTGATCATAACAAACACACCATTTTTTTTTCTGTATAGGAAAGAAGTTGTATACTTATAGAGATAAGAGATACATGGAAACTCTAGGTGTGTTTAATTTATGTATGAACTGAAAAGTATCATCAACCCCAAATAAAGTCTATTGAAAGAACCAATTCAGTACCTTAATAAAGGCAAAAAAGGACATATTTCAATATGTAGATGCACAGACTATTTGCTATTGAAGATCCCAGCCCTCTTGTAAGTGGAATATTCTTAATATTCTTAAAATATGAACTAAGGTAGATTTTTGTTAACTGAGCCCTGGAAACATTAGACATTTCAAACCAATTTCCTAACCGATCCCTGGAAACATTAGACACTTCACACCAATCATTAAAATTTAATAGCAAGATTAAAAGCCAAGATTAAAAAATGAGGCCAAGCATCTATAAAGATAATTCTCATTTAACATTGTACAGGAAGTCCTAGGCAATGATATAAAGCAAGAAAAGACACAAAAGGTGTAAAGATGAGAAAGGAAGAATTAAGTATTTATATAAATGGAGATTTTTGTATATAGAATCTAAAAGCTAAGAAGGAAAAACAAGATGTGACAAAACTTCTAGTTGCAAGATTAGTGATGAAAATTATTTTGTCTCTGCATATTAACACCAAACTGAGTAAATTAAATGACAACAGCATCAAAAAAATCACAGAGTTAGGAATCAACTTAGTAAAATGTACATAAGACTTAATACTTACAGAGAGACATAGAATAATGTAGAAAACTTTTAAACAAACTGACATGAATAAGTGAATGTAATCCCATGATTATAGGTTGTAGAGCAACATATTAGAACATGTCAATTATCTGTAAATTGACTTAAATATTCAGAATAATTCCTCTCAAAATTCCATCATTTTCATTGTCATTGTGTTTTAGAACAGATAGATAAAATAATTCCAAAATCCTCAGGGCAAAAAACTAAGAGCCAAGGGTGGTCAAGGTAATCTCAGTGCATGAGCAGGTAATAGGTCTTATAAAGCTGTAGTCATTACAGATCGGACATGACCAGTCTATAAAATGAACCAGAATAGATTCCAGAAATAACATATACATACATAGATGACTGACTGATGATGAGGGCGTGAAAAAGTTGTTCTTGACCTTTTAATGTGTAACAAACATGAAACTAAATGCCAAATATATTGTAGTTATTATGCAAATATAAAATATATGGCCCTTGGGATACTTTAGTAGACAAGGGTTGCTAAAACAAGACTTCAGGAACCATCAAGAACACATTAGATGTCAACATAAAGTGCTGCATCACATTGAGCAAGAGCAACAGTGAAATAATGCATCTACATGCTTTCTTTTATCTAAACTTGAGAAGCAAGCAAAAACTTACTTAAGCATTAGGAGTCTAAATATTGGCTGCTTTTGAGAAGGAACCTGGGATAGAACCAAGGATGGGATAGGACAGGATTTTAGTAAGAAATACTAGAAGGATTTGATTTTTAAATCTACCTGATGGTTTCTTATGAAAATCCATGAAGTTACACACAGTAGTTTGAAAAGTTTATTTTAAAAGAAGCAGACAAGTATCCACTGAATATAACGTATATCCACAGTGCTTAGAATGTATCTACTTTCACTGGAAGGAATAGAAGCTCCTCAAAGATAGACAATAATGTAAATACAGAGGAGTAGATTCACCACATTTTTTCTTGCTGACTGGAAAGAAGGAGCTAGAGGGGAACTCATTAATATATAGAGATAGAGATAGAGATAGAGATAGAGATAGAGATAGAGATAGAGATAGAGATAGAGATAGAGATAGAGATGAGATAGAGATAGAGATAGAATAGAGATAAGATAGAGATAGAGTAGAGATACACACACACACAACACACACACACACACACACACGCACAAATCTTAAGCAGGTGTGACTCAGTATGCACTTAAAATAGACAGAGTTAGCAAGTTGTAACCAGGGAGATCAAATTTTTGATGGATGCTTTAATTTTCCAGTTAATCCATGCAAAAGAGTCAAGCAAATAGAAAACACACAGTGGTGTGATCAGTTCACTAGGGAGTGAAACATGAGCCACAAGAAGCCCTGGGCTTCCTCCATCACAGATGGATCATGTATACTGTATTGTTATTGCTGAAAGAAATACAGGGATGAGCCTCTCTCTCTCTCTCTCTCTCTCTCTCTCTCTCTCTCTCTCTCTCTCTCTCTCCTCATGCACACGTGTGCACACACACATATAAAACAGACATATGCATGCACACATGTATATACACACCCTCCATTTCTTTGATCATTCCTTAACTATAAAGCCAGTATACTCTATGTCTGAGATACAAAAAAAAAAAAAAAAAAAAAAAAAAAAAAAAAAGCAAGAGAAATAGATATGTAATCTCATGACAGACTGCTGTTATTATCTGTTTTGAATGTCAAGGTCTGTTAACATAAATGGACCTACTAAGTTAACCCCTTGAAGTCATGTCAAAATTATTTGTATACATACAGGGTGCTTGGTTTTTTTCTTCTGAAGAGGGCGTCCAGCGTATCAAATACATAGTCAAGAGGGTCCATATTTTCCACAGACAATAAACAGTGTTTAATCATTTACTGCTTACAAATAATTTTTACAAATATAATCATTCTGTCTCATAAATGTCCTATGAAAAGGGCAACAGGTTAGGCATCATCATCTTCTAAAGATTACAACAATAGTGCTTAAAGAAGCAGCATGATTTGTTCTGCTGGAAGCCACATTTGAAGCAGTGGAGCTATGGTCTGAATCAAGTGCAATCCTCTCTTTAAAACCTCTGAGAAATACATGGTACTATCCATGTGACCCTACCGGGGCCAAAATAGAAAAAGAAGGAAGGGAGGAGGGGAAGAGGAAGAGGAGAAAGAAGAAGAGGGGGAGGAAGGAGGGGAGGAAGAGGAGGATTGTTTCCATGAGGTGTGCCATTTCACTCAGGAGCAAGGAGCATGTGACAACCTTCAGCCTTCAGAGAACCACAGACTTTCCCCTTCTGCAGCATCATCTGATTTCTGCAATCATAGTTCAGTGTTAGGTTTTCAGGTCTTCCCATCAAGACGGTTAAGGTTCCTGAAGCTCACTGTTTATCTGACCTCGTGAGAAGTGTCAGTGTCACCATGTCTGTATCCGATTGGCAAATATGACCTTGATACCACAATGTGAGAGAGAAGAGAGGACTCACAGAACCTGTCTCCCCTAGTATCAAGGAGCTGACTAGAATCTGGCTCCTGTCTTCCTCTCCACAAAGTCAGACTGTATAGAATTTGCAGCTGGACTGAGTATTCCTCAAGGAGCTGCCACGGAGAACTAAGCAACAGAGTCAGCCTTCATGAAGCCTGTGTCAGCGCATATCCTGCACACTGGGACATGTGGTATGCTGAGCTGTGATGTACAATAAAGGATAGGCAGGCTGACAAAGTATGGGAACCATATGGCAGGGGTGGGGTCCAAAGCTACGTCAGGAATGCACACACATATGGTAAAAATAATGTGCATGGGATATCACCCTTAATTTTTCTCAGTAAGGTTTATACACACATGCATATCCCAACCAAAGATTAGATGGTGTTAATATGGAAATCACCTAGTCAAATGTCCACTCCCATTTTATGGAAGGAATGGGAGCTTGACATGTATTCAGCAAAACATATTCTAGGCATACAAATACAGCAATGAGTTAGAATTCAAGACTTTTTTATTTCTAACCTAGAGCTCTTCCATTCACCCCAAGTTGTATTTTTAAATATGGCAGCACCTGGGTTTAATCCCCTTTCTGCAAGCAGATTCAAAGTTTTTCTAGACAGGAGACTCCTATGGCAAGCCTTGAAGTACAGGTAAAAAGCAGACTCTGGGCTTCTTTCATGTCTACCCTCAGAATTAAGATCCAAATGGAGACTTGGACAATTCTGCAAAGGAGTAGATATCACTTACCCTGGGAAAACACAAAGGTCTCAGACCAAGTTCTTGAAAACATAAGCAATTGATCTCTCCAGCAAAGAGGCATGGTTACTACAAAGGCCAAGACACATGGAGACATTTGTACTTCCCCTCTAACAGGCTCACAGCAGGGAAAGGAATGGATTTGGGCAAAAAGAGCTTGTGGATTGCACATGTCTTGAAGGAATCCTTCAGACACTCTGCCAAAGACATGAGGACTTACAGAGCCTAGAAGAAGCCTCCTTGCTTCTCAGCCTGCTACATGCCTTCACATGTCTGTCTTGGCCTCATTCTCCCAAAGTCTGCAAATGTGAGACTCTGTTCTTGGCCACTTCCCACTCTGCTGAGAGTGCTCTTCCCATGCATCAGACCCAGACATTATTTCTTTAAAGCCCTGTCTGGTATTAGAGCAGGTGAACCTAGCAGGTTCAGGAGCCCAGGAGTGGGTGGCCAGCTGAGCTATAGATCAATTAGTTTTTCCAGAGATGTTCACCTTAGAGAACACAGAAGAATCAACTTCCATTTTTCTCCAATCCTTGCTTCCTTCAAGTTCCCTTCTTAGGTCTTCTTTCATCAGCTTTCTACAAGACCCCTGCTTACTATCATGGTCCTTGTCTATATTAGGAACCTTAATTTTTTCCACACAAAACACATACACACTATTGTGTGTGTGTGTTGTGTGTGTGTGTGTGTGTGTGTGTGTGTGTGTATTCCTTTTTTTCCCTATAGGCATCCTTCCTGAAATTCTGAGGTCTTTAGCATACTCTCTGAGGCTCAAGATCAAGTTTCATGTCTTCTGTGAAGCCTCTCTAATCCCATTGCCAGAGAGCTCTGAACTTCAGCAGATACTCATCTGCTCTCCCATAACAGACAGGTTTCTTTTCATCTTTCTCCTGGCCTATGCTGAGCAATTGACAGAACTGTAGCAACTATTTAATGGAAGGAAGGAGGCAAGGAGAGGAGTTTCTCAAAGCGGGGCCCCAGAACATCATGAGTTGTGGTTTGCTGTTTTGCATTTTCTATGACTTTGTTTTGCTTTGCAGCTCTGTAATTCCTAACAGACCTTCTAAGTCTTTCTCTGTAGTTCATAAATATTAATGATACCTAAAATGAAGAGGAGCACTGATGCTTAGTCATCCTGTTTGAAAAGTGTACAGATGCAACACCGTGGAGTCAGAGATGGCATCTTCCATGGATGGAGAAGCTGGAGCTCAGACTTGAAAACCATTTCTAAGTTCACATTCCTAGGAAGTGGCAGAGATGAGTCACGGGCATTTAAGTAGAATCAGTGACTTTGTGTCAGTACTTGGACCACTTTGTCCAGAGTAGGCTTAAGCCTGCTTGCAGCCATGTGGCTGGGCTGGGGTATCTCTCTGGTTTTTTTTTTTTTTTGTCCTTGTTTGTAAAATTCAGTTAGCAATGGGCCAACACTAGGAGATCTTATGATTATATAAAATAATCAATTCATAGTAATCAATTCAAAGGAATTCATTCTTTTCAACATATATTTCAACATATTGACTGGCACTATGTGCCTGGCTTTGGTTTAGGAACTGTGGACAGATCAGTAACACGGACATGAACTCTTGACTTTTGGGAAGCAAGGAAAGGTGCTTGATAAGTAAATAGATTAATTTTATAATTTTTTTTCCAGCTGAGACTAACATGTCAAACCAGATAAGAAAAAAAGAGACACTGGCTTGTATTCCCAACATTTCTGAGAACCTGGGGCAGGGGTTAGGGTGGGAGATAGGCTCAAAGTCAGAATCCTGAAGAAAGGCTACACTTAAAGATATGTTATTAGGAAAAGGGAACAAGAAGGAGAAGCATAAAGAGAACAAGAAGATGAGGGGACAGGAGTGTTGAGTGCCACATCAAGATTCATCCACAGTAAGTCATGAAGGGCACTGATCAACCTGTATAACTGGGGCCCAGGGGTGGGAGGAGACATATACTTACCAGAGATGATGAGTCAGGGAAGGAGGGAATCAACAGGAAAGAGACAGGCAAGAAACCTAAATGGTTTTTGTTTGTTTGTTTGTTATGAGAAAATGAAGGAGGAGGAAGGGAAGGAAGAATGAAAATGGTGAGACTGGGAGAGTAAATGAGGGAGGGAAGAGAGTGACAGAGAGACTGAGACTGAGGATAATTATAGCAGAGGAAAAGCTTTCTTGGGCTGAGGAAATTGGAGGCATGGGGGCAC
Organism: Mastomys natalensis; assembly: GCA_021653895.1. Lineage (NCBI taxonomy): Eukaryota > Metazoa > Chordata > Mammalia > Rodentia > Muridae > Mastomys > Mastomys natalensis. The sequence goes on along the minus strand of JAJTUV010000261.1, from coordinate 467,748 downwards.
TACAGAGTTTTAAGTCACCTGCTGAAGATTGACACAGTTTCACACACCCATTCCTTATTCAGTCTTTCTCTATTCTCTCCCTCAAACAACTATCCCACTGTTCAAGAGCTGCTGTCAACTGCTGAGACACCTTGTCATCTTTATTTATGGCCATAAACCATCTTATCATCTCCAAGAGTCCTCCCAGGAAGAAACATGGATTCTCTTGATTTTGTATGTTTGCTAGACAACACAAAATTAAGAGTGTAGACACTGTGCTATCATCTAATCGTCTATGGTCCCGAAACCCAAGGCATACAGATTAACTGGGTACCTGTAACAACCATGAAACAAAACCACCAAGAGACTCTATAGCTTTCTTCCTGATTTCTATCAGAGGAGCCCACTATCTTTCTGGAATACGTAGAGGACAAAGAATCCTCTTTCCCAAAACTGAAGCAAAAGAAAAGACAAAAATGACAACTAGAGATTCATCTCGGTCAAAACAGAGACAATTTGTGAAGTAAATGAGAACCAAGCTTCTTTGAAGAAGAAATAAATAAAGCAAGAGGATCCCTGCCCTTAAATGTTCTCATGCTGGATTTTTTTAATTCCCAAATCCAGTCAGTAAATGAAACAAAACTTGGAAAATGTTTAAAATTTCAAGTGAATTCAAATGCTGATTTCTGTCTCATCAAAACCAAGCATAGCCTTTGACAAACAGAGACCAAGGATATGTAAACACATCAGGAGGTGTCCCACTGAGTAGTGGCTCCATATGCTTTCTGTCACCATCCCTGATGTGGCTCTCCGGTGGAGCTCTGCTCCTAATACATTTGCTGTGCCTCCAAAGTGGCCTACCCCAGGAAAGCCTGGGATACTTAGGCAAAGACTTGAAGCCTGGGATTGAGTTCCAGGGACCATGAACCCTGTCAGGGGCATCTTCAGCCCCTGCTTTCAACACCCTTACAGTGTTCTCTTTATTTACACCACTTTCTTCTCCTGGAAAACAGCATCAGCAACACAATAATAAATGTACTTTGAGAGCCTGTGATGAGGATGCCTAATGCTACCAATAGAGCTTTGGCCAGGAGGATGGAACCCGTTAACCTGAAACATCGAAAAAGAAAAACAACACAGGATTAATCCAAGGTCAAACAAAAACATTTAGGAAAATGCTGGAGTTCTCTTGAGGTAAGTACATCCTACTCAAGGACTCAAAGGAACTTAGATGGAGTGTGTGTGTGGAACAGTGCTAAATACATTACAGATTTTTATAAATATCACTTGAACTTGAGCTGGGCTGAGCGTGACAGCTGAGCATTCAGCAGACAAAGCAGCTTTGTGTGACACATACAGCTGGGCAAAACCTGGTGTGAATCGTATGGCCTCTCTGGTGGTGCCTGTAACATATGGGGAAATCCTAAAGTCTCACGATGGGATCTTTTCCACTTCTCTAGTACACATTTCTGAGATGACATGGCAGGTGAGTGGGGAGCAAATTCAGCTTTCAGGAACCCCTGCATGCTATGAAGCTGAGATCCATTCGCATTGTCCTTTCCGTCCTTTCTAGTGACCAAGTACTCGGTATTCAAATACCCAAGACTATGGAGGGTGTTTATCATCCAAACCACCATAAATGCCTTCCACAAATGACACATGTGTCTTCTCATTCATCACATATGCTGCTTTCTCGAACTTGAACACACTTCCTATCTTTCTCCCTGCATATTAACATGATGTATTTATTCGTCATCTCTCAGATTCAATGTCTGCCACTGCTCCCAGGAACTCTTCCCTGACTCATTCCTACAACTGGTTGCTACATTCCTCCAAATTCTAAATATATATGTCCACAACAGAGCTCTTACCATACTGAGTTGCTTATGTAAATCATTGTTTTAGACTTTACTCTATGTGACGGCAAAAACCATAGTCAACACAATAAATATTTATATTCTTGTTACTATTATATTTTGGGAAACACTAGAGCCAATTATGAGTTGGCTATTAACTTTCAGATATACCAGTACACAGTCAATAAAAGTGAAATTCATGAGGATTATATAATATAAAACAGTTACATTGTTTACTGAAAAAAGCAAAATAGTATGGTAGAATTTTGGCATGATCAAACTTGTATTTCAAAAGTTTATAAATAAATGTAACATGTTAATAATTGATTATTTTATGACAGAAGTCAGAAGAATGAGTAAGTATTATGTTACATTATGATTGATATGTTAAATTTCACAAATGAATATTTTGGAGTAGAAAATGTAGTTTTTAAAAGATATAATGTTAAAAGTTCCTAACTATAAAATAATCCACATTCAGAAAATTATAAAATCACCAACAGCTCAAATGAACATAATATTATATAATTGTAACTTCGCCATTAGTAAAAGTATGATAACTAAGCAACCCTTCCCTGACAGTGGACTAATATTCAAAATACATAAAGAACTCAAGAAGTTAGACAAAACAAACCAGATGACCCAATTAACAGACGGGGTAAAGAGCTAAACAGAGAATTTTCAACAGAGGAAACTCTAATGGCTGCCAAGAAGTACTTGAAGAAATGTTTAACATCCTTGGTCATGGAGAAATGCAAATCAAAGTGCTCTCCATCTTACACCTGTCAGAATGGCTAAGAAACAGCACACGCTGGTGAGGATATGGAGCAAGGAGAACACTCCAGCATTGCTGCTGCGAGTGCAGACTAGTACCACTTCTGGGCATTTACCCAAAAGATACTCCACTGTACCACAAGAACATTTGCTCAGCTATGTTCATAGCAGCTTTACTTATAATAGCCAGAAACTGGAAACAACATAGATGTTCCCCAACAGAAAAAGAATAAAGAAAATGTGGTACATTTATACAACGGAGTACTACTAAGCTATTAACAACAAGCATATCATGAATTCTGCACGCAAATGGATGGAAAATATCACTGAGTGAGGTAATCCAGACCCAGAAAGGCATACATGGTAAATACTCACTTAGAAGTGCACATTGGCCATAAAGTACAGGATAATCATGCTATAATCCATAGACCCAAAGAAACTAAACAATAGGGAAGGCCCAAGGGAGGAAGCATGAATCTCACTCATAAGGGGAAATAAAGTAGACATCAGAGGTGGATAGACGGAGGGAACTGGGTGGGAGAGGGGGTGAGGAAGGGAATGTGGATAGGTTGACAAGATTAATGAATAAGAGCACTTGCTGCCCAACCACCTGAGCACAATGATCAGAACCCACTAAAGGAGAGAGAGCAGAACATACCCTGACACCTGAGTGAGCACAGGAGGAGGGATTTCCTTCTGGCCCCCTAGCCATTCTCTAGCCGCATCCATTGAATTTGATCATTGCCCATTCTCTCCTGGGATTATGACATTTACAAATGTTCTAAGTGTTTGTTGAGATTGGACCGGTAAGAGTGGAAAAGCCTGCTTCCCTGCTGTGATTCTGAAATTGTGTTTCCTCTCATCTGTGATATGGCAGAGGATGATTGACCAATTATATTGTATTGAGAATTTTAATCTCATTATATCTAATCCATCTCTGATTATTTAAAATTCTGTGTTGAAAACATTGTCCTTAATAGGAATGCCTTAAAGAGCGCATTTTAACTGAAAGCAAATGCTATAATACAGGTCAACTTGCAAAGGTAGTTAGAGATCTCCCTGACCTGTATAAAGCCATGTGCTCAGTTTAGACAGCAAGGATTTAACAACAGACAGGCAGAGACTGTTGACTCTCACTTGGTCACCTTCCAAATGTGAGTTCCTAAGCATACCTCACTCACTGATCTCATACTTCCTTATATTTCCTTTTATTTCTCTACAAAAATGAGAATGATTTAAAAGGTTTATTTTACAACACTGCTATTGAATTGAATTAAAACTGAGATGAAGGCTAATTGTTTCAATTTACCAAATCTCAATTTAGAAGAGGATGCAGAATTTAATCTTGCAATGGATGAAACTAAATCCTAATGGTGTCTAGTAGAGTCATTTTTTACTCTTCTGCCTTGTCCCTCTGCAGTCAGAACATGAGTGCTCTACTCCTCTGGGCACTCTTAAACTCTCATATTTGAATGAATGGAAAATTAATAAACAGAGGTCTTTAGCTTGTTGTATTTTGTTAAAAGGAATAGAAACCAGATAAGGATGAATAATCTTCCCATATCTTGAACTTACAACAGACAGCTACTGTTCCCTTACAAGGCACCAGCCACCTTTAATGCTTCCTCAGTTAAGTAGAGCTGAGATGCACACAACCTCCATGTGTCCCCATCCTGATACATCACCACTATAGCACCTTGTTCATGGTTTGGCAGTGCTTTCATTTCTAGCTGCATATGAGTTTCTAAGTCATGGACTGGATTCCTACTCATGGGTGTTTGCTGCATATCAGGCATGTGTGAATGTATCTAAAAACAGAAAGATGGGTCACTGGTGACAGAGCAGTGACAACTAAGTCAGTGCCACTCAACATGTGGAGATCTTAACATTTAACCTTCTTTTGTCAAACATTGAATTTTTTTTTCTTTCTTAAAATTACAGGCAATCACCAGGACCTATTGAGAAGAGTTTGTAGACCCAATAGTAATGGCTTTACTTGTTGCTTTAAAATATGCACCAAGGAGGGCTCCCCTTTCGTCATGTGTATCTCCTTTCAGAAGGTCCATAAAAAGATGTGGCTGAAAGGGCATCTGACACAATTCAACCTCAATTCAGTGGCTGTATGTATTCATACCTAAATCCACCCTCAGGCTAGCCAGATGAGAATGGAGGGCATAGGGATTATCACTGATACTTTCTGCTATTATACTGTGTGTGTGTGTGTGTGTGTGTGTGTGTTGTGTGGTGTGTGTATTGAGGATTGGGGATAACCTTTGCTAGGCCTGTACAAAGGTGTACCCCCAAGAAATTACACCATCTCAACAGATCTGGTGTAAATGAAGTTTATTGGGTGGTGGTGGAAGACAATGTGGCCCTGGGGAAGGGATAGAGGCAGACAAGTGTACGTGAACACAGGCAGGGAGATGAGAGAGAGAGAGAGAGAGAGAGAGAGAGAGAGAGAGAGAGAGAGAGAGAGAGAGAGAGAGGTTAGTGTGGGGTGGGGATAAACCAAGAGACATAGGAGAAAGGAAGATGGCATCTCCTGGGGAGACCTTAAAAATATATTTACTTTAGAATGCTTTAATCATTGAAAATTAAATAGCATGATTCCATGAATGAATGAACAGACACCATGTGATATTTTCACTCTTCTCTCCACCATATTGGGATCCAGTTCTTGCCTGGGATAATTGCAGACCTCTCCCTTCAATCCTGAGGTTTGCCAGAGGACCAGGATACTATCTGAGAGACAGTGGTGTCTAGACATAGCTAGATGCTAAATCCAAGTAATCTCAACAATATGGCTTCTTAAACAAGATTTACATAATAACCACACCAGTTAGACATGTCAATGTGGACAAGGGAAATTTAATAAGGGCTTATCTCTAGATAAAGGAGTATAGGCAACGAATATCTACTAAGAGAGGGAAACAGCTTTCTCCAGGGTGAGTGAGATACCTGTTAGGCTATGCAATTCCAAGTGGTCAGTCCTAAATACATGTACACACAAGCAACACTAAATTGGCTCAGTTAAATTATAAATTCATAAATTTAAGAGAGGGAGGAGGAGTTGGAGGCAGGAAAAGAGACTGATGGAAATAACGTAAATACAGAATTCATATATGAAATTCTCAAAATAACTGTTAACAAACAAACAAACTAGATGTCTGACTTCTGATGTTCTGACTTTGGAATGATTAGAGAAAGCCAATCTCGTATTTAAACAGAAGGAATAGACCCGCTCAGAGTAATGTGATCACAGGTCTTGGTTATTAAGCAGATGTAGGAGTAGCTTCCTGCTATGCCCAGCAAGGCCACCTTAGCTTCTGCTCAACTCCTTCCCCTCATCTGAACTACCAGAAAGCCCACCTAGGTTTCTCCCATTACCCTCAAGGCACATGGCAGTTGTTCCAGTAAGTGCCAGACACTAGACTTGGTGGATCAAATAGCTGTTCTAACAAATGGTTCTCTGTGGCCTCAAGAAAGTCAAACAATCAGCAAGAAGAATCACTTCAGTTACTTGACATTTCCAGGTTTAGACAGGCTTCCCACATTGCTTGTCTTATGACTCCCCCTCCCCACCTTTAAGCACCTTTGCTCCAATTTTCATTTCTATTGCGACTACATCATCTCTTTCTTTGTGACCCCGATACAACCCTTTTTCATGAGGATTTTATAGTTACATTGGCTCCACCAAAACTATCCAGGACAACCTTCTCGCCTTGGGATCCTTAATCATATCCACATCGCTTTCACAAAAGACAGACTGCATGGTTCACGAAAGAGCGACAACAAGACAAAGCCCTTAGAGAAGGAAGCATCCTTCTTGGATTTGCACCTCAAATATACTAGGAAGAACACTCAGGCAGGAATATAAGGGCCTGGGCTCTCAGTAGGCAGCATGCTCTGTGCTCCAGAAGAGCCACGAAACTGAGGAGTAAGCTGGAGAAAGGCTAGGATAAATGAGGCCTGAGAGTTCTCAGAGAATCTCCAGCACCATTGTAAGAACGTCCGTTGCTTTTATTCTAAGTAAAAGCCAGCAATCAAATGAGACCATTTAGGGTTGGAGATATTCTGAGGTCTTTCTATTTTGATTTTATTTTTTAGCTTGCACACGCACAGACTTTTAAAAATGGCTGCTAAATGCCTCTTCTGGGGGAATGTGAACCGCTCATAATAATAATATAAAAAAGCGCCTTGGGCTTTCTTACAACTGGATCCATCAAAGGGTTTTCACTAGCAATTTGGGGAGCTTCCGCCTCTGGGTGCCACTGCTGTGATTTCAAAATAGAATTATCTCGTGCTCTGTGATTTCTTGAATCATTAGTTTTCCATTTTCTCTTCCTCTTTTCTTTCAGCTCCATTTTTTTTCCTTCAGTTCAACTGTGGTATGTGCAAGAAGTCTCAAAATAATGGTGGCTCGTGGGCAATTGAGTGAGGGACCCAGTGGGCAACAAGGGAAAAGGGTCTTCTGAGGATGCAGATAGTACCTGGATATCATGCATCTGTGTAATCAAAGGAGTGGATTCTAGCCTAAGGTCCAGCTTTATAAGAACAAAGGGAATATCTGCCAGAAACTGGGGACCCTAGAGAACGGAAGTCAAGATTGTACCACTCAGTGGGGTACAGTACTCGATTCCATCATCCCTTCCATTTCACGGAGGTAGCCAAAGGGCCTAGAACAAGGGTGGTTTTTATTTTTTCCCTTTCTTTCTTTTTCTTTCTTGTTTTTTTGTAACCATGTGAAAAATTCTCACCAGAATTACAACCATCATGAACAAAATAGAACCCTGGTACCACCCTTTAATTATGCGGCTGACAGCAAGCAGAAATTCTCCAAAATTATAATTATCAACATTTTGAACTCATTATGCACTGAATGGTACTTATCTTTGAAGATTAATAATTTTAGTATTATCAAGGAAAAAATAACAAAATTACTTAATTTCCTTCTCAGCAAAACTCCCAGATTTTTAAAGGAACTGCTTGTAGGCCCGGAACAAGCCAAGTACCCCTGGTCTAAAGGGTCTTTATGGACCAGAATTCATGAGGCCTCACATAATGGGAAAGGAAGATGAGGAAGAAAAACTTGTGACCCAGAAATTGACATCAAGTCCCTCCTTTCTTACCTCTGACTCGCAGGATTAGATGCTGGACATAAACAATGAACAATAATCACTCCAAGAATTCCCATTTGTAGTTTATTTTAGCACCAAGGTCCAGCTACATGCCTGTAGTTCAAAGTATGACTGTATTTTGGGTATTATTTTTTTGTTTTATTCATTTAATTTGGTTTATTTGGTTGGCTTTAGAGCATGGTTTTATACTGTAGCCCAGGCTGACTATAGAGTCCAGTCTGGCTTAGAACTCAAAGCTAACCTCCTTCCTCTGCCTCTGTGATGCTGGATTAGAAGTGCTACTTGCTACATCTGGCTGGGATATTATTAATATTTTAATTTATTTTTTAGTGAGAAACACTGAAGATGATAATCACAGGCATGAAGGGAATAGGTACTCATAGGAGACTGCAAGAGAGGTGAGACTGGAGCCAGCTAGAGAACTCAGAACCCTGGACAAGCATTCATTATGGTTAGTAGCAAAGGGAAAGGAAGTCAGATGCTGCTAGGGCCATGATGTAGGCTATGAGGTGTCAACTTGTGATGATGGAGACAAACCCAGAAGTCCTACAGATGTGTGGGAATGGAGACAGTCCATCCTCAAAGCCCATCCTAGATATTGCACATTTCTTGGCCTATGTTATTATACTGTGCAGAACACATTCATGTTAGAAGATGTAAAATAGTTAGGCTGACACAGCAAAAGGAATTAAGTTAAAGCAGAAGCACTCAGTTAGGTCACATCAGTAAAATCTCTCCACCATTTTTATAAGACAAAATAAAAGCCAGGACCCCAGGACCTGAACAGCTCAGAGACAAGCAGCTCATCACCAGGTACAGTTTGACAGTGAAGGATCTAGGGATTCTCACCTGGTAAGATCACCAGTCTCTGTTCCTTCATGGTCACTGTGGCCTGTGCTTCTTACTGTGTCCTAAGCCTATTCCAGACCCAAAGATTTGGTTGTAGAACATTCCTCTGTCTAGAAACTGCCCTGCTTTCCCATTTCCTTCCATTAGAGGTCTGCTCTAATCTACCTTCTCATACTCGGGCCATGCTAGCTCATGACCTCACCTTATTTTCTTTTTATCATCTTGTTTGTTTACTGTTTGTTGTCTCACTCTTCATGAGATGGTTTACTACTGTACCCTAGTCAGATACAGAACTTACAATATTTAGTACTACTACTACTAGTAGTAGTGATAATAATACACGGGCCTCTTTATTTAACAAACAAGAGAGAAAAGCCTTTTCTTTCTGTAGTTCTCGACTTCTCACAGCATTTATTTGTTATTTAATGTTGTATTTCAACTATGCAATGAAGCTATCTGCAAAGCCCTCACAGGTACCCAGGACCCTGCACTGTTATTTTGAGTATGTAAGGCATGACTCCAAGCCCACCCCTTTCAGTACCTGTGCCTAAACTTTCCCTAGGGCCAGAGGGTAAGGATCGTGAGTTAGAAACCATTCTGGGGAAGCAAGAAGTCATGGAAGCACGAGAACATTCTCCAAGTTCTTATCACATACTTTGCTGTTCGAGGGGACATAGCACAAATCCAGAGTTAAAAGTGATTCCACGGATGATGGACTACAGAACATTAAATCCCAATGTGGAGTCCTCTTCTGAACACAGTGCCCATGACTTCATTCTTATCTCAGTCCTCAATTCAATGCCTATGGTATACAAAACAAGGATGGATGAGATGGATGGATGGATGGATGGATGGATGGATGGATGAATAAATGAGGAAATAAACCAATACTTCCACTTACTATTTACATCCTGTGAGCAGACTACCTTCCTTTTCATTAATGGTAACTTGTCTGAGAACACGTCACTCCTAACCCATCTATTAGGATCCGTGAGGACTTCAGAGAAGGCAGGCTCTGTTCCCTCCGTAAAATCTGCAGTCTTGTAACAGAGCTCAAACAATGTCCTCCAACAACTCCCCAAAGAGATGAAAAATGAAAAGTGACCTAAGGAACATGATGGCAGCCCAGAGATCTATATAGCTACAGGACCACGAAAGGGTTTATGAAAGGTTTTGCCCTTTAAGTGGCTCTTTAAAAACGATATAGAAGCTGGTCATAAAGAGAAGGCAGGAAATGTTAACAATGTTGATGGGGGCAAAAGGCAAAAAGCTGGAATTTAAATGCTCCAGGGTCATGGTGCTCAAGGAAGACATTGCGAATCAGCATGGCCCAAATAACTTAAGACCAAACACTGCATTTTGGGCCTCTGAATATTACCAAGGAAAAGACTGGCATTGTCACAAAGCAATAGGGTTGCCCTGGTATGTGTTATTTGACTCCCACCCACCCCCGAGTTTAGCAGCGCACATTTATCATTACATATTTTATTTACAGCTAGTCTGGACTCTGGCTAATACTTTCTGGAATCCTCTGCTTCCAGCGTCTCACAAGGGTGCTGCGGAGGCATACAGTGAGGCTTGAGGATGCACCAGAGGTTCAACTGAAGAGGCTTCCAAGCCCAGACGATTGTTAAGTGTTAATATATATGTCGACTATTGGATAGAGGGCTATTATTCCTCACTGGTATTGACCTCTATTGCTATTGCTTTATGCCTCTCCGACTTGTCATCTCATTTCATTAATCCAACAGGAAGAAAGTTGTCTAGCAATCCAGAAGTCACATGCAACTTAATCATGGTATTACAATCTCATTATCTCCCTATAATCGATGAGAGGCAAGCATGGCATAACTGCCCTCACATGCATAAAAGGAGACAGAATTGTACAAAGGTAGGAATGCTAGGAAATGTCTCGTGAGGACCATGTTGGTCCTCCTACAAAAGCAGTGCAGTACAGATTAACTCAGAGGATAAGGAGGAGAATCCACTAAGGAGATTCAAAGAAAGGATGCCAGCCAGGAAGAAAACAATGAAACCCAAGGACAATGGAGGAACTTTAGAAGAATGGGCATTTTCGAATATGTATTCAGTGGTAGAAATAGCAAGCCTTGGAAACTAGTCTTCTATGAGTAGTCGTGTGGAAACTGCAGTGCAAAAGATTCTAAGGCTTTGAACTCGAGCTGCTAGAGGAAGAAAAGTGAGAGTGAGGAGAGATCTGTTGATGCTGTGTTGGTGGAAGAGAAGAACCATGAATTTGAGACCCTAGAATATTGTTCAAGGTGATCACATACTTGGAAAAGGTGAAAGTGGCAGAGTTTGTGACAGTCATTTTTGAGTGGCGTCTGCATACACATGACAGCTGCTGACATGTGATGAATAAAAAGAGCACAACTATCCTGAGCTATTTGTCAGGGTGGAATGAGGATTCCCTAGTGAGTCCCCTAGCCTGTGAGGATTCTAGCCTGACTTCTAGGCTAAAGGGATGCAGAAGAGAAATGTCTTCAGTTATAACGCCTGCCAAGAGCTGACCACTTATGATACTATACTCAAAAGGCAATAAAAGGTTGAAAGGGCTAGCTGTATATATATGTATTTGTGTGTATGTGTGTATAAATGAATATATGTAATTATATACATTTATTAAAGTACTATTACTGTTTATAAGTTATATATATATTATATATATATACACACACACACACACACACACACACATACATTTTGTATATGCATATGTGTGTGTGTATTTAAATTACCTACATTGCAAATTAAACCTTGGGACCACCTACTGTTTCATCTTACTGATAAAACATAATGTTGCTCTACATCATCCTATAATACCTCTAATTAGGACCTCAGCTCCTAGGCCCTGGCCTTATGCTTGCTCCCTTCTAAGATCCAGAATCTCACACAGAGAATCAAAACTGGATTCACCTAGCTTTTCATGTGCAATGTCAAGAAAGTGCTGTATTTAACAGGAACATAAACACACACACACACACACACACACACACACACACACACACATTCCAAGGCTCTTTGGGGTTAATTAAATTTGGAATAGTCACATGCCCCCAAATTTCCAAGGAAAAGCATGATCGTGGGACACTGATTGGCTGGGAATGGAACCCCTTGGGCTCCCCAGAGAAGCCCTCCTCTGATGGGAAATTCAAGCCTAAGGTCATGGAAACATTGCTTGCCCTTCCCCCTAACTTTAGTTATCTAGTGTAGCACTGCACAAAATTCCCTGCTAGACAGAAAACCCAAGGCATTCCCCATTGCCAATCCATATCACAATCAATGTTGATTGAATGTCTGAATGTAATTTGAATGAGAGGCATTTCAAAGCACAAAGGTTCTGTTCCCAATAAGTTCAGTCTATATAATCAAATGCATTCTTGCTGGCCCAATCAGCAGAGGCCTGGCAGGGAAAAAAATAAAAAAATAAAATAAATAAAAAATTAAAAGAAAGAAAGAAAGAGAGAGAGAAGGAAGGAAGGAAGGAAGGAAGGAAGGAAGGCAGGCAGGCAGGCAGGAAGGAAGGAAGGAAGGAAGGAAGGAAGGAAGGAAGGAAGGAAGAAAACAAGGAAGGAAAAGAAAAAAGAAAACCCAAGCTTAAATCTCACAATTACCCCTTTGAGAGTAGTTGACTCTGCAAGTTTTACAGTGGGGTCCCTGAAATGAATGCTGCCTCTATGCAAAGCAACAGGGGGTCACGTTATAATTAGAATGCAATCAGTGGGATTGGTTATGGCTTGGTTCTCTTCCTGAAATGACAATCTATGCCACATCTGCCATTACATTAATATTTTCTGCCTTTTGAGAAGGGGGAGGGCATAGGGGAGGTGGAGTAAGGCATCTCTCCACTGGGCTGCTGATAGAGTTGTCTTAACTAGAAGTCTGCATGAGCTAATCAAGGCCTGAGCAGTTCACCTTTAAAATACCCAAACCATCTGGCAGGCTGTCCCACGATAAATCTCTATGATAAATGCCTCCGTTTTGATGTTACAAAAGAACCGCAGACCTGCTCAGTTTTGGCACAGCTGAGAACATACTGGCAACAGCAGAATAGAATTCAGATGTCCTCAAATAGAGAAGTAAATCATTTTGACCTGCAGGGCATAATATATTTAGAGAAAACCTGATTGTAATAAAAAGGTTGGACTTGTCACCATTTCTGCTGCAGGAATGGTGATCTAGTTTTTTGTTTTTCTGGTATATACTTTTCAGTTTAATGAAAACTCCAATGAGTATGCTATAAAAACCTTCCATCTCTACCCCCTCTCCAGCTTTTTTGTATGTGAGTCCTCAGACATTTCCTTCTGTCCCCTTGTGAATTGCTGTGGTGGCCTCTTGCTGGTTCTCAGGCATCCTGCAGAGGAACGGCTGCAGCAAGCATGCCTTCAGAATGATTAATCCACTTGCCTTTCACAGCTCTGTTTTGCTGGGCCCACAGCCACTGCCAAGAAAGGACACAGTGTGACCACCAGCACCAGGAAGAGAAGGCACAGCCTCTCAACTCAAGGTTAGCCTGGACCTGGTGGCTAGAGGGACTCATAAAATAAATTATGCTGTGTGGTTTTGGAAGGTAGACTTTTATGTCTTGCCAAGCTTCAGAAACAAATTATAGAGTGGTCAGTTGTCCTTATTTATTTCATGTTTTCCCCCCACAATGTTAAGAAACTAATTAAACATGGATGCCAAATAGTAAGCAGTCCTTGTCCCACTTCCTTGCCTGAACACACAGTGCCTCACCCTTGGCTGTGGTAAAGGATCTCAGCCAAGCAAGGGTTAGCTAATGACAAGGCTTCAGCCATCCTAGGGCTCCTGGGAATGCCTGGGACCTTGTAACAGGCCTTGGTGTCTTTTCCCACTCTGGCCTAGTTGGTTACAACAGCTTGACCAATTCCCTCCACAGCTGCTGGGGTCACTTTCTGGTGACTAATGGGAAAGACAGATTTCCCATCTGTCCCCTGAAAAATGGTTTAATAAAATGAGTCTGCTCACACACCCAAAGGAAGCCAGAAACAGTCATGAGAGGTGACATGTGTCCAATGAGGGGGTTTTCAATCTCACCCTGTTAGCCTCCAGACAAAGTTGGCAACAGAGAAGCTGTTTCCCTCGTAGAGCAAAGTTAGGAAAGGAGCAGAGGCTGTTTTGAACCTCACAGGAGCCTGCAGCGATGAGAGTCTGCAATTAATCAGAGTCTCATTGAAAAAAAAAAGTACAAATAAATTTGAGGTCACTGTGTTCAATAAAACTTTAAAAAAAATATTTACTGACAGTCCACTTGGAAGGAAAAAGACACAAAAATTTATTGGCTGTTGGCAACTAGAGTGGAGACATGTTTCCCATACCTTTTCGTCTGTCCTGGGCAAAACAACACTTATCTAGTTATTCGACTCTTACAAGACAGTGCTCATGGTGCAAAGAGGAGACACCCACTGAATCTGTGGCTTCTTGGACTCTTTAATTATTTCTTTCACTTTTTCCCTGAATCCCTTCCAGGTCCTTGAGATTGTGGTGGCTGACAATTCTTTGGGTTCAGTGGGGACCAAGAGAAATGTGCCAGGGAAGAACTTGTGTACCCATAGTTACAGTGACATGGAAAAAATATGTCTCTTCTTCCCCAGGTCTTTGCTCTCTTCCACTATGTGACTTGTCACTTCTGATGCTCACAGACCCTCTGGCCAGGTCACTTTTCAAATCTCTTCCTGCAGTTAACTGTGTGGCTACCAACAGGCTCTGCAGTGAAATAAGAGACATCCTTCCTGCTGCTCCACTGTGCTCTGCTTGTGGGATTTGGCTCTATTCATCTGGGACATGTTTCTCTTTTCTTGTCTGCTCTTTAAAGCAAGACAACTTGGCCAGAATGTGCCAGAGAAGTGGGCAGACTGAGTATGCAGTACTCACAGGCTGTGAATTTAGCATGGATATAATTGCATGCTTGTTTACAGTACTTCCTAGTCACTCCCAATCGGAAGCCAACAGTGAGGAAGAACGTGAGTAGAAGGATCTGATCATCAAGTTAAGGGAGTAACACCCCACTCTCTCTAGAAATATGGCGGCCTCCAGCCAACCTCCCTGGTCACAAATCATTTGGATTTCAAATCAAAATCACAGCCCATGATAGAATTTTAAAACTCCCAACAGACATGTCAATTCCACCCCACTAATTTAATTTCTATCTTCTCTTTTTACAAGGAATTTTAGAATCAGTCATGCCCCAAAATAAAATCATTTCTAACTCATGTCTAGTCTGTATGTTTTCACATGATTAAGGCCACTGTTCATTTTCTAATTTTAAAAAATTATTTATTTTTATGTGTATGGTTATTTTACCTGCAGTTATATATGAGCTCTATGTGTGTGCTCAGTTGCCACAGAGGCCTGAAAAGGTGGGCAGGATCCCCAGGAACTAGAGTTACAGATGGTAGTGTGCCACCTGAAATGGGTGCTAGGAACCAAACCCAGAGCTTCTGAGAGGGCAGTCAGCACTCTAAACCATTGAGCCTTCCTCTGGCCTCACTATTCTTTTCTGATTTTTAAGTGTTGTAAAATATCCATACATCTGAGAAACAGTTGACTACTTGGCACCAGATAGAATTTAGACTTTATAAAGACACTTCTCAAAGAATCTGATGATCTGCCTAGAAGCATCTAATGCCAATATTAAATTAAAGGAAAATAATGCTGGAATTCAAGCTGAATGCACACAAGAGGAGGGGGAGAACAGCACATCTGCTAGAGAACACAAATGGCTCTAATTCGTGTGGTATGAAGGCAATGTGCTTTGGGGAATGGACTCCAATGTACTCATCAGTAACTATTGTCAGCGTTATGAGGTGACAACATTTGTGACATGTAAGTGAAGCCAGGACTGCCCTCTGAGAGACAACTTTGTATTCCATTCCCATATAGATCACCCATGTTGTTTGGTCTGAAGGACAAGGACTTCATTTGTCTTTTAAACAAACTACAGAGGAAGTGCCAGCCTACATAGTGGGGGCTGTATGTCCAAGGATACAAAGTGTATAGCAATGGGACAATAAGGAGGCAATTATTAGAGGCAGCAAAGGAGGCACTGGGGTGGCCCCATTGATCAGGAGTGCTGAAGAGCTTTGAGCTGGTTGTAGGTATGAAAGATTGCTGGACCCATTCAGGCTGGCCACACCTCATACCCAAGGTGATTTGATTCACTTTCTCCTCCTGATCGTCTGTAGTGCCTTATTTAATCCCAGGCACAAGTATCTATTTGCCATTTCAAGGTCAGAGAGATATGCTTGCTTTAATGAGGAGTTTAGAATCACTATATGTGGACCTCAAAATCTTTTCTGCTTTGCTTTTCTCTAGTGCTTCTAGGAAAGAAGCCTGAAAGGAAGCACAAAAAAAAAAAAATTAAAACCCAATAATCCCATCTCTTTCATTGAATGATTGTGCTTGACTTTGTATGGTACATGTAGCGATGCCTGGTAGGCTTCAGGACATGACAGTGGGTGAAATCCCTTGGAGAGATAGAGTTTTATGTCCTACTAGCCAGAGCATGTCTGGACACATGTTCTCACAGTCAGATACAAAGAGAGGGCAGAAAAGGATGCCATCCTTCCTAAAATAATTCTAACAATATAACAGCAGGATCATAGTGGCAATACTAGTGGTATGGATTATCCTTGACAATTTTCCTGACAAGCCACCCCCAGGCTTAACTTCTGAGGTGAGTTCTTGTCACAGAATCAGCCTGGCCATCAGGAAGCTGACTCTGATTGGTTATGTCAGGTGTTTCATCACAGTGACAAGAAACTAAGTGATTAATACACTGTGAATTAACATTGGTCTTCATGTAACCCTAGAGTTAATGAACCCTGTCCAGATTCTTATTTTTCCAGAAAGAAACACATCCTTCTTACCATGGTACCCAGAAGAATCCTCATAAGGCAAATTTTTTATCTCTGTGGCACATCATTTTACTACAACTTGAAAAAATACATATCCTTGTCAGGTAGAATAATACCATCCCCCTAAAAAAGACAAGTGATGTGAAGGGTTCATATTCTATGTGTGTATGTATGCACATGTGCTCACACCAGTAGGCTCACAGATGTGGAGTTCAGAAGATAACATTCAGGAATCAGTTTCTTCCTCCCACCTTGTTAAGGTAGTATCTTGCTTGATGTTTCTGCTCTACTTATGTTCTCCAGACTAGCTGCCCATGAACTTTGGACCAATTTCCTGGGTCTACCTCACCTCTTATCATGAGAATGCTAGGATTTCAGAAGCAGGACACCACATCCAGATTTTTATGTGGGTTCCAGGCATCAAAATCCAGCTGTAAGGATTGCTTAGCAAACACGTTTATCTGCTGAGTCATGTCCTTGGCCACATAAAATATTCATATACTAACGCTATACTAGCCTTACTTCCTTCTGCCTTCTGAAGGCAAAGATACCAGGACAGGTGGGTGTTCTTCAATGGTCTATATGGTTGTCTCTTCTATTGTCCATTTCTATCATATGGCTGTATTGAAACTTCATTTTCCAAGACACCTAATTTAATGGAAAGAAAACACTTACTTTCTTGCTGTTATATTATCACTGGTAACAATGAGTTTTCTCTGAATTAGGCTAGGACTGGCAAGTGTGAGGAGGGAGAAGCCTCCATGATCTTTTGTCCCACTAAATCTGAAAATCATCAATAAATATGGATCCAAACAGATGCAATAGTATGTACTTGTAATTCTAGCTACTAAGGAAGTTGAGGCATCATGAGATCAAGGCCAGCCCTGGCAACATAGCAGGATACTGTCTGTTATACAGCCATGAAAAGAAAAAAGCAAAAGTCATAGACTACTGACACAAATTTAAAGATCCAGAAATAAATCTACACATTTGTAATCCATTGACTTTTTACCCAAGTGCCAAGAACACACAATGAGAGAAGGAAAGCATCTTCAATAAATAATATTGGGAAAGTGAATTATCCACATGCAGAATAATCACATTAGACCTTTAGATCATACAATATTTAAAAATCAAAATCAAGCTACATTAAAGAATTAAACATAGAACCTGAAACTGTGAAATTTCAAGAAGAAAGCATGGGGGCAGGTGGAACTCCTTGCTTTGGTCAGGATTACATGATCATAAAAGCACATGTGACAGCAGTAAAGGGGCTTCTGTCACACCAACACTGCACAGCAAAGGAAACAGAGAACACAACCCACAGAATGGAAGGAAATGCTGCTTACCCATACAAATAATAAAATATTAATGTCTTACATACAGAAGGACTCAAATGATCCAATAATAAGAAAACAGCCCAATGAAAAAGGATAAGGGAGAACAGGAGCATAACTTAGTTATAGAGAACCAAGCATGTGGTAGAGACAGACCACATAGGCTAGCCAGCCCAACCAAATGACAGTGGTCCAGATTCTACAAGCGACTTTGTCTTAAAAAATACAGTGACATATAATTGAGAAGAAACACCACATTAATCTCCACTTCTGGGCACCACTTACATGTAAGTACACCCTCAGGCACACATGTTCACATACATACACACATGAAATGTATACACACAACAAACATACATGAAATTTACATCTAAACAGACATTTCTAAGAAACAACACAAGTATTTTCTTCATGTTCTAAAATGCAAATGAAAACTGTTCAACATCAGTAATCATCAGGGAAATGCACAAGACAACACTATCTTAGACCTTTTGGAATAGTTCTTAGAAAAACAAAAATGTAGGGATTGGTAAGGATATAGAGAAGATGGAGTTTTATATACCCTATGGGAGCAGAGAGGGTATAAATAGGCATAGTTGTTAAGAAAAACAACATTTTCTCCAAAAATTATAATTACTACATTATCCAGTAAATCCACTGGTTTTGTTTGCTCTCTGTTGCTATGATACATAACATGAGTGAGAACAATTTTGGGAAGAAAAGGTTTATTTCATACTGTACTTTCAGGCAGTAGTTTATCACTGAGAGAAGCTAGCACAAAAACTCAAGGCAGGAACCTAGAGGCAGGAACTGAAGTAGACTAGGGGTGAGTGCTATATACTGATTTGCTTGCCTTTGCTTGCTCAGCAACCTTTTTGTACATAGCTCATGTACACTTGCCTAGGAATGGCACCACTTGCAGAGGACTGGATCCTCCTATATCAATCAGAAATCAAGAATATGCCCCACAGATATACTCCAGGGCAATCAGATATAGGCAATTTCTCAGTTAAGATTCCTTCTTTCCAGGGTTGTCTAAATTAGTGTCAAGCTGATAAAAAAACCAAAACAAAAACAAAAATATGGTGATGACAACTATGATCAGGTATCTATTCAAAAATTTTAAAAATTATATTTATAATATACACATGTATATATGCAAATATATGTATATATATTTCAGTACTACCATTGTATATTATGTGTAAATACACACAAATGTGTATTTATACATGCATTTCCCTGGTTAGTGCCATATTATTCACACAAGCCTACATATGGGATCAGCCTAAGTATCCATAAGCAGACTGATGGATAATGAGAATGTAGCATTATAAATAAGAAGCTATGACAGCTTAATCATAATTAAAAAGTGGATGGAGTTTCTTTCATTTGTAATATCATAAGACAAACCTGTAGGATATTATAAGTGAACCCCAGGCACTGAATCACAAGTACCACATGATCTCACTATGATGTAGAATCTACAAGTTTACCTCCTAGCAGTAGTGAGAATAATGTTACCAGGCACTAGCATGTTTGGCAGCAGGAGCAGGGATGAGGATATAGTTCAAAGAACACTAATTTCAGGTAGACAGGAAGAGTAAGTCAAGACATCTACTGTACAACTTGATGACTGTAGTTAACAATGATGTATTATCTTCTTGGAAACCATTGAGAATCTTTAAATATTCTCACACAATATGCCCCAAGCATGTGAGATGGTGAACATAATGAACAGCTCCATTTAGCCATGTAACAAGTCTGAAAGTTTCTACAGAACTCTATACTCTTATTTATTTAACCTTATTTTAAAATATCCATAATATATATGAAAAGTTTACTTATCAATGAAAACAATGTAAAGTAATACACTTAAAGACCCATCAAGCAGAAAATACCTGTTGTCTTAGACTAAGGAGTGTTCCAGATGTAAAATAAAAAAAAGAAATCTTCCAACTAAATCATAAAATGTGGTTGTTTTTGCTGCCTTCTCTACTTCAAAGGGAACTATCAATGGAGTAGTGAAAAACAAGCTTTGAGCAAGCATGTCACTATAGATCATCACTGGCAGGACAGTTAAATGTATTAAGCAAGCAATTTTCAGTATTACTAGAGTTTGAATTCTCCATCCTTATAAACCCAACTGCGTTTTTGGCTATATTAAAACTGCTGCTTAGACTGTCAACTGAGGACATTGCTCTGTGCTAAGAATAACTCTCAATAACCTATAAAATGCCAACACTATAGTGGTCCAGTCAATATAGATCCACAGTTATGAACACACACACACACACACACACACACACACACGAATCTCAAGGAAGACTCAAAGCATTTATCATTCTTTAAAAATTAATAGCATTTACTTAATGTATAGACTGGAAAAGTGCATGTTATGGAACACTTATAGAGGTCAGAGGACATGTTGCAGGAGTAGATCTTGGATTCTTACCTTCTACCTTCTTAGAGTCTATGGATCCTGGGATTGAGCTCAAATCATCAAGCTTAGAATAAAAAAGCGTCTTAACCTGCTGAGCCATCTTACTGACTTCAGAACAGTTACCTTTTTAAAAAAGTATTTTAGGGAGGCTAGGGAGATGGCTTTATCAGTAAAGTGCTTTGCATACAGGCATGAGGACCTGAGTTTGGTCCTTGGTACCCATCAAAACCTTGGCCATGAAGCATACCTGTAAATCTAACCTTGGGGTGGGGGTGGGGCAGACACAGAGGATCACGAGAGTACAGTGTCCAGCCACGATAGTCTATTGGTAATCACCAATCTAAGTAAGATACCCTGTTCCCTAAGACAAAATGAAGAATGGCAGAGAAAGTTACTTGGTATTAACCTCTGGCCTCTATACACATGTCCACATATGTGAATGTGTACTCTCTCGTGCGAACACATGTACATACACATGCATGAACACAGCAATCTATTAACACAAAGGCTTCTTATAACCATAAATACAAAAACATTGAGACTCAGCGGCTGGGCTGATCTGAAGACTTTTATTACTTTGATTAAAGGAAGAGTGGCATGCATGAATAGCTTCCTGGCTGTTTTTGTTTCCTGACCAATAAAGTCACCAAGAAGGATAAATTTTACTACAGATATTAGCCTAAACTTTAGCTTAATTTGCATGGCTTTCCTTGCTAAGTGTAGATTCTGACAAATACAAACTATATTTATCAGACATATTTGTTGTGGATAGCCTCAGCCTTATATTTTGATCCTAGCTCCATTTACCTGGGAGGGGCTGCAGAGGATTGAATCTGTACACAGGTGACGTCTTGTGAACCTTCTGTCCAATTAAATTTGTAAAATAAAGGCTAGAGCCAGTGATTGGGGAGTAGAAGGGAAGGTGGAGAAAAATGCTTAGGGGAGGAGAGAAGAGGAATTCGATATAAGAGGTAGTCGATGGAGGAAAGGAAGGAGAAGGAAGTCGATGGAGGAAGGTGAGGGAGAAGGAAGCCAACAGAAGAAGGTGAAGGAGTAGGAAGTGTACAACGGAGGAGCCGGAGGTGGAAGGACAAGCACAGGCTTGGATAAACCACAAGTTATAAGGGATCTCATAGCTGGGGAATAGAGTAGTGTAATGGTAAACCTGCCCAATCTAGGCGTGCAATTTATACCATAATTAGTGAGTTGTGTTTTCCTTGACTGGTCTTATTTGGGTCGGAGATTTACCGCAACACATATTGAATCTTGGCAAGTTAAAAAAAATACATTTAAATAAAAAATGCATTTGGGTCTCTATTACACATAAGCCTCCAATGGGAAAATGGAAAGAGGACAACCTTATAGGTAAGTAAGGTAACCTTACTTACCATATCGTCACCAGTACTGACATTTGCAAACCCAAACTAAAACCTAGTTAACTTAAAAGCTGTCCTGTATGGAAAAGTCACCAATGATCTTTGTGGACCCCAGCATCTCTACCTGTTATTACCTTCTCTAGTATTAGATTAAATTGCTCTGGGGAAGAAAAAAAAAATGTTCCTTTCTGTCTACTGTCCTGAAATTCTGGAGATGTTAATTAGATTCTGTTGTTGTTGTCCTAGCATGGATGCATACCTCTCATTTGTTATTAATTAAGAAAAAATTATCAATGATTGGAGGAATTGAAAGATAGATGCTAATTCCTTGTATTCTATATCATTTATAGAATAGTTCTGAGTTTGTTTTGGCACCAAGAACATGTTTCTCTACTTAGTATAAAACATTGCCCCCAAGGATACTTAGTAATTCTAGTGAACCCCTTCCATTGCTCCTAGAAAGATTCCCATATTGGTCTATGTATTAGAAAATGGTGCTAGCACCCAAAGGTGATTGATACTCAAAGAACTTAACGTTCTTTGGGAAGGGCCTGACCAGTCAGTCATCAAGGTGACTGGCTACTGATTAGGACAAATGTCCGAGAGTCCACCTGTTCCAATGTACTAAGTAGTGATTCTTAGTTGTTGAACTAAGGAATATGTTGATAGTTTGAGGGTCTCACAAGAAGAGGGAAGCATGTCTGCAGTGGAGGGGATGTTATGAAGTATGATGGCTACCCTGTTATATACTGACTGAGTTTAAGCTGAAGCACCAGCATCCATCTGAGGTGTGGGTATCTTTGTCTTCCTTCTGTTTCATCTTTAGTCCAGGCTCCAAGTGGATTTCTGGCCTCTTCCTAAAACCACTGACCAATGCAGTCATATCTATTATATACATGAAGATTCTTTATCCCATGGGTAAACTACATTATACATAAAGAGGCCATTAAGACCTCTTCCTATTCTTAACCCTTCCCAGAGGCATCATACTAAGGCGTAAACTAAACAGACATTACATGTGTGTGCATGCATATGCATGACTATACTTTTTGTGTGCAAATGTATGTGTGTGCATGTGTATATGTTTGTATGTGTGTGTGAGTATGCATATGTGTGTGCATGTGAGTGTGTGCATGTGTGTAGTGTGTGTGTGTGTGTTTAGGATAGAAGGTAATTGGTCATTTGTACTTAAGCTGTCATCAATTTTTAAAAACGTATTTGTGATATTTTTATGTATTTCTACCAAATGTGCACAGGTGTTTGTGAGGGACCAAAGATGCCTATTGGATCCCATAGAGTTGGAGTTAGAGGTGGTTATGAGCCATACAATATTGGTTCTGTAAACTAAATTTGGGCATTCTGTAAGAACAGCAAGTGTTCTTAACCTGCGAGCTATTTTTCTATTTTCGAAACTTTGTGGTCTATTTGTTTGTTTGAGGTAGGGTCTCTCCTTGGCCTGGAACTCACTAAGTGGGATAGCCTGACGGGCCAGAAAACCCAAAGGATCTGCCTTTTTTTTCATTCCTAGAGCTGGAATTATAAGATTGCTTCAATATGCCTATCTGTTTTCACATGGTTTCTGGGCGATGGCACAAGGATCTTCATGTTTTCAAGGTGAGCATTTTAATGACTTAGGTATGACCCCTGACTCACAGACATGATTCTTATAGAAGATATACAAATGGCAATACACACATGAAACAGTACTGGCTTTCACTGATCAATAAAGAAATGCAAATCAAGATTCATTCATGTGGTTGTTATTTAAAAAGAAACAAGGAAAAGAAAACCCATCCTGAAAATATACATGGATGGGATTGTAGAGAAATCAAACCTCTGTGCATTATTATAAAGCAAGATGGTCACCCTAGAAAACAGTGTAGAAATTCCTTGTTAAAATTTAAAAATAGAACTACCATTTCATAGAACAATTCCACTCAGTGTATATACTCAAAAGAAAAGAATGTCTCAACTTAGCATCTGTTCAGCCATCTCACGGCAGAATTGTATACACCAGCCAATTTGAGAACAATTCAATTGATATCAGTAGCTAAGCAGACAAACAGAATGTGGCACATGCAAGTGATAGAGTATTATACAGCTTCTAAAAGAAAGGACATTTAGATGTATCACTGCATGGATTAAGTCCTGAGAACATTACACAACATGAATTAACAGTTTTAAATGACATGCTGTATGATTTCACTTAAGTGATCTAGCTAGAGCTGTCACATTTGTTGAGATATGAGTGGCTTTCACAGATGGAGGGAAATGAGAAACTGCTGTCTAATGGCACAGGGTTTCAGTTTTGCAGGATAAAGGGATCTTGGGTATCAATAATGGTATGGATTATGTGCAATGATAGATTATATGGATTTTGTGCCAATGAAAGAGGACAGATTTAAAATAAATAAACTGGGAGGAAAAAAATGAAAGACAGGGTTCAGCCATATTTCCAACATAATAGTCCCTCGCCATGGGGACCAAAGTCTTCAATTCCGCATCAACAGGCATCTGGGACATTCTCAGCAGAGTCATACCAGCTTAGGTCTATTCAACAGTAAGGAGTGACTTCAGCTATCTGAGTGTGCTCTGCTTTCCTTCCTGAAAGCACTGGGCTTCATGGGGCATCTTCCCACTTCAACCATCCACCTCTCCGTCAGGTAATTACATGCTATTAATCTTTCAACTCCCAATCTAGATTCTGCAAATCTTCCATGACACAATTCAAATACCTCTTTCCCAAAGAAGTTTAACATACTATTCATTCACAATCTGAGATCAAAGTTAGGAGGATCTTCTACATATTTCCATGTGACTTTGATCATCTTTGCTGAAGAAGACCAGGTCACTCAAACTTGAAAATCCAACTTTGCTACTTATCCTTCAACCTCAGGAAAATTACTAAAATTCTCAATTCTAACTTGTTTTTAAGGAGCTGATGATGATCTCAGCCACTTCTCCCAATTCTTATATGTGTTCTTTAAGTGGTGATATTCTACACACCTGTTTGGACATGACCCTGTTGTAATACCATAATCATATTTATATGCCATTATTTTCAAAATTAATTTTATAGTTTAAAGAATTAACAACTGAATCTCTCCTACTTCTAACCATTTTACCTGTTTTGGGGTATTTGAGAAGGTCATGATGTGTCCTCAATATAAACAATGATATGATGAATTACTTCTAGCCACTGGCATACACCTTTGACTGTATATATGACATATTTTTGATCATGTCCTAAAACTGGAACTGATGAACCAAGGAATAGCTACTGTAAATTGATTCCTAAAAACACTGAGATAAATTACTTCTGAAAAGGGAATGTATGAAAGATAGTATCATCCTACCCAAAAAGCATTAATATTTCTCTTTAATCTCAAATTTTATAGCTTCTCTACAGTCAGTTTTATTTTCAGTTATTTAATTTCTAATAACTTTGAACTTTCTATGTTCACCTACAGTTCTGGTTTTGCTTAGTCACATCTTTAATCAATTTTTAAAAATAGAAGATCATAAAAGTTCTTCCTATTCATAGGAAATAAAACCATCAGTGATACTATAAAATATTATCACTATATTTTTTCAATTTTGCCTAGAGTATTACAGATACTATATATTTAAAATGTGTGTATTCTATGTTACAAAGTCTGTCAACAAACTTTATAGAATTTTAATATTACTTGAATATATTCATGTTGCAATAATGAATTATCCTGTGATCTTACAAGCATGGAAAACATCTTTTCCGCTAAGATGCCAGCTACTAAAGAAACCTGAGAACTCTCATTTTGTCAATAACCATCTTACATGCAGTTAGTATAAAGGTACCTGCATCTTGCACATACTTTTCATTCAAGAAATTCTTAAGCATCAAAAATAAGATCTATTCATACTATCTGAAAGAGCAATGTTAGCAACTGGGGGGGTGGGGGTGGGGGGAAGGTGTCCAAATATCTTCTTCAACAGAATACTCTGATTTGACTCTAAGGCAATTCATTCACCTATGGTATGAATAATTACTTATGCAAAGCATACTCCTTTGAAACCCAAATAAAGGTCAAGAACATAAAAAGTATTAGCATATGGACTCTTTGCTTTAGATATTCTAATTGGGCTTAGGGGAGATTACTGCAAGAGCGAGCACTTCTAGTGATAGTTATTTATTCCAAGCACATAAAATCATATAAAGTAACTTCACATTATTGATCAACACTGGACTGGAACAAGTTTTAAATTGTAGGCGTCTAATCAAATGCTCAGAGCCCACCTGGGTTTTATCTTCTTTGTTTCAGTGCTTATTATTTAGATATTTCCTGAAGTGAAACTTACTAAAGACACAATGAGTTAAGGAAGTCAGGTGTTCCCAGTGAAATCCTCATGGACCGCTTACTGTGGGGACTCTAAAAGTGTTTAAGACACATGAGGCAGACTCTCCCTTTAAACCCAGCGTAGGAAACTGTGCTGAGGTAAGCACTCATTAAGAAGGTGAGGGTGAAATACACCATAGAGATGGTGGAGAGAGAACTCAGGTGGAGCACCAAAGAAATGTTGGAATGTAAGGGACACACAAGAAACTCAAAGGCCTTCCAGGAAGTAGGGACTGCTTAGAAAGGATGAGAGAATTTCTTGTCTTGTATGATCTTTGGGTACCCAAAGTTCACTTGGATGGAACAAATGGTTATTATTGCACAGGAACCCAGAGGTGTAGGTTGTTCTAAAGGCATAGAGGTCAACCCATTGACTTATTTTAGAGATACAAAATTGGAATTTTGTTGCTGCTGCTGCTGGTGGTGGTGGTGGTGGTGGTGGTGGTGGGTGGATTATGTCAGAGATAACTGCAAAAAACAATCAAACCAGAAAGTGAAAAGTTAACCTGAAGCTGCACAGCATCCATTCTGAATGTCTATTCTAACTCCATGGAGAGGTTCATTGAGTTCTATAGACTTGTGGGGAGATGACAGAAAGCTAGATGGAACACTAGTTAGGTTGGTTCAAATCTGAACCCTAACCCACCTCCTGCTTGCCTCTTTCTCCACTGTTAGAATTTGAAAAGCTCCCACAACTAAGTTCAGAGGTTTCAATGGAGCCATTTCCACTACAGTGTCTCTTTCACTCGAAGCCCCCTTCACTCAGAAAGGATCATCCCTTTGTAGGACTCCTTGGCCCCTGCCCACGGTAAAACATGTAGTAAAGACCACTGTGTACACACACGGATAAAGTGGTTGGTACTTATTTTTAGAGCACCCTTCAACTGCTTAAGTAGACCAACTGAAATACAGTACACTCCACTGCTACATAAAAGTAAAAGCAAAATAAAAAGTTGCAGGTAAAACAGCCATAAATCTAGGAATTTAAGCTCCTCTCCTCGGGCAACTGCAAGCCAATTCCGCATTTCCTCTTACTTGCTGACAGCCTCTTGGGCATTCCAATGGGAAAGAGTTGAAAAGCAGGATTTCCCGTCCAATCGAACACTGGACAACACTTAATTACTTACGTAGATTAATAATAGCCCCGCTGCTGGGGTTTTTGCCTTTCGCCACCTTTCCCTGAAGCTTTGCCTGGACTTGATCTGTGAGGAGCTGAACGTCAAGCCGTCTTTGACCAGCCCTGCTCTGCTTCAGCAAACTGTCTGGAACTGACAACCCAATTTCGACACCTATCAATCAGTGTAATTTATTGACTGCTTTTACATTTCTCTCATTACCTGTGATACTGGTGATACTGGCAAAGCCCTAAGAGGAATACACCCTCCTTCTCAGGGAATTCTGAGCTGAGCTGTATGTTTTAAGATGAATATACAGATCAAATTAAAGTTCCTGTCGATAGAAAGTACTCATTTCCCAGGATAGAGAATTTACATGCTATTGGAAAAGCCCTCAGGAGACAGATGGGAGTGGTTTGGTTGCAGAAATCTTGGTAGGGAGTGAAGTCTTGGACTGGCCTCCAAGAATGTCTAAAATGTAAACAACGGAACAGCAGAGAGATATAGAGATAGACAAACAGAAAGAGAGACAAATAGGAGGGCAGGTAGACTGATTAATCTTCAATAAAGCAATGAGGAAATGAACCACCCATATACTTAGAATAAAGTAACGGTTTAAACCAATATAATATGTCTCCATGTGCTAATGAGCCTTACTGAGGGCATGAAGTCAAAGTAGAAAGAAATCCATTTAGCTAGAAAAACAATTAGACAAACGTTTATTGTAAAACAGGACTCTTTTCAAGTATACATTCTTCCATTGAATTATTTAATTTAACTGGCTGAATTTTTTCTGACATATGTATCCTGCCAACATATTTTATATAATAAATACTCAAGAAGTAACAACTGGATTGAAAGATAAATGTGTAAGAATGAGTTACACATAAGATTCATGTATCTAAGAATGTGTTAATATAGAAATAATACACAATTGATAGCAAATGGCATTCTACCTTCAGCAAAATATTCAAAGAACAAGACAAACACTCATTTGAGAAAAAAAATATTGAACAAACGCTGTTGACAGATCACAGCAAGAACAGATCACAGTAACATGAGATAGATCAGGAGATGGATCTTTTGGAGTTTACAACTTAGTAGAGGTAGAGGTGGGATGACAGGACAGAAGGATAGAGAGAGGGGGAGGAAAGAGAGAGAGGGTAAAAGGAGAGAAGAGAGGGATGCACAGAAGACAGGAAGGAAAGGAGGGAAGTGAAGAATGATGGTTAATCCTTACCAATGTTAGGATTGTGAATCACCATAGAAATGTGCCTCAGGGTGTGTCCCTGTAGGAGTCTCCAGAAAGGTTAAACAGAGAAGAAAAGACCTGCGCTAATGCCATGGCATCATCTCATGAGCTAGGGTTTACCACTGGATAATAACCTGAGATGTACATCAGCTTCCATCCCTCTCTGCTTTCTTATTCCAGTTAACATGTAGCAAGCTCCCCATCAGCAGAACTGCTTCACCATGATGCGCTGTGAGTCAAAGAAACCCTTCTTTTCTCAAATTGCTTTCCCTAGGTATTGTGTCTTAGCAACACAAAACATAACTGGTATGGGGAAGGAGGGATGGAAAGGGATATAAGAAAAGACAAAAAGAATGTGAGAGAGATCTAAGTGTTACAGAGAATATGACAGCCTGACAAATGACGGCAAGTGACCAATAAGCGGGTGGATATGTCTGGCTTCTTAAATAGTCTTAAACCTCATTATCAGAAGAAGCCAATTTCCCAAAGATTTCTGGGCAGAGTCTCCTTGTCAGGACTCATGACACTACAAGAATGAGATGAAGCTATCAGGAAACTGAGAGACAACCTCTGTGGGGAGAGTAAGGTGCAGAACAAGGCACAGAGCATTAAGTACAACAGCCTGCAGAGAAAACTGGACCAAGCCACAAGAAGACTAGGAGGTTTAGAAGAAGTCTTCAGCTAGGGGACAAAGGGAAGTTACTAGAGAGGCAATCTAGCCCAATACTTGAGGGCTAGCTCACTACAGAAACACCTATTTGCACCAGACTTCACACATTGTAAATTCAGATCATACCAGTGGATTACAGAACTGTCCTCTAATCGATCTTCAGATGGTAGAGATGCATAGCTTGAGGATTCAACTCATTATTCACAATGGTTAATGTACTGACTCTTCGATAAAAAAGAATCCCTGGAAATGGTGAATGCCGCAGCTCTGGGCTCAGAGTCAAAACAGGAAAAGATCCCTTCACTACAGTACCTATCCCTCCAGTGCCCACAGTCTAGGTAGGTATTAGAGCTGAGAGATGGGCATATAAGTTCTTCAAGATGGCTGCTTTCCCCAGACTGCTCTAGATATAGTCAAAGGCAGGGACAGAGCAGCAAGCCTCCATCCAGATGTGCATCAAGCAGCAAAGCCACTTCATCCCCAGGGGACAAAACCTTGCTTTGAATTTCAAAGGCAGATGCCCCAGGAGGCAACCACCAGACTCACCCCACAAAAATGTTTGATGAATTACCATGGCAGACATCAACTTCACAGATTAATGACCAAAAGGAGTTTAGTTATGTCTCAGTGGAAGAGGATAAATTTTCTCTTGGCTTTGAGAATCCGAGGGATTGAGCAAGCCAGTTAACCACAGCTCCTTCCCTCCACACACAAAGCCCCACCATGGCTCATTTCCTTCCTACATTTTCTTTCAGTGGCTTTTCATAAATTTAAGTAGAGCAGACAGTGCGTCTGTGCTATGCTTCATTTGCAAGACGATGACCACCAAGTGATTAGGAATTGTCACTGAGTTGGTGTACTGGGTGGGAAAGAAGATCCCTGAGGTTTTCTTCATGGAACTCATTCTCTCCTCATAAATAGATACTTAGTGGCTGATTTTTAACTTTAGGCAGTTAAACAAAAGTACTGGCACCAAATTTGTAAAGAATGTCAAAGCCAAAACCCACTTCTTGGTGTGTGTTTGTGTGTGTACACGTGTGATAGGTGTTTGTGTCTTAGAGTTTGATGCCATTTAGAGTCCCTAACTCAGGGGTACAAGTCCTTCCTACAACCTTCACCAGTGAGTCAGGGTTTGAGATGATTATTCTTCTGCTTTCTGATTTTCCTGTCTAGACAAGAATTTTGTGACCTATTATCACTGAGAGCAATGGTCCTGGGAAAAGATGGAGAAGACCTCTCAGGGTCTGCCTACTCCCATTTCATGCATTTCATACACCAGCATTTATACGAACTGATTGATGATCTGTGATCAATTGCTATCATCATAGCCTTTGTTAGAGGCAGTTAGCAGAATACAAGGAAAGTCAGAGGCCTGACCTGTACAAACAAAGCTCAAGGAAACACAGAGGACAGAAGAATGAGAAATCTTGGGGTACACAGACATGAGTACTAAGAAAATGGTCCAAAGAAGTCTATGCAAATTCACAGACATTGTCCTTGGGACTTGAAATATGTGGAGACATAAATTGGATTCCCATGTGTGACAGTAGTAGGAATGTTTTGTCATAAGCACAGAGAGGCTTATGGTATGTGAGGGAGAGGTTGGGGCATTCGCTTTTTCACATAAGCAGAAATAGATAGTAAGGAAATGACACACTGTAAGGGCTTAGGAAACCAGAAAACTCGTGGGATATTGAAAGGTGAGAGATAGACAGAATGACCAAAGCAAAAACTTCTTTGTTAACTACTTGAAACCCATCTTAAAAGAAGTCCCAGTTTCCAGCCAACTTCTAGATCTCACAGACAGGTAACAATCCTCGCTCTGCTGTTATGGATGGATAGTACAACTGTATTTTAGCATTCCAGAGTATTGAAAGATTGATGCTGTCTCATCTTTGCAATTAGCACAGTCAATCAATGAGATGGATCCTAAAAGATGGCTGAGTAGATAAAGGCTATCTGATGCCAGGCCTGGCACCAAGAATTCAATCCCCAGGACCCACAAGTTGTAAAGAGAACAGACTCCCACTGGCTGTCCTCTGCCCTCCACGAGCATGCAATGGCAAAAGTTTGCCCCCTCACACTTAAATGGATGCATGCAACAAAAAAAGAAGAGATAATAAATTTCAAATAAAATGACTATTGGATATAATACAAGAGGTTTGAAACCTGTAACTGCTAAGGCTGGCACAAAGGTTAGGGACCAGTGTAGATCACAAGTACCAGGCAATTCCGGAAAATGTGTTTGTTGACATGCATCAAAGTGAGTCATGTTCAGAAAATGCACAGCAGGTTTTGGGGATCCAACTAAGGGTGTAGCTGATGAGCAACAGTGAATACACATAATACAAGTTATAACAAATAAAAATATATAACATAATTAAAAGACTATTGCTTTAATATAAAATATGAAAATAGATTATAAAGTTATATTATTTTATTACTTTGTTATTAAAAGCAGCAATTAATATAAAGACTAACTAAATATATGAAAATATAAAAATATTTTCAAATGTTACTGTCCTCTGATCATCCATTTTAACTCTTTTGAAACTGTTGATTTGATGTTTAAATTTTGTAGTTTATATTACTGTGTGAACATTTTTGCATTACTGTGTGTGTGTGCATGTGCTTGTGCATGTCTTATGTAGGTGGATACTTTTTCAAAAAATAAAAATACAGTATAAACACTTATTACTGCAGAAATTAAAAATGACAGTAAAGTCTTTGTATTCATCCGGGATACCCAGTATATTTTCACCCCCCAATTCCACTATCATGTCTCTGAATTGTCACTATTTAGGACTGCCAGTTCCTCAGGGCAATGGTAAAGTTGAATTCTCTGACTATCAGCTTCTGCAGGCCTTTGTTCCTTGCTCTTAGGAATCCCATGCATTACACTGTACAGCATTGGTATCAACGCCAACCTGGTGACACTGCCAACCTAGTGACACCAAGCCCAATTCCTACTCATCTCAGCCTCCTCACATGAAAGACTGAGAAATCTACCTTCATGCACGAGGAAGAGTTTCAACTTTTAAGTTTCCATTTCCAGGTCCCCAAGTATGTTTCTTCTCTTTTGTATCTAAGCTACTCTAAGCAGATCAGTGGGATGTCAACTGGGCTGTTTAATCTATAAATAGTGTGTAAAGTCATGCTTAGCATGACCATCACTTATCAAAACACTGTGACATGCAGTAGATGCCATTGCAAGCAAAACTTCTCCTTCCTGGAGTAATGGTCCTGAAGCAGAGAAAGTTGAAACTTTTAAATTCAAGGGCGGATTCCAAGCAAGTTACAGTTATAGTAAAGAGACTGAGAAAGACCTGTTTATCCTGCCTGTCTTGGTGACTTTTCCCCCCTTTTCCATTCAGCAGTAGCCATATTTCCAAATCCCTCACCTACCCCAAATCTTGAGCCTGTGTCTTTGTTACTTCTTATACACACCTGGAACAACTCATGGATAAATGGCTATCCTTTTCTAGACCCTATGACTTCTGCAAAGATGATGGGGGTTTGGAAGCTTGATATATACACTTCTATTTGATATATACTTGATATATACACTTTCTGTTTTGTAACTGTCTTCACCATTCTCCTTCTCAATATATTCTAAAATTAGATAAGGATATTCTCCTAGATCTATACTTTGCCAAGATGATTTAGGCAATATTTTAACATAGATTCTACATCATACAAATAGCAATTGTTTAGACAAACATATTTTAAAATGTCTTCCATTTCTATAAAGTCAAAGTTACATTTGTTTGTTTGGGGAAGTTAAAAGTAACTCAAAGCTTTTAAGGCAAAGTCTTTGTTCACAGGAAAACACGAGACATCTCTTTGTATCATCCCTGTGGCAAGAGGCAGACAAGATCTCTTCATTTCCTTTGGTAACTAGTTTATCTACTGACTCGACTTTTCCAAAGTGTATGCTCATACAATCTCTATAGGCAGATCATAAAAGTCTGTGAATTAGGAAGGATATTAACGATTTTTTAAGTGTCATTCGAAATCTTCATAAAAACCAAGAAGACCAAGGAAGTTCCATTTTTCCAAGGTAAAATAATAAAGGGCTAGGGGAAAGAATATCTTGATGCTATATTTTGGGAAATCATCTGATAATTCATAGTTGGACAGTCCTGACATGGTGAACTCTACTAAGTAGGAGTCAATACATCAGTTACCCTGAGATTCCCACTTTGTTTGCCTCTAGGCTGTTTTAATTGCAACTGCAAACCAGGAATAGAAATGCAACTTTAATCACCTTTAGAGAGTAATCACACACACACACACACACACACAACACACACACTTGCACACGCACACGTGATGCTGCTCATTTGTGTTATAACAAGACAATCCAGCAGCTGCCAGTCTCCTGAGCACTGGTGTTTTCTTGGGAAACAAGGATCGGCATAGAAGCGATTGTCTATTTCATGGCAGTCTGGATTTTCATATAAAATCCAGTCTCCATCCTGTAACATCACCTTCTCTGCTGTGCTCAAGTCCACGGTTTTGTAGCATCTTATATAATGTGCTCTGCTTTGATTATTCATCTTCCTAATCCGGCCAGATGAGTCCTTTGAGCCATCATTAAAATCGTGATCACTTTTGTTCGGGGCTGCTGGGTTTCCTATGACAAGCAGCCTCATTTTCATTATCTGAACTCTTGGAAAATGTGGTCACGATATTCACAATGTTGAAGAACTAAATTGACACTCTCTTGATACAAAGCATAAGGTGTAATAGGCAAGATCAGACAGATGGACTGTGAATGGTCACATTACAGTGTGTGGGGGTCTACCCTTTATGTTTCCTCAACTGGAGTGGAACACCCATGGCTGACCAACTACTATGAGCTTCAAATCTTGCTAACTGATCTAAGAGTGGAAAATAGCAGCTATGGATAGTACATAAGCTACACAGTACCTATTTGGCAGTGGAACAACATAGTTTTTCACACAGGCCTATACTGAACTGCCATAGGAGTTTTATGCTTCTTACCCCAGATTCAGCATCTTTTAGTACAACTCAAGACTTTCTGGACCTAGAGAAGAGGATTTTCAGAATGTGGGGCTCAGAGTCCTGAAGCTGGTATAGTCCCCGGAAAATGGAATATGTTTAGCAAGAATCCAATACCATCCTGCTAAATGTGATCCAAGTTTGAAATGGAAAGTCGTGTTCAAAACCAATAATTAAAATACAAGGCAATAGATAGTTCAGGCAACTCAACCCAGTAAGTTATAATCCACATTCTAAAAGATCAGAAAAATAATGTCTAAGAACCAGCCAATTGTGTCTACCTAATATTAGAGGATAATTTAAGATAACTTAAAATCAATGGGACTTGTAGCTGTGATAAAAATACAAACAAAAACAAATAACATAGATGATGTCAAAATTTAGTTTAGGTGGGATTAATCCATTTTTACCTGTAGATCTTGCAAAGTCAGTTCTCAATGTCTAGACAGACTAGGGATCTTCTAAAAGCTGCTACACTAGACTGCTATGCTTACCTTTTACTTTTTGCTACTGATCACAAATAAAGCAAACAAGATTATTTACAGTATTTTATAAATACCCTGTGGCCAGAACTGACTGGCCACTCTATTAAGAGCTAAGTCATTCTGGGAAAGAATAACAATATTAATTTAGGAAAATTGATGGGTGTGAGAACATAAGTCAGTTAACTTGGTAAAAGCACAGCAGTTATCTTTGTTCACCCATTCAGAAGGTTCTACGATGTATCAACAGTGACACTTAACAAAACACACAGAGAGACTTAATTGGGGTGGGGGTGATATTGGAGTAGCACTTGGTTTAAAATTGTTAAGGAGAATTCCTCATGACCTGGTCCATGGTGATTGATGTTCTCATATGCAATGAAACTGGTAAGAACTTGAAATCTTACCTGTATTTCCTAAATATAAACCATTAGGAATTTTCTATTTTGAAGGTTCTGGAATACATCTGTAAAGCAGTTCCCATAGGCTATGTCTTGGAAACACTAATACAAATAAAACAACATATTAAATGGGATTCTTTCAAGCTCAGTGAAAGTCACAGTCAATAGGAACTGGTTTGTACCCAGGGTCCTAGATAAGTATCAAAGAAGCAGGAGCTGTAATGAATTTCCTACAAATTGCATTTACAAACCTAGCAGAGCAGATCTCTCCATAGCATCAAAGAGGGGGAAATGCAGAGAAAGTGTATGAAGAATTTGGAGGTGAATGGCAAGTGAGGATTTCTTTAAGGAGAATTTTTAGGTATACATGCAAATGCGTCAAACCATGGAGAAGGGTAGGAGATTCATCTCACACAGATGAGAGGAAGCCCATGTGTTACTTGATAGTTTGGGGTACTAGTTTACTTTCTCTAACCATGAAGAAGACTTGAAGCTGGGTAATTTTACAAATATATGGTGGATTATAGTTCTGGACATATAAGATCAAGGGGCTACATGACTATGGCTTCCTTACTAGTAGAGAGACTCAAAGTGGTCTGGGCTATGCCACAGTATTAAATATTCACAGTGTTGGGTTTTTTTTGTTGTGTTTTTGTTTGTTTGTTTGTTTGTTTGTTTGTTTTAATGTCGCCCTTAGTGTGAAGCCTCCAAGATTCAATCAGGGGCACCATCCCAGTGATTTCATCTAAGTACTTCCTAAAAGGCCTGCCTCCATGTTCCATATACCACAGTTGGATTAAACTTATACCCTTTAAATGTCTAACACTTTTATTTCCAATGCCCCAAAGCCTGGGAACACTGTACATGGCACTTGGCACATACCTTTTCCACTTTAAAAATTAGGGTAAACAAATGTCTGACTAACATAACCAAAAGAGGCTTGAAGGAATCTATAGGGTAGCATCAGAAGGCAAAGACACTCATTTCCATTGAGAAGGTGCAACACAAATGCAATTCAAGGCAGTATGATTTCATCTCAGATGCTATGTAAGATCCTCATGGCAGGCGTAGGCTTAAGAGAACTTCTTGCCAGTTCCTTCTTGACGCTTACAGAGCATCTGATAATGAGCAGAATGTTCTGACAAAATGCTAGTATATCATTCAATGGCAAAGGAAGACCCTGTCCCACAAAACAAATCCCAGAAGCAATTATAAGAAAAGTAGGTGTGTTGTAAAACAAGCAAAACAAAACAAAGAACCTAATATCTGTATTTTATAAAAATTAATGCTGCCAAGTGGTGGCACATGCCTTTAATCCCAGCATTCTAGAGGCAGAGGCAATCAGCTCTCTGAGTTCAAGACCAGTGTGTTCTACAGAGCACATTCCATGACAGCTAGGGCTACAGAGAAACCCTGTCTCAAAACAACACAAAATTAAGCTCTCCTACAAAGTATCTATGGTAATTAGGACATCTTATAGATGAGAATCCCCCACAAAGAGAAGGACCTCAATCATGGCCTTTAGAATCCATGGTACTTTTATGACCAGTATCTCAGCTGACTCAACTCTGCAAGGTAGCTACATCGGCATTATCAC
Organism: Mastomys natalensis; assembly: GCA_021653895.1. Lineage (NCBI taxonomy): Eukaryota > Metazoa > Chordata > Mammalia > Rodentia > Muridae > Mastomys > Mastomys natalensis. Next base: position 431,183 of record JAJTUV010000261.1, on the reverse strand, counting down.
TCCCATTTTACAGAAGACAGACTAAGATCAAGCCTGCCTTGATTTCTCTATGTCTGAAAACAAAGTTCCAAGAAGACCCAAGATATAGAAGTCTTCACCACACAGCCTTGTCACTATGTTTCATATATATATATATATATATATATATATAATATATATATATATATATATCATATATATATATATATAAATTATATATATACATAATTTCATTTCTTCCCAGAAGAGAGGGTGACCCATCACTCCTTATCTAACATGATCAGAGATGACTTCTCAGTAAATAAAACTGAAATAATTATAGCTGCCAGGCAGGGTTTTTAAGACAGTAACATCAGCTTTGAAAAGAAGGCAAGAACATCATAAAACAGCAGGACACCAGGCTCAGCAGAAGAAAGCCTGCTCCAAACCCCTGCCGGCTCCTCTTTATAGCTGGCTGAGTTTTGTTTCCCTCCTTTTAAATAATTTTTGGAGGAGGGGCTCCCTTTGATTACAAAGAAGACAAATACAATCTGTGTACAGGAAATGTTTATGGCATAAAGCACAAGGCTCGTTACTACTTCCTTTGTTTCTTCCACAAAGTGTAAGAAAAGCCTGTAAGTGCAAATGGTGAAGGCTCTTTGCTACTATGGTTAGTTTTATGGGGCCTCTCAATATTGTTCTTTCCCCTAACTTATCTGTGCATTCTTGACTCTGTTGTTCACTGTGCTATGAATGTAACACATTCCTCTGTATTTTAAAGTAATTCCCAATGCTTTACCAATTGAACACTCAAGATCTTACACATGATTAAGTTGCATAAAGCCTGAATCTCTAGAACCTAGTCATTTCAGTCACCGTGCTCAACTTCATTCCATTCAGGAAAAGGGTCATATGCTTATCAACACCCAGAGGAGAAGGTGAGATTTCACACACTGGGTCATCAGGTCCACAGTGGGCTAGCATGTCAGTGCCTAGCTTCCCATTGTCTTAGGTTTTTTATTTAATTACTTATCAGGCTGTAATTATAAAGTAGACTTGAGTTTTGCTAAGACGTAATCGAATCTTCTCTCTTAATCTTAACTAACTGACTTCTGCCTTTGCATTGAGGATTGCATATACAAGAGCTGCACAAAAGCAAGCCGGGAATGACCTCAGCATAGATAGGGGAGGATCATGAAGTCCCTTCCCAATCTGAAGAGCTACTGCCATTGATAAGTAATGAAGGAAAGAGGGTTAGTTTTCTTTGGGAATGTGTGGCCTGAAAGACTGACGACCCACATTCCAGGAAATGTTCCTATAACCATGTACATGTAGGAAGCAGTAAGAGGGTTCAGCTGGTTATTATTATTTTAAGAGCACGTGAAATTTGGAGGTGAATTGGAGAAACTACACCTGTAGGTTTGTGTCTGTCCTATAGGGAAAAAAAAATCTGGGAATACTTTTACATAAACAAAGATTTGGGGTGTTCAATTTAGGGCCCGAAACATCTCATACTTTATCAAAAGAATACCTTAAAGCAAAACAATCATCTTAGAAGAGTATGGGTACCCCATAAGAACATGAGGGAGTTCACAGGAATCAGGACAGGAACCACTGAGCGACAGTGTTGGTGTGGTTTCTTACCTTCAGAAACAGCTTTTGGAGAATGTTCACTACACGCTCAGAACACAGTGTCCTTTGGCATTTGGCATTACTAATAAATCAAAAGGGCTTTGTAAAACAAATTCTATCTTTTTTTCACAAGAAAGGGAGATGTTTATGCCAACACACAGTGGGAAGAGGGGAATACGAGGGTATGAATATGCACACGGCAATGCTCTGCTGTGAAGGCCTGATCTCAGTTTTAGGTACTACACCTATTCACCTACCTATTTCTATGAAACCAGTCTATTTGCATTGCCTTCTGGATAATGAACTTGAAAAAGTTGTTGTTGTTGTTGTTTTTACATCAACCCTGTACCTTGACCTTGATGGAGTCACTTCGCTCTGTTAGTAGATTTGAATATAGCTATGGTGTTTAGACAGATCATTTCACCTGTAAATAAGAATTGTCATTTCTGTTTTTACTATATAGATAGATAATTTTCTCTCTCCCCTCCTGCCCCTCATCATAGCTTCTCTTCCCCTCCCACCCTTCCCTTTCTTCACTCCATTCTTCCCCTCCCCTTCTCTTCTAGTTTCCTCTTCTTCCTCTCTTCCTCTGCCCCCTCCCTCTTTCCCTTTCTTTCATTCCCTCTTCCTCCCACTGTCAGCATCCTCCAGTACAATTTCAAGCAGGGGACACACATGTTTTAGTTTCTTTTCAGATGTGGTTTATATTGCCCTAATTGGCCTTGAATACATAATCCTTTTCTCTCAGCCTCCTGAGGAGCTGAGATTACAATCATGTGTCATTACACCTGTGGCATAGTACCATTTAAGGAATTTGAACATTTTTTCACTGCCCTAAATTGTTTATTAGGTATGAAATTTATAGACATTATGTATCTTCACAGTCATGGTAGACTGGAAAGCTCTTGCCCCTGGCTGCACAGACAGTAGCTGATAGTGTAGTGGGACTTGTGGCTATTTTAAGGCTATGGCCCTTGGGGCCTGCAGATAGTAGTCCATTCATCTCCTTCTACTTGAGGACAAGTCTGGTGTCTCCTGACTGGGTGCCAATTTTTTTTCTGATAACATGAGATGGATCAGAGAGGATAACCTCAAATAATGTATATGTGGAATCCTCACTAACCTAGTAAGAATGTAGTACTCTCAAAGTCAAGCTGAATGTAGTGCCCAGCTCTCTCCTCAGGACCATACTGAAGGTTTTAGGCTAACTTGTTAGCACCACACTCTACAGGCTTGCCCTAAGTTGCACCACTTAGAGCTGGACATCTTTGGCCACCATGGTGATGAATATTATATGTGAAATAACCTACTATGTGCTTTATTCAGCTTAGTGAGAGAGAGAGACCTATGCAGTACAGAGAGATGGAGGTACTGCCATCAGCTGGACCCTCAGAAGACAGTACAACACATCACATCAACCACATCTTCCTCCATAGCTCCTGGGGATGTTTCTAGTCACCCACCTTGGCTCATGATAGCTGACTCGTCTTGTTGACTGGCTCATCATGATGACATTGATGACTGACACCAGGCAGAAAGAAAGAAGCCTTTTCCCCACAACCCTCTTTTCCTTTTGTAAACTTTGTCTTTAACAAGAAAAATGATGAAGCATTCATCAGAAATTTGACAAATGCCATGAAACGTAAAGGTGAGACTTAGTCTCCACTCTATTGAGACTGTGTTCTGCTGAGAGAGATAGGCTATCAGATAAAACTCAAACAATAAGGACCACTGCAACACTGTCTAATAAAAACTAGCACTAGGGTGCTAATCTTTACTGGAGGATTAATATGGGCAGGACATGATTCAAAGTATACATATTGATTCACTTAATTCTTTAACTTATGGCTGTTTATTTAGGCAAGAAATAAAAAACAAAAGAAAGATATGTAAAGCTGGCCATCCTTGGCTATGCTCTTAAGTACTACCTGGAGTTGTGTCCAGCTCTTTATTAATACGTATTGGATGTCCTCTCATAGTTAGCTACTATGTCACTTTCAGTTAACTTATGAAATTGTCTGTTGATACAACTGTGCCTCTATGTACTCACTTCTAATAAAAGGGGCATAAAACTGAGCTCACATAGTTGTGGGGATTAAAAATCCATTTATAAATAAAGGAACTGAGGTTCAAAGTATTCGTGGGACCATCCTAGATCACCCATTGACTCAAGATTCAAACCAAGGTGAGCTGACACCAAATTTAATACTCTCACCCCTACCCCAGATTGTTCCCTCAAATAGCTTAATTAAATGATAAATAAATGGTCACATCTATTGCCTTAATGTCACAGTTTAGAAGTGAGATGTTCTTCACAAAGGAAAAACATTTTCAGTGTTTGAAAAAAGGAACAATATGAGGGGAAAGCTGGTATCTGAAGGTTCTGGAAGTACTGAACTCTATGGCTTTCCTGGAGTAACTCTGAAAGCAGAGGTATCAGGAGGCTCTGCATCGCATTGTGCCTCTCAGTCCTTGAGCCTTTCCCTTGAAACCCATTTACCAGCCAGGGAATAATCTCGATTTAAATGACATTTCTGGAGGGAATTCCCAGAAGAGAGGAAATAATAAAAGTATTTCTCTGTCGATTCTTCTCCCTGTATTTAACTTTTGGGAATATCTTTGTTAACGGAGAAGAGCACACCAAGGAACCATTACCACTGATACAAGGAGAGAACGGAGGAAGAGCCCCTCAGCCACATCCCGCCAGTATCAACAGTTTAACTAAACATAATAGCTATAACCTCCTCACTGTTCTACTTTCTGGCTGCTGACACATACCTCTTCATTTCCTTGTTAGGTTTATGGAGTGCTCCTTGGTATATTTGCTCAACATGGTTTCGTTTTCAACTGGTGCATCTCCAGGATGAACAGGGGCCCTGACCTCTTCTACTAAAAGCAGTTAGTAAACTAAAAGAGTGTATGAGATGGACCAGTGTGCTAAGCCAGGAACCTGGCTAGTACCATTGTACAGACATGGTGAATTCCTACCCACTGTGATCCTCTTGTTCTTCAAGGGTGGGGCCAGCCAACTATGAAACACCAACACTAATTCCATTCGTGGTATCTTCTTGCCCTATGCCTGGTACCTCTGTACCTTACTGGAAATTTCCTTCATAAATCAGAGCCCTGAGTTCTCCTTTATTATAGTGCCATTAGTATGGCTGCCTCTAGATAGGGTCCCCGGCCCCAAGTCTATCCTGATCTCTTTTTGTTCCCTCTCAATTTTAACATATTAAACACTCTGTGTTCCAGTACCTTACACAAAAATAATTATTAGAAAAAAACCCACTTAGACAGTTATTGAAGCAATATCACACTTGACCTTATCTATCTCTCAAGGCTGTCTACATTCCATAAAGCAGTTCTCAGAGTTGGAAATGCTTTCAATTAGAGAGTAAGTTCACTTGTAGCAATGGGATGAAGGGCTGACACTGTGGAAACTCAGGCTGGGGTATAAAACCAAGCCCACATCAGTATGTGGATTAAGCAAGTCAGCTAGCAATTGTCATTAACCTTTTTGAAGACTACTAAGTACTGCATAGAACATTTTCATGACTTCTATGTTTGCTTTGTGCTCAGGTAAACTTACCTACCTGTATAGGTGATTTTACCTAAACACATGAAATCGGAAGAGAAGGGACACCCCAGTGAATCTAAGTCCAGGGGGATCACCCTGTGTGAGTTCTGTCCACAGAAACTCAACCCCTATGATTGCATGAAATAAGAGAAGTTGTCTGTAACACTGGTACCCTAGTTTTCTGATTCCTATTTCTTAGGTTGTCAAGTCAATAATGTGACTCAATAAAGTTAGGGGTACCAAGGGACCAATCCAAGTATGAGGCACTCTCAGCAGTGAAATGGTAGCTGTGTCCAAGATGGTAATGCATAGGCAGATAAGGCTTGCTCGCATGTGTTTGAACTAGAGTTCTATCTTGAGTCTTAGCAAATCTAAATGATTTCCCCAAATGGATTTTTTTCTAACTTTCAGATGCTTTAGTCTCCCAAGTAAGACACTAAGGTATCTGCTTTTGCTTCCTTCCAGGACAGCTCACTTCCAGAATTCTTAGACCATTAGAGCCCACCTTGATTACAAAAATGCTCAGTTCTAGACCTTTAGGATTGGCTCAACTTTAAGAGCTGAAGGTCCGTTCCATTCCTGATCATGGTGTCACAGAGCAGCACATCCAGCATCGGAGTTCATCACTATATTCTACAGAAGTGAGAACCGAGGCCGGATGACAGCCATGTGCCTGCTCTGAGACACATCTGAAACTCTCACTTGAGTCTAATTGTCTCTGTCCACTAACCATGCAGCTTCCCTTCTGTGAGTAGTACACGCCATCAGCACTAACATAACTGGTAGATGCCCTTTCATAAAACTACCCTGGTTGGTCACTGCTCCCTGAGAATTAATCAAGGGCTCTGATGCCCAGTATTTTAATTTCTACTTTCCCTTATCCCAGTTCTTCTCTAATTTGTTTTTCAAGTTCAAGAGAAATCTAGGACGAAAAGGCCCCTTCAGTACTTTCCCAGTGACCAATGAAAGGAATGAATGATTGAATGAATGCATGATTGAATGAATGCATGATTGAATGAATGAATGAATGTTCAAATATTTGTTACTAACACTGTTTTGGTGTGCTACACGATATACCACTGTTCTCTGCCTTCAGCTATAACCACTGTGATAAGCATGGGAAGTGGAAGAGATGGTTCTTGCCTAGTAGAAACACCAAAGGCCACCTGCAGTGTTTTGGGACCATGAGCCATCAGAGCTGGAGTGGCTGGGTTGAGAAGAGACCTTAACATGTGACTTGGAGGAATGCTACCCCATTCTGGACATCCCCACAGTGATGTAGTTGATGACAGGAGGCAGAGCACACCGCCTGACTGGTTGCCAAACATCTGGGCTCAAAATCAAGCAGAAGGGTGACTCAAATCAAAGGAAAGCTAACTGCAGATAGTTTCCATGCCTACTATGTGCATCCAGACTGCCCTGGTGATGCAGACATCATGTGCATCCTCAACCCTCAAACCCCACAGCTCTCTATGCCAGATGTCTGGTGCTATATTAATCCAAGAGTCATGTTTTGAACTGAGCACTGTTGGCATATGCTGATGTGCAAAAGAAAAATAAAAGAAAAAAACGTATTAAAACTATGAATTATTTCACCAGATTTTCTGTGGTGCTTTTATTCTGCTCTTCTGACAGAGGCTGAGGAAAGCTTTCTCTTAGCCTCCAGTGGTTTTTAACATGGCCATGCCTCCTGAATCATGCTGGGTGAAAACACAGGAAACTAGGATGCCCCTTACCCATAATTCCAGGGAGAAGATCAGGTAAACTCACTAGAAGCATCTTTTGTTCCAAGTCATGGCTCATAAACAGGCCCATCAAGAGGCCATCCCCAAACACAGTAGCTTCCAAGGTGCCAAGACAAAGGGGTAGAATATTTCTTTTGTTTCTGGACAATGGCATTGAACTGACAACTTGCTGGTAATTCTGATTCTGTATCCTTTTGTATAAATGATCTTATCTCTTGACATGAAGCAGGCAGAAGAACACCAAGTAGCCTCCTGGCTGACAGGCCCTTTTCTAATCCCAGCACAACCTTAACAATCCTGAAGAAAGCTAAGGGACTTGCTGCTAGCTTGCTTGAGGCTATTCTCTGTTTTCATCCTTCAGCAAGGAAAGCAACAAATCAGCTGAAGAGGAGGGACTTCTCCATAAGTGACAGGGTCTCCAATGGTTGAAAGTGCCCTAGCTGTTGCTATCACGGTTTTGTAGGCCCAGCAACAGTTGTAATTCTCCTTGGCTTGCTTGTTTTCGCAATGTGAACCTGCCAAGCTTGTCAATATTAAGAGGGTCCCCTAGGGGATTCACCATCACCCCATTAATACCCAGAAAATAGAGCATACATGATAATCAGGATGAAGGTCTCACAGGTAGGGAAGAGGGAGAGTTCTTAGGCCAGGCTTGCTTATAGCCTTTCTAAAAGGAGGATGCATATGGAGAATTACGTTTTGAGGTTCTAAGCTTTGTGGGTGAAAACCTTTTGGTGTTTTCCCATTTAAATCTACTGGAGAACTAGAGAAGTGACTTTAGTAACTAATGAATTTATAAGCTACCTATCATATTGCCTTATTGCCTGAACTTAGCCAGTTAGGGGTCTTTGGGCTACTAACATTTCCCCCTGGCCCCAATTTCTCTTCTTCTTTTCCTAGGTGTTGGCAAACCAAGAATTAAGGTTAAAACTCCTATATGGGACACACCACTGTTCTAGAGAATAAAAGCATCCTGGTCAGTAGATACACCACATGTGGCTTTGCTAGTAGAACCTGGACCTGAAATTTATCCTACTGGGTTGTACCCTGGTTTTATAGAAGCATTACAATACTTGGCCACCCACTCCCAAATAAAGATCATAGTCCTAACCTGAATGAACTCTGTCTTCTCTTTTGATCCCTACTTGGAGCCTCCTGGCTCTATGCAAGAATAAAGGTTTTAAGACAGCATCGTTGAAAACAATAGTTTCACCAGGTGTGGTATACAATATCAGCACTCTAAATGCTAAGTCACGTGAATCTCAAATTCACACCTAGCTATGGCTACATGAGTTCAAGGCTAGGCTGGGCTATATTATGTGAGTCTTAAAAAAAAAAAAAGGCAAACAGTAAAAAAACACACACACACACACACACACACACACACAAAATTAAAAAACTAAGCTGTTGATCTTGCCCTTAACACACCCATGAGAAAAGAAATGGGCTGGCAGAGGGCCCGAGCGTCCACTGTTCTTCACTGTTCTTTGTATTTCTTATCAATGCCTTTGCCTCACATTTCCAGACTTGTGCTTTTCTTATTGTGCTCTCTACCCTATCTTCATTGTTACCAATTTTACCCACCTGCCACAAGATGGAAACTCAGAGCTTCCAAAACTGATGTCTCTACCCTCTCAGTGTCAATCTTTCCATGGAATGACGTGACCCAAAGATCACCCCCAAAGTACACAGTGGAATTTCTCTACCAGAGAAGATCTATTTCTGCAAAAAATTTTCAAGTTGTCATTTCCATTTAAAAAAGGAGATGATAAAAAGCATACACACACACAAGCCATTACTTGTAAAATGCCTACAGATGATGAAGAGGAATACATACCAATATCCACACACATAAACACATAGGAGTGAGTGGCCACATCTGAATGTGTCACACAGGGAGGCCAAGACAAACCTCTCAGATGAGGAGAGTAATTGAATACTAAGGAAATGTCAGGAATCAAGAATGATTTCAGATTTCTTCTGGACTTCCTTTACATCCATCTCTGCAGATTTATTTTTCAAACTTCCACTAGAATTTGATTCCTACATTAGCTTCAAAACACAGTCACATGGGTAGCAGACACACAGGGGTTACCAAGCAGGGGTCTCATTGTGGTATGAAAATGATTGCTAGCTAGAAAGAGTTGATTTTTTTTTCTTTCTCCCTAGTCCTCTTCTGGTATTGCTTAGCTAAATAAACCCTGACATGTCAGTGTTCAATATCTTCGATCCTTTCCAGAGTTGACTAGTATTCCTTAGCTCTATTATTTTAAATGTAGGTGGATATTTGGAATAATGAATGCCATGTCCACGAGGGCCACCACCACCATCATTACTGTCATCCTTTTCTTTCCAGAACATTTTGCAATGACTCAGTTACTCCTACCTTTAGACGTGAACAATCAGAGGCTGTCTTAATTTTGTAAGGGCAACTGTTGAGAGATTCTAAATAATAGTGACAGTGAATTTGAGTACCCTCAACTCTAAACTTCCCAGGCATAGAGGAGTTCTTAGTCAGAGAAGATCATGAGTCACCCCCAATACAATATGGGCAAATGACACTGTTGTTGGTTGCCCATGAGAACTGGCTGGTAAGGCCTGATTGCCGAAGAGGTAAGGGCTGATAGCAGGACATAGAGAAAGCGAACTGGAACTTCACTGAACACTTTCTCCCCCTGGCAAGCTTTCCTGGATACTATGCAGGATACTGGAGAAAACCTGCCACCAACAGTAGTCTTATTTAGCTATCGCCTCCAGGTATGGCACTAGTTGCCAGGCAGGTAAGATATGCCCACTGGGGCAATAGTGTTAAGTCTCTTATAAAGATACTCAACTTCTTTCTGATGGGAGTTGTGACCCACTCCACAGGAGGAAATTCACATTTGTTAACTGTCCACTACAGTCAAAAGTCCATGGCTAGGGAAATCCTAGATCCTACTGTAGACTAGTGATTTGCTCAATGGGCATGACATGCTCATTACACTGCCTTCTAAATACTTATGTTTTTACCCATAGTGGTGTACATTGCAGGAAAAAGTTGAGGTGGAGAAATTAAGGATCACAAGAATCACAAGAAATAGGAGTGATGTAGAAGATTGACTTCCAGGCACTACATGGCTCCTAAACTCACAACAGTTGTGATCACACACAAAAGACTGGGCTTGTCAACTCCTGTCACAGAGAGAGACTCAAGAGGCCCCATCTTTCTCTGAGGATTTATATATGTTAATGTTTGTTGGAGAGACACTTTCTTCAGTGGTGTAGCCATCTGTCAGGTGCCCATGCTTCTGTAAACTAAGCCTCATGTATAATCCTATAAACAAGCCAAGTGGAGTTCAATGAGACACCAACAAAACAAAACAAACAAAAACAAAAACCCAAATCATTAAAAGACATGGAAATTAGAAAGGGGGCAATATCAGAAGAAAGAAAATAGGGAAAGAGACAGTAGCATGCGAATAACAGAAATGCATGATGTACATGTGTGCAAATGTCATAATGAAACCCATTGTTGTATACAATTAATACATTAAAAACATTAAAAAATAAAAACAAAACAACTTCTCAGGCACCAAAGCCTACTGCAAAACTGTCTCACCTCAAAAGATAAGAGACTCTTGGAAGAATGATTGTCAAGGGCAAAATACGAAAATTAATAAATATGCAGCATGCCCCCCACATTTGACCTTCACAGAAATGGACACAAGGCTTCACTTTTATGGCCTTGAATTTGGGCCACGCCCAGACATTCAAATACTCTACAACTTGGTATTTAAGCCAGCATCTGAAGCTAGTTCCATGTCTTTTCTGCACCATTCATATGCATGTCAGGCTTTACACTGTACACAGCTCACAAAGCTCCCATATCATCCTTCCTCCATAACAACCATGAACTCAGAGCACCAACTCAAAATATACCTTTGCTAGGAAGAACTTTAGATCATCAAAAATAAGTGGGAAGGATCCTAGGCCTTGGGATCATGGAGACCAGCAATACCTTTAGGTGTCTGGATAATAGGAGTTGGCCCCAGAAGAGCACATGTGCCCTTTGAATGTATTATTCTTCTACTTCATTGCACTTGGTTGTTAACACCCTAACATGTATGGACACGTATCCAGGCAGAATTACCTGACTCTTATACTGTGAGGTGCACATGAATGGATACAGAATCTCTCAGTAACAGGACACAATGCTCCTTATAGTTTCTTTAAGGGAAAAAAAATGGACTTTTAAGATATGGGTGTCTTTGTCCCACCTCATCCATAAAACCTTCTATGACAATCCTGGCCTGCTCTGCTCTGGTTTTTCTGCCTCTCTGTCTCCTTATTCCCAGATGCCCTCACTTTGGCACATTCACAAGACCTTATCTTGCCACATGATATGTGTTTCATAAACACATCATCCTTCCTAAGAGCCACACGCTCTGCAAGGGCAAAGACCACGTTTGATATTTATTTTCTTTGTCCCATGGCACACAGCATAGCATGAGGCCCAGAGCAGGCTCTGGATCTTTACCTGTTGAACTGAGTTGAATTTTAAGGAGAGTTTGCTATTGCCAGTGACAATATTATTTCAAAGAATTATCAAAAGACGGAGCTGGCTGCTTCCCCCTCCCTCATCTTACCCGGATGAAGACTACAGGCCTTCACACTTTTAAGTGCTGGTTAGGAATCAGAATCAGAAAGCAGCTGGTGACTTTCAACAAAGAGCAGATTGTATTTCAGCATTGGATTGTGGGAATTGATGGATTAGCCACCAGAGACTTTTGGCCAAACCCTTTGGTGTTATCTGGAATAAAAGGGTAATTCAGAGATATGCCAAGTATCAATTTCCAATTACTCTCTCCTGACACAATTCTGCCTCTTGCAGAAACTCCCAGGAGATCTGCTGTCCTCTATCAGCCCAGATCTGGCTTAGCTTTCAGTCAAACAGGTACCACTAGGCAGCACCCTGTTTGGCCTCAGTGTGACAGTGTCCTCCTTTGACACACAGGCTCCCTTTTGAAGTCTTCAGTATTGGCTTACACTCTCGCTGGAGAGCCAGCTGAAGTGTGAAAGGCCTTTTAATATTATACTGTGAACAACATGTGTCAGGATGGGGATAACTGTAACACCTGCAGCAAGCTCCTGTCACCAAGGTTTCCCAAACCTTAATTTGCATCTGGATGTTGAATGTGGAAACAAAGACTCCTGCCTGACTTGTACAACTTCAACTGTAACCAGAGGGGAAAGAAATAAGAGTCCCTATGGTTTTGACTTTGATATTCAAACACAGAACAGCATTTCCACCCTCCAGATCACAGACAACAGACCACAAACTAATTTTTAAAATCTTTGGTATTAGGGAATGTAAAAACTGAGGATCTGCAAAAAGCCAGAAATCACATGTCTCCTTTATTACAAAGTAATGGAACAGAATTTGGAAAAACCAGGAAACATCTCCAGGTCCATAAATCAGCCCCATTGGAAGAGAGCGCAAATGGCTAGCACCTGGAATGAGCCTTCATCTGCAGCAGGGGTGCAGCCGAAAGGATCGAACTCCGGGCCAAGGCTCCAGACCGTGCTCTGTGATTAATGACTTGAGCGAAAGGCCTCAGTTGAGACTGAACAATTAGCTTGTTCCTTGCACAGCCCAGAACTCTGCACAGCAGAACTATGTCTTCCCTGATTGTTCAGATTGACCTAAATGCAAGCCAGCCCAAGGAACCTCCGATGTGTCCTCAGTAGGCTGTGGCCGTCAGGAGGGGCCTGGCATTCATCAGGATTACTTTAGTCAAATCATCTGCGTTGACTCTGCCTGCATGCCACAACCTTTATGCTCCTTTTCAAGTTCAAGAACCATCTTAAATGAGGCCATGGCATTGGCCTCAATCTGTTGGTGGGGAGGGAGGAGCCCTCATCTCAGAGGATTACAAACGGACAGCATATGGCCTGGATCATTTCTGCTCATTCACTCAAAAAAAAAAAAAAAATACATCTAAGGGAATTGAAGGCCCTTGAGATTAATGGCTTCTCCTGCCCGGCCTTTATTACCTACTTCCCAATAGTTTTCTCTGCTCTCTTTCATGTCTTCTGAAACATTTTGGTTAAACCAGTCTCTCCCCCTGAATCTGCAGCTAGACTCTGCAAGAGCTAGTGCTTCATGCAAGTCCCGGGATGCTTTCTCTTTCAAGTGGTGGGCTGATGATGAGCAAGCAAAGGTGATAGTTCCAGAACCTGATTCTGAAGGTGCAGGTACAAGGAGGGGAATATTCAAGGGGTCAGGCTTCCTTGTTTCCATCTCTTCAAACTGATTGACTTGGGGGGGGCAGGTCTACCAAAAGTAGATAGCGCCTGCATTCCAGCAGGGCTTGGAGGGGCCTGAACAGCCGGCCACCTCACAAACCATCCATTGTACTGATGTGGCAGCAGGTCCTGTCTTTCTGTTACCTTTCCTCTTGGCATCTAAATTTTGTCTACATATTTTGAAAAAAGGGGGAGGCGTTCCCCCCCCTTTGGTTTAAGATTTTAAAAAGGGCCTTTCAGTTTTAAGGCTTTTAAAATTCTTTCCGGCACTGGGATTTTTAAACGCAGTTTTATTTTTCCCGGGATTTAAAATTGATAAATTGGCCCAAAGACGGCCCAAAAACCTTTGGGTTATTGGTGGGGTTTCGGGAGGGGGGGCCATTAAATTTCCAAATTCTTTGGGCAAATTTTCATCTGCGTTGGGATCTGCTGCCTCATCAAAATTTTGCTCCTTTTTAAAAAGGTTAAAAGGGAACCCCCTTTTTGGGCCCCCATGGCATTGCCCCCTTATGGGTTTTGGGGGGAATTTTGGGAGGGCCCCTTACACTCAGGGGGGAACCAACGGAAAGGGAAAAAGGCCCTTTTAATATTTTTTGAAAAACCATCAAAAAAAAAAAAAACATTTTGGGGGAATTGTCCCGGTTTTTCCCAACTTTTTTGCCGGTTTTTAATTCCAAATATTTCCCTACTTCCTTTTTCCTTTTTCCGGGGGGAAAAAATGGATTTGGTTTTTTTAAACCAAGCCAAATTTCCCCACTCCAAACACCAGAAAAAGCCCAAACTTTTTTTTTTTTGGGGTTTTGGGTGAAAATGGGGAAGCAAAAAGAAAGGAAACCTGTTTTTTATTCGGTAAGGGAAAAGGGAATTTGGGGCCGGGCCCTTCCCCAGGCCCTTCGCCCCCATTAAAGTTTGGACGGGGGGCGGGCCCCTTTGAATTTGACCCTTCTTTCTAAAGCAGGGTTGGGGGGTTGAACTCCGGAAACCCCAAACCTCCTTTGTTAATGATTGAGCGGAAAGGCCCTAAATTTTGGCTAAAATTTTTTTTCCCCCAAACATTTTCCGGGAAACCCACCCCCCCTTTTAGAAGCCTAAAAAAGGGCCGAAAAACCCTCCCCTTTGTTTTTCCCTTAGGGTGGCCCAGGACCGGGGGCTTTGATTCCCTGAATCAAAAAATCGGGTTTAAATTCTCCTTTAAACCCAAAATTTTTAATGCCCCTTTTCCCAATTCAAAAACCATTTAAATGGGGGCCATGGGTTGGGGCCTTTTTAAAAACTTTTGGGTGGGGAGGGAGGACCCCCCAAAAACCTTAGGGTTCCCAACACGGGATATTCCCTTTGGTCTTTTTCCCCCTTTCCCCTTTCAAAACAAAAAAAAAAAAAAACAAAAGGAATTCCCTTGGGGTTTAAGGCCCCCTTGGGTTTTTCCAAATTCCTGTTTTTTTGGGCTTCCTGTTTTCTCTTTTGGTTTAAAATTCCCCCCCTTGTCCCTTTTCTCTGAAGATGGGGGATAAGTTGATCTTTTTCTCTTTTTTTGGGGGGTGGGGATAGAAAGAAAGGTAATGTTTTTCCCAAAACCCTTAATTCTAAGGGGGAAGGATTCGGGGGGAATATAAAAAAAAATTCCCTTGTTTTTTTCTTTTAAACAAAAGGACTTGGGGGGATTAAAAGAGATACGCCTGAATTAGGGGGGGGGTTTGGGAGGGGCCCTTTTAAAGGACCTCGAAAGAAAAAAAAAGGCCCTAAGGCCCCAGTTCCTGGTTCCTCTTTCCTTTTTAAATATTCTTAGAAAACCCCCTGGGTTTAGAAGAAAAGTGTTCCAAAGGGGAATTTTTTGTTTTTTTTAAGGTGAACATGAAACCGGGGCCTTGCCTTCCCCAAAACATTTTGGTGTTTATTTTTGGGGTTTTCTTTTGGTAATAAAAGGCGGGAGAATGGAGCCTGGGCCCAGCAGTAAAAAGGCCCGAGGAAAAAAGGGGCCAGGGCGGGCCCTCCCGCCGGGGGCCCCCAGGGCCCCACGTGGCCCCCGGCCGGGGGCCCCCACCCGGGGGTTTGGGGGAAGGAAAAACATCCCTTTTTGGGAAGGCCGGGCTTGTCCTTTCGGAAAAATTAAGGCCCAAAAACCGTTCCCAGGGGTGGGAGGCTTTTTGGTGTGGGGGGGGGGGGATGGGAGAAGTCCTTGGCCAAAAATTTATTTAAAAGGGGGGTTTGGAGTTCGGGAAGCCCCCCCAAACTAGGGAGGACCTGATTTTTTGAAGGGGAAAAGGGGAAAAGGGGGAAAAAAGGTTCGGGGGAGGGGAGGTTGTTAAATTGGGCCCCCCTTTTGCCCTAAAGAAAAAAAAAATTCCCGGGGGCCCTTTTGGGGCCTTTGTCCCCCTCCTTTTTTAAAATGACCTTAGTATAACTTTTTGGGTTTTTTAGTTGGATTTTCAGAAAGGAAAAATTTTTTGGGGTTATTGGCCGGAAACTTTTGCCGTTTCCCTTTGGAACCTTGGGGGTTTAGGTGGGAAGGTTATTGGTGTTGTTGTTTTTGGGGTG
Source organism: Mastomys natalensis (assembly GCA_021653895.1). Lineage (NCBI taxonomy): Eukaryota > Metazoa > Chordata > Mammalia > Rodentia > Muridae > Mastomys > Mastomys natalensis. The sequence goes on along the minus strand of JAJTUV010000261.1, from coordinate 415,451 downwards.
TGTATGGGCCCAGGAGTCATTCAATGTCAGTTGGGGTTCCTCATTTGCTCGTTTATTGTTTGGGACGGGGTCTCTCACGAGCCCAGAGCTGGCTGTTTCCCCCTACACTCAGAGCGGGCCCTGTTTCGCTACATGGCGGGGCCTGCAACCCCAAGGACCCTCCATTTTCCCCGTTTCCCTTAAACAGGTTCCCAGTGTTGGACCCCAATTTTTAAAGTGGTTTTCGGGAAATTTAAGAATTCAAAATCCACATATTGGTATGGGGATACTTTAAAAACTGGCCATTTCCCCTGGGTTTTAATTTGATTAGCATTTTTAAAAGTATATTGCATACACACACAAAAATAGATAGATAAGATTATAGTTTAAAAATGGGAAAAAAGATAGAGTTTAGAATAGGTAAAAAAAGGAAAAATAGATTAAAAAAGTAAAAAAAGATAGAAAAAATATTTAAAATTGAGATAGAAACAAAAAAAAGAGAAGTCCCAGCCCTGAGGGGAATTAAAAAAAGTGTTTTTTTTAACCCCTATTAAGAACAAGGCAGCCCAGCCCTTTCCTCGACCTGTGGGTTTGTTTGGGGTGAAGCAGGCATTGGCCCCTTCATTTCGCATTCTCCTCATGCTCTTGGCAACCCCTGACACATCACTTTCCCCGCATCAAAAAGGGAAACCAGTGCCATTTTCACACAAAAATTTGCCTTTGACTACATTTAACTGATCTAGTATTTTTTTATGATTCTTTCCTGTTGTACCATTTTTCACTTTTGACTTTATAATTCTCTGCTGACTTTAAATAGCACTTTACCAGACTACCCTGGATGATTCTTAATAGAGATTTAGGGGCTAGGTTGTGTTGTGGTTAGGATTCAGATTCTCCTTCAGCAACAAGGAGAAATTAACTAGGTGGTTTTGTCCCAAGTGCCCATTTATACAGGGAATGGACAGAGGGTTTATCTTCTTCTGAGCCTTGTAATCATGACACTGCAAGATGATGTTCAAGAAATAAAAAAGTTTGTACTGATAGCTTCTACACCACAACACCACCGTACACTGTCCCTGCAGCTTTGCGTGGCTGGGATAATGTACTGACAGCAGTGGAATAACTTGCTGAGTGTCAGGAAATATTTGCCCAGAATCTATCCCGTGCCACAGACAAGGCTGGGTCTCCTGAAGCATGAGAACTAACTCAAATGACCCTATGCCAACATGACAGTGTTCCTTGTTGTGACTCCATATAAACTGTCTCTGGTCTCTACCGAATCCTTCCCAGAAAACACTGAAGCCAGATGGCCTTCAACCCCTGGAAGAGGTGCTATGAGAAAGAAAATGATTAGAAACTCCCTAAAACAAACCTTTTATGTATGCATATCAGTACGTGTGTGTGTGTGGTGTGTGTGTGTGTGTGTGTGTGTGTGTGTGTGATGTGGTTGGGTAATGCATATGTTTGCATGTGCATGTGGCAGGCAGAAAACAATATCATGTGACAATTTCTTAGGAATGAGCCAACTTTTTTTTTGTAGGGGTGTAAAGTCTCTGATTGGCCACCAAGCCCCAGGATCCACATGCCCCTGCTTCCCCAGCACTCTGGTTCCAAGAACACCCAACTTTATTTTTATATGAGATCTGGGTACTGGGATAGAGTGCAGGTTCTTGGACTTTAATAACAGAGTGATCTCTTCTGCTTGAGCATTTTTAAAAATGGAATAGCTGTCCTGAATTAATTATGTTTTGAAAATACAAAATCACTAATTCAGTAAGGACTTGAATTGTGTCATCATGTAAAGATCATTTCAACAGAACAACAAAGGCAAATTCCCTTCACCACCAGCTTTGTATGTATCTTCAGACCTGTCACCCAAGCTGGGAAACAGACAAACCCTTTGTTTTTTCCTCATCCAGGCACGTATCCCAACCTCCTCTCCCAGCGGCAGTAAGTGCTACTTTGAGAACTTAGTTTTCTTTTGCATGGCTGTCTTCATGAGATGAAGACCCTGGAAAAAATGCTGTTCCTTTTCACATGTTTTAATGGCATCATATGGTGCCATTCAGTAAGTTTCCCTTTCTCTTGGTTTTGTAATTTAATCCATAGTAAATATCATCCTTCTTTATTTAATGAATCATATTGGTTGGTTCCAGATTTGTGGGCTATTTTGTTTTGTTTCATTGCCATAGGCTAAGTCACAGACAGAGTCCCTTTTACTCTGGGCATGGTCCCTTGCTTTTCCTGGGACAAAGTCTTACAGAGCTTGGATCTTTGACTTCTTACATATTCAAACTGATAGAACATGATTTTTTTTTCCAGCATAGATATGCTAGCTCACACTTGGACTAAATAATTTTCGAGGTTCTGTTGCTCTGTGCTTTTTCAATTCTTGCTTGGCTTAGTTTTAAACTTCTGCTCAGCCAATGGGCAAAAGATGTGCATTTTATGATTTCGATATACATATCTATGTTGTTTCTTTATAAACAAAAAGACTGTTTTTTCCATAGTTTGAAATGAAATTCTTTTTAAAAAAAATAGGTATGAGGGATGGGGCCATCTTGTAGAGGACCCTGGTTTGGTTGCCAGAACATTAGTGACAGTTTGTAACTGTCTGTAACTCCAGTTCCAGGGCATCCAGCACCTCTTCTAGTGTCCATGCAGACTAGACATATATACAGATGTCAAAACATTCATATAACAAGTAAAAATAAACAATTTATTTTTTATAAAAATTACAAACCTTCTTATCTAAAATCTAACCGTGTGAAAGTTGCAAATCACTTCTGAGCATCTCCACAGAGTAGATAGGAGTCCATGTCTCCATGGATACCATGTAGATAGATACATGCAAGTCAATGTACCTGTTTATTCTTACATCTGCTACCCATCTGTATATTTACAGAGGCAGTGGCAAGCTGGGTCCTGTGAGCCAAATCTAGCTCACCACCTGTTTTTCTAAATAAAGCTTTATTGGAACACAGCCATGCCTACTTGCTTACACACCACCTCTGAACACTCTTATACTCTATGGCAGGAGTTTGGGTAGTCAGAAAAGACCATCTGTCCTTGGAGAGCCCAAAAGGCTTACCACGCCTTTATAGTAGAAGGTCACTGACCCATGACTTAGAACATCTCCATTTATAGACGTGGAATGCTTCACAATGCATATGTCCTCTCAAATCAATTCCTCGTGAATGTCATTCTCCATGAAATGCTTTCACCTTCCATGAGGGCAGTTAGACAGACAACCTAGTCATCATCTCATACTCTTCTCTCTGATTTACTACCAGGCCCAGAGACTCTCCAATTATTCAACGTTTCTATCTGTGCTCTGAAAGTCCCGTTCTCTGCATCCACTTCCATCCCTCTGCTTCAAGCCATCCACTCAAATAGACATCTTTTAAACTAACGAACAAGCCTCCACTTGTCCCCATTCTCCCAATAGGATACCAGATCACTTCTGACATTTTGTGTTTATAGATTTGAATTTCTGTCTGCTATCTCTTCCTAATCTTTAAGGTTCCCGAGAGACCTCTGCCATCTCTGCACATGCCAACAAAACCTTGCATAGCAGAAATTTGACAATGATTTGAACTGACATGACAGGAATTCGGGCTACCATACCACTTGCCAGTAGGGTCTAGACATAGTGGATGCTCACCTAAGCTAGGGCTGAGAGGACTAGAGCAATGAGACGCTCACTGATACCATTTAATGCAGTGCTTTCAAACTTCTACATGTGGATGATTCCCAAGAGCTCACTCAAATCAAAACAGCCATGTCAGGAGCCACTGCAACTCCACAGAGTCAGAAGCTCCAGAAAAAAGATGCCAAAGGGATCATGTTGTGAATGTGCTTCTTAGCAGGTTCTTACATGGGCTATACATAGGCTAGATAGAGGAGGATTATTTAATGTCAGCATCCTGCAGCAGACATTATCCCACCCCACTACATCAGTCATGATGGACCAGTATACCATCGACCCTTTCTGTATGTGCCATGTCTTTACAGGCTTGTTCACTTTCCACCAGAGCCAAGAAGCCTGGTTTGAAGGCAAAGCTGATGATATTCTCTCTCTCTCTCTCTCTCTCTCTCTCTCTCTCTCTCTCTCTCTCCCTCTCCCTAAAAGGAGAGGGAACCCCCTAACCTATCCCTCCTTTTGTTCCTCTGTGTTGCTATGTGTATGCTGTATGCATGCCTGTGGTATGCACATGTGTTGGTAGAGGTGTACATACAGAGATACAAGGATGAGTCCTTCTCTGTCATTTCCGTTATTTATCTTGTATTGTCCTATCAAACCTGGAGCTAGGCTGGCAGCAATCAGGGCCCAGTGATCCTCCTATCAAATGTTGCTATTACAAGCTCAGGCAAGGCCATATCTAGCTTTTTTACATAGGTGTTAGGATCTAAATTCAGGTCCTCAAGCTTGTGCCACAAGCACTCTTACCTACTGAGCCATGTCCCCAGCTGCACACTATCATTCTCTCAGGGGTGCCTCTGATTCCCAGTCTCTGTTTTCAGTGAACTGAGACTCTCTTACCACATGCTAGTACCCCTTTCCTGTAAGCACACTTGCCCTAGAGGAAAGACACACAAACATTTGTGCAGTGCATATGTTATCAGAAAGCTTGTTTTAATTTTTACAGCCCTCTTCATTTTCTACATATTACACATCATTTAACATGTAAAATAAGAAAGGAAGAAAGGAAGGAAGGAAGAAGGAAAGAAGGAAAGAAGAACCAAAATACTAATATAATGGTTAGAGCAAAGGCAATACTAATAGATGCTCTTGGTATTTACTAGAGATTTTTCTTATTAGACTTAATATTTTCCTAAATTGCATGTGACCCATTATCATTATGCTTGGTGGATAATATAACAAAACAAAATTATCAGTCCATTGACTCAAGGAGAGCATCCAAGGTTCAAGCAAAGCACATATTTAAGGTAGGGTTTTTTTTGTTTTGTTTTGTTTTGTTTGTTTTAATGTTAGGGGTCTATTTTCCCCAGAGGCCTGTAAGTACTAAATTGCACTGGAGTGTGTTTTGCTCTCAGTGGGTGAGAAAGTGCAGTCAGTGAGGTATTTACCATTCTTTATTCCCATGTCACCAGCAAAGATCAGTCACAAAGAATCATCTCTTAGGTGGTTGGTTAGTTCACTAGCCGCCCAGGAGCCATCTTGTTCTTTCCTCCAAATGGCATGTATAATTTCTAACCCGAGAGGTCAGTGCTGCTCACCTATGGCCTGCTCATGGTAGTTTAGTTTATAGGCATGAGATACCTCAGGTCAGGGATGGCAACATGTATCTGAATGTATTTGTTTGCCTCTCCCTTCCCCTCCCCTTCCCTCCCCCTCCCCTCCCCCCCCCTCCCCCACCCCCTTCTCCCTTCCCCTTCTCCTTCCCTTTGTCTGTATGTGAAGGAAGTTGTTATGTGGGAAGGCAAATTCCACAGTCTGTGTGCACTGGGAGGACAGTGTCAGCTGTTTTATCTTTCCCTTTATCCCCTTCCCTCTCCTGATTGAGACAAGGTCTCTTTGTTACTCAGCTCTTCGTATTCCAGTTTAACTAGCCCACACACTTCCAGGGATTCTGCAGTCTCTGTCTCCCTGAACTATACACAACAAGACTGAAAAGTATCCCTGTAGTTATGTTGTTTGTGAATTTGAGTGTGGGTAGAAGGAATGCAAGCATATAGGGTTCGGTATAGGACAGAATGGACCAGCTTTCCTGAGGGACGGGTCATACTGGGACCCTGGAGTGAGCAACATGATAACTTTCTAATCTTCAACTTCCTCATATTTAAAAAAGTGGATAATAACTGCTTTCTAGAGATGTTTCTATGATTAAATTATATCATCAACATATGTAAAATACCATCCTATTGCCTGGCTTTAAAGAATCGCTCAGTACCTTGAAACTAGTGTTAACATGGTTATCCTTGCTGTGTGTGCACCATCCTGTGCTCAGTAAATCAATAAGCTGTGCAAATGTACACAGACCTGGATTATTTTTCTTTGTATCACTTTTTGCCAAAATAACTGATTCGATATGAGTCCCCTCAACAGTGACAGAGTGCAGACAGTTTCCTGCAGATCATCAGCATGGGGAGATTTAAGTCTGAGGAAGAAGAGGAATGCTTTCACGGAAGGAATTTTCTAATCACTTGGCCTTGGGGAAACAAACCTGCAAAGTCTCAAAAGTAGTTATAAATCACTCTCTCTGGGTCTGTGTGCTGGGGGTATAATATAAGCGTGTGTTTTTAAAATTCAAATACTGAAAGAAACCAATCTTTCTGGATTCTTCTGTTCTTTTCCACTACAAGCCAGGTCTTCCCCTTGAAGGAACTATAGTTAGAAATTATATTACCATCCTTCCGAAACTGTTCAATGTACTTAGTGTGAATGTGTGTGTGTTTATATGTGTGTGTATGTGTATGTGAATGTGGGTGTATTTACATGTTTGGGATGTCATTTAATCCTAGAAAGTCTTCCTAAAGGTGGATGTCATCTTTCATTTTTAAATGTGAGGAAACTGAAGATGAGAAAGATAGGATGTCATTCACTCAATATCCCAGTGTGAATATGTGCAATTATTCCTTCCTCTTCCCCATGACTGGAAATCAAATCTAGGGTCATGTGTCCACATTGCTCCACAGCTGAACTACGTACCACCACAAGCACTTCATTTTAAGTCCTAATCGGTGTGTGTGTGTGTGTGTGTGTGTGTGTGTTGTGTGTGTTTTTGGGGAATGATCGCAAAAGTCTGAAGAATTCATCTATCAGATCTCCTGGAGCTGGAATTATGAAAGATTGTGAGCCTCCCCATATAGATGCTGGGAACTGAAACTGAGGTCTTTTGACAGAATAGTAAGCACCACTTGTTTATCTCTCCAGCCCCTGCTCTTTTGGTATCCATTTGCTGGTAATTTTATTATTAATTTCTACATTCTTTCTATAGCAGACATACACACTACAATTGTCAGTGAATCTGTTTTTAAACAATGCCGGAGTTCACTATTCATCTTTGAATTCTATCTAGATAATGTTTTATTTTGTAACTTTTAAACAGATGATCATTTGCAATCAGTCATATATGTCAAGTTTTCTCTTCTCCTTCAGAAATAGCAACATATTGCACATATTATTCAACTTTTCATTTATTCCTCTGGTACTATTTACTGCAGATTTTACTTCAGATGTGAATGCAGAAATTTGAGCGCTCTCTCTGCCCTCTCTCTCTCTCTCTCTCTCTCTCTCTCTCTCTTTAGTGCTTTCAAGGTTTCTTCTTCATTTCCATTTAACATTCTAATTCATTTATAGTCTATCTTACTATAAGTGTGTAGTATGGATTCAATATCCTCCCCCAATGGTTTCCTATTTGACCTAAGAGCATACATTTAGTAGTTCATCCTTTTCCATTGTTCCACATGCAACTTAATCTAGTCCTAGATCTGCTATTTTATTTCATTCATCTGTTGATGTGTTTGAGAGCACCACTCTCCTTTGATTATCACAGCCTTACATTTCAGGACTTGAGGGTGTATCTCAGTCTCACAGTGCTTGCTTGGAACCAAACCCAAGCATCCATAGCTGGATGTGGTAGTAGCTACACAACTTTAATCCTGGCACCCTGGAAGCAGAGGCAGGTGAATCTGTGATTGGAGGATAGCCTTCTCTACGCAGAGTTATAGAGTGGATGCAGGGCATCCAAGACTATACAGTGAAGCCCTTTCAAAAAGGGGGAGGAAGTGGGATGAGCCCTCAGCTCTGGAAAATACAAACAAGCAAAGAAACAAATCCAACATTGCAAAATAGTAATTATTATAATTCATAACCATAACCGTGTTTGTTATGCAGAAATGTTTATGTTTGTTGATTTTCCCATACCAATTTTAGATTTAGTTTCTAATAAAAAAAACTTTGATACATAGGTTCATAATAAGTTTATACATTAATGAAAAGTAATTGGTCTTGAATTTTCCAATAAAATAACATAGTATTTCTGCTCAAATACTCAAACATTCTAGAGTACATTAAGTTTTCTTCATGAATACAGTATTACACACACACAACACACACACCACACACACACATTCATTGGAGTTTCATTATAATATGGCATGTATTTTGCTTTTGTAAATGTTTCATTCAAATACTTTCATACCTGTTTTCTCCTTTTAATACAGAAATGTGAGTGCAATTCATGGACACTAACTTTTCCCCACTTCCTTATCATTTTGGTTTTTTATTAGTTTTTAATCAGGTCTTTCAAGTTTCCAAGAGTCAAATCAAATAAATAATCTGTAAGTGTGAAAGTTTTACAATTACCTATAATTGCTTTTTCCTGTCTAATTGCATTGGCTAGTATTTCTAGTAAAACATTAATTACTATTAATGATAACAGATGTCTTATTTTATATCTGCTTTCATAAGAATATCTTTGAATTTGTTGTTGAATGGAGTCAGATGTATTTTATCAGAATAAGAAAGTATATAATACATCTATTTTCATGTCTTCATCAAGAATTATTTTGATCCTTTAAATGAATGAATGAATGAATGAATGGATATTTTAATACTGAGATCCTATTGCATACTTGGGATAAATATTACTTGATCATGATGTTTAATTTTCTGTTTATGTTTTCCAATCCTGTTTATGATTGTACTCTTTAGAATTTTCTGCTTCCATTTATAATGGAGATGAATGCATAGGTATTATCTCAGTATTCACTCTTAATTTTTCCAAAAAGATTATATGTATTTAGTTAATGAAAAAAGTCAGAAATACATCTTTGGCTATGCTAACAGTCTGAATCAAATGGGAACCACCTCTGTGGTATGTAAGGGTCACTTAGATGACATACATGAGACAATTTAAATGCCCACATCCTTATGAAGTAATATCACTCAGGCAACTTGGAATCATCCACGGTGAGAATATTTATGTGCAGAAACCAGAAAACACTACAGACAGCACAAAAGACTACCTCCAGGACCCCAGTTGCTGAACTCCAACATGTTGCTGGTGAATCCTATCTCTGTAAGCCACTTGTACTTGGTGCCTTTTCAGAGGGGGTGACAGGTCTTCATAAACTTCATTGTATCTGTGGAAATCAATCTTTTAATTTTCTATGTCTTCTGAAGTCAATTTTGGGAAATTACTTTATCCTATAAAATTATCAGCTAAATTTTCAGTTTAGTCAAGAGTAACTCTTATGATTCATTTGTTTGTTGTGTTTTTGTTTCTTTATGTTGCATTTTTGCAATCTCTTCACTTTTCCGTAGTTGAAGTGATTTAATTTTATCAAAGATCACTTTTGAATTATTACATTATTTTGTTTTTTCCTTTATGAATATTATGTTAGCTTTAAAAATCCTTCCACTTTCCTTCGATTTTGCTGAGTTTCTTTCCATCAGAGGCTTAACAGAGATGGCATTTCATCATGCACTGAAGTTCTACATGTAATCCACTGTGTGCCAACAAATGCTGTTTTAATTATTAAATTATTATATGCTTATAATTAGAAAATTTTCTTCATATCATAATTTTTTCTTAATCATATCCCAGTTATTACTTTATTTCCCATGTGAACTTTAATTCTATTTTCTCATTTCAAAATAAATTGTGTATTTGTTCTTTGGCTTATTTTTTCTAATTAGCATATATGCTTAAAGAGACTTTTCTTTCTCTCCCTCTAATGATGGTCTTATGCCTATTGGTATACTGAGATCTCATTATCATACTTCCCCAGAAATCTTACAGTTTTGGTTTTCTGGTTACTTTGACTTAAGATTGAAGGATACTAGAAATTTTCTGATGGAAAATGACTTTTCCCATCTGACTTTGTGATTCCTGGTTTTATTACATGGTGACCTGAGAGATTTTATATAACCTCTACTTGTGAAAGTTTGTTGAAATTTTACCCATGGCCCAATATATTTACTGTGGAAGATTATTTTGTCAAAAATGAACAGAATGGTATTTCTGATCCCATGGGCTCTTCAGGATCCCTGGCTACAATGTCATGGAAGAGTGTCTATTTTTGCCCATCTTAAACCTGGCCAAGCCTTTTATGACTAGACTGAGTAAGGCAAAGAAATGTCACATGCTTTCTGAGCTGAGGGTTAGAAAAAATATATATGTCAAGCATGGCTCTTCCGCTTGGAACCCTGCCCCAGCCATGAGGATGTACAAGTGATATACAGAGAAAACCTCACAGAGAAGCCCAGAGAGCAGCTGCCATCATTGAGACCCTATGAGCATACAAATCTTCAGTTTATTTTAGCTTCCAGATTATTAGCTTTCTATCTATGTCCTGAACAACATCCTCAAGGAGTAATAAGACATTCCTAGCTCCTTCACTTGGAAATTCTTACTCTAAGATTACACAGATACAAGAAACTCAATGTATACCACTAACTCTAGGAATCATTATGCAATCATGCTACCTGGAACAAAAAAGGCATATGTGTGTGTGTGTGTGTGTGTGTGTGTGTATGGTACATAATGTTACATTAATATGCAATATTACATTATATACATTTATATATGTGTGTGAATAAGTGTATGTTCAACCATTAGCATGCACGGTTTGATTTGCTTCAGTCAAATCAACCTGAATAATTTTACATTGAGGTCTTATATATATTAATATTTTCTCTACATGATCCACCGTGAATAAGACAAGTGACATAGAATCGATGACTAGTAGATGTTCTCATTTTTTCTCTTAGATCCCATGATTTCTCCTTCATGAGTATTGACACTTTTTTTTACAGGAGTATTTATAGCTTCTATGTCTAATATGTTAACTTTCTAAAGAACCCTTGTTTGCATTGATGTCTGACTGCTTGAATTGTACCTTCTGACATAGATTCCAGGACCTTTATTTTCTTTTTCATTTGCATCCAACATCCCTTCTTATTGTTTAGTTTTTTGATACAAAGTACCCTGCATAGCTGAGCCTGGCCACTTGGTATCCTCCTGCCTTATCCTTCTGAGTTCTGTGATAGTAGGTGTGCGCTGGCGTGATCACCATATCAGTAGTTCCTTTTATCTGAACTTTTTCTAAGACATTCTGGTTTGGTTTCTTGCATGTAACAAAAAAAATCTGGGTTTACCTTAAAAGCCAATCTGGAAATGTCCTAAATGGGTAAATAGGCATGAAGTATACACAGTTCTGATGAGCTATAACTTCTTATCTTTCCCTCTTGAATTCATCTAGAATTGTTGCTTTTTTTTTTTAAAGGGTGTGTGTACATGTGCATATGTGTATGCAGAAGTGGTAAGTTGATTTGGCTATCTTCCTCTACTATTTTCTACCTCCCACTCAGCCTAGAACTCAGTAGTCAGTGAGGCTGGCTATCAGAAAGACCCAGAATCTGCTCATTTCCATTCCCACCCTCTAACAATGGGGTTAGAGACATGCCACACTACATGCAGCTTCTCATGTGAGTCCTAGGGACCAGAACTAAGAGCCCTGTATTTATACTGCAGCTACTGTGACATCACCCCATAAGTTCTTTGTCTTGCTTCTGCAAATACCTTATAGGAGGACCTTTCCCTCTATTGGGTTGCCTTATGTAGCCTTGATAAGATGTTATGTGCCTGGTCTTATTGGAGTTTGTTATCCTTGGCTTGGTTGATGTTTCTGGGAGGAAAATCTGAGGGAGAGAAGTGGTAGAGGGGGGAGGGAAAACTGCAGTTGGGTTCTAATATGTGAGAGAAGAATAAAAAATAAATTAATAGATAATAAATAAATAAATAAATAAATAAATTTATGTGGAACTTGAAACATGTGTAGCCTAGTGTCCCATCACTTACGAATCACTCTGTGAGCCAATGAACTCTTTAATTTTAATGTGCCTAAGTTTCACCAAAAACAAAGGTCTTACAAGCTCTGGTCCTTGACATTGTTCAGTGAGGCTTAGATCACATACCCCAGCTATACTATTCTCTGCTGCCATGTTGATCTTGCTCAGTGTCTCTACGGCATTGCATGGTGCTTTGGCATTTAGCATCATTTATGATTCTTTCTTACACCCAGAGTGTACGTTTTCTGAAGGACAGAAAGTGACTCCCAGGACAGAATGATGGGACACATTTCCTCACTCACTGTAACTATCATGGCAAAACTCTTTTGCAAGAATGAAGGGCTAAGTGGAAAACCAAACAAATTTATTTACCCAGAGTTTTAATATGACAAAGAAGCCTTCAACAGAAAGAGCGAAAAAGCATTGTTTCTATGCAGTAATGAATGGACAGCCCCACAGAAATGTAACTGACCCAAAAGAGTATAGCCTGGCATACTGGACCAAAGAGAAGGAAACCCAGAAAAATTTACTTGTAATTGTTTTTAAATCAGTGTGTGGCTTTTTTGCTTGTAGGCTTTATTTTCTCTCAGGTCCAGAGTAGACTTTTGTGACCTAAGTACCATATACTATGCCCTGTGGAAATCTCAGTCAGATAATTTCTTTATGTTCTTTCTTAGAAGGGTTATGGAAAGTTAGAGTCCTATTTTTTAGGCATCATGACTGACTCAGGGAAAGGTGGTTCTGATCTATGACATGCCTTAGAAAATAGGAATTCAAGTTTCATGGCTTGTCTTGGAAGTGGGAGCAATGAGATTGGGAGGAGAAGGCAGGACAACAGGAGAAAGACTCCAGTTATGAAGCACCTCAGAGGCTTCTCCAGTGATCTGTGGTTCTGAGCCCCTGTGCTGCATTATGGGCTGCCCTATTTTGGACAGTGCCTTGCATACCTTGAAGGCTCCTTGGACATCTCTTAGGCAAATCAGTACCTTTCTAGGGATCTACAAGAAGAAAGCCGCTATGGAATATGCTTTCTATGTCCTGTTTGGCTTCTTATTGGTCTGTCTATGTCAGCCTTCCCTAGCCTGCCTAGCATTCTCCAAGGGACATTGATTATTTGATTTCAGCACTGCAGGAGGCAAAAGTTCCACAGAGATTCTAAAGGAGCAGATGAAGGCAGTGAGAAATTAGACATAGGAAAGAAAGCTCTCCCTTGAGAAAACAAAATTTGTGGAGAGTATCATTGCATGGTTTCCTTAATCAAAACCAAAATGGACTGTGTCTTATCCTCCTGGACTCGCCTTGATTTGGGAGGAACTGATGAGCTACAGAAAGATAAATAAGGAATAAAAAACTAATCCACCAAGGAGGAGATGTTTTATTGCTCTCCCACAGATGTCCTTCCTAACAATACAGGATATTTCCCCCCTGTGGGGAAGGTGGGAACAGAAAGTGGAGGCCCAACAATTTATATAGGGACTTTGGGGTTCTCTGTATTGGGGAATTAGCATTGCATTATTTTCCTGGATCCCCACCCCTTTTGTCATGGAATTGAGAAAGCCTTGCCTTGTAACAGCAGAAGGAGTTCGCATCCCATCCCCAGGGACAGAACTCTGACCTACTAGACTAAGGAAGTCACAAATGGAAAATTCCAAGTTCTTGTACTCTTTTATTCTCATGCTAATGCTTCTGCAGAGAGTATTTAGGGAAACAGATGCACAAGAATAATAAATTACTGAGGGCCAGGAGCTCCTCTGGCAACACTGGGGCCTTGTTCCAGGATGGTCTTACATCTCTTTGTGCTTGCCAAAGTCCAGAGGGGTCAAGGGGAAAACCCTTGCTTTCATTTGATGAAAAAGTACAGCTAGCCTCGACATGAGAGAATCCTTGATCAAACCCCGTCAGGATTTGAAAGCTGTGAAAGCTTCATTCTACTTCCTTCAGGCTGCCTCAAAGGCAATGAGCACACCCTTCAGGACCAGGCTTCAGGGAATAATAATTCCCGGGTCTCCATCAGCGGATCCTGTCTGAGTTCAAGGATAGCCCTTCTTTCTTGGGGACTAACCTAAAAGAGCTTCCCCTTGTTTTTTAGCCCCTGGCCATTTCCTATATATTCTCTCTAACAAGAAAGTCTTCTCTGCCATCCTTAGAATAACCTCACCCTCGTGCACATCCTCAAGTGAGAGAAATAATAAATTGTACTCGGCAAAGTCAAATCACTTGATTTTCTTCTCTTGCTGTGCAAACAAAACTACTTTACTTCACCCTAGACACATTTGAAGAAGAAAAGCTAGGCAGAAAAGTAGAATAACCACAATTAACTCCTGCTAGAGAATGCTCATTTCCTACTTCTTCTTGGGTTACTATTAGAAATGAGATTAGAAGGGCATATCTTTCACAGTCTCAAACCACCCAACGTTCATCGTCCTCATTTGAGCTTCTACTACCTCATCACTATAATCCCACTTTTCATAGCTCCTGCACTGGTCCCCCATAGCACAGGATAAAAATGGAGTCAGCCACACTAAAGCTCTAAAAAAAAACTAGGCTCTGTGAGTTTTCCAGAAATCAGGAAAGATGGGAGCCACATTATTCCTGTTACTGTTGCTTCTCTAACACATGATTATCAACCTTCCTAATGCTGAGACCGTTGATATCGTTCCTTGTGTTTTGGTGACTACCTCCCCATTATAAAATTATTTTGTTGCTACTTCATAACTTTGATTTTTTTTTGCTACTGTTATGAATCATAATGTAAATCCGATAAGCAGGATATCTGATGTGTGACCCCTAAAGGGATAGAGACCTACAGACTGAGAACCATTGCACAAGTTAATTCAATCAGTGGGTATGATGATACATTTCCTTTCACTGTAATCCTTACACTACCAAAGGAGCCACGAAGTAAAATTACATGAAGTAGTCAGCTAATTTTCTATTATTCAGTTTCTGAGTCACAAACAAAAAGTCAACTTGAAATGATCAATGACTGAGTCCTTATTTCTGCTTCCTGCAGTCCTTCTCTGACCTTCTAAACAATTTCCTCTAACTGAGCACTCTGGGGTACTTGTAACCCAAGTACAGAATCAAGTCTTACTCAACTTCTGAACTACAAACAAAGTCAACAAGATTTCTACAGCATACTGGTCATAATTTTCTTTCCATACTCCTTTCCCTCACCCTTCTGTCCAGTGTGCATCTCTTCTTTCTAGTGTGGTTTCTGGTCCCATTAGATTGCAGGTTCTTGATGGAGAGCCAACAGCCCCACTCCCGCATCTCTGGAGTGTTTCTGGCCAGGTTCCACCTGTGACCACCACTTGTGAAACGTGTGCACCACACACTGATGGCAGAAGCAGAAAGCAGACCCCAGCAGTGACCTGAAGCATGTGGAACTCTGAGGAAGGGAAATGAAAAGCCACCACCTCCTAATACCACACCCTTTATAAAACACACACATCCCAACAAATCCAAGGGTTATTGGAAAAGTGACAGCCTTCTTCCTTGACCAGCCCCAGCCAAAGAGAAATTTTCAATAGAATGAAGAGAAAAGCAGAGCAGTAAATATTAATGGCTGAGATGAGGACACTGGAGGACAGCAGGCTGCACAGAACAGGTGTTTGCTTCCCCCAGTTTCAACCCATTTGCAGCCAACGACGTCATCCTTTGGCCTTCTTGGGCTTACCGACAGGCCATTTTTCATGATTTTACCATCTCTGGCCAAATGCAAACTTTTTTAATTAAATGTACTGCATGATTCCAGATGTTTGTTTATTTGTTCCAAAAAAAAGGGGGGAGAGTTGTAAAATCACTACATGTGGAAAATCCTGGGACAGTGGGTAAAGTTTTGTATGAGACATGAGGAAACAGAGTTAGAAGAATCTGGAACTAGAAATGTAACTCGCAGGCACAGCTTTCAGCAGTACAATCTAGACCAAAAGCATTGGCATCCCATAACTCCTTTCCACGAGCTGACTACTGAGCAATAAAAGGCACTGGGCATTTATTCCCTTTTAAAAGAATGTAACCCAACTGTAGGCCAAAAAATAGAATAAGAACAAATTCTCCTTGCTGATTCGCCTGCTTACTGTATGTTTGTTCCTGTAGCCACAAGATTCAGAACATTAAATTACTCAGTCTTCCATTTAACAGGCCAGATTGTAATGCATGCCTGAGTAGCAGGAGAGAATTCTGTGGGGAGGAACAGTGATGGGGAACAAGACCAGACCACAGCTTCCCACACAGCAGGCTGCTTTGCTCACTATTCCAAAACATATTCAGCCTCCTAGCCTCTTGTATTTGCTACTGAATGCATCGCAGGCTCCTTCCTTCATTCTCTGCCTCTTCTGCCAGTCACTCCACACCTGATCATTGAATGCTAGGATACTTCAACTATCCTAACTGAGGGCAGAGATGTACATTTCAGACTTAAAGGCCAAATTACAAATTACAAATTTTTGATGAAGACAGAAAACTAATTTCCTTTCATTCCTGAGCCCTGGTGAGTAAGACCACTGACAACCCCAAACAGGGATTCTGTGGCTGCCACAAGGTCCCCTTACATGTCCCACTCCTGCCCTACTGGCAGTCTGCTCTGGCTCCAGCTCTCTGCCCAATCTTAAGATGTTATCATCTACATTACCTTTGCTAGAAGCCTTATTTCTAGCACACTGACTCTAGCGTATCAAGAAATCAAAATCTTCTAAACCCAGGCAAACTCCCATGGCTGTCACCGTCCAGTGGCCATCTGGACTCCAAATCCTTGTGTTTACAATGTGTTGGACATGCTACATGCCAATTCACAAGCCTACAGCACTCATAGGAATCAGTGTATCAGGCCAAATCTCTTACAATCTGAGGGTAAGAATCCAAGCTCTAAGGAGGCAGAGGCAAGAGATGATGAGCTCAAGGTCAGTCTCACTTAAAGAGTCAGACCCTTTCACAATCACATACACAAAGCTCTTTTTAAATAACTATAGTCACCTGCATCTGGCCAAGACTGGCGACAATTTGGAGCCACCATATATAAAGGAACTACAGCTCATCTCTTATCAGTTCCGTCTAGTCTTATTCCCTGCTTCTTCACCCATGTCTCTTCTCTGGAATGCCTTTCTTTTGCCCTCTACCCACTGCTTCCCTCTAGGTTCCTCAAAGGCCAAGCTCAAAATCTCTAAATGGCCATGCCATTCTCGTCTTCCCTGATCCCTTTCCTTCTCTAGTGATGCATTGCACACGTGCCTTTAATCAAGCATGGTCACATTAAATTATTTAATCTGTAAGACCTTGTTTCCCTGCCATTGTGTCATATACAGTAGTTCCTTATCCAAACATAAATGCTTCAGAGACAGAGATGATATTCTCATTTCTGAATTCTCAAATTCTAACATAGGTGCTGGATCCAGTAGATAGGAAGACAGGTATGCTGGGAAATCTTGTAAGTGACCTTTGCTTATAGGAATCTTGGTCCTTTGAGTCATATGTGAGCACATCTCAGTTTGCCTTTTATAACAAAGAGGTAAGAAGCAGCCCATGTGTGCTGGTTCATATATGTAGTGCAAGCACTGGGAGGCTGAGGTAAGAGAATCATGAGTTCAATACCATCCTGTCAGATACACTCTCACAAATAAGCAGAAAGCCTTGAAGAAGCTTATTAGGACAGCCCGCAGTCCTAATGTCATTAGAACCTCTAGACTCTTCCATACTATACAGTATTGTCTCCTCCTCCTCCTCCTCCTCTTCCTCTTTTGTTGAGGAGACATATTTACTTCCACATCTAATTTAGACTTTTGAGTGAAAAAATGAAAAAAGGGGCCACTTTTCTCACCTTCCAGTTTACTGAGGTAAGGTTGTGGAGGAGGGGACGTGAAATCTATTTTTCCCCCTTTGCTTTGTTTAGGGGACAGAAGAATGAGATTGGTAGCCTGCCTGTGTCTGTGAGTGTTGCACAATTCTGCCCAAAGAATAGAAATGAAGCGCTCCCAGGGATTGCACATAAAAAAATCATCCTCGGAGGGAAAGGCTAGGAAATGGACTCTTATGGATTTCATATGCTTGAAGGAGGTTGCTTACAGTTCCTGGCTACATTCCATGCCAGTCTTGGTAATAGTCGAGCAGATTCATCCATCTTCAGATTCCACTCGGCTTGCTCTTCCATCACTGCCGACCTCCCAGACAGCCGACACACATTTGCACATCCATCTATATACACGCGGAAGTTTTAATCTACACGGCCCTCCATTCCAATCCACCCAACCCGGCTTGGTGCGTAGCGAAGCTATTGACCCTGCAAAGTAGCAGAGAGATGAATTTGATGACCCAGACTAGAGTTTTTAAACCATTCCAGCAAGGTCTAGAATCAAAGGAAAAGTACAATTTATTCAGCACTTAGTAAAGTCCTTTTACGTGGGAACAGAGCGCACACACAGAAAATAGACTCCACTGCCGCACAGATGAAATAAACCTGTCAACTACAACTGTCAAATCACGAGTCACCTTGATTAAATAAAGGAGACTTGAGCTTCACCTGGCATCTGAGAATTCCACCAAGAATATGCACATAAAAGCATTATGAAGGAAAGAAGTCTAAAGTAATGGTTCTGTTCAAAATGTCATCAGAGGAAATCATTTTACATAATTAGAAAACGCTAATAATAGCTCCCCACAAGAAACCAACATACACTCCCCCACACAGCCAGGGCTTAGGCATAGCAAGGGCTTTGAAAGATAAGTCAAGGCCTTGCTGTCATTTAACAAGTCTCTGCTAAATGTGTCTTAGCAGCAGGCAATATTTTTTCTCTTCTTTCTCATTGTTTGTTTTCCAGTTTTAGTACGCTCTATGGATACATTTTCATCTAACATGCTTAATAAACTTGCCATAAATGAGTCCCAGTTTATTATTAGTATTGCTGCTTTGCTGTTGTTTGCAGAGTACTGAATCCAAAGGCTCTCCTACTTCAAACAACAATGCTAATAATGGGTAGAAAAAATCATCTTCTGTAGAGCTGTCTTGATGATACAGCTGGACAGTACAGTCAATAATAAGTGGGCCACTTTCGTCACAGTCTGAGCTGAGGTGGGCTTTACCTAGAACAGTCACTAGGACCTTGAATGGTGGATTTCATTTTTTTTTCAAGTGGGCAATGACTAGCAAAAGCAGCAAGACAAAGGACTACTGGGGGTGGAGCTATGACGCTGTCTGAATAAACACATCTCTGTGTTAAAGTTTTTGTAATGGGTCTGTTTCCTGTTGTTTATAACGCTCATCTCTATATGCCTTCCATGTCTCTTGAGGGTGGATCCAGATATATGGTAAAAAAAAAAAAAAATGAAACAAAGTTAAAACTTAAAGAAATAAAAAGCTACTGGTCAAGAGAGAAAGATTGCTTCCAAATCCTCTAACTCTGGCAAGCCTCCCAAATTGTAATGAGCATCCTGTACACCAAACAAGCACCTCTGAGCACTACTTGTCATGAAGTTTTCCTGGCCGACACGGCTCCACCCCAAACACCTTTCCATGCAGGATCTCTCTCTTCACAAACATCTACTTAATTTTTCTCATATGCATTTTACTTGCTAATTTGATCAATAGAAGCAAAGGGCTGTATTTATGTCGTCTCAGAAAATGTATCTTCTCAGATCTCAGGCAGAAAATGGTTTTAATAATACAAATGAGAAACAGTCACTGTTTTTCTTTTCTCTTTTGGATGGCACCCTCTGGCTGCTCCCGGAGATATACAGAAAGATCAACGGCTAAGCAGGAAATTCAGTCCGCATTTAGGAAATGGCAAACAATAACTAATTATGATATGCTCTGTGTAAATCATGCCGAGATTGTCCTAGCAATTAATTCTAAATATAAATAGAACAAACAGTTAAGGAAGAAGACATGCAGCTAGTAACCATGTCAATAAAAACAGTGGAGGTTGCCAGAGACCAGTAAGGTAGAATTGTCTTGAATCTTCCCCCAAGTTTTCAAACAAATTTCCTTATTCTTAGCTTTCTTTCTTTTGTATATTTAAAATCAAGTGCTTAATGTGACAAGGAAACTATAGCATATTTTCAAGACGGCTAAAGCATCAAGGAGAAAAGTGACTGAGAGACACTTGGGACTTTTGGTTAATTCGAAAAAGTATATGCAGAAATGGGCAGGAGATCCAGTGACATAGCTGTGGGAGACACAGGTTGGCAGTGGGTAGGCCTGATTGTTGGTTCCGTGAGGAGCATCCTTTTGTTAGGGTTTCTTTGCAGGTCACTGGAAACTACACTTCCCCAGATCCTCTTCTGTGGATCATTCTGAGTTAAGAGGACTTCCACAAAGAGGCACTGATTCAGGGTCTGAGTATCTCAAAAGGAGGAAGGCAGGGCAATGAATACAGTCACAATGTATGAAACTGCTTCCAAGTGAGTTACCAGAGAGTCACTTGCCTACATGGGTACTTTAGAATGAGAACTGCAGCAGAGGATTCTTAGGTGGTCCTGAGGCTCCTAACTTCCCTACAACCCTTTAGGGCCCCCAGACTCCCTGCTGGTCCCTCATGATGGTTTTAGCACACTTAGAATTGGATATTCCCAGGCACTACCTCTCCCTGTACACTAACCTCCATTTTGTTTGACACAGTGTCACAGTTAGCCCTTGTTTCATATGTCCAGTGGGGATGATGAAGGACAGGGGAAACCTTGGAGCTTTGTGCCTATGTGTGTCTATGCTGTTGAGTGCCTCTAGTCAAGCTCTAGCAGTTCTTGGCATACCTTTCTTTAATGGGGATAGTAATGTCCACTTACTCCCATACTTTATAAGAGCAGATTAAGAATAGCATCGTCTTTACGTAGAAATGGTTCCCCCAAAGACAAAACAGTCTACTCTATATTCATGTGAATTTTACTTCTAATAGTGATTACATAGATTGGTAATTACAGTTATGCTAGAGTGTATCTTGTCCATATAATATATTTGAGGAGACTTTAACAAGTATGTCAACAATCTTCATAACTTGGAACTTACAGAAAACACTACATTGGATATCAGCAGAGATCAGGGCTATCGCTCCATGTCCTCCATATTCCAGCAATATGCTAAAATCTAAGGCAGTATACTGAGAGAAATATGAGGTGGCACATGCTACATTCCTATCCATTCCAGAGCCTGAATCTTCCTGAGAACGAAGCTTCTGCTTTGAAAACATCTGTTCTAAAAAATAATTTTAGTAGTTCCTTCAGTTCACACCATTCCCCTCCCTACTACTAAAACATCAATGTCTGACAAACATAGTATTTAAATAATCATCTACTTGGAAGGTATGTTTGGTGCTAAATGGACTCTGGCAATGAGTTGACAGATATGTCTCTCATCCTTGTTCCTTTGAGCTTCTGAAAGCAACAGGATTGAGGTCAGATGTGAACAAGATGGGCCCTTCTAATGACTGAGCTCACCACTGTCATACCACAGAGCTATTGAAGATATTGACTCTTCCCCTAGGTTTCCATGACTCAATATTTAATAATGGGAGTCACCTTTCTCGTGCTGTAACAGATACCTGACACAATTATTTTGGATAACAGTTTGGGAGACTTCATCCCATGTTTAGCTTACACATTGTTTCTGAGCCTGATACAGTATATAAAGTATGACACATCATGTCATGATAGTCATATATGAAGAAGACTCTTACCTGAGACACACACATACACACACACACACAACACACAAGAGAGAAGAGGAGAGAAGAGAGAGAGAGAGAGAAATGTGGCTTCAATATCCCTCTGTGAATATATACTTTGTAATATAATCTCTTCCTAATAGAGCTCAGACTCTAAGATCAACAACTGATAAATGGGACCTCATGAAAATGAAAAGCCTAGGAAAAAAATGGCAACCTACAGGTTGGGAAAGGATCTTCTCTAACCCTACATTATGCAGACATTTAACCCTATTAAAAATGGGGAATAGTGTTAAACAGAATTCTCAACAGAGGAATCTTGAATGGCTGAGAAGTACTTAAAGAAATGTTCAATATCCTTAGACATCAGGGAAATGCAAATCAAAACGACCCTGAGATTCCACCTTACACCAACCAGAATGGCTAAGATCAAAATCTCAATTGACAGGACATACTTGCAAGGATGTAGAGAAAGGGGAACATTCCTCCATTGCTGATGGCTTTGCCAACTTATAAACCACTCTGGAAATCAATCTGACAGTTTCTCAGAAAATTGGAAATAGTTCTACCTGAAGACCCAGCTATACCTCCTGACCATATACTCAAATGATGTTCTACCATACAACAAGGACAAATGCAAGTATATGTTCATAGCAGCTTTATTTGTAGTAGCCAGAAACTGAAAATAACCCAGATGTTCCTCAACTCAAGAGTGAATACAGAAAATGTGGTTCATTTATACAGTTTAACACTATTATCTATTAAAAAACAAGGAGATTATAAATTTTGTAGGCAAATGAATGGTAACCCAGACCCAAAAGGGCATGGATGGTATATACTCACTGATAAGTGGATATTAGCCATAAAGTACAAAATATCCATTATACATCCCACAGACCCAACAAGGTTAAACAGAAGTAAGACTCAAGCAAGGATGCTTAAATCACACTTAAAAGGAAAAACAAAAGTCATGGATGGCAGAGGAAGGAACGGAACATAGTGGGAGGGGGAGGGGAATGGGCATGGGCATGTATGGCATGGGAACTGGGACTGGGACTGTGGAATGGGAATGGGAATGGGAAATGGGAATGGGAATGGGAAGGCAGGGATTAGATAAGGGTTAGAGAAAGAGAGAGGAGACCCAGAGGACCAAGAAAAATTAATGGAAATCTACAGCTGTGGGGGGTTGGGTGGGGTGGAGGCTGGTGGGGGGGGAATCTCTAGGAAGTTCCAGGGACCTGGGATCGGGAAGCTCCCAGGAGTCAATGCAGGTGACCCTAGGCCAAGATGCCTAACATTGGAATCATGGAACCTGAAGAAGCTACCTCCTGTAATGAGGCAGGACCCCCAGTAGAGGAATAAGGAAACCAACCCACGCACAAAACTTCTGACCCAAAATTTGTCCTGTCTAAAAGAAATTAAGGAACAAAGATGGAGCAGAGACTGAAGGC
Organism: Mastomys natalensis; assembly: GCA_021653895.1. NCBI lineage: Eukaryota > Metazoa > Chordata > Mammalia > Rodentia > Muridae > Mastomys > Mastomys natalensis. Next base: position 392,550 of record JAJTUV010000261.1, on the reverse strand, counting down.
ATGGCCAACCAATAACCAGCCCAACTTGAAACCTATCCCATAGGCAAACACCATTCCCTGACAGTATTAATGATACTCTATTATGCTTACAAACAGGAGCATAACTAGCATAACTGTCCTCTGAGAGGCTCTACCCAGCAGCTGACTGAAACAGACGCAGATACCCACAACCAAACACTGGACAGAGTTCAGAACTCTTATGGAAAGTTGGGAGAAGGACTGAAGTACGTGAAAGGGATGGGACCCCACAAGAATACCAACAGAGCCAACTAACCTGGACCCCTGGGAGCTCTCAGAGACCAAGTCACCAACCAAAGAACACACAGGGGCTAGAACGAGCCCCCTACCCCCACCCCTGGAACCTATGTAGCAGATTTGTAGCTCGCTCTCCATGGCTGCCTTGTATGTCCTCAGTGGAAAAGGATATGCCTAGTCTGGCAAGATTTGATGTGCCAGGGTGGGGAGATGCTGAGTGGGGGAGGGCATCTTCTCAGAGGAGAAGGGGAGGGAGGATGGGGAAAAGAACTCTGTGTGAGGTGGGGAACAAGAGGAGGAACAGCATTTGGGATGTAAATTAACTAATAAGTTAATTAATTAATTTTTAAAAAGGATCCACCACTTAAAGGCTCCACAACTCCTAAAAGGGTCAGGGTTAGTGGTCCAGCTTTGAATACAATAAGCTTTGCAGGACACTGACCCAAACCCAAACAAATATATTTGAGTATTAATGCCCCATACCAGGCATTGCAGATACAGATACAGGAAAGTAGGGATAGTATTTTCTACTCCCCCAAAGCTGGAAACTAGGGAAAACTAACCCAACATGGATATAGGCAATAGAATTAGAGAGGTACTTTTCCCTCTAGAGATGTTTTAGGTATTTAACCTGAGAACTGAAGAACTGAAGAGCTGTTGCTGGGAAGTGGGGAAGAGAGTTAGCCTTGCCTCTATAAGGCTTGCATTCTGAATTTACATACAGGACAGCTGTCACAGAAAGGAGAAGATGGACAATTACATTAGTTGCTGCAAAGGAATATGCTAAATGTTCCCAAGAGAAAGAAAACTCCATACAGCTCAAAATACAAGTTTCACTTGACTATACATATGATAAATGGCATATATGTGAGATTCAAACAGAAAAATAAAGTCCCCCACCTCCTGACCATCAGTCTAGGCTCAGCATTTCTTCATCTTTTACTATTATTCTCAGTTACGAATACTGGGCCCATCAAATTTGACATTGGGAGTTACAGAAAAGGACAAATGAAAATAGACTGGGCATAGGGAAGCAGCAATTTGCACATCGAACACAAACGCCTACCAACAGTTTTTGTAGTTGTTGATGTGGAAGGAAAATAGATTGGGAACTGGGTGAATCAACAATTGTTTTCGAATAGAAATTCCATCTCTGCTTCTGTAGAAGAGGCATTGGCAAGGATTCTGACAGGAGTGGGCAGTCTGCCTCCACATTATAAATAAAGTCCCTCAGCATAGATGCTCATAATCCATTTCCATGAAGGAATTAATAAATAGCATTTAAGTGTTTGATGATTTATATGAATTTTAGAATAATAACCTTAAATGTAAAAACATAGCATGATATTAAGTAGTTTTATTTTGGTACCAAGATAGTAATGATTTCTTTATCTGGTAGTATATAATTCAGGCCAATATGAAGTATAGTAGTTGCACCTTTTCTTTAGTTGGATGCTAAAACCACAGCTAGCCTCCAGGAACTTCTTTGCTCTCTGTCTCCTTGTGACCATGCACCTAGAGAATACTGTTACATGAAGCAGACTCTATTTTCAACACCCAACTTATGATACCAGAAGTTCAGAGGATCAGGCAATTGCAATAAATGTATGAGGCTATTTCTCAGTAAAACTGGGTATCAGTTGCTATATCCCTTTAAACAGCATTTTGTGCTTTTTCCATTTTTAGACTGTGATGCCATCTAGGAGTATTGATTTACATTCTACCGTAGTGATTTTTGTAATTAAAAATATTACTAAAACTACCCCTAAAACTTAGACTGAAGACATAGATAGGTCAAAGACATAATAACTTGCCTGTATACAGGATACCTGGGCTTGGTCCCCAGCATCACATCACAACAAACATAAACATATGCACACACACATACACACACACACATACAGACAGACATGAAAGTGCAAGCATGCACATATAACATTCAAGCATGAAAACACACACAACACACACACACACACACAAAATTAAAGCATACCTTCCTTTATCCTCCCCAAGGCTTACATTTTCTTATGAACATGCTCTCTTGACTCATTCCTCATGAACACCAGTCATCTCATCAGATCCTCCCATAGTGAAATCTCAATGTCATTTGTAGATAAAGTGCACGTGGGATCTTAGAGACTCCAGTCTTCACAAAATTACTCAACAGGCTAGAGAGGACAATTATCCTTACCTTGGTGCCAGAAAACAATACACAAGTAAAAAACATGAAGCTAATTTTAGAGTGTCTGCACTGCTACTTATAGTACTGTTATGTCTGTGACTCTTTCTCCTGGTACCCCACCCAACAGTCCCAAGAGAAGTATTCAAGACTTCCAAGAGGGCATCTATAACAGAGATTGGTTTATTCTCCTGGGACAGCAATATCCTGGAACCTATTCCACCTGACTGAGCTAAATTGAGTTGCCCAAAGCTGATACTTGATGAAGGAAATCACAATTGACCTATCATTTGGTCAACATCTACATATAAAACAGTTTCACTGATACCCACATGTTGGCCAGTCAAGCTAGGTCCAAGTCACAGGTTCCTAAGCTCTACACTACTCCCTTTATCACTTCCAACAGACTGTTAATATCCAATTCATACAGTACATAAGTTGCTGGCACTTTTGGAGCCTCTCCATAGCCTTTTATTCCATCCATAGAGTAGCACAAAGATGACCAAGCAAGTTAGTAATCATTCAGTGACCCCTGTGGGAATTTCATACTGGAGCAAGCAGTGTTTAAAGTGCATAATGTCCCTCTTCTAAGCCTGTCCTTCTTTAACCTGGAAAGACAGATTCACAGTTAAGAAGCAGAGCTCTGGTCACAGGAGGATCGAATGGTAAATGAGTCAGACCATGTGTCCTCTTTTTGCCCCTAGCAATTCCAACTCAGCCAGTTACATATTCCTTGGTCCCAGAAGCTGGTTAAGGGACAAGACTTTTGCAAATATTCTATGTCGGTATTCTGGTTGCTTTTCAAACATAAATTGTCAGAGATCGCAACAGGATTTTAGTACTAGAAGAACTACATAAACCAAGTTATGTTTTCAGGACCAAAGAAGCCAACAGAAATCAAGGTTCTTTCTGAACTTGCCAGGCAAACTGAAGTTTCTTTGAGCTGTAATATAGAGTTTACTCTCTTTGAAATTATACATTTCAACTCTTACATTTCCATGCATTGCTATTTAACAAACACTACCGAGTTTCCCAATGTCTCTATATTACTATTATTGCCTGGAATGGTCTTCTAAGTAATTATTAAACACTATAATCTTTCTGTTTAAAAGGGAGGGGGTCACAAAATTATACCATGGTTTTATATGTCTTCCCTGCTCACACAAGTTAAAATCCTTAGGTTTGACAGTACAGATTTCCTATCAAGAGCCTAAGAAGCACTAGGCTCCTTGTCACAGGACAGGCACAGTAAGGACTACAGAGCTTACCAGTTCTGCATAGCCAAGTATCCAGGCTACAATCACTGAGAACAACAGAAAGCTGAGTTCCTACCTCGGTGACTGGTGAGCTCTCTGGATCCAGAAGGCAAGGGCGTGTACTGGGGTGGTCCTCACGAGAATCAGCCTCCTCCTCCTCCTCACTGGAAGCCTGTAAGGGAAAAGCAAAATGTCACTATGGCAAACACCAAAGGCCAAGTGCCCTCATTCACTAAACACATCCCCTTAGGATTCCTATGGCAATTACTGTGGATGAGTCAGTGTAGATGGGGACTATCGGGGCTGGCTTACGTGGACCTAATGGCACAGAAGTAGAAGTAAGTGAAATACATCAGACTCTGATCTGGGCTGTCGGCTAAGTTTAACAACAATCGAGAAACCCCTCTGGAGTTTGAGTTGGGAATACAAATTCAATGCCTGCATTTGAAATGCCAATGACCAGAATATGTCCTACTAAGCCACTTAGAACATGTGCAGATATGAAAGGAAGTACATGGAGGATGAGACCCAAATCTGAACATGACATCCATTGCTTTTCTATGCATCTTACAAGCAGAGCCTGCAGGCATGCCATACGATATATTTTATGCTTCTGTATTTTGTTCTGTGGGGCAGAGCAGTATCTGCATCTGGTATCAGGTTAGTGTTCAAAAGGTTTGGGTTTGTAGCATGTTAGATTTTAGATTTTTAGATTATGGAGGTTCAGTATGTATTCTGACTATCAATGAGACATCACCAGCTGGAAGGCTAACTGGAAGTGGGACTCCATGATACAGCATTGGTGAGGGTGACCTCCATGATGGAATGAAGCAGGCACGGATTACCTGTTTTGGCTACCCCACGCTCCTCTAAGTATCCCTTCACACATCCTTTTTAAAGAAGCTCAATGTTCTCACTGATTTGATACAAAACAAAAAAACAAACCCCCGACACACATGCATACACACAAACCCAAATAATTAAAACCATCATTGAAAGTCCCCCAAGAAAATGACACATAGGATAGTGGTTTTTGTTTCTGTTTGTTTGTCTTTTTATTTTTAACTGTTCATCAACAGCTCTTTGATTGAACAATGTGGCTAATTATCCTGTGGGGAACTATGTAAAAGGCAGTTTGTACATGTGGTGTTAACCCTTTCCTGATATTTGTATCTTTGCAGGCTGATGCAGGAAGAAATTGGGACGCAACACATTGAATAGTACCAATGACCAATATGTCACCTGAAGACTTGGTTACTTTGACATGAAGCACCACTCTTATACTTATACTGAGATTTTTAAATCAAATCCAACATTATATATATATATTATAAATATAGTATATGTATATATATATATATATGTACGTACACACACACACACATACATAACTATTTTAAAAAAAAAAAAAAAACTGCTAGAAGAGAAAGCCTTTCAACCTTTCTAAAAGCTCCAGGAAAAAGTAAATTTCATTAATGCTTCCTTTTTCTTTCCAGAAGAAGAAATCCATCCTATGGGGTATGTTTACCCTGCTAGAAGCAGGCCTTCTCTCCAAAGAGATTACTACACTACGGGAATCAGAACTAAGTAGAAGATTAGACCTACTTGCCACGGAAACCCTTTAAACTTCATTTCTGACATTTGAGGTGTTTGATTAAGCAGCTTTCAGGGCAGACTTATACAGAGAGGTCTGAACAGAGCAAAATTAGAAACTCTGTCCCTTGGTGGAATCAGATTTGAGGGAACATTTGTCCACTCCAGCTAAAAGGCAAACATAATGAACATACAGGATGTTTAAAGCTTGGTCCACATATATTGGAGACAGCTAGGTAAAAGTCCAGCCACAGAGGAAAGTGTTTTTAAAGTGCTTATTTTATACCCCAGTCCACTGGACATTTAGCATGTTGTAGATATGTAGAGGAGACAGAAATTAAATTAAAATCCAAACCCTACAGTTGCTAGTTGTCTCTCTAGCAGACCTGTGAGGGTTACTGTGATCTACATGATACTTGAAACATGGAAACAGTGTTCTAAACATGGAGATCATTCTGTGTTTGTTGACAGACCGATGATGGGATGGGGACCTTCTGACAGGCTTCCTCCTGAAACTCAATAGGAGTTTTTGGGTCACTATGCTTGTGCTATGGAATTTCTTAGTATTTTTAAACTTGGGCTGTTGATGAATAGCTTTTCCGAAGGACAACTGAAAGACACACTAACCTTCAGCAAATACACTCTGACTGCTCAAGACTTTGGAGGTCTGCAGTTAAGAGGAAGAGAGGTTCTTTAGTCGAGTTTCCCATTGTATAGGGAACAAAAGTGTCATGGAGTTCTGTAGCTGTCATTCAATGCCCAGCACTTAATTTTCTGCTCATCTTCAATTTTATGAGACACACTCAATTTGCAGAGAAGAATCCAGGAAAATATCAATGTTGCAAAGAATGTTTTTTGGCAGGATTTATGCAGGTCAGTGTTTTAGGAGACTCTAGATATGGAGATTCTAACTACTCACCTTTCAACTTGGCTTTTATCAAAATGAAAAGCCCTGGCCCTTTTCAATGAGGTCCACACACATGTTCTCCACATCTTATCCTCAGAAAAACAATTCACAAAAGCCAGGTTAGCATATGAAAGACACACAGACAAGAACATTTCTTTGCACACTGCCTGACGAAGAATATAGAACTCACCTTAGACTTGAAACAACACATGCATAGCAGCTTGAGTATCAGATAATAGAGGAATAAGTAGAAGGCATTTCCATAATGTTTTCTTTTGTGTGTATTAAGAAGAGATGCCTAAGGTAAGAATAAGGAAACCTGGGCAAGTCTAACTCTTCAGGACCGTAAAGATTCTCGAACCTTTGATTCTTTGCCAGTTTTCCTAAGTGCCGATGGCAGAGATTTGTAGCTTCGAGTTTTGCTTTTTATCTCCTGTTAGGGGATATTTTTCATGTCTCCAATAAAATACCAGTATTCAAGATATATAAAGAATGCTCTCCAGTCAACAAAAATGCAGACTAGAAGACAATGGGCGAAGGAAATGCCAGGGGTTTCAGATGAGACCCAAAGAGTCAATAATTGAGAGAGAATATGATCAAATGGGCTCAGAGGCCATGAAAGCTAAAACAGGATATGATTCTGCCAGCCATTGTATCAGCAAACTTAGTTCCTAACTCAAATACTGGAGGACATAAAGGGACATGAAAGGTTGTTCTCTTATCTCTACCAACAGGAACGGTTGCTGGTTCACATGACATGGGAATGGTGGATGGTATTCCAGAGGATGACACCCTAGGTTATCCTCTTCCCTCCACAATGAATGTTTCCCCACCTGCCACACACACACACACACACACACATTCATAAGCTAGAGAAAACTTCACATACAAGTTGGCAAGTAGAGACTTTTATTGATGCAGTAAAAAAAAAAAAAAAGTTGCAACAGCTTAAATAGCAGTCAAGGAGAAAGGAGAGTCAACAGTCCATACAATAGTATATATTTATGTGAAAAAGCGATAACTAGCATTTAAGATTTAAGTGTGATAAACCTGACTTAAATATCTCAGTTCAGATAGGCCTGAACATTTCTACAGAATGAAAATGTGAGCAGCATAGAGGTGTCACATGGTTTTCCCTACATACACATATGCCCTTTTGATATCCTATATGTACAAAAATAAAAAATTTTAAACATTAAGCAAGATATATATAAAACTTATTAAAACTCTTTGCCTTTGTCAAGGGGCACAGTAATTAGACTGGAGCTAATAAAATAAGTGTGGTAGTTATTTCTATTGATCAAAGAATAGGTTTAACACAGACATATCAAAATGTTAGTAACAAATTTTAATGGCAGCTATCTGTGGCCTTAATGTTTAAATTTTTCCACACGTTTGAATTTTTTTAAAAATTTAAATATGAAAGCTAATAATATACAAAGATTTTTTTTATTATTTCTAGTCCAGGCAATTTTTTATTGATATCAACTCCAAGTATTTTTCTATTACTTGTATAATGGAGACTAATGTCATCTCTGGTTGTATTTTTGTGATAAAATATCTCATTTATATTTCTTATAAAGATATTGAATATGACCCACAGAATAGACAAAAAAAAATCAAATAATAGTGAAAATGTATCCCAGATTCCAAGGCTTGAAGTGTTCGATACAGCCTTGTATGAGACTTGTTGAAGATCTGCTAATTCCCTGCGAATGGGGGTGGGGGAGTGTCCCTTGATTATTCTCCCATTCATATTGAGAGTTGCTAATGATCTTTGTATTTATTTATTTATTTATTTATTTATTTATTTATTTATTCATTCATTCATTTATTCACTGAAACAGGGTTCTTTGTGTCCTAGCTGTCCTAGAACTCAATTTGTAGACCAGGTTGGCCTTGAACTCACAGAGTTCTGCCCCTTGAATGCTGGGATTAAAGGCTTGCACTACCACACCAGGTTTGCTGGCACCACATCAGTAGTGGTTATCAGCTATCAACACACTACAAAAGGCCATTTCCATCACTCAGGAGATGTCAGGTCCAAAGGAAACTCTACCCCCAAATTCTGTCAGTTAAACAAAAGTCTTGGCCTTCCTCAGGAACAGGTTCCCCTTACTGGCCAAAAGGGACAAATGACTGTGGTGTCTCTTAGCATGCCAAAGTACATGCTAGCCTCCAGGCTCCCTCAAGATGGCAAGTGCCTATTATACCTTTCAGAGTCCATGCTAACATCTCAGCTTTCTCAGATCCTCCTCTACCTTCAACTTACCCAGCTTCCTCTCTGCAGACTCTCATTCTCCTTTATAACTGCTAATTTTGGCTATTTACTGTCTTGTTCTCACACTTAATCAATCTCTGTCTGTCTCTGTGTCTTCTCTCTGTCTCTCTCTGCCTCTCCCTCTCTCTCTCTCTCTCCTCTCTCTCTCTCTCTCTCTCTCTCTCTCTCTCTCTCTCTCTCTCTCTCTCTCTCTCTCTCTCCCCTACTTCCTCCACCACTTTCTCTCTGCTCGTACTTCTAACCAGACCAAGTCCAGCCCCTTGGCCATGTTCAGCCAACTACTTCTCTCTCTTGCCTGGACTCTTCCAGATGCATCTGACTGTTCTCTCTCTCATATCTATAATAATAAAAAAAAAAAAAAAAAAAAAAAAAAAAAACTTCCTTAACCATGCTACAGAGAATTCATGCCATCAATTTATACAGGAAGAAGGCTAGACCTTTTGGAGCCTTGCTGGAAAAACTTTGGTGAAAGTCCAGCATATTCTCCTAGAGACTTACAGAGTGTCTTTCAGTAATTATGGAAAATGAGTGTGCTTGGGTAAATGTGTGACGTTTGAGGCCCTTCCCAAATGAGCATGTGCAGAGACAGCTGCAGCTCACGGTGGGCATTAGGGTGCACACAGGGAATGCAGTGCTGAGCACAGGAGCAGAGATTTTGCAGGCTTCAGAACAAGGAGAGGGCAGCTACAAAGTTGTTTAATAGCCATAAATCTCTGACTATTTTTCACAAAATACCATAGAAGACCACAGCTCCACAACTCATCCCCCATCACTCAGCTCAAGTGGAGTTCTTTGGCATGCTCACTCACCCCTAAATCATAAGCCACATAAAGTGATCCTGGGGCTGGGGAATTTGTCAGCCTCTTTCAAGTAGAAGTAATCTTCGCTTCTCATCACAATTCATCCCCTGAAACCACGGCAGAAAGCTGACTCCTCTAAAAACGTTTAGTTTTCTTCTCAGAAGAAAAAGCTCTGCTTGTTTAGTTATCAAATATTTAGTAATCATCTCCTAGAGGCCAGGCCTGCCCTGAGGATATCAAGAAAAAACAAGGAACTCAGTTACATTCCTGGCATATCAAAAAAAGTATGCCAAGATTAACACTGGTCATAAAGAGTCATTGACTTCTAACAAGACCCCCATAAATACTCTAGCTTGACATCTGCACACAGGTAACAGTAATCATGTCTATGTTTTTAACTCACTCTAAGGGTGAGTCTTCAAAAGCAACTATATTAACTTTCTGAAATGAACAATACTCTTAGCCTTTGTACCCAGCTTACTCGCAGGAAAACAAGAGAAAGCCAAGGCATGAAGGCTGACTAACTGCGACACTTTAAAGTCAAAGATAAGACTATCTGTCATCTTTGTAGATCAGTCCACACAAGTGAACCAACCTGCTCAGGATGGGAGGATACAGATCAAAGTACAGAAGTGAAGAACAATCCTGAAGGCTGAGGCTTTCAGCCTTATGTACAAGTGACACCCCTGTGCATTCTAGTATGAAGGAAGAAGTCCAGCATCAATAATGGAGGGATGGGATTGGAATCATACACAGATTTGAGATCATGAACATGTATGTCTTACTAAAGACCTCTGTCAAGAAAAAGGGGAGGGAGAAAATTAAATAGGGGATGAGTTTTAATCTACAACTGAGAGATCGAGGTGGAGTTAAGGGTCTGGAAGAAACTGGGCACTTAACTGAGAGGGTGAGAAGAGTGATTCTGGTCAGAAGTGAGCAGAAAGGAGGTAGAAGAGGGACTGTGTCAAAGGCTTCTCTGGGGAAAGAAATCGCTTTGAAGCCAACAGCCTAAAGCATTCCATTTGATTTTATCTGATCTATGAGGGCCCTAGTCCTGCCAGTAATCCCAGAGGGCATCTGGTTGGGAACATCAGTTCACAGATACTTATGGAGAGGAAGGGAGTGCAGACAAGATCCAGGAAAGAAAGAAAGGAAAGAAATGATGTGGCTCTGGGTTTTGGTGGGCTGCTTCTTAATCAACTCATAGAGTGAAAAGTATAAAGAACTCATCCAGAGCAGTAGCTTCCAAAACATGTTTAGCAGATGCTTATGCAAAGGAATAAAAAAAAATGAAAATAATCTAAATATTAGATAACAAAAACTTACCAGATTTACATGATGAATCAAAAAAAAAATACACACAAATGAGACAAACATATTCTATGTGTAGAAGCCAGAAAATCAACCTCTCAGGTTCCTCAATTACCATTCAGATGTTTTTTAGGAAAGAAGACTACTGCTCGCTGGCTCAGAATTTCACCTTGTAGGTTTATTTGGCTGGCTGGAAAGCCTGGTATGTCTACCTCTGTCTCCCCAGTGAGAATTTCAAGTATGTGACATTGTGTCCAGGCTTCTTTAAATACGGATTCTAGAGATCAAACTCACCTCCCCATGCTTGCAGGGCAAACAATTTAACAGAGGAGGAAGCACATTAGGAATCATGGAGAAAGTAGAACTCAGACAGGAAACTGAAGGGACAAAGTGTGACATATGAGCTGATATCCTATGAGCATATACTAAGAGTTTTTGAAGCACTTGGCTTTCCGACATGCTGTGCCCTGTAATTAACCTCCTTTGAAAAATTTGAAAACTGAGATAAATAAAATAGGAAACCTATCCAAGGCTATGTAGCTCTTATGTAAAACCTTCGGAGAGAGAGCAAGTTAGTCTAACCCCTAGAGAGCAAGTTGGTCTAACCCCAGAACTAAGCTTCTCCTCAGCAACCACACCTTCTCTGCAAAGGAACCCCCAGAATGTATGAGCCCTAGCCAGGCTAGTATGCCATCCCACTCCTCCATCATTGTTCCCTGAGCCTTTGTACAGTCTCATGTGCAGAACTCTTAGAGCTCACATCTATAGAAGCCAGGTCCTAAATTAACAGTGAGCATCTTATAGTGCCCAGGGAGGCTACTCCTCAAAGCACTGTGAAAGGGTTATCAGTAAGGAGAAATTCCTAATCCCTAATAGGATAAGGAGTTGTGATAAAAGAAGAACTTTCTATTAAGAAATAATCATAACCTACCCAAAGAAGTATGATGGAGCAGGAGTCAGTACTGCTGCTCATTAGTTCTTGTGCAGCTCTCATTTGTGTAATACATATACACCAGAACACAATCAGAAGGGAACCATTAGATGGTATATATATCATATTTCCTGAGCAGTAGTCAAGTCACATGCCATGTTATAGACTTCCTTCTCTCTATCGCTCTACAGTCTTGGATGTAACCATGGGATATACAGCTTTTGTTAGAAACATTTTACAGATAAGACTACTGGGAATAAAGAGGAGCAGATAACTGGTCAAAGAGAGTTGGTATGTGGAGAATTTAGACATTTGAGCAGAACATTTTGATTTCCAGGGAGGAGTGGTAGCACTGGACTGTGAATTTGATATTCAAAGGTACCTGTAAAGACATCCCCCCTGAGTTATATGGTAGGAAAGCATGTAACATATTTGTAGTGAACTTCAATCCATGCAACAAGTTTTCCATAGAGATATATAAATAAAACTGTCATCTTATCTAGTAAGAAAATGATTAACAGTGCTATGAAGGCACACAAGTCCTTCAGACCTATTTTGACTTTGAGGATCATATAAAGTGGTTTGTTAGAATCAGACTTTATCAACTTACCAAAGCCAATAGCAAGTCTATGCAAATGTTGTTGGGGCAGCTGTGAACCAGATATTATTGTTTACCTACAACTTAATCTAAAAGGAACATGGAAAAATTCATCACTTCCTAATTGTATCACAGAAGTTCACTATTATTTATGCTTTTGAGCTTCTTTGGGTCTGTTGCAGCTAACGGATATTCCATCTCTTCCAGTTCTCTAATGACATCACTTCGGTGTCTCAGTGTGGGTTTTGATGGTAGAATTTCCAAATGGTGCAGATTAGGGTTTGATGTATAGGTCTGCTACTTTCCTAAATTTAAGAAGGTAATGGAGGAAATATTAATGATGCAGATTAAACACAATAGGGTTCTGTGTCTATATCCATTAATTATGAATAATACAAAAATCTGAAGAAATGGCTATCTGATATCCAAAAGCCATTTCCAACTGGGTAAAGTAGCTGCTGGCATTGATGAATGACTAAAGTTGTGATGTGCTCATTAAGATAAAGGAACAAACAGCAGTCTGCACTCCTGTCAGAGGTACTCTTGTTATCAATTACAACCCCAGATACAGGCAGCAGATACCAGAGTTTGGCCCAAATCACTCAAAGTGTCTGAGAGAATCAAGCAGCTGTATGAAATTATGGCAGGATATCATATATTTAACTTCTACCAACTGTGTTCTATGTATCTATAAGGTAAATTAATATATAATAATTTATGTTTATGTATGACATATTCATACATTTTATATAGAGGCCTTGTCCCAAACATTTACTCCAACACACACACACACACACACACACACATACACACGAATAACATAGACAGCATATTTGAAGTTGTAAAGGAAAGGGGCTATTTTCTGGCCCAGGAATGACAACAACAATAACAAGCTTGAATTAAGCTTCAAGGATTCCATCCTTGACAGATCCAAAATTTGTATAATTTTTTCCATTTTCTCTGTACAGTGTTTCCAATATTTAAAGATAGGATCCATTTGATTGTATGATTTTAGGCTTTTTACTTAAATTCTTTAGGTCATACTTTTCTTGACTATAAAATACAATGGTAACAATAGTTATAAGCAGGAGAAGGAAGAGGAAGAGGAGGAAGAGGAGGAGGAAGAGGAGGGAGAACATCAGGAAGAGACCAAGATTCAGTCAACATTTCTGGCTACTTTGTGCCTGTAACTGTGTTTAGCCTTTTCCAAGTATTTATTAATTCATTCAGTCTCTAGCAGTACCCTACAACTCCTAGTTTGGTTTTATAGACAAGGAAGCTGAAAACCAACCAAATTAAGATATTGGACCAAGACCTCATTCAGGTTCTTTAGTTACTGTGAGTGCTGGAGCTGAGGCGGGAATGCAGGCAGGTTTCCTCCCTTGGTGACTGCCTGGGCTAGCACAATGAATACAGACCCTCTTCCCAAGGAAGGTTAGTATCACATAAGGCAACACTGTTCTTCCCTACCAGTTATGAACCATTAACTATGATTTCTCTGTATTCCTCTAACTTTGGACCCGTACAACCTGACTCTAAGCTTCCTAAGAGACAAATATGCACAGCTTTCCTCAGCCATCCCAGCAGCTGCCTGCAGCTTGTGTAAATGCCTACTCAATGAATAGCACTGTACCTATCATTTACAGAACTCTGAGGCCCTAACCTGATAACCAAAGTCAGTCTACAGACACACTACATAACTGCAAGGGACTAGCCATCTTCAGCAAATCACCGCCAATGGCATTTCCCATCTGGCTTTGTAGGGCTGTCGTAGAAATAATATTATGTCATGGTAGTCCTACAGGCTTGATTTATTTTGGCTTAAAAGAAGGAACTTGCCTGATGTGTCTCTCTTCCTCTCACAGAGGTTTTTATTTTTAATTCCACCCCTGCCCCTTCTTCTCAAGGGCTGAGGGTCAAGTTCTGTCCTTGGAACCAAAGTAGTTTTCCAAAATGAGGTGAAGCAGCCCTGTCAAGCTGGGCCAGATATGCTGTCAGAGCCTTTCCCAAATACATCAGACCCTCTGCTTGTAAAAATAAATTGATACCAATGCACAAAATTTATTAGGAGATGACAGCTCGGTTCATAATGGAAATATGGAGAAAACATCATCCTTCAAAGCTGACAGTTTATCCATCATGCCTCAGATTCCTGAGATTGAGGCAGACGCTGTCACATGCAATCCGCTGAGGACACATCTTCTTGGGTTTCCTTATGACAGGAAACTGAAATAATCCAGAAGAAGGGAAGGGCTTGTGCTACCCTTAATGTGCTTGGCCATATATTTTCAGTACCACAGAAGGACCATGTGGCCAAGGCAATGAATGATGGAGGAAGTCGGGCAGCAGGAACCCTCAAAGGCCTCTCCTTTTCTCTTGGGAGTGATGAACTGGGGCAGAGGTCACAGGGGTTTACAGACCACTGTGATTGACAGCAATGCCCTGCTATGCATGAGCAAAACCAACAGGTGGCAGAACAGTCCTGAGTACAGGCCACAGCTGGCTCAGCTTGAAGTTTGAGGACCAGGACATCTTGCCCTACATATTCTGCTCAGCCTTTTATATCTATTGATAAACTTGAGAGAATTTAGAAGGGTCATTTTAATGAGGGATCAATGCAAGAATATTTCTGGGGATCACAAGGGGCCTGATTCTCTGCAAGATTAATGAGGCAACTTGCTGCATCTTGTATGAAATAACTGTGTTGTATTCAAAACCCTTTTGGAAAATATAACTGTGGTAGTATATTAGAATGAAATGAACATTTTATTAGAGGAGGAAAAAACTTTATTATTAATTTTGTGAGGTTTAAACATATTTATATTTCAGACTTCATTCTCTGGAGGTTTAATTAAAGTTATTATGGCTAGAAAAGTTTTAATGAATTTATTTTCAAATACATTATTTATTTGTATATGTATGTGAGCCTTTATGAGTTTATGTGCACTGTGTTTGAGTAGGAGCCTAGAGAGTCCAGGAGAGGGCACTGGATTCCATGGAATTGGAGTTGCATGTGGTTGTCAGCAGCCAGGTGGGTGCTGGAAACTGAACCCAGGTCCTCTGCAGGGGCAATTAATGCTCTTAACCCCTGACCCATCTCTTGAGTCTCTAGAAAGCTTTTTAAATGAGATACATTCAAACCTGTCAAATGCACTGAAAGTTATCAATATTGTGTGTGTGTGTGTGTGTGTGTGTGTGTGTGTGTGTGTGAATGTATACCATGAATGTACATGGAGGGAAAAAAGAGAGCACGGTATGTCTCAAAGCTGAAATTATGGGTGGCTGTAGGCTACCAGACAGAGGCTCTGGAAATGAAGCAGTGAAGTAGGAACCTTTTCAAGAGTAGCAAGTGCTCTCCACCACTGAGCTATCTTGCTGGCCCTACCTAATATTGTTAATCCAATCTTTATATGAGGAGGAAAAAGCTTAAAGGTTCCATTTAACTGTGAATGTGGCTGGGTAAAGTGGCTCATGCTTACAAACCCAACTTAGGCAAATTGATGGAAGGGGGTTGTTAGAAGTTCAAGGCTAGTCTTAGCTACAGAGTGAGTGCAATATGAAAAACTTATCACTGTGGGTGATGGTGTCTCAGCTGGGTGGGTAAAGGCGATGGCTGCTGAGCCTGACAACCTGAGTTCAATACCCACAGGGACCCACATGGTGGAAGGAGAGAACTGACTGCTATAAGTTGTTTTCTGTTCCCTGTGTACACAGCATGGTGCATATTCAGATACATACATGACATATACACAGCCTCATGCATCAATGAATATAATTTTTTAAGAATTTAAATCTTATTATCCAGACACTTACACGTCAATGCTTACTGGGACGTTACTCACAGTAGCTAAGTTATGGGATCAACCTTGCTGTCCAACAACAGAGGAACAGAGAAAGAAAACATGGAGTATCTGCACAATGGAATGAAGTTACATGATTATCAGGCAAACGGATGCAACTAAAGTACTTACAGTAAGTGATTTAAGGCAGCCTCAGAAAGACAAATACTGTGTGTTTTCCCTCCTTTGTGGATCGCAGGGTTTGTATAGATACAGACAATCAATCATATATGTACAGATGGTGTGTAAGTTAAAGAGAAACTTACTGTTGGAACAGACCAAGGAGTGATGTGAGAAAGAGGGTAATCACAAGTTAGCCTGGGGTGTGTTCAAAGTGCATTATCCACTTCCACAGAAATGGCCTATGTGACTCAGAACTAGGTGCAACAAAAAACTAACCAGATGAATTAAAAAACAAAAAAAACAAAAAAAAACGTGCTTGAGTGTCCGACTAGTTAAGGATCAGAAACCATTACTACAAACAGGACATTGCAAATAAGCTGTCATTCTTTGCTCTGTATAAAGCATTGTATAGGATATATGTATGATATGTCTACCACTGAATTAGCCAAATCCTGATCCAGATACTGTGCTGTGCTTTGCTTCCTTCCTCAAAACACACCCGCAAGAACAGCAGGAGGATTAAGCTACATAACTGTTAAGTCCTTATACATAGTTACCAGGGTTGAAAATACACAAGAGGATCTATAACTCTGAGACCCCCAGATCCTTCAAATAGTATCTCTATACGAAGCAAGTGAACTTTTAATTGTTCACTTTTGTTTTAGCCAATCTTCTCCAGCCCGTCTTAAGCAAGGCCTGAAAGTCTGTTGACTTCACATGTCCAAATTAAACAGATCTGCCTTTTCCCTTGGCTTCCTCTGTGAGCACGCGCCAGCATGACTACACATTCATCCCGAGTTTATTTCAATGTTAGTAGGAAACAAGCCGTTTTTCAGCTTAATGAATAGCATCAGTGTCTGCCTTTTAACCAAAAATGTGACCTTAAACTTGATGGATCTCACCAGAAGGCACATTTTCAAATTATTTTTCTATTGGAGGTTTATGAATATAGTTCCCCAAATTATTGTGACAGCTGTGGGGTAGTGGCTGTATCTCAGACTCGGCAGTTCAGAAACAGAACTCAGACGTCAAAAAACAGGAGAGTCACTTCGGAAGGGAGAACAAGCACAGGAAAGAAAGTAAGATCCATACCAGAGGGAGGAAAACAAAATACAACTCTTTCGAGCCTTAAGTAACAGGAGACTAGTCCTGTGAGGTAGCTGAAACCTTGCCTTTTCTGCTACCGCCATTTTTGTTTCCAGATCATTCTAAATGGGGGCAGAGAAGGCTGAGCTCTTACCGCTTCTCCAAGAGGACATCTGATATATCTTCCTTATTAAAGATGACAGGGTATAATTGATGGGCCTGGTGCCTAGCCAATTCCAACTTTTTCTTTCTCTTTCTTTCTCTTTCTTTCTCTTCTCTTCTCTCTCTCTTTCTTTCTTTCTTTTTCTTTCTTTCTTTCTTTCTTCTCTTTCTCTCTTCCTTTCTTTCTTTGTTTTTTAGAGAATGCTGTTTAACGCGTGGACATTACTTTTGGACTACTGAATGCCAGAAAATAATGAGCTGGCATTCAGCTTTGGTGAATAAGACTCTGAATTTTCATCTAAAAGCAGTTTTGAGTTATGGCTGTAGATAAGGTGTAACTGTGCAAGGGAATTTTATCCATGTTTCTCCCATGAATCATGAATGAGGGAAAAAATTACAGTCTAAATTGCACTTAAAAGGAATAAAGTCTTTTCATGTCATACATGATTTATCAAAATGATCTCATTTTAAGGAGACTGTGGTGTATCTTGATTAATCGCATTAGGACGCGTGATGAATGGCCTCTTTAATGGTAACACAGGATTTATTGGCAGCATCCCGACTGGAACCAGAAGGGTAAGAAGTAAAATATACAATAGATAGCTAATGTAGATAAGGCATCAGTATTGCCCTGACTTGTTTTAAAGTTATACCTAGAGCTTCATTGTCAGGACAATTTGAAACCTGGCCTAGGAGGGGAAGCATGCCTCATGCACAAACTTAGGTCCCAAGGGGAAGCCAGTCTGCCTTCTGTAATGTGTTGTATGACACATACCAGTCCCTTTGCCTCTCTATAACCAAGGAGCCTGTGCAAATGGGTTAAACTTTGTACATTCCCAGTGGGGGGGGGGGGCACTGCCTTTGGGGAACAGTACCCCCCTAAGCTAGCTCCCTATTTCAATATCCTCTTCACATTTCACTTTAATATCCTAAATGCCTTAAAAAATAAAAAAAGCTGGCTCCCACTAATTTCCTCCAAGGCCAACAGATCAGAGGCTTGCCTCCAAGTGTTCTTTTAGAGCCCTGGAGACCCCCTCATAATCCTGCTGCTTGTCGGCAATTAATCCTCTGAGCTGCGACATTATTACCACCACCACCCACAGACAGAGGAAGCTCCTGACCCACTGGACTCAGGCTCCCGAGGAGGCTTCAAAGGTGCCAATCACACCCGCCTCCCAAAGGTGCCTGCTGTCAGCCCCAGAGGTTCCATCCTCCCCACTGATCAAACACTCTTCCTCAGGAGATGAATTCAGAGTCCCCGCCCACTTCCGCCCATATCCTCTTTCCCTTTTGAGTTTACCCAATGATCCATCCTGGCCTCCAAAAGGGAAGCCACGGATAATAGAAGGTCTTTCAAAACAAAAGCTGGGCAGTGGCAAACTTAAATCCCAGCTGTTATCAACTTAAAAAAAAAAAAAAAGAAGAAGAAAGAAAGAAAGCAAAAGAGAGAGAGAAAAAACATTTAAACACCTTAAGGCAGGGAGGATTAGAGTCTGGCCTGAAAGGCCATTCTTTGATCAAAGACCCCAAGACTTTACACAAACATAATCACAAGGCAACTGAGGGCTCTCTGAAGGCGGAATTGATTTGTTTGACGGCAGGGCTTGGGACCGGTAGGGAAGCCCCATGCACACTTGTCCTCTTCAGTCTCCATGCATCTCCAGGCCCAGTGACTTAAAAACTATGTTTTCATCCCTATGTCTCAATTGGGGCAGAAGGAGCCACGGTTGCCCCTGTGTGTACTTTAGTAGTGAGTAATTGCCAAATATGGAAGAAATCTTGGGAGAATAACAGCAGAGCCTGTCCTGAGGGCTAGGCATCCCTTCTTGTCTGTCAGGACCAGAGGGCCAGGCCCGAACTCACAGAACTCATTAACATGAAAGATGAAGGAATCAACATTCATATCCAGGAACATATCTTTAAAGAATGGAGGTAAAGGCATAGGGGTTTGTTTTGGGCTTTGGGACTTTTGTAGAAAGACTGAGTGTAAGTCTTTTGTTTGTTTGTTTGTTATTGTTTTTGGTTTTTTAATTACAGAAATAGAATTGTTACTCATACTGCTGATGACTGTGACATAACAGGAACCATTTACCACATATCCAGAGAGGGTGACAAAGTCTCTTTTGTCCAAAATTCCAGGAGAGAAAAAAAGTACTGCTTTAGTCATGTTCGATGAAAGGCAGTTCAAAGTGTACCAAGGAAGTAAGTTTCCAGCAAAGTCTGAATCCATGGTCTGCCTGAGTTACATGTCCATCTCTGAGAGGCTACTCTCTGCTCCAAGTGAGAGTCACTCATGTGCATGAACCTAGCTGGGAAGGTAGTTACTCCCCTGCCCCAGGTTCCAGCTGATTAAAGGGGATGAGACAGTGGTTCCCTAGAGGTACCTGTAACTATTAAGAATCTAGTGTAATAAACACCAAATAGGCCAGAGGAACAGATTCCCTTTAAACAGCAAACAGCCTTTGACATAAGGTTTTAGAGACAGTTCCTGCATCCCAGACATTGAAAGTATCTTATTGTCATCTTTGGACTACAAGAATCCTTGTTCAATAGGCCAGTAGTCAGCTCTCCATATCCAGAAAAAATTTCCTCAGAACTCTTTCACAATTTTATACTTTCCAGACTCTCAGTCACAATCAACTTTAGCATACATATCTTCTTTAATAAGCTTGGGGAATTTGTAGAAGATAAAAAAAAAAATTGAAATACTCATCTAAAGGAACAGCAAGGTAAGAGGGGGAAGGAATAACAACTTAGATCATGGTGCAACATTGGAAAGAAACCAAACAGGCTAGGAACCCAATCTACCTCTACACACACACACACACACACACACACACACACACAAGAGAGAGAGAGAGAGAGAGAGAGAGAGAGAGAGAGAGAGAGAGAGGGGTGGAGTAAAGTGAAACTTAGTTCTGCTTATTTTATATAAGTCAGGAATTATATGCAAAGTCTAATCACTAACTGGCAGACATTGAGCAGCTCCTGGAATGATCTAGCACTGACGTTTTGCCCAGACTGGGACCATATAACACAATGTGAGAACATGTGACAGTACAAATGATCAAGATAGGGAACTCTCTTGGGAAAAATATTTTTTATTTTATATGAAAAACATTATCTACATAAACTAAATGTCTAGGCAAATGGTTTCTAATGTACTAATTCTCAATGGCATGTCCCTGTCATTCTGTCACCCAGACATTATTCCTTTCTACCTCCCTTGCCTCTCTTGAGTACATTCAGGGATACTTCCTCTGAGTACAGTCAAAAACTGAGGGCCATTGATTACAATCTTAGTGCATGAGGACCATAGGACCTGGGTATTGAGGAGATTCCCTAATGATATTGGCATGTATGAGAGAGGAGTTGAAACTAGGATCCTAGCAGAGTCTGACCACTTGTAAAACATGAAATGTGTTTCCCACTAAAGACTTAAAGAAAACAGGCAAGGTTCTCTATTTAGGAATTTTGCAGTAATCTACTGTGGCAACCCAGATTGGACCATACTCAAACATTCCATTAGTCTGCTAAGCCCTCCTAAGCTAGAGCTACCTAAGTGGTCTGTCTATACCAGGACAGCTAAACTCTAAAGAAGCAACATGCAGGTTGGCTATCGTCAGGTCTGGACCTTCCTAAGGACCACGAAAGATGAGGGTGTATGTACAGTTGTTGACTGCAGAGAGGACAACAAAAGTCCAAGGAGCTAATCTCAAACAAACACGGTCATTTCCTGAAAGATTAATATATTAATCCCAAATTTGTGAACAATTCTAAATAAGGTCTCTCCACTATTCTAGATAAGGACTTTCTATCATTAAATACCAAGTTTTATACTGATGGCTTTTTATTAGACAATCCTGTTCGGCTTGGAACACAATCAAAAAAATGGGAGCAAATGAAATCATAGAAGAGTTGTTTGAAAATAGCTTTCAAAATATGTTTTCCCTTCAGTTTTTAGGGTTTTTTTTCCCCCCAAATGATGTGATAATCAATCATAAAGCTATTCTGGAAAGAGGCCGTCTTGATTTGCTCCGTACTATCAATAGTTGTTGACACCAAAAGTTCCACTCATCTAAACATGAATGTGTAAAGCTGTTTCCTTGAGAGAGACCAGATCCAAGCAGCTGAATCCAGCTTGGGAAATGGCCAAGTATCAACACGATTAAGTCTGTCATGCAGTATTTCTAATTATTCCAGCAACTTCTTTCTTCCTGTGGCCAGAGGAAAAAAATGTAACGTTTCAAAGCTGTATTTCCTAAAGAAACTTCCCCATGCACCTATCAAGTCTTCAAATCTGTAATATACGCTGGTCTGTCAGGTCACAAGGAGGCCTGGAGGCTTCTTTTGTGGGAAATCCCTTTCTAGGATGTGTGTGGTACTTAGGGAAAACCTGCTGCCAAACATTATTTAAATGAAAGAAAAGGAGAGAGAAGGAAGAAAGGAACTAAGAGGAGAAGGAGGGGAGAGCTTTGAAAATCATTTTTCCAATCATTTTCCATCCATAAAAACTATTAAATGTTTTTCCTGACCTCACTCTCTGTCGCAGAAGTCCTGACTGTATCAACTGTATTTTGCCCCAGTTGTAAACGGAAGGCTCCATATGTTCTTTCCCTTCCATTCACACACAGGATCTCTGGGTTTGGAAAGGTAAACATGGTCACAGAAACCCAAGTCAGCCTTTAGCAAGCTGTTGAGTTTAGCCTGCAAGTATACATTCTGTTGTCCAGAGAGGCTAATGACACAGTGGCAGGAAACAGAAGGGGAGGTGCACCCTGTGTGACAACAATGAGCCAAGAGAAAAAGGACACTAAAAAGATTTATTTTGGGACGATGAGTGCTGGCTTTGGTCTGCATGAAACTAATTCCACTGGCTTTTCTACGCCACTCCCTACCCCACACCTGCCTTCCTTCACCAAGGAATGCCTGGAGCTCAGCTAATTGGAGGTAAATTTCTTCAGAATGAGCTCAGTTCAGGGACTGAGGATGAAGTTCAGTTGGCAGAATCCTTGGCCTGGCATGCATGAGGCCTGGAGTTCAATCCCCAGTGCTGTATAAACCTGGCATGGTGCTTCATAGCCATAATTCCAGCACTTGAGAGGTGGTTATAGGGGAATCAGAAGTTCCACAACATCATGGCTGCCTAGCAAGTCTGAGTACTGCCTAAGATACAGGAGATTCTGTCCCCCAAACAAACAGATAGACAAACAAGTTAGGGGTGAATTCCTGACCTACCCCCTAATATTCCTAGCTGAAGCAATAATTCTTAGAATGTTCCCTTAAAACAGAAATTTGACAAAGTTGCTTTTCTGCTTAAAACAGCATGTAATGTTTGGCCTGAGTTTTAAGCTTTGAACAAGGCCAACAAGGCCCCAGGCCTTCTTCTCAGGCCTGACTCTTGCCTCTCCCCTTAGTTGGCAAGCTGGAACCTGTCTGGCAGCCTCCCTGTTCCTTCAGGTGCTCAGTCCTGAGATGGAGAGGTCTTCACTGAATAATCTTTTTCCAAAGCTTTCTCTCCAGCACGCTCTGCCTTAGCAATGGTCCCCTGTTATACTGCAAACTTCCCACACATTTTGTTTCCACAATCCTGAACAGCTGATTCATAGTAATGTCTCAATTCTTGTCACATGGTAAAATACATTTATTTAATGCTAAACAAACACCATCCTTCAGTTTCCACCCGTTCAAAGTAACAAAGTAAAAAGTTAAATACAAAACAAAGTAACAAAGTAGTAAAGCATTTATATCAGACTTCCCAGTCACTGTCCACACTGTTTTCTAAGAGAAGCATCCCCTCTGGACCCTTTGATGATCTCTGAGTGACACACACAGGGTCCTACTCCCCTGATTCCTCATGTACAGGCTTTTCTCAAGCAGGGCCCTGTTGATTCTTGCTGTATGCAAGGGCTTAAGTTACAGCACACTTTGCCAAAAGGAGTCATCCAGAGGTTGTTTAGAACAAAAGAAAACTTCCTTCCTGGGGTTCAGTCTGATCTACAAGTGATAGAAACAAAAGCAGAGCCTGTGGCTTCCAAGATGCATTCAGAGTCCTCAGGCTGGGCTCAACAAGAGGACACTGGGCCCCCAAGCTAAGTGAGGCAGCAAACAGCTCATTTAATTGGACTTGCCTTTTATTAAACTTCTCACTTGCTCCTGCAGCCTGTAATTTTTGATGAGTGTATCATAAAAAGTTTAATCCAAAGGGAGACTGAAGGAGTGCAGGGAAGCTAGCCTGATCTAGGACTGTCATTAGGGACTAAGCCAGGTTGCAATGTAGCCCTCGTGCTGTGCAACTCAGTCAGCAGAAGGGGGAGCTGTAGTGTAACCTATTTGAGATGTAAATCTAGAGCTGGCAGTGCAGCAGATTAGAGACTGTGGTAACTGCTGCCCAGCCAGTCTTCAGCAATACTAGATATCCTGTTCCTTGTCTGCGCAGTTCATTAACAGGACTCGGAATGATGGTACCAAATGTGAACATTAAGAAACCCAGGTCAGCAAAGGATGGAAAGCATGGCAACCTTACCCCAAGAGGAATCAACCCCCTGTAAAGGGAAGATGTATTGATGCAAAAACAAGTGTTAGCTTTGAGTAACGACAGCCTAAGGTAGATGAGCCGCCACAAACATGATAAGCGTGGTATCTTGACATGAGATAAATTAGACATGGAAGAGGGAAAATAGAGACAGACAATAAGGGACAAGAAGGAAAGAGAAAGGAAGAAAGAGAAGAAGGAGGGGAGAGAGGAAAAGGAAAGAAGGAGGAAGAGGAGGGAGAAAAGATGGAGGGGGGAACAGAGTGGAGGCCTTCTGTGCACGCCTGTGTACAGCAACAAGGAAGGTTTCAGAAACACACAGTCCCAGACATCACCCCTCTTTGGGGGTTGATCTTGCATTAAAATGGGACAAAAGACTCAGAACAGGGCCCCCAGCTTCCCTGAATCAAGCCAGCTGGTGCTTGGGCTTTATTTTATGACCAAGTCAGTGTCCCTGCTGCCAAAGAAGTTTTCCTTTTTCCCTGACTCCAGCCAGTTCCTGTTTCCCTCAACTGGAACTCTCCAAGACTCATCAAAACCACAATTTAATTACATCTCAGAGAGAGAGAGAGAGAGAGAGAGAGAGAGAGAGAGAGAGAGAGAGAAGGAGGAGGAGGAGGAGGAGGAGGAGGAGGAGGAGGAGGAGGAGGAGGAGGAGGAGTGTAAACATGACTCCTTTTTATCTCCCGATACATCTGGACAAGTAGACAATGTGCTAAAACAAAATAAATCTGCCCTGACAGACACATCAAAGGGGCTTGCAGCTACTTACAGCACAGGAATGCAGTTGCTAAGCATCGGCCAAAGACTTATCAGTCCTTGGAAGAAATGCTTTTTTCTCCCTTTGAGGGGGGGATGAGGAAAGCTGGGGAGTGGGAACCAGCCTGCAAAAGGAGACTGGGGATTTTCAGGGATTTTGAAGCTTAAAATGAATTGTGTGAAGAAAAGGAGTTTTGTTGTGGTTTTCCTTTTGACATATGGCCTATATTTTTATAAAGGTTGCCCATGGAAAAAGAACCTTCCAGAAAGGGCTCTTTAGGACTTTAAGAGAAAGAAGACTATGCAAGAAAAAGGAAAAAAAACAAACAAACAAACAAAACACCTGTATACAAAGTTCTGTGGATTTCTCTAGACATTTCAAACCTAATGCTAGCTAGTCCAGGATCTGGGAAATATCCCACACTTACCAGAGTCAGGAAGGATATATCTTTAAGCAGCCATAATAAAAAAAATCACCTAACATCATAAGCTACACGCAATTTTTTTTTCTAGAAGGCAGGAAATGGAGCATCTACTCTCAGAAACACAATATAAGTGAGAAAATGGAACTCCCTGAATCCCCAAAACAAGCCAAGTGTGAGGTGATACTAGGGGAACGACTCTATGGGTTAACTGCTCACTGTGAGAGTGTGAGGAGTTGAGTTTGGATCCACAGCACCTAGGGAAAGCAAGCAAACAGCCTGAACTACACAGCTGGCTTAGAGATGGAGACAGGGCGGGTCCCTGGAGTTCTCTGGGCAGCTCGTCTAGCAGAATCAGTGAGTTCCAGGGTCAGCAAGAGACCCTGTCTCAAAGATAAAAAAGATAGAACACAATAAATGGAGACAGCTAACTCTGACCTCTATGTGTGTGCACGCATGCATACACAAAGAAAATCAAGTATGAGCTGCCATGAGGAGTACATGCAATAAGTTA
The DNA here is from genome assembly GCA_021653895.1 of Mastomys natalensis. Lineage (NCBI taxonomy): Eukaryota > Metazoa > Chordata > Mammalia > Rodentia > Muridae > Mastomys > Mastomys natalensis. Next base: position 366,999 of record JAJTUV010000261.1, on the reverse strand, counting down.
AATCTAGCTGCATACACAGCTCATATCTAGAGCATTCACATTCAGAAACCAAATGGAATCCACTCTGAAATCTGGTGACACCTTCAGCACCTACCTCTACCCCAAGAGACAGAAACCAGCGTTGTGTGTTTCAGTGTGATCTTCATCCCATGGTATTGAACCCATGAAGGAGACTTCCCTCTTCCTATCATCACATCCTGGGGTGGGAGACTTCTCTCTGTTTTTCCCCTCCAGCCTGGCTATGGGATTTGCTTGTGCTGGGAAATCTGAACATTAAATGGTATAACTGAAAAAGATGCTCCATGAGAGATTGAAGATGCTCTTGGACAAAACCAGCTGGTTCAAACCAACCGACCAGCTCTCACTGTACAGCTCCAGCTCCATAGAGACTCCACCCTTACCAGAGAGGGCTTAAAGCTAAGCAGACACAATATGCTGGCTCCAGGGAGACCCTGGTCATTTTTTTGTAAAAAGCATGCTATTTTCTTTCCTTGGATCAAAGGAAACAAACTCTGCATGATATTCATACAGGATAACTCCCAACGACATGAACAATTACTAAATGTGTGCTATTGCACAAATAAATAACGCTTACCATTATCTCCAGCACGATCCTATTTAGTAAACAGTGACGGAAGGCAGCAGTAACCATTTTTATTGTCCCATATAGCTCCTATTTTCTAATTAAACAAAAGGTTATTTCTACTGTTAACAGAGTCATTTGTCTAAGCTGGGTCTTACCTAATACTTTTTGCCAAGCGTGACAGAATGTAAGAAATTAGGGTCTGGCAGTGGTTTGGGTTTTTGCTTTTGTTTTGTTTTATTTTGTTTTCTGTTTTGTTTTTGGTTTTGTTGTTTTCTAATTTTATGCATGCTGAGTTGTTACTTAAAAAGCTCTGTTGTTTTCCTAATCAGAGTGAGAGAACTTTGTATGGTAAATTCATAAATAAACTTTGGTGGGTTTTCCCCCCTCCCGAAAACATGATGCAGCCAGCCAGCACTTACTCCTGCCCTTTACCTTCCATTCAAGGGCAATGATCTGTATTATTAAACATATAGGTCATGCCAGCTTGTGTTTCTCTATCCTGTGGGATGTTTTAGGAGCTGCTGTCACATTACTGAGATCTGTTCTGTGACTCCTAATTATTCCTAGTGGCAGCTTTGGATTTCAAGCAATTCTTCTCACATGTATGTAAAAATTTATAAGCTGTTTCACAGAATTAGTCCCTGTTGTTTATGAGGGCTGTGGATACTGATTAGAGAAGCGAAATCCTTTCATTGACAAGGATAATGCTGACTTAATAAAATATGTACTATGTCTTCTGGAATCTTCTAGAACCCTTCATGTCTATATTTGACATTGTACATTTTAAATTTTTAGTATGACCCTGAGGGCAGGTCAGTCTTTTTGCTGTACAGCTTAACCAGAAGATGAGGGATTGAATTTGGTCCTGAGGCATCTTTGAGTTTGCCACTATGTACAAGAAACCAAAAGGAGGAAGCTGAATGTTCCCTGAGTACCAGGGGTGCACAGCACAGCACAGAAGCCATCTTGTCCAATCTCTAAACAAGTCAGCTCAGCAGCAGACAAGACATTCCACAGTCATGCCCTCCAGAAAACCCCAGCCCTGGATTCCAGGACAGAATGTCATTCCGATTGTGTTCCTAAATCTTCCCGAATCTAGTGCCACGCTCTCACAATGGAGAAAGGAGGAAGCCTGTGGCTTATAACACAATGAGGGCAAGCAACAACTACAGGATACAGAGGAATCAATATCAATGTTCTGAGAAGTTCCAAACAAAGTAAGCCAATGGCTGAACAATGAAAGAGATGACTTCCTCCCTGGAAAAAGCACACAAAACCAGGAAACCAAGTATCTCCTCTTTATAGAAGAAGTAAGGTAGAAAGAAAGCAATAGCCCTTATTGTACACACACACACACACACACACACACACACACACACACACGTACATATATATAGATATACATCTATCTATCTATCTATCTATCTATCTATCTATCTATGTCTTCTCCAAGGGTTAACAAGGTTTATTCTTCACTATAATCAAAAGATAATAATATCTGCACTTTATAACATCCTTTCCCACTAACACACTCCCTCCCTACTCATTGTAATGATGGGCTGAGTTTTGTGGTATTGATCTTCAGTGATTCCACAAGTAGATGCATAGTTTTCCTGCGTTTAAAAATACATGTGTGTCTCTATAGGTAGAGGGACCAGATGTGATGATTACATATCTCATGATCCCTCTTTACTCTTAAATATTTGTAATTCTTTCAATACCACTAAAAATGTGTTCACGGGTATACAACTAGCTATTTATTCATTTCTAATGAAAACACTCATTTGTCTTATTTATTCTCAATTGTTCCATTACATAAATATGTGTTACTATACAGGAAGAAGTTGTAACAGATGCTTGACTACTAAATACTGCTGATTTTCAAACTTTCTTTACTTTGGAGACTAGGTTGAGCACGCAGAGGGCCTAAGATGCCCTATATAGATGCAAAGCTGAATAAAATGACCCATTTCACTTGAATCTCAATCCTACAAAGCTGGAATCCTAGGCTTTCATTTATCTGGTTTGGTAAAAAACAAACTCCTTTCCTCAACTAGTCAGAGTAGCTTTGCCTGTTTTTCCAGAACACAGACAGCAGGGTGCAGGTGACCACAGGAGGCCTCCACACCTCTCAGAGCAATCTGGAAGTTGCTCCATACTAACCTAAAGCCATGGCAGGGATGATCCCCACCTTAGGAACTGATGAACCAATGAACTAGTCAGTTACAGGGTAACTGCCATCTGCCATTTAAGCAGACCAAGCAAGGGAAACAAAGAGCATAAACCTCACCTGGCTCCACTTTCCAGTGCTTAGCTGCAGTGTGTGCATCTGAGCCTGGGTGAAGCCTTTGAAGTATGAACAGAAGGTATTTGGGGGCTATGATTGCATAAAAAGTGACCGGATCAACTAAAAATGGCATCATCTAACTTCCAAAGGAAGGAGAACATTAATAAGTCTGCTCTCTGGGGCTTCTTGAAGTACAAGCAGGTTTTGAAGTTTCTGTCGGCCATACTAACTTGAGAAGCCTGAGAGACACAATATTCCATAACATATGGACACACACACACTGTATTTAACACATTGTGCTGACCTCTCTCTCTCTCTCTCTCTCTCTCTCTCTCTCTCTCTCTCTCTCTGTGTGTGTGTGTGTGTGTGTGTGTGTGTCTGTCTCTCTGTCTCTCTGTCCCTGTCTTTCTGTCTCTGTCTCCCCTCCACACCTCTCTCTTGCTCATTCAGCTCTTCTCTCTCTTCCATCATCAAATGTTCCTACTATGTATACAGGAAGAATATCTTCTATGAACCCATCCTAGGGAACCTAGCCTAGGTTCTCAGTTGTACATTTATTCACTTCCAAAACTAACGAATTAATTTTTAAGTTTTCATGCATGTCTATATAATTAATGTATTGAACATATTCTCCCCCACGCCTCCTCTTTTCCTCTCTCCTTACTCTGTTCTGTCAGTTCTATATCACATACACATACATGATTATGTACAAAAAAACCCTAAGAAACACAATTAAGAGAATGCACTCTTCAGCTTTTAAATTGATTGACTAGAAAATGAACAAGCAAGGGCTAGAGAGATTGTTAAGAGCACTAGCTATACCTCTAGCAGACCCAGGTTCAATTCCCAGCACCCACATGACAGCTCAAACCTGTCTATAACTCCAGTTCCAGGGGATCCATTTATGTGGTGCACATTGTCTGTGCATGTTGGCAAAATATACATACATATATAATAAAATAAATCCTGAGTAAAAGAGAAGAAGACCTGTAAAAAGAAAAGAGAATCTGCCAAACAACCATAGTATACCTGCAGTTTTATTGTGAGCTATGAGAGAAATCAAGAATACCTTAGGGGTACTTCCCCTTCCTAGAAGGGCTTGTGGTATAGCTGGACAGCACAGTGCAAGAATTAGGCAGCAATAACTGCTGGAAAGCAAGAAGAAGAGAGGCCTTGTTGGACCCCCCATCACTGAATCACAGGAAAATATTTTACCTTCTGTAAGAGACTGAGCACATGGCTCAGAGAAGAATAAACCATAGAACCTGAGATTGTGAAGCAAAATTCAAGTAGTTCCCTTGGCTACAAGTCTCCTTAACAAGATTCTTTTGTTTCTTCAAGGTTCAAATGGGGCATCATCTCTTGTGTGAGTACCTCGGGCATCACATGATTGCTGGGCAGTTGTGCCACAGCAAATAGTAGTGCGCTGAGTTCTTAGTATACTTGGAGGGTCTCTAAGTCAGGAGGTACTTTTTTCCCAATATTAGTAAGTTAAGCACCAGGCACATTTAGGGTCCTTAGCCCTGTCCAGTTAATGAGGAAGTAAGGGACAGGGGTGTATCAGATGATGTCTCAGATGACATCATTCTTCCTGCCTCCTTCTGTGGTAGGAGTAACTGACAACCGCACCACATCAGAATTAAGAGAGGAGGATGCCCCAAGAGTCCAGTGGTATCAGCCTCTTTGCCATGCAGTTTACTGGCTGTGATGGGGGTGAATGGGAGGGGTGCTAGCATGAGGTTTTACTCAGCAGGCATGGCACAAAGGCACATTTTTAATGATTTACCAGTTCTACTTGACTGAGCCTGCACCCTGTAAGTAGATCATATGATCAGCGATCACAAGTTAAACTGCTTTTGTTGCTCGCAAGGCATGCATGGTGGGCCGGCTGCAAGGCACCAGGCCCTCGCACGCAGCTGTGTGTAAGACAAGGCAAGGTTGCGTACGACAGGCAGTTAATGGCTCATACCAGCAAGCCTTCGACTTGAGCCGGTACATGCAGCTGAATTTTAAGAAGGTAAATGACCTTGCAGCTCTGAGCTCTAACTTTGTACTTTTACCTATTTGTACCTGGATAAATAAACATTTGCAGCAAGCCAAAGGGCCCAGAAAGCACTATTGTAGCCATGGGCTAATTTCTTTCTCTCTGGATGAAAGACTTCCAAACAAACAGGTGTAGGTCTGGGGTGGGGTGGGGGGTGTGGAATCATTTTCTGCCTCAAGTAGCACCAAGGTAAAGAGGGGTAAGGGTGATAATAACTTCCATTTCTTAGAACTTCAAAGTTACCCGTGTCAGTCCAATCTAGCTGTCCCATTTAGGGTTCTGCATCCCAGCAGAGAGAGAATGGTTCCAGGCAGAGCTGAACAGAACTGCCCCGGGCAAGAAATCAGCATCTCTATGTTCCACTAACTTAAAGGGGCTGATTCTCCCAATGGCTGTCACTCAAATTAAAAGACGGGAAAACAGGCTGAAGTTAAATTCTTTTCTGCTTTTCCATCAGTTCTGTGGGTCAAGAGTCATGTCACAGTAGCTAGACATCTACTACAAATTCCCTATCCCAGCTTCCTTCTCTGGATAAGCTGACGACTGGACTCAAGTTCAGGGCTTGAGATACCTCCCAGAGAGTTGGGACTGCTGGAGTCATCCCCCCAAAAAAACTGTTACTGACCACCCAAATGCCTCCCAAGTTGCAGAGTATTTGCGATTTACAATGTGAGGAGGAGCTTGGGTAATGCTGTGATTTTAAGAACTCCTCAATCAGTTGAGATTAAGATAACATTTATTGCAACATAAACTGAGATTGCCGTGAGCACAGGCAGAAGAGATCTGGGGAACGTTTAAAACATTTCACAGGCCATGAATCAACAGAGGGCTATTTGGTGGGCTAAGAAGATCTCTGGAGCACAGAGCTTAACATTCTTACACGACTTTGACCCCATGTTCGAGCCATGGTGATTCTCAGCCCAACGCTTTGAACCATGAGGTCACAATGCTTCCTTCTACAACCCTACTGAGCTTCTACTGGATGTCAGGAGCCACCCAAGACCTAACGCAAGCACATTGAGCTAGATGCCCACTAGACATCACTCATGTCTGTCCAAGCGAATGAGTCGGTAAACAAGGAAATACATTCTAAAGATAGGTACCATCTGCCAAGCCCAACCAATCTTTAAATGGCTGTAAATACTTTCTTCCCTGTGATTCAGTTAATATAGGTTGGCCTAATGAGGCTGGTTTGTGTCTATGAGACAAAACAGCACTCCTCGGTCCAATATACAGTTTTAATAAACTTTATTAAATTTCCATTGATCCATATGCAAAATAATCTGTTTACAATTTGAACTCAGCCTACAAAATGGTGTCTAACTCAATAAAGGAAGAGGCTGAGAGACAACAGTTGTACATACAGCTATTAACACATTATGCCAATAAAAAGAAAACTCAATGATTGGGTTTGAGGAAGGAGTCAATGTTAACCCTTTGAACATCTCTAAAATAAGAGACCAATCAGACTTTACACTGGGAAATCAGACACCTAAGGAATGATTCCCCCCCCTACACACTTTGTGAATGATCATGTTCCACTGGGTTTGTTAGTTCCTAGAACCTCAAAACATGCAAACTTAGTCCCAGCATCTATGACAAGAGAGTACAGAGCTTCCAAAAAAATTTTAATAATAGACAAGCTAGGTTTGTTTGATAATTGATATAATTTGCATGCCATCCAATACTTCAAGTACTTACAATAAATCACTTGTATTCTGCTGGAGTACTTGGGGCCAGGATCAATGGACCATCTTTTTCAGGCACTTGTATCTGGTGACCATACCCATAACCCAATCAGAAAATTAATAGTAAGTACTCACTGAGTACTAAGGAAAATGAAGTCTCTAATTCCAAATTGTATTGTGGAGATTGGAAGACATAAGAAGGAGATATGAAAATGGTTAGAAAGATGTCTTCTTCACTAGGAATGCTTGCTAAGCAATCATGAAGATTGGAGTTCAGATCTCAGCTCCAGTGTAACAAGTCCTGTGCCCCACACAGGCCTCAGCTCCAATTTGGGTGGATTGGGCAAGATTGTTAAGGCTTGATGGGTTCCAACAGAGCCAAGAAAATAAGAGCTCCAGGTGCATGGAGGAAGCTTGTGTCAGAGTGACAGAAGAGAACAGCTGATACCCTCTTTTGGCCTCCACATATGCAAGTCCACACACTCAGGAGGTTGAGCTAAAGAATTGAGAGCCCAAGGCAAGGTTGGACTATTAGCAAATTACTGTCTCAACAAAAAAAAAAGAGCAAAATAAAAAGATTCTTTGGGTGTGGGTGCTTTGGTCCTTCTTGGAAAGGGGAACAAAATACTCTTGGGAGCAAATACGAAGACAAAGTGTAGAGCAGAAACTGAAGGAAAGGCCATCCAGAGACTGCCCCACCTGGGGATCCATCCCATATGCAGACACTATTGTAGATGCTAAGAAGTGCATGCTGACAGGAGCCTGATATAGCTGTCTCCTGAGAGGCTCTGCTAGAGCCTGACAAATACAGAGCAGATGCTTGCAGCCAAACATTGGACTGAGCACAGGGTCCCCAATGGAGTTAGAGAAAGGACTGAAGGAGCTGAAGGTGTTTGCAATGCCATAGAAAGAGCAACAATATCAACCATCCAAACCTCTCAGAGCTTCCAGGGACTAAACCACTAACCAAGGAGTACACATGGAAAGACCCATGGCTCCAGCCACATATGTAGCAGAGGATGGCCTTGTTGGGCACCAGTGGGAAAAGAGGCCCTTGGTCCTGTGAAGGCTTGATTCCCCAGTGTAGGGGAAATGCAAGGGCAGGGAGGTGGGAGTAGGTAAGTGGATTGGGGAACACCCTCATAGAAGCAGGGGGATAAGGATGGAATAGGAGGTTTCTGGGGGGTACCGGGAAAGGGGATAACATTTGAAATGTAAATAAAGAAAATATCCAATAAAAAAATAAAAAAGAAATGTAAATAAATAAAATATCCAAGAAAAAAAGATTTCTTTGGTTTCAACAGATGCAGTTTTTTAATGTATAAATTCATTTTGATATACATGCAAGAATAATCCATAGTGATAGTGAAATCCAACACACATATTTTCATACTTCACTATAAACAACAACAACAACAAAAATAACTGAAAATGTATAGGAAAACCTTAAGGTTCTCAGCATAATAACAAAGTTCGTTGCTCTGCCTGTCTTTGTACATGGTTGAATATGTTTCTTGAATAGAGCCATCCCTAAAGTGGTCTTCCAGTTCTGATGTTAGCTCTTCCAGCAAAAATAAGATTCATGGCTTTGCCAGGTAATCTGTGGTTATATTTACTAAGAGCCTTTCATAATATCTCCTTTTTACATTATACTCAAAGTTCACTATTACCACTGACCTAGAGTCCTAGGCTTGTCTTTACAAACTATAAAGCTCATCTATGTGATATGTCTTCTAGCACTTGAGAGCAGATTCTATGTGCAACCCCAACCTCAAATATTCTTGGCTAAGTATTTCCATAGCACTCAACAGCTTGGCCCTCCTCCTCAACACAACCATTAGTTTTTCTGTTTTTCCTAAAGACTGAAACCAGGAGCTGACACTAGTACTCTAGGTGACTGTCAACCATTGTGGATCTCAGTGACCCTCACTTTGACCCACGGAAGCAATCTTTCCAAACATTAACCCATGGGGGCACATAATAAATCTTAAATATTCCTTTGACATGAAACACTGCCAGGACAGACCTCTCAAACACATGTTCCTGTAACGGACTTTTTTATATAAATGTACAGCTAGACCTTCAAACTTATACTCCTATTGAACTGTCTGGAAGATGTCAGACAATGCCTTAGCTTAATGAGACCACTTGGGCAACCACCTAAAATTTCTGGCATGTCCTTTTACTACTTTGTCTTGTAAAATTTAGCTCCTTCAGATTATATTACTAAAGGTATTTACTAGGGTGGAGATAAGGAGAGGCTCAAGTCTGAAGTCAAGACATGTGGATTAGGCTTAGTGCTTAGTCAATATATGTGAAATATATTGGGTAGTGTGAAGATAGATACCAAGAGATGACTTAACCATGTAAAAGTAACAACTTATAAGAGCCATGTAATTTGAGTGCGTTGTGTATGTGTTTTAACATATGAGCTATATGTGTATATGACCACACAAATGTACATGTATGTGCACAGAGGCATGTGGAGATCAGATGTCAACATGAGGTGTCCTTTCTCAATCTCTCTCTTGTAGGAGGAGCTAAGGTAGGAGGAGTAAGGAGAGGAAGAGGAGGAGTAAGGAGAGGAAGAGGAGAAGGAAGAGGAGGAGCTAGGGGAGAGACCAGGAAGAGAAAAATGGCAGTGGACGTGTGCGTGTCTCTAACAGTCAAAGGTAGTTGATATATCTAGGTTGAGTATTGGGTTACACCTTTAATTGTGTGGGCATCTTGGTATTGAGCATTACGTAATATATAAAACCTTTGATTAATCTTTAAGCATTAGAGTTTCATTCATACCAGGTACCCTGTGGATGGCGGGATGGTCTGGGCCCAGCCCAGCCTTGTGGAGACCATGTGGAAGATTGGCAGAGCCATCTCCCAAGCTGGCATCTTGTGGGTGGCAGAGCCAGTGGCTCTGGCCACCTGAGCCAGTGATCTGAAAATAGGCCACTGCAGCTCGTGGCTTCAGGCCTAAGCTAGTCGGGAACATGGTGGCTGATTAAGGAAAGCCAGATTGAATGCCGCTGTTTTTAAATATCTCCCGCAACACTCTCCACATTATTTTGGAGCATCTCTCTCACTGAACTGGTAGCTCAGTGATTCAGTAAAAATAGTTGTCTGCTCACCTTCTATCTCCATATCCTTATCTCAGGGGTTAAAGGTATGTGCCAGTGTTCTTGGCTTGTTTATATGGGTGATAGAGATCTGTACTTGGGTCCTGCTCTTTGCATAGCAAGTACTTCCTTGAGTTAAATCATCTCCCTACCCTTGATGTTACTTGTCTTAGTCCTCATAACCTGTGGGAAGTAGCTCTGGAGCAATGGGGGGAAAAACAACAGGAAAGGACTTCTAACAAGGTCTCTCGTGACAAACTATCCAAGTAAACATACTGCTCCTAAGATGATGTACATAGCACAGTCTGAAACTGGATCAGCGAAGTTCCTCTGAGTCACTGACCCCAAAGCTTAGAATGAGATTTCCTTCAAGAGGCCTGGGTTACTTCTCCGAGATAACTATGAGGGATGGATGGTTCTTTTAGCCATTTTTCATACCCCTCCTGGTATCATATATACAGAAGGCAACATGGGGGCCTTATAAAGTTTGTAGAAATTGTCTATGACCCTGTCATATGTGGCCTTCAGCTCATTAATTTGGCTAATTACAGAGGTCCCTAACTCCTAATAGTTATCTCCTTTAGGCTCAAACATGAAAAGTCAAATCATGTACCTTGCAAAAGCTAAATTATGATGCCACCAACTTACCACACATCACCTAAAATCACCTATCTATCTGACACCACTAGGAAGAAATTTATGAACAAAATTCTGATATGATATCAGTACGAATAAGACATTCTATGAATAATTTTTTCCAGAGTTGTTTGTGTGTGTGTGTGTGGCGCGTGCACGAGTGTGTGTGTACTGTGTGTGTGTATTCCACATTTGTGCCAGTAGCTGAAAAGGCAAGAAGAAAGTAGTATTGGATCCCCTGGAACTGGAGTTGTAGATGCCAGGTGTCAGGGTGGGAAATTACAGATCCTATAAGCCCTCTTAACTGCTGAGCCATTTCTTTAGACTCCATTGTATAATTCTTCATATTTTTGGTAGTCTTATCTATTCCACAAGTATTATAAGGTGAGTATTATATTCTTTTATAGATATGGGGGGAGGGGGACTATGGAGCTAAATAAACAGCTATTTGCCTAAAGATGCCCAGTAATGAAAAAACAGGTGGCCTTTTTCTTCTCTCTTTTATTTTCTCCCAAGTTTGCAAGCACAGCAGACCAATTAATTTGGTTCGCAAAATTTAAGATCAGTTGTTCATTTCTATGGGGTCTCATGTGTAGCCATGTCTGTGGCTTCTTCATTCCCTATGGGGACTGTGCATTTCTCTTTTAACTGGCCAAATACAGACCCTCACACAGGACTTTCTGGTGTCAGTCAAAACAGGCTTGTATGGAAACATCAACCCAATTTACCTGGGAAACAGGAGCAACACAGAGCATGCATCATGAATCAGAAAGCAGTATTCCAGGGACTTGTCACCAGGAACACCGTTAGTTGATAAGCTGGAAGCCAAGCCCGTCATTATCTCATCAGCCTAGTCAATCTTCATTGGAAATAAATATACAGAGATTTGCTGTTATGTTTCCGGGCACTGCATATAAAAAAGTGCGGCACACTCAACTACATTTAGTGTGAAGTGCTCGTTATAAGACAACAACCTGGTCACAAGACAATCTGCTAGGAACCCCATGCTTGCTAGCAACACAGCAAAGGTCAAAAGGAGATGCAAATGGCAAAGACTAGATTCCTGACTGTGATCTCTCACCTCCCCAGCCGTGTGAGCTTGACTATACACTCACCTGATGGTCTCAGATTCTCTCTCTTCGAACAAACTGTGGATGCAAACATCACCTTGAATTCAATTCCTTCAATGAGTGACTACGTAAATTGCATAAGATACCTCACTGGAAGGCTGTCTACACATCTTATGAATAGAAGGAGCAGAAACACTTTCCTCTCTGTAAGTGTTTAATGCAGGTTGCTGGGCAACCTTGCACTGACCTCTCCTGGCCTGTACCAGATAATTTAGTGCCACTATCATCATTAGTAAACATCCAGAGAGGGCTTAATTACACTTTGACTTGTATACTTCAGTGATGTTTTCATACATATGTGTCTGGTCTCCTTTAAACAAGTGTATGTTGACCCAGGAACCAAAAGCTATAAACACAGAAATATGTAATTGTGGTGTTCTTTAAGTAACTGTACTTCGATCCATTGACCAGAAGCTGTATAAAAGTATATAATTGCATGTAAATTTCATCTAACAACCAAATAAACAAAATAAAAGTCTACAGAAATTTTTCAATAAAGAAGTAATTAAATTGTTTTGGAAGCCACTCAAAAATAGAAAAGTACTAAGGTGATGGAAAATGACACTTTTGAAAAAAAAAAAAAACACATATTAAATATTTAGAATTTTTAAAAGGATGGCCATAAACATTTCTCAAGGAAGGATGTTGGGGGCCGGGGGGCACCACATCTACAAAGGCCTTAATCAAGCCATCCTACTTCAAAGCCATAATGCTAAGCATGTAGACATTTCCCTGACTAATCATTAAGATATCAAGAACTGATTCCCTTCCTTTTAAGAGCTTATATGTCACATCCCACCCTTTGGGCCTTCCAGAAATGCATTTAAATGCACAACTGGGAAGAAGAAAAGCTTTCCAGACAGCCAGGTGTTAGTGATTCAGCCATTAAAACTTGAGTGATAAAATATCCCCACAACTGTAAAACAGTTCAGTCATTAGATGGTCATAAATAGATTAAGATGACATTTTAAATTATTATGACACCATGTACATAAAATGTACTTGTTCATCACAATATCCCAGGTGACTGTGCCTCTGATTATCTGAGTTAAAGATGTGTATGTGTTATTTGTTCTGAGATCCAACAGTGAAAGACAGGGAGGGAGAGAGGGGAAAGTAGATGGAGAAGTAGAAATACTGGATGTCGCATCCCTCCTGAGTCCCCCAAAAGACTTCAGATTCCTTTTGCAATAATACTCATTGGACACTTCTTGAGAAAGGAAAAAAAAATCACTTTCTATTTTCAGGATGAAGTAAAAGCACAAAAGAAAATGGTATCAAAAAAAAAAATTCCCAAGTTACAAACCACCATTTAAAATGTCTTGCAGTTGCTGTTTTGGAGTTAGCTTAACCAGAAGGTCTTCACCAGTGTCCTGCATTAACTCTTATCTAAGACCAGAAAACTGCCTTATAATGCTTTCTCGTGTCATACATGCCCATAACTGCTTCTTGCAGTCACAGGGCCTTTCCCATGGGCACTACATACAGAGTACAGCCTGACCTTCTCCCAAGGTGTACAGAAAGCATGGGAATTTCTCTAAAGAACAGATGTCCACCTGGCCAGGATCACCAGAAAATCAGAAAGCATTCAAAGATCATTTTACATGAAAGAAAAGAGATCTAAACTTCAATGCATGTACTTATATTTTAAGAAGTTAGTATTTAAGAATATTTCAGTTTTGCATGGTGATTTCTGTGTGTAATCCAGAGTCAAGGGGAGGGAGAAAGTGGACTGAGACTTTGAAGGCAGCCTAGGCTACCTAGCAAAATTGCTTCACCAATAATAACTCAGTCTTATTGGAGACCTTAGGTTTTCAACCCAGCCTTACCAAGGAAGTAAATTCATTCTGGGATTCAGTTAAGCACTTAAGGAAACATTTTAAAGAGCTAATGTACTCTACTTAAATCTATAAGCCAGCTGAAGGATTAGGTCCATTAAGAAGATTATAACAAGTAATTGGCAATTTGAAGAGTATTCAAAATATTGCACAGGTATATACATGATTCTGCTATGTATCCCAGTTACTCTGCCATAAGCAAGGAAAGCATGCAGAATTATGGACAGAGGTGCAGACTTAGCACTACTTACAACTTGATTTTGTTCTGAAGATTTCAAAGTATTTTTAAGGTCTACACAATTATAGAAATAAGAAGTATAGAGAACCTGATATAAATACTTCCTTTATAGTTCTCTCAACAGCCCCCACCACCATTTGGAAAAATCCCCATGCCTCCTTCTTGGCAGTTCTGTTTCTTTTCAATACTCTTCATAATATAAGACATAAGACAGGTAACCTGGTATGATCAGAGACTCCAAAAGTTCCAGAATCTAAATTGTTACTTACAGAGAAATTTATCAAGAAAACTGCTTGTCTATTCTATGCTGTCAGGTATGAGGCACTTTTGAGAACTAGCCATGGGATTTTCTGTCAGTATCCTGACATAGCACCTATGTCAAGTTCAACACTTGTTGCAACACATCCTATTGCAAATACTGGATTACAGTTACCCAGAGTGTGTCCAAATACCCTCTTAATAGGGAGAAGATACAGACTTCTCTACATCCTTTAACATGTACATGTGGGAGTGTCTTTTGTGTGTAGTTGTCCAGAAGTCTACTTATGGTATGTTCCTGAGTCATTTTCCACTTTGTGTTTTGAGATGGGTTCTCTATTTCTGGCCAGGAATTCACCAAGTAGGCTAGGCTAACTAGCCAGTGAGCTACCAGTGATCTATCCAGCTTTGCCTCCCCAGTTCTGGGATTCCAACTCAGTACCATCATGCATGGCTCTTTTCCTGGGTCCCTAAGGATTGAACTCAGGTCCTTATGTTTGCACAACAAACACATCACAGCTGAGCCATCTCCCTGGCCCAACAAAGCTCAGGATCTACTTGTAATCAACCTGCTTCTATTACCATGTAAAGTAAAATTTTCCATGACTACAATATAACACCAATCGAGTTGGATGGGGTTGAAAACTGAAAGAAAAACCAAACATTAGAAATTGTTCTACTACAATGAGAATTCCCATTCTCTGAGGCCAATTCTGCTACTCTGCAGATCAAAAAGAAGGTCATTTGTTCCCTGCCTGTACACAGTAAAAGCTTGAAAATAGAAAACAATTTAGTGAAATTCATGCTCAGTTTTTGTTTCTTTTCTCCAAACTACCTGTTTAAAAAGAAACCCAGAGACTTCTACTTCAGCCACATAGACACTATGTTCTACCCTTTTCAGAGAAAGCACCCAGTGAATATGTCCAAGCACAGGCAAAACCAACATCCTACCTCTACTATCCTACCGTCGTACCTGGAAAGGTTATTGGTGAGTAACTCCTTTATTTAATTCTTCAGCAAGTCCTTCTTATTAGATGTCAATGATTGCCTCATTTTTGGAGGAAATGTGTTTTCAAAGTGAATTTTTATTATGTTGGGCAGAGACCAAAGCTTCATCTAATTTGTTTTGGCTCGGAGTACCATCGTGTGTCCTGAATGACTGTTTCAGGCTGAATACATCCCTTTTTTGTTTCTAAGAATCTCTCTCACACCTATATAGGGGAAAGCACCTTTAATTCATAGATTCTCTTGTATAAACCACAGTTTCTCATACTGAAGTGACACCAGGAATTGGAGGTATGAGTCTTGCCATAGGATTATACAGATGTGTTCATTTTGATTTATGAGTATGAGTGCATTTTGCCTGCATGTATATTTGTACACTACTTGTATACAGATCCTATGGAATATGGAAGAGGGTTCAGACCCTCTGAAATTAGAGTTATAGATAGTTGTTAATTGCCATGTGGGTGCTGTGATCCATACCCATACCCTCTGCAAGAGCAACAAATATCCTAAAACACTGAGTCATCTCTCCAGCCCCCTGTTATAGTATTTTTTAAATGTACTAAAGAATTTTACCATTGGGTGAAATTTAAGAGTCAGTCCATTCTTCTGGGGTGAGGTTTCTTAAGATTAAACCAAAATGGAGTCAATTGTATTAAAGGTTTATATCACCAAACCAAAATTAAGACATTATGTGATCTTCTAGGAAATTGGGAGAGTTGACCACTGTATTCTCAAACATGTCAGTCTCTCCAGGAATGATGAGGAAGTCCCATGTGCTGTGACTGAACAAGTAAAGGCACTGTCCCTGCAAGGAAGTAATGTAAATGGATGCTGACCAGGCTACAGCTTCTATTATGCTAGTTGCCAGATCGTGCTTACATTATCTCGTGAAAAGTAACAGCTCTCCCATACCTAAAGAGCATTAAAGCTGTGTCTTTAATGTTCAGATTGGACACTTCTCAACTCATCAATTACTAATAGAAGCCAATTATAACATTAATGGAAATTGATTGAAATTTTGTTGTGTCATCCCTGCACACACACACACACACACACACACACACACACACACACGCAAAAAAAAAAGAACTAAAAGAACTAAACCAGGCAAATGAGCTCTCTGGATAAACCAGTCTGGATTTAATGCTCTTCTGGCTCTTCTTACTTTTATAATGCAAAACTAATCCCAAACCACTTGTTCCACTACAGCAAAGATACTCAAAATTAAACTTCATATTTATACCTGACAACTTTACCCGTGGCCTACTTCCTCCAGGGGAACCTGGCTGATTTGTTGGTTTGTCTTTTGTTTTTCTTCTCATTTTATTTTATTTATTTTTTGGATTTTGGTTTTGGTTTTCATTTGTTTTGTTTTAACAATACACAGTGCTTAGAGCCGGTTGTCAGTAAGCAGTTTTTCCTTCCTTGGAAATGAATCAAAAAGGGTATCAATAGCACATATCTGAAATACTCTTTAAAATAGAGGCAAACAAAACACACCTGCCTGGTTTCTACTTACTAAAAGTGTGTTGCCTTTCTAAATGAGGGCAGGCTGGCATGATCAACAGTCTTCTATTATAATATAATGATACCATTTTAAATATGTGCCGCTGCAGAACTCCAGGCTCTCTATCCTTCTTGGCGTACTTACAAATGGGATACCTGAAGACACACAAATCTCAACAGAGCAGCAGGGGACACTGTGGTACATAGCACAAACATTGTTGGTTCCAATAGTGCTAGACAGGAATTCAGAACAAGACCTTTGTGAAATTGGAATGGCTGAGCAAAAGTGCCTATGAAGATAAAAGTTGGTCTGATCTTTTAAGAATGGGATGTGTTTGGATAGACAGCATAGAGACAAAAATATGGATGATCAAATAGCATTCAAGAGGTTGGGAAGATTGTTCAGTCAGTAAAGTATTTACTTGCAAGCATGAGAATTGGAGTTGGATCTATATACTCACTTAAAAAAACAAAACAAAACAAGCCAAGAAGGACAACATATAATTGTAATCTTAGTGCTGGAAAGTAGAGAAAGGTACTTGTCTGTTAGTCCAGCCCACTTGATAAGCACCATAGCAAAGAAAGACCCTGCCTCAAAATGGCCAGGTAGATGGCATCTGAGGTCATTGATTGGCCTCCACATACATGAGCAGACATATACACACAGACACATATAAAAATAGTCCATTGCCACCTGAGATAGAAGCAGGGCAGTCAGATAAGAATATATATGGACCCAGACTTAAAAAGGTTTTTGACATGAACCTTTTTACTTTATAGTAGTATAGAAGAGAATCCATACAACTATTCTATTTTTAACTTCATCGTATCTGTCGTTAAATTATATGAGACAGTCAACATTTAATTAGAAAATAGGCTTCACTTTGAATTATAATACTCAAATATATTAGTGTTCTCAGTGGGGTGGTTTAAGGTAGGTGATGTTGAACTATGATTTTTGGTAAATTAGAAGTTTTGAAGAGCATGTTCAATTTCAATTCAGAGATTAATATGATACATTTAAATTATAAGGCAAGATGTATCTGGATGAAAAGGGGCAGAATATACAACTGAATCCATTGGCAAAATGTTCAGATAAGTAGAACAGATATTCCCAGATGAAAGAAATTCCTTTGGCAAGGAGAATAGAGACACTGCAGATGGTCTGTCAGCATTTTCTTCCCCCAAAGATTGCTATCCAATATAAATCCAAAAACGCCAGGTGAGATATGAGAACTACACACAATCTCCAACACTCTACAGTAAACTTAGGATTGTTTGACTTCATGGTGGCACAAGCATGAAAAAGAAGTGAAACTTTGAACTTTAATCTGGTCTCACTGGTGCAATGGTCTCTTTTGATGCTGGGCAGGGACAGTGACACTGTATCATGTGAGCAGGAGCACCTGGCAGGCTTCTGTCAATATGTTTTAGATACAGTTATCAAGGAATGGAATGAGTTATGCACACTTTTGTCACAAAACAAACTTTAGGGTAGCTGATTCTGCCCAACTATAGGTTGCCTTGGGTGTTTTGAAGACACTTAAAGCTAGGCTCTGTGGTGCTATGAGGTTCTGTTGGCTCAGAGTGTTGAATAGATTTTCTTTTAAACTTGCATTTAACACTTGTGGGGGCTTAACTGGAATGAACTCCACCATGAGCCAGGGCATCTGTAACTTTTCCATCTGCCACTGATAACAGAATAACATGCTAATAGCACTGTTTGATGTATGTAACACATTGATCACTTTGGAAAAGAAGATGCCAGATCAGTCATCTATCACCATGATAATGTCTCCACATGCAGGAGCAAAATGCTGCTGTGGCATTATGATCTGGATAACACGGTGGGCAGGGGTGCAGGGAGGGGATAAAAGGCAAAACTCCAGGTAAATCCCCGAAGGCATTTCTACTCTGTTAAGATGGGAAGATTAGATTGGTGAGTCCTGATGCATCATCTGCATATGACAATATGGGAGAGTGTGCCTCAGGTGTCTCAGACACATAAACAGGCGGCTCTGAACTCCTAAGAGCCTTTGAGGGTTGGTTTCCTCTGGAGTAGTGAAAACCACAAAGGCACAAAAAGTCTGAGAGCCTGAAGCTCTGTCCAGTTTGACCTTGAATCATCACCCAACCCAGCCTCCCTCTGGCCGTTCTACAAAGTGGTCAAGAAACCTAAATTGAATGTTTGAACCTCTTAGCATCTAGTTTACAGAAGTGATGGTCTCTCGCAACCCTGAGGTCACTCCGGCTGGTTAATAGATGGGCTGGGTTCACTATTCAGGTTGTCTGAGTGTGCTTTCTCCTAATACCAGCTACTCTGTAATGTTCCAGCAACAAATTAGCCCTATTAAAATGAGCTGGGGAAGCAGGTCATCTGATGAGCAGTCTCCAGAGGGAAGATCTACACTACTTTATCACCTCCCACACTGTGGTAACTATTGGTATTTATAAAATGATGGAGGCCCTGGCATTGGAAAATGTATACCATGGCAAGTCTTTGAGTGAGAGCCAGAAAAAGAATAAAAAGCTCTGGGTGACCCACTGCGCTTCTCCACTGCTTCCTCAATTAACTCCAAACAGACTTTGTCTGGGATGGAGTGATTTAGTTTCAAGGCAAGGTCAGTCCCACACACCCAGAATAAAGATTGCCAAATATGCTTATTTGAGCTGAATTACATTTGGTGGTTTAATAATATGAATTTACTGCTTTTTCAATGGGGACTCTAGCACTGGGGAGAACTTTAAAATGCACCACACTTAAAACATAAAATTAAATTCAATTAACTTTTATTGGGAGGCTAATACACTAGTACCCTAGGGGGAGAAACAGCTCTCTTGCTTCCCCCAGATTTTCAAAGCAGGTTTCTGGAAGCCTGGCCAAAGATAGAGGATTGGATTGTTCCCCAGTAAAGAACTTCATTGGCCAGTTTAACATCTGTGTTCTGTGGATGGAGAAGCCCCAGCTTGTAAGCACCCAGCTAAAGGACTCCAGGGGCATAAAAGCTAGAATGATAAACAGATAGAAAGTACCACGTATGGGCCTGCAGAGATAGCTCAGTGGTTCATTCAGGGCACTGGCTGTTCTTGTAGAGGAACTGCCTTTAGGTTCAAGTATCCACACAGGGGCTTGCCACCATCTTCCAAAACAGTTCAAGGAATCCAATGCTCTCTTCTGGCTTCTATGGGCACCAGGCACACATGTGGCTGTACATACATATATGCAGGCAAAATACTCATACACATAATATAAAGAAAACTTTCTGAAAAAATATCTAGAAAGGGCAGGAATTTAAGAAAAAGAAACCCACTGCTTATAAAAAAAATTTTAAAAAAGACAAAACCAAGCATGGGGTGAAGAATGTAAGTCTCAGAGATCAGGCATTCTGTTAAAAACTCGCACACTTTTTTGTTGCCAAGACAATATACAATCTATGAAAACACATACATGTATGCATACATATATGTACACACACACAGCACAATTAACTATGCATTAGAGGCTCTCAGTCTAGGCTTTAAGGACCTCCTTACTATATTGATATAAGTTTGTAGTCCATGAGAAATGGAGAGACATTTCTCCCTTTGTGTCCATAAATGGCCAGTTCAGACATAAGCAGCCTGGCTGGGGAAAAGCTGAATCCTGAACAGAATGGCCAACCCTAGTCCACAGACAGGATGACATCATTCACTTAATCCCTGAGCACATGTTTAATGGATGTCAGTACATCCTGTATTTTGTCCTAGGCACTAGAGGTTTGTGAGCAAAATAGGCAGAAATACTACCAGCCTTGTAGCTAGAACGGGATTGGGGAAATACAGAAATCAAAAGCACTGCATCTTGAATCCCCTTCACCATCCTATTAAAATCAGTTACAGACTCAATGCAGAGCCCAGTAAAATGTGCTAGCTCTTGTATAGGTTTCCTGGACAAACTGCCATGGCCTCTGTGCCTTAAAGGAGTACAGAGTTATTGTCTGAATGTGAGGGGTTTTGGTAGGTGAAATCAAGCTGTTCCTTTTGGACGCTGTGAGAGATAAAACTGCTTTGAGTATTCCCTGCCGTATCTTTCCTGCATCTCTTTCTTTCCATCATCAAAGTGCACTCCCATCTCAGTCCTCTTCATCATATCATCTCCTTTCCCTGAGTCCCTTTACCCAGTGACTCTGTTTACACCAGGCCCATTTGAACAACCAGAGCTCTTAGAGCTTTGACGGCCTAGAGGAGGGATGCTCCCTTGCTTGTTTCTGCATTCCTTGGTGAAAGACAACAAAACATTCAAAAATAAAAGATCACAAGAGTGTCCAAGGTCTGGGTTTCCGAGGATAAGAAAGATGATGTACTGGAAATGTGTATCAAGGCATACAACAAGCATTCAGCTACTGCTATTATTATGTTGTTGTTATAATTATTCATTGAGTCTGGGCTTGAGCCCACAGCTTTGACTGTGCAGACTGTTGCAATGTCCAGAACTGTTTCTCCCCACTACTTAAATTATAATCTATTTTGTAAGTCCCTGCCTTGTTCATTCTCTCTGCTTCCTCGGCTAGGAGTAATACTGTTCTCTTCCCTTCCTACCACCAGTAATGTAAGCACCATTTAAGACTGTCATTATCATTGTCATTATTTGTGTGTGTGTGTGTGTGTGTGTGTGTGTGTGTCTGTGTATGTGTATATATATATATATACATATATATATATATATATATGTATATATATATATATATATATATATATATATATATATATATATGACGGCAGAAATGTTTGTCCTACTGCTAAGCACATGAAGCCACAGTAGATAATATTTTTTTAGATCACTAAGTGACTAAGTGGACTGGTTCCAGAGTTTAGTCCTCACGGGTCTGCATGGGAAGCATAGTTGCAATGTCACATTCAAGGGGAGCCAGCTGTGAGGCTCCAAGTTCCCTACTACCCTACACTCTGATTTCCAAAATGAAGGCAATCCCCATCTTTCCCAGACATCATGTATATGATGATGCCCTCCCAACCAGGATGAGGAAGGCTTCTGGTCTCCATTTGTGTGCCAAGTAGCACAAGTGTCTGCCATGCACCCTGAGGAAGGCAAACGGGACACAGAATAGAACAAAGAGCTCAAACCAGTCAAAGCCAGTTTGAGCCAGTCCGCACTGCTCTGAGAACCACCCCCACCCCCTGCCTCCCTCCTCAGCTGGCAAGAGGACAAGAAGAAGATCATTGACTTCAATCTTTGGCCTCCTAACCACGAAAGGACTTGTGAAGGTGAACGGTTTGCCGACGAAGGGGGATATGAAAGAGACAAAACCAGGATAAAAATTAAATAAAAAGTAGCTGTCTTAAACTGTAATTGCAGTCCTCTGCTGAGCACGCTTGCAGATATATAAATGTGATTTACCATCCGCTTGCAACTACAAATCAGGTCTTGAGAAACACTTGTGCTATGAAATTGTTTAATCTCATCAAGCTCTGCTTTCACAGCAAGCCATAAATCACGGAGTCTTTGTTATCATAGACCTCCACCAGCGCCTCTCTGGCAGGCCATGGATCGTGGGTATATATAATCTTGACTGCACAAACACTGGGGTCGACGCAGGCTGAAATACTTTCATAATAGCCACTGTGCAGCTGCTGGAACACAAGCGTATGATGGATATCTCATTTCCTACAGTCGGCATCTATTTCGAGCAAATTATTACCACATAAATTTCTTGTCAACAGAAACGGCCAATTAATTAAGTTAAAAATTTACTTGTGATCACATCTACAAACCAAATAGAACGGCGAGGCAATTTTCCAGTTACTGAATATACTGCAGGTCAGTTTAATGAATAATTTTTAACTTTGTCATAAACTCAGAGACAGGCTAATATCTCCAGAAAACTGAATGGAGACCAGCTGCCGACAGATTTACACAAAATATATTTATGGGGAATTTGATTGCTGACATCTGGGGACAGAAATAAACTTTCTATAATTACAGAGGCATCTTTGCCATATATATGGATTTCTTTCACCCAAAAATGCAAATATGTCCTCAGGAAGGGTATATTTATATTTTCAGACAGGGCTACAATAGAGTTCAATGGCTTTTGAAGAAATCATTGCATTAAATTTCTTTGCTAGTGATGGGTTCAGTATCACAGGGAGAGACAAAATCACGGGCAAAGATCTGTTTATCACTGACCCACACCTGTCCCAACCCCAAATCAGAGCGCGCTCTTTCTCTCTCTCTCTCTCTCGCTCTCTCTCTCTCTCTCCCCTAAGGTGATATGCCACTTGGCACATGTCCAGAAGTATAAGCAGCATTCAGAGGACTTAGGGCTTTGTCAAGTAAGGCAGACAGACACAGCTTCCCACAGGACTGTGATGCATATGAACCAGATCTGCTTGGAAAATCAGGCCAGCAGAGGGCCCTATGTAACTCCTAGTCTAACCAAGTGTCTTTGAACTGAAGGAAAACCATGGTGTGTGTGTTGGGCAGCGGGGAGTGGGGGGCAGTAATTGTCCAGTTGACTATAAAGGCTATGGGTACAGGGACACATGGCAGATTTGATTACAGATAGAGATTTACTCAACCAGCCACCTGTGAGTGGTAGAATTATGACTACTATGAGGGCCATCCCATTACTTGACATGTGGAGAGCTTTCAAGGTCCTCCAAACCATAGCTCCAGTTTGTCTTTAACAGGTCCTTTGACCCTGTCCCCAGCCTGCCATTGTTACATGAGATAGTCTTGTCTTTATGTTGCCATGACTCTGAGCCAACAAAGGACCTTTGAATTTCTAGTCCATTTCCCATCATCTTTTAACTTTCTACCTTGAAGATGGTGTCCATGACTCTTCGCCAGCTTAAGAGACTGTGGCTCTTCATTAGGATATATCCTTCCACCTAAAACTTGAGAGGCCATGATGTTTGTTATCTTGGCCAGAAAGGGCAGTAGTGAGTTCTGAGTCAGTGAACTCTTCAAGGAGATAGCAGGCAACCACAGGGTGGGGGTGTTGTCATGGCAATAGGGCTTCTCAGGCCAGGAGTTCTGAATTCTAGGATGGTTTTGTAGAAGGTCCTTTTGGAAAGCTTCTTGAAGGCTGGAGTTATCTGACTCATGTTTAGTTTTCTAATTGCAAAGCCTAGTACCTGACAAAAGGGGCAGCATCTCTATAAAAGCTTCTGAATGTGGACCTTATGCAGTGTTCATACATGCCACATTCAAGTCTCAGTGGCATTGGATATCGTCGCATCATTATCATGTGTGTGAACAGCATTGATTGTAGGCCATTATATTTAGGACGCTCAGGAAGCTGAGAAGTCCAGGATGTTGAATACATCCCCTAGCTAGACCAAAGTTTAATTGAGGAAACAAATCACACAGTAAACTCACAGGATAGCCAGAATAGTCATGCTAAATGAATGAATGGCCAATGTGCAAACACAAAATAGAAAACAAATCTTAAATAAATGGCACTGATAATTGCAAGTATCGGGATGGACAACAAAAGATGTTTGAGTTTCAGAACATTAAAGGTATGTAGCAGTGATCCTACATAAACTTTCATTTGACCACTGTAGAAACTAGGCCTCCTACATCAAGCTGAGCCAGTTATAAAGTCCCCAAACACCTGAATATCTTCCTATGTCTCTAAATCTATCACTCACATACCCCACAAGCACTTCACTTTTCCTGGTTAACACTTAAATCTTCAAAGTGATGATTAGCACTTATTCTCAGGCCTGGGACTGAACTACGTATGCCATTCACGGCATTTTCCTTTTGACAAAAAACATTTTCAAAATTTCTCTTTGGCAAGGGTCTTCAATGCAAAAAAATTATCTAAATACTCATTGAATTTTTTGAGTAAATGACTTTAGATTGTCAGAAGCCCTTCCTCTCCTGAAACACACACACACACACACACACACACACATACACACACACACATACACACACACACACACAAACACACACACACACACACACACACACATACACACACACACACACACACACACACACACACAGCATGTTAAACATACAGATTGGTTCGACCCATATCTTAAGTAACTAACTATGGCCTCTGGGTTGATTGCTTAATCTTTCAATGCTTGTTTCAGTGTCTATGACATACCACAAAAGTGGTATATACCTCAGGGTGTTATCAATAGTATATAACACATGTAACATTTTAAAACAATGCATACAAGGAATACTTGATATTTTTCTAGCCCCTAGCCTACATATACTTTTGGTAGAATAAATCTACATGTATGTTGCCTGATGTTTATAGTGTATTCTCTTGCCTTTTGCTTTATTTGCTGATGCTTTGTGAAAGAACTATTAGAGCCATGGTATTGACGATAGTAGATACATGTTTTTGCCTTTGTTATGTTGTAGGCACTGCTATAAACACCTTACATTTATTATCAACATCGCTAGGAGGCAAATATTCTTATTATCTCTGAATTACAGATGTGACCTAGAAAGGTTAAGTCACTTATCCAAGGACATATAGTTATAATTGGTCCAACTGGAGGTTGGCACACTCAGCCACAGAAGTGTGCAGTCACTGTCTCTGATTAGCATTTTTTACCCCCAGTTTCCTCCCATTTGGAATTCCTCAGGTATTCCTCCAGTTCTAGAAAACCTTTCATTTTTTTTCTAGAATACCTTTTATGATTTTTTTTCCCTGTCCTCAAGGATTTAAAACAAAAAAGTATAAGTCCACGTGAAAAGCACCATCTGATAGATCCTAAACTGGTTCAGATCCATTCTGCTGTCAGGGTGACTCATCTCTGGTCAGTGAGGTAGCTTCTGAGAGTGTGTTTAATAACAGTACCAAGTCTCTATGGGAAGATTTTATGCAAAATGTTGCAGGGAAGTTCAATTAACTTGTGAGTTCAAGTCTGAAGCAGACATCATTGGCAGTCAGGAGGAGGGGAAAAGACAGAAGAGGCTTCATAGTGCGCTTTTGTCAAACTAGATTCAAGATTTCTGTAACAGAAAATGTTTTATCACAGAGACAGTGGCTGAGAAACACGGGCGAATTGCACACATGCTGTGTGAGCACTCCTGACAAATGCAGGTAATAGCTGAGGGTGACTCACTGCTGACTGTCACGTTATCTTGCTGAGGGTCACTGCTCCAGTGTCAAGGTCAGGATGAAACCAGAGAACAAAGAAACCATGAAGAAAGCCTGCCTCCTCAGCTGACCAGTGACAATTAGTGGCAAGCAGGTGACATGTGAGATAATTTCATCATAGTCCTATATATACTAAGCATGTAATAATTTATAAAGTGCCTTCATGGTTATTGTCTCATTATATTGTAATGTATTACATTCATTAACTGTCAGACCTTTCGAACTTTACTTTTTTAAGGAACATATTTCCATGATTACAGGAAAGATGCCTATTTCAATTTGGATGACTCACACATGCACAAATAAACATTCCAGCTTGATCACTGCATTTTTATCTCAGATGCAATCTAAAAGAACCCAAAAGCCTCATGGATATCTCCATTCAAAGAGCCTTTGTTCCAGCTAAAGAGAGGGCGCACACTAATAATGAATGTTCACAGTTAACTATTGGTAAAAAGGTTCCTGGATGGTGTGGTAAGGGCTGCCCATCTTCAGATAGGCAGAGATGACTGTCAGAGAGAACGCTCAAGAAACAATCATGGGCTGGAGAGATGGCTTCGTGGCTAAGTTCATGTTCTGCGAGCAGCACCCGAATCACATGACTCACAGTGGCCTGCAATTCCAGCTCCATGGGATCTGTCCTTGCCAATCTCTGTAGGCACCTGTACTCAGGTGTGCACACACACATACATAATTAAAAATAGTAGATGATCTTTATAAAAAGTGAAAGAATGGAAACAAATCACACAAGGTCAGGGATTTCTCCTGAGCCCTAAAAAAAAAATCCTTAGAAAAGCTCAGAATAAAGCATGAGGCTGCATATTTGACAAGCATAGCAAGTCATATATTTTATTATTCACCCTTAAAATTCCTTAAGTATCTAAAATGAGCCTGACATAGAATGCATTCCACTTACCCAAAATAAAATTAAAAATAATACCCCTCCCCAACAACAGAATAGAAACCATCAAAGCAAGGGAGAAAAATGAACGTGACAAAATTTAGAAACTGAAATTTGACGAAAGAGACAAAAGGTTCTGGGATGGATCTGAAGGACAGCATGGTTCGTGTCTAAACAACTCCATACATCATCAGGCATTACACGGAGATATCACAAAACCCTGAAGTTTCTCACAACTATCCCTAAATCCAGAAAGAGGTAAACTCTAGGTAAATAGTCTTATCTTCTAATTCTTTTAAGTAACAAGTGATTCCAGGGGAAAGATAGTCCAGACCCAGGAGATTGAGACAGGGATAGACTCACTAATGGACACCATGATTCCAGGACTCCACATGGAGTTTGAGCAATAATTCAAAGCACAAAAATAAAGCCAGGATATGGTTCTGAAGAGCATCAGATGAGAGAGAGAGAGAGAGAGAGAGAGAGAGAGAGAGAGAGAGAGAGAGAGAGAGAGAGAGAGAAATGTTTACCAAAGATCACAACCCTTTTTAGCTGAACCAGCCTCCTCCCCACACCAAGATAAGACATGAAACACTTACTTCTCAGGCCAAAACTTGGAGCATAAAGGAAGTCTGTCAGCCACAAACAGGAAAATAATGTAAAGCTCATTCTCAATGCTCAAACATGAACAAAGAGAAGAGAGACTACATAGCCAGTATGTAGGTCCAGTAGAAAACCTCAAACCAGAAAGGGAAACCAGGAGCTTACCAACCAAAAGACAATGACCCATCAGCTCAAGTAATGGAGGTGGGCAGAGGATCACAATAGCTTTATGTAGGATGAGTATGTCTACTACTTTAATAAGAGAAGGGCTCCCATGGATGCGTTTAATGGAATGACAGTTTTAATTCTGCATGGTGGGATTAAGTGACTATAACATATTTTCACTCCTTACTGATTAAATCTAAAACACCTCACAAGACACTAGAATTCTCAGAATGTTGAAAACCATACAAAAGCAGGTAGAACAGAAACAGGTAGCTACTAACACATGAATTCCAGGCTTGTTTTATTTTTTTTAATAGGGTGTTGCTTCAACCAAGGGCAACTAGGATTTGAATAAAAATTTAGGAATAGAGATGCAGCTATTAAAGGGCTGACCAAAGTGCTCTGAACTCACACTAATATTTCATGCGGAGTAAATACTAAATAATTATGACATAAGAAGAGAGAAGATCATTGTCGTGGACATTGTGAAAATGATGCCATAACTAAGATCAATTCCAAGGTACTGCAAATGACGATCTTCTTAGGTGATCCTATCTAAATTGGGCATATGGTCATTTGCGGTACATTCTTGATTGCTATAAGTTGTTGAGTTTCAGATGTTAGAATAAGTTACTAGTCAATTCTTAACTAGTACTGTGGCAGAAATAAATAAAAATGTCAGTGAAGTATCTGTTTTCAAAGTTAATTTCACGAGCTTCAAGCATAAATATCACAAACATTAAATTCAACAAAGGGTATGCTTGGGGTTGAGTTCTGAAATCTAACTATATGTTCTACCCAAAACACTGTCTGTCATTCCATTAAGCCAGATTTAGGAACTTGTGAGTTTAAGGTGATCTACACGGACATGTCTAAATCAAGAAGTGGAATGTCTTACGTACATACAGCACAAACTAGACAACACCACTGCTAAGACTGGGCTCAGCGAACAGATCTGCGTCCCTGCGTCCCATGAATGACTGTACCCATGCGCCAAAGGAAAAATGTCAACTCCTTAAAACTCTAGCTCTAAACTTCTTTTAGGGTGTTCCAGGACACAGGCCTGTTCTCACAAATTGCTCCAGCATTGAGAATTTTTGTCAACTGCTCAGAGAACATTCTAGAATCTTGAAGTCTTTCCTATGCTCATATGTGTTCCTAATAACCAAGACAATCAAGTTTAAAGCCACTGTCAACCCTTACTAATGGCAAAAGCTATTTAGTCTTCATGGTTCATATGCAAACATCTACCAATACAACCCAACACCATCTCTCCTACCAAACTGGTCTACATTTTATTGCAAACCTGGAGAAATTTCTAGAAATAAAACAGTCCTTAGAGTAGAACTGTGAGAGCTCTGTCCCATACAAGTCCTGTGTGGCATTTTACCTTCCACTGAGAATTAAGTATTAGTAAAGGCAATGTCCCCTTCTTCCCAAATAAACTGTTCAAGCAAAGTCCAGGCAGAGATTTTGTCATTCAGAATTCTTGCGATTGTTACTGTGACTGAAGTTAGGTGAGACTTATGAAAAGCTGTTCCTTATGGGAATATGATGAAAGCTCCCCCTTCCCCATTCCCTCGTAGTTTCTGTATGCTGAATGATAAGGATAGATTAAGTCTTGATGCAATTTCTACTTTAATAGTGAATGAAACAATTAGAAGTTAGGATCCTGTCTTTTCTGCCTGAGCCACTGTTTACTCTAATATTCCCCAAGGCTGCCACCATTTGTAGAGTGATAT
This sequence comes from Mastomys natalensis, assembly GCA_021653895.1. NCBI lineage: Eukaryota > Metazoa > Chordata > Mammalia > Rodentia > Muridae > Mastomys > Mastomys natalensis. Next base: position 338,122 of record JAJTUV010000261.1, on the reverse strand, counting down.
ACCCCTAAAAGTACCAGGGACCAGGAAAGGTTTAAATGTGTCAATCACTTGTTTGAATGCTTTAAATCAAGCATCCTTAATTTAACATTTAACATCCTTAATTTAATTCACTTTCCTTATACTATCTAGTGTACATCTCTCCCTTGGCTGCAGGTATATAAAATTAATTAGTCAGAAGCTAAAGTGAAGTCTTGTAGGGCTTTGGAACTCCCACACCACGGTAAGTATTGAACAGCAAATGAGATGAAAAATCATAATTCCATGAGGTAAAAACAGGTTCCAGTATCTGATGACTTTACTCAGGTCTCCCTTTCAGTTTCCTAGCATCCATCTGGGAGAATACCCTCCACTAAAGAACATCTAGGTCTCTTGAATCTATTGAACCTACAGTTATTGTTAAAATGAGATCACAGGAAACAAGTATGGATAATCAATACAGCTAAAAGAGAGAAAATACATATTTAATCACTAACTACAAAGAGCATACCCTTGCTACCAAGGTCTAGAAGGTTAAAACATTTATTCTGAATAAAAAGGAGGAGTTTATTGTTTTGTTTTGTTTTTTAGGACAGATATTTTATAAGGAAAAAAAAAAAACTTTAGTTTCCTGTAGATATGTAGGAAGACGGTTCAAGAACTTTGGATTTAGCCAGGAGAGTCCATGGTTTGGCCACAGCTAACAGCTGCTGTTTGTGACTATTCTCACTGCACTTTCCAAATCAATATAAGTAATAATTGTTAGTGATGGTGCCCTTACCATTGATTAAATGGGACATTAAATTGCTCTGTTAAGTCACACAACTTTTAGGTGACAACATGGCATCAGTGAAAAACATCTAGTGATACTACCTACCCCCTACCTTGCTCAGTGGATGGATGCAGAATGGCTTTTATTTAAGAGCTTTTTTTCCCTAAGACATGCAGCCTTCCTGAGCTATTCTCAGCTGGGAGTTTCCTCTGCTGTTTGTTGTGTTTGTTGTTTCTCTCTGGCGCTGCCTCAGCTGAGACAGTGCATGGTGCAATGAATCACATCATGGAAGGGACTAAAGTGTTCATTAGGAGGTAAGTTACAGTCCTGGCAGAAGGAAAAACAAGACACTGCAAAAGAGAGAATGGGTTAAAAACAAGGAAAATACTATGAGAATAAACAAACATAAATAGAAGATAGCATAGCTTCTGAATTCCTTTCCAAACACCACCTTTCCGTGGTGAACATGTTTGGGCCTCACTGACCTTCTTGCTTTCCCATACAAGATACTGATTTCTGACTTGGACCTTCATGCCATGGATTTTACCTGGGTTCTACTTAGACTTAGTTCTCAGCTTACCTTAATCGTTTAGGTCCCTGCTCAAATGCCCTTGAAAGAGAAGCCTTTCTTCTATGTATGTATGTATGTATGTATATATGTATATATGTATATATGTATATATGTATGTATGTATGTGTATGTGCCTGCATGGGTGATCATCCCAGGTAGAGGAGCCTCTCACCTCAGGTAGATACTTTCTGTCACATAGTTCACTCCATTCATGTGAGACATTAGTCGATGTTAGAAAGCATATCGAATATCTGCTTTCTTGCTTACTGCCTTACTGAATTTACTCAATATTAAAGGAATGAGAGCAGGGACGGTTGGTCCTCTTCACTACTGTGTCCTCAGAGTCTATAATAGAATATGAACACGGAGATTCTTTATGAATGCTAATGTGGAAAGAAAATGTAAGAAGTTGGTAAGTGACTAGGATGAATGGGAAACTTAGTATCATTTATCTTGAGGTCACTGTTTCTAGACCACCCTTAAGACTATACACCAGAAGAATAAGACCCTAGTCCCATCGTTTATTGCTAAGGTGATCTTGAGACCATCAGGAATTACTTAACTTTTCTATCTAATCTTATGATCTGATTTAAAAACAAACTATTAAAATAACAATCTACCTTATATAAATGTGTAAGAAATGTTACATTTTAATGACTACTTCCATTCACATTTACTACATACCATGAAGAGTATCCAGGAGCAAGGAACCTTGAGTGTGGGTATAATCTTACACAACCTATTTATCCAAGACTACTTAATGCCTGTCTAGAGATACTCTCTTCTCTATCACTATATTATGCAGCTAAGAAGCTCAATAGTTTACTTATCCTACCCACCAATATGCACTAGCAAATTTGCAACTTCTACCCATGCATGAGCCATCAGCCACTTTTCACCACAGTCATGAGTGCCCTTTATGAATAATTTGGATGTGGGAAAAGAAAGTTTCTATTGTTGAGAGCTAAAGAGGAGACATTTAATTCAAACAGTATTAGGTTGGTAGATGAGGTAAATTGAAGCATGTAAAATTTATTGGATGTCATAAAAGAGAAGCAGGGAGAGGGTCAAGGAGATGGGGGATGGCTGATTATAACAGAATTGCCAGCATAAAAACTGGCAGCACATCACAGTGTGCCATGGAGGCTGGGAAGCTCGTTCCCTGGCTGATTGCTTTATGTCATTGTTGGTGCTCCTAGTCCATCAACTATGACCCTGCAAGCAGGAAACCTCATCATCAGAAAGGAAGAAATGTAAATTTCAAAATAGATATATAAATATCCAGTGACTCGGGGTTCCATTAGTCATTTATATGCTTGACTTTGGAATGCAAAAATGTAAATCTAAGGCACTTGCCCAGTCAGAAGTCACCCAGGGTTCATATAATAATCCTGTGACAAGGGCCAAGTCAGTGACTGGCAATAAAAGCTAGGAGGCCAATAAGCTCACCAAACATATCAAGGGAAAAAAAACAAAACAAAACAAAAAAAACAAGGAAGAGATACACTCTCAATCTCTGAGTGAGAGCTACTGACTGACTAATGAAGTCCATCCCACAGACTCAAAGATTTCCCAGATGCAGTTGAGGGCAGAAAGACAGAGATGATTTACTCATTGACAAGAAAATGCTCCTATAAGCAGAATGCTCCAAAGCTTAAGGAATATGGCTTGCATTCCAATTTAATGCCATTCTACCTGCTAGCAATAGATACACTCACTGCAGATGACCACATGTTTACATTACAGTAAGTTGCATCCATGATGCAAGCTCTCCTAACAAGATCCTTAAAGACAAGATCATTAAGAATTATGCTAGGTTGAGTTCAAGCTAACTTTACAGGGATGAGGAGAACCAAAAGAGAACAGCCAGAAGTACCCAACCAAAGAAATGGAATGTCTTTGAGGTCAGCTCCATGGAACGAAACTGCAGAGGCATGCACCAGCCCAGTTACTCCTGTACATAGAGAGGAGATGAATGAAGTATCCAGGAAGAAGGTGTCTTATTTTACTCTGCTCAGTGCACATTTGGAGCTAGGGCATCGGAGACAATCTCAAGATTACATGGTTATTGGGAAAAGCACTGTTAGCCAGGCACCTAGCCTACTGACTCCTAGCCCATCTCCAAGCCTTCCTACCAGGGAGCATCTTCTACAGCTTATTTCCTCTTCAACTCCTAATCTTTGAGGGCAAGTGGCATTTATTCTATTACTTAGCCTAAAAGTTATCCCTCTAAAGTTTGAGGATTAAGAAATGAGTAACACCCTAAACAAGAATGAGGCAAGAGTGTCAGAAGTGAATAGATGGATCATTGTTTTGTGTCACACACCTGCCATTGCAGCACTTGGAAAACAGAGGCAAGAGAATCCAGAGTTCAAGACTATCTTTGGCTATAAAGCAAGCTTGAGGCCAACCTAGGTTACATACGACACTGGTTTTAAGTAATAACCTATAACAAGGGGACGATTTCTTCCCCAGATAATAGGCTATTTAATAAAAAATAATGTGATGTCATGTACAGATTACCACATTTTGAATTTTTGGTCAGTGGGATGCCATAGAACCCTCAAATCATCACTCTCATTGCTGTTGGTTACCCTCCAGAACTTAGAAGTGAGACCCTATTGCTGAAGACAGTTACTTAGCTGTGAACCCTTCAAAAACTAGCATAACAACAGACATGGCAAGGTATATTCACTGGTGCAATAGTGTCATGAATGTTATAGGAAATAACCAACCAATTTCTGCTTGAAATTAAAGCTCACTCCCATACAATGGAACCTATTCCATACACCACAAACTAGGCCAAAAACTCATTATTGGCTAGGTCATTGGCCCTCGGTGGAAATCTAAAGTAATTGTTCAGCTAATAGGATAGTGAATTTCCTCATACATTTTCATCTTTATTACCCCTAGCATATCTGTCAACCCTCACCAGAGATGCTCCTTTTTACAATAGAAGACAATTACCACACAGAGACCCAAAGCTAGTCAATATTCAGAGAGGAGTGTGGGAGGACTCAACTATAAGTGGGACATTTATCTTCCTAATTCTAATGTGAATTGTATAAATGCCAGTCATTTACTTTCTGTGAAGATAATGGGGTATTTCTTAAAACATCCCAGTGTCACTTTATAACCAATGTGGCATTAATTAGTACTTAATTAACTGAATCAAGGTCTAATACAAAGAGTATTAGATGAGTATTAGTATGAGATGCAATACAACACATTTCCAACACAGAATTTCATAGAGCTAAGATGAACCATGTGTACTAATTAATTTTGCCTCTGTGTTTTCTTATCTAGAAAATGGAGACAATAACTAAGCTTTATTTGGACAATATGAGATCTAAGTTAGACAAAATAATAAAGAACTCAGTACATCAGATGACAACTAGATGGTCCATCTTTATTGCTAACATTATTGGATTAATAAATGCCAAGGGGATCTTCTAAAAGCACACCTCTGGGTCATGTCTGTGGTGGCATATCCAGAGATAGATAAATCATGAGGGGTCTGACCTATTTATTCATATGGGATCATCATTATGTGACATTACTGACTATGGTGAAAGACAGTAGCTGGTGCCTAGTTGGAGGAAATAGGCTACTGATTGGTGGTGGTGGTGGTGGTGGTGGTGTGTGTGTGTGCATGTATATAACTATGTGATTGCATATATGAGTTTATATGTACCACATTTATTCAGGAGCACATAGAAGCCAGATCTGCTCAGAAATGCAGTTATAGGCGGTGGTTGTGAGTCACCATGTAGGCGCTGGGAACTGAACCCAGTTCTTTTTCAAAAGTAGTAAGCACTCTTATCCATTGAGCCATCTCTCCAGCTGCTCTGGGCTCCATTTTATTTCCCTTACTCTTGGTTTCTTGTTTACTAGGAAGTGAAGGAGAGCCACACTTTTCCAGCCACCATGATTTCTGCTGAAATGTTTGGATTATGTGTCTGTTAACTGAAATCTCTGAAACTATGAATGACATGAGTTTGCTTATATCAGGTGTTTGGTCGCAGTAATGATAAAAGTAACTAATACACTTACAAATTCCAACAAAGCAATATAGACTCTGGGAAAAGAGTTGATCAATAAAGATTATCAATGTGTGTCAGGGACTAAGAAGTAATCTTGTCCATGCAAAGAAACATTGCATGGAAAAGCAAGTAGAAACCTTCATATTCTACCAACATAGAAAAAAGCAGCCTGAAATATCCTATTATCTGTGTTTTTTAAAAAAAAAAAAGGTTACTATTAAATTTTATTGTGCGCTTTGACACACATCTCTTTTGTTGCTGTCCTGTTAAGTCCCCTCAACAACTCACTGAGGCAAATGCTCTTAATGTCTCATTTTCTAGACTAGTTCATTGAGGCCTCAAGAAGCAAGGTAACTGGTCAAAGGTCACATTGTGATGGAGCGTCAATTCCAGGACTCAAAACTCAAGCAGTTTAACTTGTGATCTTGTGACAACTATGTCACTATCTATTCCCATTTTGGCATCTTGCAAATGATTTATTTCCTGGTACTGGAAAGAGGATCTGTCAAAAAGCAGAAGTGAACAGTCTGGAACCTCCATGATTACCATCCATCCCTCCAAACAAAGTATATCAGCCTTTTAGTCCATAAGTCAGGTTATCATAGATGAACTAAGAGCATTTCTTACTTACGGATGAACTAATAAGAATGTCAAGCCAGCATTCGTGGAAGAATAAAGGTACCACCTCTCACCCACAGTCACTAACACGTAGTTCCCTAGAGACTCAGCCTAGGAGGGCAGAGCTCTTCAATATAAACAGTGAGTTCTACTTCAGTCCTTCCACCTGCTTGTTAGACATGCAAAGCATCCGGTCTAGATAGAAACTGAGGAGCACTTCCTGAGGGGAATCCCCAGGTGAAAAGGAGTACAAGTCTCCAATGTTTTCAAGACAATGAAGTTAGATGCCTTAGGTGTGAGTTTCAAAGGCCCATGGTGACCTACTGCCCAGCAGGCAGTGGTACTTAAGAGAATCACATAGCCAAGAACTGACTCAACTTTCTGGTGACTGATTCTTGACATGTAGCTCTATACTTTCAGCCTTGGAGGTAGAATAATAATGGAAACCGAGGCCTCAAAGAGAGAACTTTAAACACCCAGCCTTTCTTTTGGAAATGAGGTTTCTCATTAGAGAGATGAAAAAGAATTGGAACACTTAGAAGATTTAAATAGGACCAGGTCAATAATTCTGCTACTTTTGCTTCCTGTGTTATACACACACACACACACACACACCATACTCTTGCTCTGGCCCCAGAGGTCACGAGGATCAAATATAAATTTCGAGAGTTGAAAAGAGAGAAGCTATTCCAAATGACTCAGAGGATAACTGTCACAAGAATTAATATGGTTGGAATGTTTAAAATTGCCACAGGTCCCTTCACTTTTGAAAGGTGTCAGGCTCCCGTCTTGGAGGGTGAGTGCCTGTCTATGATACCGGGATGAAGTGCTGTGCTGTCACAGGCAGCTGCAGGAAAAGGGAAAGCTTATTTAATTTACTGAACCTCACATAGAAATTGGCAAGGATGAGCTCCAAAGGTAAGCATGGGGGAGGATTCTTATCTCTCCCCATTTGCCACATTACTAGAATGTTCCTTCAATTTCACCCTCTCTGTGGTATCTGATCTCCCTGTACCTTCCTCTACAGTGTGCAGTATACTTCTCTCCAAAAGTGAAAACAGACCCAACATAAGGATTGGGAACTCAGCCCTTTCCAGAGGGCCAAAGTGCCTTTAACTTAGGGGAGCAAAATCTAATCCACTCCACTGCCATCCGGACAGACACTGTGAGGCCAACCAAGTTGCTTCAAATCCCAGCAGCTGACAACTATACTGATTTGTCCCACAACAAAACATTAGGCATTAAAACTTTCTCTGAAGGGAAATAAAAGCAAAGAACCAACCTCTCTCTCTCTTTCTCTTTGTCTCTCTCTGTTTCTTTCTGTTTCTCTTTGTCTCTGTCTCTGTCTCTCTCTTCTCTCTCTCTCTCTCTCTCTCTCTCTCTCTCTCTCTCTCTCTCTTGTGTGTGTGTATATTTGTGTGTGTGTGTGTTTCTATAATGAGCATGGAATCATGCATAAGCATATGAGGCACATATATGTAGAAGCAAGGAAGAACTAGAGGTTAATTTTGGGTGTCTTCCTCGATTGCTCCCCCTTATTTTTTACAAAGGTCTCTCACTAAAACCCAAGCTCACTGAGTTCCCTACACTGGCTACCCAGCAATCTCCCAGGATCCTCTGCTGTCTGCCTTCCTAGTGCTAAGATTATAGGCATGTGCTGCTGCACCAGTCTTTGTATGTGGGTACTAAAGCGTCAAACTCAGGTTTCCATGTTTGTGTGATGAGCATTTTAGCCACAGAGCTCTCTCCATCCCTTGGATCTCTTTTATAAAGTGAGTTTGACCCTTCTGAACAGCAATGGCATATCAAATTCTTATAAGGGTCCCTATGATAAGGGAAACATTTAAGAAGACTGAATCAAGGTTCCTATTTCCTTTTTTACCCAGAGAAGGGAGTGTAATTAAGGAAAGTTTTGTCACTTACTCAAAAGAGGGACTCCAAGTTCAACCTCAACTTACTTGGACTAGCTTGGCATCAACCTCAACTCATTTCTTTCTCCAGTGTTTCTGTCCCATATCAGCTACCCCACGACAGCTTGAATGTAAAGTCCCCCAGAGACTCAGATGATCAAGGCTTGGTCCCTACTACTGTTGCTGTGTTGGATGCTGCTAGGAACTTTAAAGAGTGGGACTTAGGATGGGGAAGTAGGTTCCTCAAGAAAGGAGGATATACTCTTAGCACCTTCTTGTCTTTTTCACTTCCGGCTTCCGGGTTTGCATAAGGTGAGCAACTATGATCTTCCACATGCATCCATCTCGGTATTTTTCCTCATCTCAGCCAAGAAATTACATTTCTTCTTGGCTGTAGACTAAAATCTCATTCACTATAACATCAAATAAATCTTTCTTCTCTAGACTGTGTCTGTCAAGCATTTGCCACAGTGACAAAAAGTCTGGTTGACATGATGTTGTAGTATTGCCTTTTCCTGTGTATATAATATGGTCCCTTGTCATGGAGTAAAGAATAGCTAGAACCAATAGCCCTGAGAGCTAACTGAACAGAACCTGCAGAGATAGTTATGTTTATGGGAATATTACAGGCCTGACAGTCGTCCCCTATAGCAGGAGGAGGAAAGAGTCACAAGACCCCTGACCACCTCAAAGTCTAGACATTATTCTCTTCTGCCCTATCCCAAAGTGCAAGTAGTCTTAGGACATGTTAGGTTAGCATGAAGTAGAAGATTGACTAAAGCAGGACCATATAATGCAGCTTCCATGAGGTTGTCATCCATGCAAAGTGACTCTTTTTGTGATGATGTTACCCAAGCTGCTGTAAGTAGCCCTTCACCTGTGAATAAGGCAGCACAATCAACTCACTGACTTCGGTGAGCAAACCAACATGTGTTCAGGCCTTCCCAGGAAAAGTTAACTCAACACAGTATCTCATCTCTGTATCCCATTCTTCCATTTGGGCACATCAAAAATGTTTGCTACCCTGTAAATGATGTTGTTCATCCAGAAATGAACAACGTGGAGTTTCCAGAATAAGCGTGTCCTACCTCGCCTCATAATTTAATGGAGAAGAACAAAACTTTAAATATGTGAGAGTGGTTTTGTGGAGTTTGAGCAGTGTGTTATGAAAAGACATTTTATTATTGTCTAAAAGATAAACAAAGTGACTATATGCTAATCTAGGGACGAATGTCCTAACAGGGATTGTTGAAGCTCTGATGAATTCAAATAATACATCAACTCCATTTCTCAAATGGAAAGTTTGTGTGTTGATTTGAATTTTCCCTGCATCTTGTACTATAACAAACTGGTATTTTGCAAAACCATAAAAAGGAAACATTAGATAAATTGATGACCATATGATGAGCCATATCTTGGAAATTCCTCTTGTGGTTGTACTCCCAATAAAACAAATTAAAGCATCATATTAAAACTGAGCCTGCCTTGGAATCAGCTTCCTAGAAAACATGGCTTCAGAGATGCATTCCAAACAACCATCAATCCTAGGACACTCAGGATGTACCCTGCAAAACAGTCACACTTGACTTTATCTTTGAATTACAAAAAACGGTTTATAAAGAACTATGAAGGGTTCCCCCAAGCAAAGCAAAAACAGATGTTACTATCTTCACAAAATTTCATGAAAATTATGTTATTTTTACTATGACAGAAACTTCATTAAGAAACATTTATATAGCCACTCTTTTGTATCCATGGGTTTTATATTCTCAGTGTGAACCAAGTACAGATCAAAAGTATTTGGGAAAAAAAAAATCTGTATCTGTACTGTAACTATCCAGACTTCTTTTATAATGACTGTCATAACAATCACCACTATGTCCACAGCATTGACACTGAAGCAGGGCTCATGAGTAATCTAAAAGTCATCTTAAATACGGGGAAAGAGTTACACAGGCCGTATGCAAACAATCCCATTTGATATATAGAATTTGAGCATCTGAGTATTGGGTCCATGATGGGGGGCAGGAAATGCTCCCAATAATCACCAAAGAACAATTGTGCATTTGCTAGAGAATGTTGATATAAAGGGTTTAAAGAAAACGTAAAGATGGCCATCAAAAGTGCTCCAATAAGAAAAGGCACTGGACAAGGTCAGTTGTGCCAACAGAGGGCCTAAAGATACGCTAACTAATGTTGCTTCCGGTGAACTTGCTGGAATGAATGCACAGGAACATCAGGAGAACACTCCTTGGACTCAGGGAAAGCAAAGAACCATCTTATTTCTAGGAATAGAAATGAAGACACTTTATAAGTTCATCTGGGGTAAATGAGACTGAGAGTTCATATGAGCCTACTAAAATCTTATTGGGAAAACTAGGTCCATTTATTTACTTTTTAATTATATCACCATTTGTCTAATTTAAATGCACCAGGATATACAAACAATGTGTATAACTTGACTTAGGATTTCACTTGGGGTGCTGTGAGAAAAGTCTGCATTCAGTAGACATGACATCATGAACTCCAGTCTTTTTCAGTGGGTTCTTTTGTAGAAGAGGAATCTGCTCAACTGTGAGCAGTTTAAGGTGTGCTGGCTATGCTGTGAGGTTCATTAGTCTAGGTACATCCATTGCATTTGGACTCAAGGTAATTTCAATTGCAATGGGTTTATCAAGATATAACCCTACTGTAAACTGAGGACCATGGGTAAGTCATTCTAAACCACTATGAACTTTCTATCAAAAAAGGGCAGGTGACTTCATATATGCTGGACCACCCTATGCAGCTGGAGCTCTCCAGATTAAGTTCCACAGAGAATATAATGTGACACTTTAAGGTACACTAATATATAATCAATTCTATTGGCAATTAAAAATATTATTAACCTTACTGAAATAAAATAAAAATAGTGATAATTTAGTACTTAGAATGATAAAAATGTTCTTCCACATAGTGCTCATGTTCATCGTCTAAATTATCAGGGAGTGCTGATAATACAATACCCTTCGTGTACTACATAGTAACACTGGAAATGAGCTTTCTTAGTAGTAAGACTCCCATAAAAAATTAGAATCCTCTAGAAGGTCCCAACTGAAATAAATCAGAGATGTTGAATGAATATTTGTTTTATGCACAAAAGAAAATTCCCAGAAAAATGGTTTCCACATTGACCCCAAGTTTCTAAATTTCTAAATACAGAATTTAGGATGCCTGGTGATATGTAGCCCTTTAGCACCACAAGATAAAAATAACTTTCCCTGGAGAATCAGCTCTCACTACAATACTCAGTTCAAATTGATCTAAAGTCTTCTTGCAATTCCAGAAAATACAAGAATCAGTTCTCTGGACCAAGGCAATCCAACACACAATAGCATATTTCCAATTAATTTCTCATTAATCATAGCTCCCCTCCCCTTTAAGAGGGTACATATAGTTTAATACATCAGAGAAGGTTAAAGCTTCAGGTTTTCTTGAGAGATCTAAAGAAATTACATGAGAAGTCACCATAATGTAGGTTAGAGCTGATCACGTGCTACTATAGATCTGTATTAAGTCATTCCCATTGACTGTCCATCCGAAGTGGCTACATATTTTATTCATTTGCTTTATAGCTGGTCAGTTGAATCTTAGTAAATTCAATACCCTTCAAACTGAAGTATACTTTATTCTCTCCAATATGTGCCTTTCTGCTATATTCTATTCCATTTGGTATACTTCCCAATCAATTCCTTTGTGAGCCTCATTTCATTCTGCACAATATATCCATTCTTGGGATTTATATCTTTCAGAATGATTTAAATCTATTTTGCTTGACACTGCCTTAAAGCTACTGAATGCACCATCCATTCCCATTCACTGGGCCATGTGGCCTGGCGCACACTCCATCTTCTTGGTTGAGGAAAGATGCGCTTTTAGCTTGGTGTGATGTGAAATGATGCTTGCTTTTTATCTACACTGGCAATGGCCACAGAGTGGGTGAGTAATAAGAGTGCTCAATAGCCATGTGTGTGAATGCCAGGGTATGTCAGGTATTCAATCCTTCCACGGATAACAGTAGCCTGCTAAATAAAATGTCATCCTCCAAATCAATGCCTCTAAAGTTTAGGTTAAGTTACCAATAGATAAAACACAACATACAACCATGTAAATTATTGCTGATATAAAGAGCAGCTGGGGGTTGCCTTTTTTGGTAGCATTCATCATGCATCATACTTGACTTGAGTTGGCTGTAGATTTTTATGATCATCCTAAGACTTCAAAAGTTTACTTTTCTCAACAGGATGATTTTATTCCCATGAAGAAAAAGACAAAATGGCAGTGAAAGGCATACCATTCTAGTGACCTGGTGAATGTCTTTCCGATCCATCAGAACTTGGAAAGGTCTCAAGAAGAAACCTAGTGGGGAGACAGGAAGAAAGAGAAAACCCTGCCTGGTGACTATTAACAGGCACGTTGATTTGACAGGGTGACTTAAATAGCAAAAGTCTTCTTTGTTTGTTCAACAAAAACTCTGAGGTTAAGGTTCAGAGGACCCAAGCGGGTAGTCTAAGGTTCCATGGCAATATCCCAAAAGCAAGGAGAAGCTCTCAGCGATTTGTAAAAAGGGGAGTTGACATCATAAAAGCACATTGTACTTATAAAACAAGTCATAACTTCCTAAAATAAAGTGAACTTGAAATAAAGTCATGGTGGTCGGTAACCAAGCCTGGAATGTGCATTGGTACAGAACCCCTTCTTGGGAGGAAAGAGTGGACCAAGGAAGGATGAAAAGTCCTTCCTGTCTGACAACCAGAAAAGTAAAACAGCAAATCATGTTGCGAACATATAAAACTGATGGCATTACAGCACAGATTGTAGAGTACAGTAAATGCCAACGTGATCAAACACACAAACGGGGAAGGTTGGTGGGGTGGGGTGGGAGCTGTGTGATCGCAAGGAGAAGGTGACTGTGCTTGGTACCAGCTAGCCACAGTGATCCAAGATTGTAAACCTACAAGTCCCTTGATTCAAAATAAGAACAGTATTAGAACAGGCATTTACTCAAATTGAGCAGGAAATTCAAGGAAGATGCCATCTACAGGGAAATTCCAGATCAATATCTATCAAACTTAACACCAAGCAAGGCTGAAGAAGATTAAGGAGTGGGCAACAGACAAAGACATCAAGTTAATAGCAGTAGAGAGGGAACATTTTGCTGGACTCTGAATGCAAGGAGTCACCACGTGTTAGTGTTAGAGCAAGTAGAAAATGCAATAGCATGCACAAAGCCCTGGCTTCCATCTCCAGCATATTAAATAGACTAAAAAATATCTAAAACCACATAAAAATAAATACATTTTAACAAAAAATATTTTGATATAATATGTTTTGATTATGTTTCCCCTCCTCCGATGTCTCCCAGATCCTCGCAAGCTTCCTGCCCTTTACTTATTTAAAAAAATTTTCAAAAAAAAATTTTAAAAAAAACTATGAAGGGTTCCCCAACCCAAAAGCAAAAAAACAGGATGTTAAAACTAAAAATTTTCAAATTAAAAAAGGTTTATTTTTAAGACTGTTTTTCATTAAAAAAAATTTTTTTATAGCCACTTTTTGTTTTTTCCATGGGTTTTATTTCCATGTAACCAAGTAAGATCAAAGTATTTGGGAAAAAAAAAAATCTGTACTGTACTAAAAATTTTCCAGACTTCTTTTAAAGACTGTCAACAATCACCACTTTCCAAAAGTTGACAAAAACGGGCCATAGAATTAAAAGTCATTTTTAAAAGGGGGAAAGGTTCACGGCCGGCCAAAAAACCCCTTTGAATATGAATTTGAGCATCTGAGTTTTGGGGCCCAAAAGGGGGGGGCAGGAAATCCCCCAAAATCACCAAAGAACAATTGGCATTTTAAGAATGTTGTTTAAAAGGGTTAAAAAAAAAAAAGTGGCCATCAAAAGTGCCCAATAAAAAAGGCACGGGAAAAAAGGTCAGTTGTCCAACAGAGGCCTAAAGATCCTAACAATGTTGCTTCCGGTGAATTTGCGGAAGAATGCACGGAAAATCAGGGAACCCCTTGGATCGGGAAAAAAAAAACCCATTTATTTCTGGAAAAAAAATGAAGACATTTTTAAAAATTCTTGGGGAAAATAAAATGGGTTTTAATCCTTTAAAAAAAATCTTATTGGGTTTTAGTCCTTTTTTTTTTTTAAATTTTCCCAATTTGTTTTTAAAATGCCCCAGGTTCAAACTTTGTTTTTCTGACTTGGATTTCTTGGGGTTTGCTGTGGAAATGGGGGGCCGTGAATGAAATCATCCCGTTTTTTGGGTTTTTTTTGTAGAAGGGAATCTTAAAACTGAGCATTTAAGGTTGTGGCTAGCTGGAGGTTCTTGTCAAGGTCATCCATTTTTTTTTGGGGGCTCAGGTAATTTTTTTTTGAATGGGTTTTCGTTTTCCCTAAAACTGGGCCCTTGGGGTAAAGCTTTCCCCTAAAAAACTTTCTTCAAAAAAGGGCGGGGGTTTTCTATTGTGGCCCCCTTGCGGGTGGAGCTTGGGTTTTAAAGAGTTTTTTCCCTTTAAGGTCCCTTTTAAAATAAAAATTTTTATTGGCTTTTTTTTCCTTACGAAATAAAATAAAAATAGGAAATTTTTAGTTTTTAAAAATTTTAAAAATGTTTTCCAATAGGCTCTGTTCTCGTTAAATTTCGGGATTGCTGATAATAATCCCTGTGACTACATAGAACCGGGAAAATGGCTTTCTTAGTAGTAAACTCCCAAAAAAATTAGAATCCTTAAGGTCCAACTGAAAAACAAGTGTAATGTTTTTGTTTTTGACAAAGAAAATTTCCCGAAAAATTGGTTTCCACTTGACCCCAAGTTTTCAAATTTTTAAATACAGAATTTTGGTTGCCGGGGTGTTGTGCCCTTTGAAACCACAAGATAAAAAATTTCCCGGGGAGAAACAGCTCTAAATACAATACTCGTTTCAAATTGATCTAAAGTCTTCTTGAATTCCAGAAAAACAAGAATCATTTTCTGGCCAAGGCAAACCAACACACAATAGCATATTTCCAATTAATTTCTCATTAACCCATAGCCCCCCACCCCTTTAAAAGAGGGTACATATATTTTAATACTTTCAGAGAGGTTAAAGCTTCAGGTTTTCTTGAGGAGATCTAAAAAAATTTTAATGAAAGTCACCAATGTAGGTTAGAGTGTCACGGCTACTATGATTGTTAATAAAGTCATTCCCATTGTGTCCTTCCGAAGTGGCTACTTTTTATTCTTTGCAGCGGGTGGAACTTTGTTTTCATACCCTTCCTGGTTAAACCCCAATTGTGCCTTTCTGCATATTCTATTAGGATATCCCAATCAATTCCTTGGTGAGCCTATTTCTTCTGCACAATATATCCATTTGGGGGATTTATATCTTTCAATGTTTTAATCTTTTGTGCACCTGCCTTGCTCTGAATGCCCATCCTTCCCATTACAGGGCCTGTGGGCCTGGCGCACACTCCTCTTCTTGGTTGAGGAAAGATGCGTTTTTTGTTGGTGTGTTTGTGAAATGATCTTGTTTTTATCTACACTGGAAAATGGCCACGAGTGGGTGAGTAATAAGAGTGCTCAATAGCCCATGGTGTGAATGCCAGGGTATGCAGGGTATTTCAACCCTTTTCCCAGGATAACTTGGGCCTGCTAAATAAAAATGTCATCCCCCCCAAATCAATCCCCTCAAAGTTTAGGTTAAGTTACCAATAGATAAAACACAACTACAACCTGTAAATTTTGCTGAAAAAAAGAGCAGCTGGGGGTTGCCTTTTTTGGTAGATTATCATGCATCATACTTGACTTGAGTTGGCTGTAGTTTTTATGTCACCTAAGATTCAAAAGTTACTTTTTCAACGGATGATTTTATTCTCCAGAAAAAAAGACAAAAAGGCGTGAAAGGCATACCATTCTAGTGACCTGGTGAATGCTTTCCGATCCATCAAACTTGGAAAGGTCTCAAGAAGAAACCTGTGGGGGAGACAGGAAAAAAGAGAAAACCCTGCCTGGTGACTATTAACAGGCACGTTGTTTTTGACAGGGTGACTTAAATAGCAAAAGTCTTCTTTGTTTGTTCAACAAAAACTCTGAGGTTAAGGTTCAGAGGACCCAAGCGGGTAGTCTAAGGTTCCATGGCAATATCCCAAAACCCAAGGAGAAGCTCTCAGCGATTTGTAAAAAGGGGAGTTGACATCATAAAAGCACATTGTACTTATAAAACAGTCATAACTTCCTAAAATAAAGTGAACTTGAAATAAAGTCATGGTGGTCGGTAACCAAGCCTGGAATGTAGCATTGGTACAGAACCCCTTCTTGGGAGGAAAAGAGTGGACCAAGGAAGGATGAAAAGTCCTTCCTGTCTGAAAAACCAGAAAAGTTAAACAGCAAATCATGTTGCGAACATATAAAACTGATGGCATTACAGCACAGATTGTAGAGTACAGTAAATGCCAACGTGATCAAACACACAAACGGGGAAGGTTGGTGGGGTGGGGTGGGAGCGTGTGATCGCAAGGAGAAGGTGACTGTGCTTGGTACCAGCTAGCCACAGTGATCCAAGATTGTAAACCTACAAGTCCCTTGATTCAAAATAAGAACAGTATTAGAACAGGCATTTACTCAAATGGGGCAGGAAAATTCAAGGAAGATGCCATACTACAGGGAAATTCCAGATCAATATCTATCAAACTTAACACCAAGCAAGGCTGAAGAAGATTAAGGAGTGGGCAACAGACAAAGACATCAAGTTAATAGCAGTAGAGAGGGAACTTTTGCTGGACTCTGAATGCAAGGAGTCACCACGTGTTAGTGTTAGAGCAAGTAGAAAATGCAAATAGCATGCACAAAGCCCTGGCTTCCATCTCCAGCATATTAAATAGACTAAAAAATATCTAAAACCACATAAAAAAAATACATTTTAACAAAAAATATTTTGATATAATATGTTTTGATATGTTTCCCCTCCTCCGATGTCTCCCAGATCCTCGCAAGCTTCCTGCCCACTCGATTGTATGTTCTTGTTTCTCTTTGTCTCTGTCTCTCTCTCCTTCCTCAGATTTTCACTATATGTCTTTTATCATATTTGTAGTCTCATTAATCTACCAAATTCCAGAGAGAAAGAGAGAGAGAGAGAGAGAGAGAGACAGGAGAGACAAAGAGACAGAGAGATAATGACAGAGATACAGAGACAGAGAAACAGAGATTCCACTCATCCAAATCAATTAACAGCATATTAACTGTAACCAAAAGCTAACTTGTGGTTCATGAATCCATCACTGAAAATGGAACATTTTTTCCTGAGCTTTCCTACAGGATGCCAACTGCCATCCTTGGCCTCAAGACTCTGAGATAAATTCAAGAAACTTATGTTCAACTAGCAGGTGAAACTTAAAGGCAAATGTTCACTGAGCTAAAAACACTTTCCTTCTAAACACAAGGACTGGGAGAACCATTCTGGATATCAACTTATGTCAAACCACATCCCAAGCAGGTTCCCTTGACTCTCAGCTTTGTTAGGATATAACTCACAGCAGATGCTCAGAGGCTATGGATTGCCTCCAGCTAGTTCACGGTTTGACAGATCACAAGTGGAAATGTGGGGACAGAACACTTCTTCCAAGCTTCAGTTAAAGTCTCACAACTCTACCCTGAAACCTGTATCTGCAGCTGGCATCCCAGGTGATTGCATCAAAGTACAGAGGAGGAAGCCACAGCAAAAAGGGTGGCAAATTTTCCATGGCCCAAGTTTTTAAAGAAACCACATTCAAGAACCATTCTGTGCTTCATGCTTCAAATTTCAGGATCTTGTGAGTCGTCTCCCAACACCCCAACTATAGAAAGCCCACACACCCAAGCATGGCCAAACCATCAGCGTCAAAACAAACAGTGGATTGCTCATCTCCCCATCAGGACAAAAGCAACGAGAATTGCCAAATTCGTTCACAAAACATTTAATTTATAACAGTTAAAATCTGGCCTCTGACCAAGTCCAAAAGAAGTATGTCTTATTTCACTTGCTCTTGAATATGTCTCCTTTAGAGATAAATAGCGCTGAGTACTGCCAGCTCTCTCCTCAGTTTGGTGTTTTGCTTAGTTGGGCTTGTGACAAGCCAAGAGTTGATGTATCTGCTTGAATGTGTAATTTACCTCTCTGGTCAACTTAGCTTTTTTTCCTTGACATATTATGTCAAACAATCACATCACAACTGGCTCTGATCTCTTTGTTGTTAGCTAATAAATTAGAGAGTATTTATTATCTGCAATCCTTTTTTCCTCTTTTAATGGTGACACATTTGTGGTGAATTACAGGGCAGCTTTATAAACTAGGCTTGGGGCCAGTCTCAGGCCCTGCATCCATGTGAATGTTGCTTCTCCCAGTTGGCCTCTCCAGACTGGTGGTAAATCAAGGCAGCTGCCAAGACACACTCGTTACTGTGCGTCATTGGGGAGAGCAGGAAGCGTTGGGGGTATAATTCTGTCTATCAAACTAATATGTTATATCAGTAGCTTTGTAATCTTCTGCCATAACTTATGGAAGTGACACCTAAGAATTCACTTTGAAGGCAATGTGTTTCCCAGACTTTAAGCCAAAGCAGACCTGTTTCAGGCAACAG
The DNA here is from genome assembly GCA_021653895.1 of Mastomys natalensis. Classification (NCBI taxonomy): domain Eukaryota; kingdom Metazoa; phylum Chordata; class Mammalia; order Rodentia; family Muridae; genus Mastomys; species Mastomys natalensis. The sequence goes on along the minus strand of JAJTUV010000261.1, from coordinate 319,595 downwards.
CTCTCTGTTTACACGGATGGCTTCCTAGTTCTGGGGAATCAGGTCCCTGTCAATGTGGCAGGACTTTACACATCCAGCCGCAGGCTCCTTTCTTGTTTTAGAGCACTCCTGGCAGGATTTATAAACCTTTCCAACAGGTTTCTTCTTGTCTTTTCTCTTTGTGACCCTCGCCTTTCACCTTCAGTAGCAAGATGGATAAGTGCGCTCTTGAATGTTATCATGACCAAACAGACCTCTCTGATGGGCAGGAAGGAATGGCCATCCCACTTCCCTTCAAACTCTGCCTTGACAAATGTGGGAAACAGCTGTTTGGGACAGAAGAATTCTCCCAGTGATAAGAACAGCAGTGTCAGCTCTGTGTTCTTATTCCTAAACCACCATGTGATACTGATACGAGGAAGGAGGAAGCCTTAGGGAGACAGCATAGTGCCATAGTTCAGATGTTGAAGCCACCACGCTCTGAACCCCGAATCTTCTCTTTCTGGACTTATCCATGGATTATCCCTACCACCTTCCCCTCTTTATCCCCTGGCTGTTTTTCTCAGCTGGCCAATGAGAGAAGCACTTTGAGGGAGATTAAGTAGTTCTCTGAGCTGCCATCTGATGTGAAAAAAAAAAAAAAAATCTCCAAGAATGGTTCAAAGGAGTTAGACCTCCTCCAGGCACAAAACTAAATATGCACAGTAAAGAAATTTGAAAAATGCCTGTCCTTGCCATCCCTGGTCCCTCTGTGATTGATGGCAGAAAGGGCTTGCTATGATCATTTTACTCTGACAGGTCCCAGGCATAAATCCCACAGAGTTGCTGCTCTCCTCTGACAGCCTTCTGAGGGCTCCAGTTAGGAACAGGAAACAGGCCTCTATTTTTTACCCTTGGTGCTCCTTCAGGTGCAAAGAAAAGACTGCATGGAAAAAAATAAATCCTTATCAGAGGAAAAACCAAATTCAAAGCAGTTTTCATACTTATTCATCAGAAAGAATGGCCAACATAGAAGGAGTGGGACCTCAGCTCTACTTCTTCAAACTTAAATTTAAATCTTCCAAAGAAAACTTTGAAACCTTCTCAGAGTGAGGAATGGAACCTTCCTTCCCTTTTCAACTTATAGTGTGGCTCTCAAAAGTTCTTTCAGTAAATTTTTTTCAGGGTCAGTCTTGAAATGCACTGTACCTATATTGTGCCATTGCTTAAAAATAAAAGTTTGAAGTACATAGATATTCTAAATATTGAATTTACCAGCATTTATTGTGAACTTGCAGTGTGGTGACCTCCGTAAGTCACTGTGCCTACAGAGTCCTTGGTACCAGCTTAAATAACCAAAGCCTTGATCAACAGATGCATGCTTAAAAAGTATCTAGGTGATGGGGTTTTTATCGTCAAATTTGTTTTTATCCTCATGAGCTGCTGGGACGTCCAGGAATCAGAGTATCTTACTATAGGAAGCTAGACAACAATGACTCAGGAATGAGAGCCCTTGGTGGAGAAATCAGACACAACAGGATTGCAAGGAGAATGTATGCTTTACTCAGAAAGGAAGAGGGGTTTAAATGACCAGGCCTCACTCTCAACAGCTTCTGGTTGATCTTATCTAAAATGCTGAACTGTCACCTAGTAAAGGTTAGTAAATGGTCCAACCCAGGCAAACATCTACAAAGGAGGAACATTTTGCACTCCTCTCACAACTTTCTGAAACTGGCTCTTTACCTCTAATTATCCATAATTATCCATCTCCTTGTGAATGTGAAGGACAACTTTCTCTTGGGTGATGAGTTCCTTCTTAATACTTGGCCACTACTCTGCCAAGCCAGCCTTTGGGCACATGGGCACCATGTGTGCTCTGCACTAGTGTTAAACCACCACGGATACTTGTTGGCCACCAGGAAAAAATGATCCCACCTTGGCACTCTTACTTGAGGTCATATCGTTAATTCAACAGACAAGCACTTTGCCTGAGGCTGTGGCTTGAGCCTCATTTTCTGGGGTCAATATGTTTACAGCTATACTCATGTCAGGGAGGATCCAACCATGCCTGGGAAGTTCTGATAATTGGTGCCTGGCTCGGCCAAGAAAACTCAGTGGGGGAAAAAATCAGAAAGGAAAGAACAATTTGCTCATAAAATTAGGGAGGAAAAGATCAGCGGTTTTTGTAAAGTCATAAAGCAGCTTGAGGAAGTCTTGAGAAAAACAAACTCCCTAAATCACTCTCTCCCTGACTCCACTGCTGCTCCAGACAGCAAACAGGATGTGCTTCCTTGTAACTGTCTATAAATTTAGGGTGAGAAAAACAAATCAGATCTTGTGGACAGAGCGCTAGGCTGCAAGGACATGGTTAGATTTCTTGTCTACTTGGAGGAAGATACCCAACAGCATTTTCTCATCAAATATTGGTGATAAGAAAGCATTTAGTGCTTCATGTGATGGGGTTGCTGTGAGTGGGTGGTATGACATAAAAAGTTATAGCCAATGTCCTATTAAACATTGCAGGCCCATCCACACATGTTCACTCTGTTCTCAAGCCAAGGATAATACTATTGCAGTACAGCACCATCAGCATCAGCTGGAGTAGAGATATCCCTTTGCCAGGATAACTTTAGAAACAGAGTTCTTAAAGTGGTGGAGATGCAACGGGCTTCTTTAGGGTACATGGACAAAAACTAAACCTAGCCAATCACTTCTGAAAATTCATCTTTCTTGAGGTCTGTCTTGCTTTCCCTTCTTGACCCAGGTCCTTCCTCCAGAGTTCAAGCTACTTCTTGGCAATCTGAACATAAGAAATTGGGTTCTAAAAGTATGAAGTCAGAAATTAATTGCTGCCCAAACTTGAAGAGACATCTTTTATGGCATACAGAAATATTTTGAGTACTCTAAAAAGGGGCTTGATCTTGAGAAAGAAGCCTGGGGTAGGACAAAGTGCCACCTAGCTATGCCAGAGATCTCAAAAAAAAAGTAGTAATGTCCTAGATGAAGACATCTCAGCCTCCATTTTTAATACTTTGCACTTCATAATTCCTTTCTTCTGAGGATTCTTCTGAGAGATCACAGAAAGGTTTAACTAAAACCTTGTATATAAGGTAAGCACACATGTGCTCCAAGATAATGTATTTTTAAATGTCTTCAAGGAACTGGGGAGAGAGGTCATCAAGTCCTGTGCCTGGCACTTGAGCATGTGGACCTGAGTTTGGATCCACAACACGCACATAAAAGCTGGGCATGGTAGGAACATCTGTAATTTTACTCATGTGGCATAAAATAGGAGATTCCCTGGAAATGTTTGGTCCACCATCAGCAGAATGAGTGAGTGTCAGGTTCGGTGAGAGAACCCTGTCTTGAAAAATAAGACTTAAAAAAAGATCCTTCCTTGAAAAATATCAAGGAAGAGGACAACACAGACCTCTGGCCTGTACGTATGCATGCACACATGCACACTCATGTATACACAACACACCACCACACACACACACATACAGGAACATACAAATATCTATAACACAGACATCTTCAGAGATCATTAAATGGGCATTAAGGATGCCAAAAGTTTCCCCTTGTTGAGTACCATTGCCCTAAACTACTGGGCAAATCCATTCCAAAAACTCTCTAGCCCTGGTAAAGAAAATTGGATTCCTAAGGATCTGTTCTCACATGTTCTTTTCCATGATCTGAGGAAGCCTGATTGTTCTGCATGTAATAGCAACCTTGTGCTTGGGCTTCCTGGTAAAGGCAAATGTTGGTTCACTATAAGGTTAAAGTTAGATCTGAAAAATAACTTCAAAACCACTTCCACCCCTATACTCAATGAACTAAGAAAAGAGACAGATTTACTAGAGCTTGGGAGGCGTGGTTCACCACAAAGAGAGACCCATGGAGGGCTTTTGAGAAGAGACATGGCCACAGAAGAGGCATAGCCACTGTTGTTGGATGCAAAGAGACATGGTAAGGAATCTCTGCTTCTTTCTCCCTTCTTACAAATAACTTTTCACTAATGTCTTCCACTTTGTGAACTAGTGAGCTGTAACTAGATTCTAGTTGGCAGAGGATTCTAACCAATGAGGGCACCTTCTGAGACATACAGAATCAAGCAGGAGAGGGCCTGAATTTACATCCTAGAGCAAGTGCCATTACACTTGGAAGGTGAACTGTCTGCTTAGTGTTTCCTAGCTGATGATGCAGTTTAGAAGATTGTGGGACCTTCGGGACATAAGGCCTACTTAGCACATATAGTGTCATAAGGGACAGACATTGAAGATTACAGGGCCTCTCTGCTTCCTTTTGAATGCTCTGTTTCTGGGTCTGCTGAGATATGGATTCCCATCTGCATGCACTTGCTACCATGAATGCAACTATGACTTCCTTATCATGAAGGACTGTAATCTCTGTAAACTGAGAACCAAATAACTACTTCTTACCTTAAGTTGCTTCTACTGGATATCTGGTCACAAGAGAAGTAACACATACAACTACCAAATCCAACTTTAAAGAGCAAGAGCAAACACAGTTTGGACTCCATGAGTAGAAATAGAAATAGGAAAAAAACAAACAAAACAAAAACAAACAAAACAAAACAAACAAAACAAAACAACCTTAAAATGAGTGTAAGGGGAAAAGTAGTTTAACAGAAAAACTTTTCCCAAAATATATTCAAAAAGCTATCACGCCCCTCCTCCCCAGACAAAGTGAACTTTAGAAAGCCTGGATTTAAATTGTTATTGAACACTTTTGAAGGGCTCAACTAACATCTGAGATGTGTTGGAAAAAATTTACAAGGTGTAAGAGTTGCCTATAGCTGTGTAAAATGAAAGAGCACAAGACTTCATGGCCCAGAACAAACAATGTCAATATAGCCATCCCATGGTGTTAGGAGGAAAAACAGGGTCCCACATGCAAGTGCTCTCTACATCTCTGCAAGTCATGTCTGCTAACACCCTAAGGAGGAAACCATGTCACTAGGTCAAACCCAAAGTTTCTAACCCACAAAGTGGCTAGAAAAAATTCTACTCATAATAGAGAGAATGTTATGATCACATTTCAAAGAGACATGCATGTTCTCAGAAAGAATGTGACTATATTAAATAGTCAGTCATGGTAGGAATAAATTCCTAACATGTTTTCTAGCTAGCAAATCTAGTTTTTGTTCATTCCTAAATAGTCCAAAAGAGCATAGAGTTACTTTCTTTCCAAACAGCAAATTTTGTTCTTGTTGTTGTTGTCACAGTGGCTCTGGATCTGAAAAGCCACCCTTAACCCAATCAGCTAAGCCCCCAGCCCATAGATTTCATGATTTTGAGTCAAGCAGCAGCCCATCCAATGTTAGTGAAACTGCTGTAATCCAAATTCAAATCAGGGAAGTCCTATGATTCTATTTTCTTCTCTTAAAGATAGGGTAATCTGGCTTTTAGCACATCTTAGCGCCGAGATATCAAATTAGAAATCAGAAAATGTGTTTTGGTGTTCACGCTCTGAGAATTGCCATTTACATAAATCACTTGGGTCTGTTTTCTCGAGTTCAGTTTCTTATCTGCAGACTTGAGAACTTAAAACTCTTCCCATGCTGAGCGGGTAACCTGGGGAATGCATGCCCTTGTCAGTGATTTTGACATTCATCATCTTGTTTAAACTACACAGCCACCAGACCCAACTGCAGTCTGTGACTAGATACCTTCTAAGCCCTTTCCAGCTCTGCTGTTTATGGTCTGTCCCTCTGTGTTTCCCATCAGACACCAAACTCTACACTCAATTATTACTCCAAAGTCATTCGGTCTCTCTGATCATGAGCATCAAGGGTATCTATGTGACCAGAAAAGAACAGCATCACCCCTTCCTTCAAGCCTTCTTGCTTCAGTTCTATAAACCCTTTCCAGGATCAGTAAAGATGGCAGAGTTCTTCTTTGTATAAGCAATGGCAGCTTGGGGGATGCAAGGCTATGAGTTAGCTGCACTTGGTCCTATCTGGGCTCCGGGGAAGGCCTGGTCCACAACCAACTGTGGATTAGAAAGACTCTCCCTCCATCCTTGGTTTCAAGCTCCACTTTCTCACCACAAGATATGCTCCAAAAATATCTTCTAGTGGCTCTGTCATTTCAGAGGGAATTCTCAGGAGGTTAAAATGCTGTCTTAGAAAAAAACTGGGTGTTAACTAAGAGAATAGAGATCAGGAATGCCAGAAAAGCTTTAACACTCCAGTGAGGTCTTATCTCACACTCCCAAAAAGCAGCCCCATGGGACACAAGGGCCCTTCTGGGCTTTCAAATTCTGGTCCCTCTTTGTGGTTATAAGAACTACTAGAGAACTAGATCTCTTCTCAGTGAGCCTCAATTGGGCCTGGAGTTGCATTACTTAGTAGATAAGGACATTAGTAGTAAAGAATCAGAGTATAGACTTTGGTCAAACATGCAAACCTTTCTGTGCCTCTATTTCCTCATCTATAGCATATGGATGCATGGTCATGGTGATCATTTTGACAATGATTGTACCATATTTAATACATGGTACACACTAACTGCACAGTGGGTGTTAACTGTTATTATCATATCTTTAAATATGCTGTTGGTGAAATTACTAGCTTATGTGTTGTTTTTATGTTACCTTCATTTGCCTGATCAGATGAGAAGTTTAAAAGTAAGGATGTAAACTATTCACTTCATTCTCTCACATCTCTGCTGCCTGTCCATATTAGTCCAGTGTCTTGTATATAACACACACCTACTGATAGCAATAAATCCACAGGTGAAGACGTCCCTGGCCTTGAGGCAGAGATTGTCTCAATTCCTAGTCTTTCTTTATGGTAGTGACTCCAGCCTACCAAGTCTCTTCATGCCTTAGGGTATATGAAATGGGGATAAAGTTCTTCTCCATAATGGGATTTTAAAGAGCTTCTTCTTGGTGGGATGAGGTTCTCAGGAGCTTTTCAAGCACCCTTTCATTCTCTCTCACTAGTAATAAAACAATAGCATTAGTGCCAGGAGTTGGGAAAAACATATGAAGTGTGCAAATAGGAAAATCAAAGTGTGTGGGTGGGAGACCAATGTCCTAAAGACAAAGTTAAAAGTTTCCCAAGGCTCATATAGGAAAGGCTTGGTCCCCAGGATGCCACCACTAGAGAATGGTAAAATGTTTAGGAAGTGAGGGTGTATGAGAAGGAAGACCTTAGGCTACTGTGACTGTGTCCTCAAGGGGATACTGTGTCCTTTGTATACTCTAGCTCTTAAGAAGCTGTTTGTTTCCAGTACCTTCTCTCCTCACCAAAGGCTCAAAGTGTCAGGGCCAACTCACTATAGATTAGGATTTCTAAAACTGTGAGACAAAGCAAACCTTTTCTCTTTAAAAAAGTGAATTACCCCAGCCATTTCATGCTAGTGGAAGAATGCTAATGAACTATAATACAGTGTTCACATGCCCAGGGGCTTCTTTACTTATTTGTACCTAGACTGTGACTTCCTAGTGTCACTGAAGATGGCAAGCATGTCAAAGACACAGACAACTCCAAAGAGCCATGCCATGGAAGACTCAGGATCTTTAGGAAGTCTCTGGCTCTTCTCTGGGTGACTACTGAATGTTCTAGGTGTATAGAGGAGAGGCATCCTACACCCCTGTTCTGCTACAGTTCTCCTACCTTCAGGAATGATGGCAGACAGATGATTCAAACTCATGGAGATCATGTTGACTCCCCCTAAAGAGGTGCAAAGGTAATGATGAAATGATCTACTTCAACAACTCCATGTGTGGATGACACCTCTGAGAAGGCGAATGGCTGGCCTGGGATCCCAGAGCTATATGGTAACAGAAATTAACTTTGTTCCTTGCCTGGTTTTTTTATGAGAATGTTCCCTCTTCCTGATGCCTCAGAAGATGGAAAAGACTGTTGAGTGGGTAACATTCTGCGTTCTAATCCTGCCATTCCCACCTTTTGGGGGTCTGGATATAAATAGTTCAGACTCGTAAGGTCTAAATTCAATGAGTCCAACACATGCAGTAAATAGTCTTTTATTTCATCTTCCTGCAGCCCAAGAGTATCGTGTGCAGTACTTTCCCATGTGCTGGCTCTTCCTTGTGGCTGAGAATGTACCCTGAGACCTCCTTGTGTGATGGAAACATACCCCAGCTGGCCAGCCATGCTGTTGCTCCAATGTGGACTTCTGTTGCTTTGCCTTAGGACCACATTCTACAAACTACATTGAAAAATAAATAAATAAATATAACATCCACATGGCTCTCACCCAAGTGCCTTAAAAAACACCAGCTGTACCATGCCGTCTCTTGTAATTTGACAGTCAGTAAGATCAGCCCCTGAAGAACAGAACATTCTTCAGGGGAGGGCTATTGCTTTTGCAGACATTTCAGGAGGCGTAGAAGATGAAAGAGACTTCAAGCCGAAACGTCTGTGGGGAAAAGGGTGGGAGGTGACAACGGAAGAAAGAATCTGATGCGTGTTACATGTCGATCATGCACCAAGCACTGAGCTTTGTAAGTTCCCAAGACTTTAGAAATCTGATCCTCATGATGATGTGAAGATGCTTGCAATAAGCAAAATTTTGCAGATGAGAAAGCAGGCTTAGAAACATTAAGAATCTTGCCCAGAAACAGAGAAGGAAGGTGTTGTCTAGCTGGTGTTTGTTGTTTTTGGTGTTTGTGTTTTTATTTTACCTTGCTTTCTCAAAGCATAGCATTGATCCCACAACCTCGAGCAATCATTCTACCACAGAGCTTCAGCCCCAGACCTAGGACTGGTGTGTTTTCCCTCTTAGTTTATTGTGCCAGATTACAATAAACCAGACTGGGGAGATGGCTCAGTGGTTAAGATACCAGTGCTCCTCCAGAGGACCAGTTTTTGATTCCAACCCTCACTTGGTAACTCATAGCTGTCTGTGACTCTGACTCCAGGGGTGCCTCCACAGTCAACAGACATGCACATAGTACACAGAAGCACATGCAGTAATGTACACACACACACACACACACACACACACACACACAGAGCCTATGCCAACCTATGCTCCTTTGTTATATCTGCAGAGCTGTTTTCAGAATCAACTCATATTCCCAGTCTCAGCATAAGGATAGTCTCATCTCTGTTAGATGCCCTCCCCTCTGCCCATCACAGCTAGGATGAGAGCTAAGTTCTGTCTAATGCAACACCTCCTATTCTCATCACAATATCATGTCACTTTATGAATTTTCCTTACCAGAATTCTCCAGAAAGGCTTGAGCCAAGATAAACTTTCCAAGAGGGCCAGAGCCACACAGTTTAGAGAGACAGAGTCCCCAAATTTTCTGAGCTATGAAGAAATTTCATAGCATGATTGAAATTTAGGATTCCCTTACTTGCAGGTATTTCTGAAATGACTGTCCCTAATCTTGCTACCATCTCCAAATATGAAAAGACACACCCCTGCTTACCACTGAGACCTCCCTTTCAAGGAGCAAAAGAGCTAGCAGGTGTCAACTTAACCTACAGCCACCCACTACTAAATGTAAGAGAAAAGGCCAATACATTTAAATAAGTTCTGGACATAATACAATAGTATTTGTTACCAAGCCCCATGTAATTATATCAAACAATCTTTTATTACCAGACCTCCAGAGTGTAGAGAACTCTATTATAGTTTCTCTTCATAATGATCTCACTGTCTGACTCCTTGAACTCAGCAATAAATTAATCATCTGCTTACCATCACAAGTAAATATCAACTCAATTAAGAACTGCTAAAAAACAGTTTGTCCATTCTAGGGATGGGAGGGCCCTAGGTGCCTACTGGTGTGGGTTTGCCTGAGAGGTTGTGAAAGGTGTTGGACCATCTACCTCTCTAAGCAGTATGTCCAGTGCTCTTTAGAGATATTCTCCCTCTTCTCTATTCCAATATTCTCTGCAAAGGCTTAAGACTCACTTGTTTTCTCTTTAATGAAATACAGGAGAATTCCTGACTTGCCCCTCCCTCAATTTTGCAGAGCATACATACTGCATGATGGGAGGCAAAGACTTTGCCTCATGAGACAAGAACCACAAAGAGCCCTGGGTGCAGTCATGCAGATGACTTTGTGTTACAAAGGTCCCTAATTGTTATAGGTTGAACTGTATCCCCCTAAAGGTAGGACAATACTAACCTTCAGTGCCTCAAAATTTGAGCTCATTTGGAAATAGTCATAGGTGCAATGGTTCAAGATATAACTATACTAGAGGTTGAGCTCCTTAATGCAATATGATGGGGGTCCGGGTATATTCATGTGTGTGTGTATCCATGTGTTTGTGTGTGTATGTATGTCTCTTTGTGTCCATGTGTGTCTCTGTGTGTGTTTTTCTACAGCTGTGAGTGCACATATGCACATATGTGTCAGTAAATGTAGAAGTTGAGGGACAACCTTGAGTGATTCCACAGGTGTATCCCTCTTGATTTTTGAAACAATGTCCCTCAGTGGACTAGAGTTTGCCAAAAGCCTCAGATGTTCACTTGTCTCTGTGTTCAACACTGGGATTCCCAGCACACACTACTATACTTAATTTTTTTTTTTATGTATATTCTTGGGATTGAACTCGGGTCCTCATGATTACAATAGCAAGTACTTTACTGACTGAGCTTGCTCCCCAGCTCCTGGCAACTGTCCTTGTGAGATGCTGTGAAAGCACACATCAAAGAGTACTATGGGAGGAGATATCCAAGGAGAAGATGGGCCTGTGGTAAGAGATGCAGACAATAGTGTAGTGCCTGAATTAGGCAACGCCCAGAAGCTAAGAAAGATTTATCTACAGCATGGTTCTCAATTTTCCTAATGCTGTGACCCTTTAGTACAGGTTCTTCATGTTGCGGTGATCGTCCCAATCATAAAATTATTTTTGATGCTACATTATAACTATGATTTTGTTACTGTTATGGATCATAATATAAATATTTTTAGAGATACAGGTTTGCCACAGGTTGATAACCACTGATCTAGAGTCTAGAAGTAGCATAGCCCTGCTGAAAACATTTTAACTTCTAGAAATATAAAAGAATACATTCTCATATGGTGATATTTCATTATACTGGTCCTAGAAAACCAATGGTATAAATTATTATATCAAAAATATTATATAAATAGAGCATGGTCATATGTCACACTCTACAAAAGAATTTTATAAACATTATTACATTGAACCATCCCAACTATTTGCAATGCTAATTCTTTTATTTTGTCTTTATAGAAAGGGAACAACTGTGTCTAACCACCTCCAAGTCTCAAAGCTTGTGAGTGGCAAGTGTCCTGGTCCTGGAAGTTTGTCTTTCCCTCCAACTCCCCAGTTGCATGACCAGAACCTTAGTGCTCACTGGCCCTGCTGGCTTCAGTGGAATATGAAGGAAATCTGGGAATTCGATTTCCCACCCACATTTCAACCATCTTGATTTCATAATCACGTTCCCACTCACAATTATTAGAAGATGCACTTTAAACCAAATTTCTTCTGCTATAAATAAAAATTGCTAAAATCACTGTTGTATAAGCTTCTTTTTCCATAGAGAAATCTCAGATCATGCATGTAAGAAAAACAAAGCTAGCATCTACCTGAATACAACTTAGAATGAGCTGGCAGACTGAGGTGACTAAAAGTGCTAAGCACAAGGACAGCCAGGAGTTTAAAACTGGAAAAATGGCTGATGTATATGAACTGTATCAGATAGCATATTTCTTTAGAATGAAGGCAACTGTTGGATTGGTTTTCAGATATTGTTTTTGCATCAACAAAGAAGCCCATGAATGACGAAGTCATAAAGTCATGAGTTTCGGCATGTCACTCCCTCCCTCTGTATCTCTCTGCCTCCCTCTTTTTCTTTTCTTCTTCCTCCTCTTCCTTCTCCTCCTCACTCTTCCTCTTCCATCTTCTTCCCTCCTATTCTCTCCTCCTCCCTCCTCTTTCTCCTCCTCCTTTGAGACAGGGTCTCATTGGATACGCAGACTTGACGGGAACTCAGTATATAGCCAAAGGTGATCTTGAACACAGCAATTCTCATGTCTCAGCCTCCTGACTGCTATGATTAGAGGTTCGAATCACCCAAACTGATCCCTACATATCTCCATAGCAAGATATTAAACAACATGACTCTGCTTTCTCATAATATTTTAGCTTTTCTATTTATAAATCACAATCTGAGTAGGTTTCTGGGACTTTACAGACTACAGACTACTACTTTACAGATTGAAGATCACCTCTGTTTTCACCTGCCTCTTGATTAGATGTGCAATCTTGGACAATTTTCTTGTTTTCTCTGAGCCTTGGTTTCCCTTTATTATTATTTTTGTTATTATTAGTAGTATCATTTATTCATTTTTTAAGTGGAGAGCATTCCATGAACTTCCTTGGGGTTGTTATGAGGAGTCAGTAACAAACTGAGTACTACTTAGGACAATACTCATTAAATAAATCATCATTGTTATTTTATTTATTTTACATTTTGGTTTCTAGACATTTTAAACTGCATCAGTTAAAAAGATATTTTCCCGAAAACCAAGTCTGCTATTATTTAGCAATGTCATACTTTTAAACATGTTGTTCCTCCAGATATTAGAAAGGAAAGAATTCACTAGTTTCAGCAGTGCTTTGAACTGTTAACAAAAGAGGTACCTCTGGAAGTGATGGATGTGATGCTGCAAAAAGTCCAGGCTGACTTAGCCCCCTTCCCTGCTGGTATTCCCTTTGCTCTGGGATTGGACGTGATGTGATTTTTCCCCCACTTAATTTCCCACTTGGAATTTGTATATAGATTCTGATAAGGAGCCCTTAATCTCAAAATAAGAGGGTGAGAGATTTTTGTGGATATAATCTTAATGTAAATAACCCGATCTCCCAGCCAACTGTGCCTGTCAGGAGGGTACCCATGATCCTAACCACCACAGCCTCTCACAGACCTTTGTTCTCCATTAGCGAGGTGCTAGTCCCACCAACTAGGATGGTTTTATGACTTGGCATAAACTTCTGCTGCTTCCCAGGGGCAGCAAGGGGAGTTAGTTCAGGGCCCTTGAAGACTTCTTTTGTTCTGCCAAGTTAGGGAGGAAAGAAGGGGTGAGGTTTGAAAGCCTGTTTGTTTACACTCAGTACCCAGCTCCCTGCCTTTTTCATAAAAGGAAAGGCAGCCAGCAGGAGACTCCCAATCCCCAGCACTTCCCTGGTTCTTGCTGCCTTCTCCCACTTGTGTATTAAGCAGCCAGGCAGCTGTTGAACACATATTATCAACAAAGCAATCTTCTAGCCCTTTGATTCAAGCTATTCCTATCCCGTGCCCTGAAATAAAATGACTTTCACAATTAAAACACTGAAATCAATGTGGTGTCTATTGTCATGTGTGCAAGAGAAACGCTTTAATTACAGCCGTAGTTAGATAATACAGTCATTACACCTCCTTAATCTCAGATATAAAACCAGCACCCTCTGAGGACTTTACCACCCTTTCTTTGATTTTTTCCTTTCTCTTTCTCTCTCTCTCTCTTTTTCACCCCCAACATGAATGGCTTTTTATCTAAGCACTTCAATTTGCATGCCTTTGCTCCGAGGCAGCTCCCCATGATATGTTAATTGCAGATTGCTTTAAGTACTAAAAGATTAACATAAAACCCTTTGCAAACAAGCTAATAGTTTATGATAATTTTTGCATGGCCTTTGTCTGTCTATCACTGGATTGCCTCTAGCTGTAATTTTATAAAGAAGCTGTAAAATATCATTTAAACAAGTTCATTTACACATAATTATTACCAGAATCACATTATTCAATTTAGATACTCCAGCCTATTAACAATCCATGAACTAAAATGTAATTAAACTATTTTCCTTTTATGAACCTATTCATTACAATGTGTGGGAGATGGATCTCTCAGTTTCACTGCAAAACTCAGCACTTTGTTGTTGGAATTGACAAGTCTGGCACTCATTATGTGCTTTTAATTATATTAAAAGTATTGGGAGACAGCTCAGATAAAGAATATATTTAGAAACGAAAGCTTGGAAATGCCAAGATGGTGTCATCCCTAAATATATATTTATTTTACTCCTGTTCTTTTTTCCGTTTCTGAACAGTGAAAAAAAAAATAAAATAAAATCAGGCTGGTTGTTTTAATTGAGATTTTCTGCTCTTAAAGTAATTTTTCTAATTTAAGCCAAGAATAAATACCTCATTTAATTAATGGTGTTTACTCATCTTTCCCACAGATTTTATCTACTTTTGTGGAACCAAAAGCTAGAATTAGACCCAAGGAAATCTATTCTCCTAGTATTTACAGACAGATCCACGGTTACTTCAGATGCGGGGTGATGCATTTGAGCTTTGATTCAGCACCACTGAAGGGCTTTGGTTCTGATGCCAACTTTCCTCTCTGTAGAGACAACTGACTCAATAGACAATGATTGATAGGCTTGTAAGGGGCCTTTCCCCTTCTGGTTCAGCTGTGTTGCTGGATTTCAGGGGAAATACAAGTGATTTAGTTAGAGTAGGCTGAGTCTCTGGACTGGCTACTGATAGATACCTCAGTCAATGTCAAAGACAACAGGTCACTCAGGTTAGGTGCTGACAGCAGCTATCAAAGAAAAGAACCAAAGTATCCTGACTCTAGCCCAAGCACTTCACAGCTCCCACACTCACCAAAGGGACTAGTTCATTTCTTTCTGCAAAGCTTTGCTTTCTAGGATCCCATGTCTATCCTTCTTGGAAGGTTCAATACTTCCCTCTGATCACAATCTTGACTGTATTTGATCATTTAGGATTTAATCATGACCAACAATTTCTTTTAAACATCTGCCCTGCTCTTCAGTGCCCACACAGGCCACATGGCAAGAGTGTTGGCAACCTGGGCAACCTGTAGACCTCCAGGCAACATGTACACTCTTCCTCATGTAGTATTTTTTTTAATTCCTCCACCACACAATGAACTTCCCCTTCTATACCCCAACACCATCTCCTGGCCTAGTCCTGCCTTATATTTGGCAAATAATCAACACATCACTGTAAGCAATGATACCTTCTACTTCTCTGGAGCCATACTAGTCATACAATGGAAGCCTGGAAGATCTGTCCTCTAATTCTCTAGCTTAAAGCCAAAGTAGAGGTTATCTCAAAGGACATGCAGCTGGGACTGGAGAGAGAGTTCAGAGGTTAAGAGCACTGGCTGCTCTTCCAGAGGACCTGGGTTGGATTCCAGGACCCACATGGCAGTTACAATATGTAACCTCAGTTCCAGGGGATGCAATATCCTCATACAAGCATATATGCAAGCAAAATGCCAATGAATGTAAATGAAAATAAATTATGTTTTTAAAAAGACATTCAGCTGATTGCAAGGATAACTTTACAACACGGGCAATAGTTTCTTAATAAGCAAGCAAACAAGCAAACAAACAAACCACCTTATGTCCACAGATTAGTGGTGTAAGGGCGTTAGTTGGAAAATTCATGGCTATCAACAACCCTCCTTGTTGTCCACTCTTCCTTCCAAAATCCTGCAGGAGTATCACCTAAAGAAACACAGTATTCTGTAGGTAGTTAGGCCCACAGTTAAGGGGTCTGTAAGCCATTATCTTATAGAAACTAAAGAAAAGAAAAACTTTAAGACTCTTTCATGAATCACCTACACACACACACACACACACACACACAATTTGACTGTTAAAATCAACAGAAACTCTAGCTGTACAGCCAGGTCTCCAGTGTGCTTTACTGATACATGTATAGATATCACTCATCAGGCAGATCCCACATCCAAGGAGGTGACAGAAACCAAGGTCAGAGCAGAACAATCCCTTTCCCCTCCCTTTTGCCATTTGCACTTCAGAGAATCAGATGGAACACAACCAACTCTGGCTTATCTGAACTACTCCAGGCAGAGGATAGGGGAGTCCCTGCGTTCATCACGTGGTTCTGATAACAGAGGCAATTTGACAAGCTCTCTCTAATGCTTTTCTTCATATGTATTTCTCTTATCTTGGGCCTCATAACCTTGCTTTATTCACTCTTGTATATTGAAACCTGGCATAAGAAACAACTTATTCAGTGTTTTCAAAGTTTGATTGGTGTGTAGGGAACTTTGTACTTGAGACTTTACTCCAAGGTGGCATCTCCTCTGGATCAGTTTTACTAACTCTGACTCAGTGCAATGAAGTGCAGGTTCTAAAGCTGGGATTATGTTAAGAACTAGAGTTGTTAAAACAGAAAGGCCCAATCACACCTTAGAGCCTAATGTCAACTCCGGTACCCACAGTAAAAGGAGAGAACCAATTTCTGAATGTTGTCTTTGATTTTCTCATGTATACTGTGGTATGCCAGCAATCAAGTACACACACACACACACACACACACACACACACCTAACAGAAACTTAAAATAACACTAAGGATTTTTGAAAAAGTCACAACTAATCATTATTTTTATTTACCCAAAATCTGGTGTGTGTGTGTGTATACATATACATATAGAGTTTAAATAAAGTTAAGCCACTTGGGCTGACAATACTCTACAAAGAGCCATAGGCTATCTGATAAAAAAAAAATAACAACAACAAAAAAAAAAACAGAAATAAGAAAATCCATTTTGAGCTGTTGGTCAGAGGATTCCAAAAGGCTCTCCAAACCTTATAGGATATTGCTGTTGCTCTTAGTTATTTCCCAGAGATTGAAGATAAATCTCTGTTGTTGAGGACACATGCATTTTGAATACAAAACTCACAGAATCCAAGACAGATCGACTGAAAGCCTCCTCCCTGAGGAATAACTTATAAAGTCCCAGACAGTACTGTGCAAACTGGTAAGAGAGGAAAATAACCGATAGTTCTCAGCTGTGAAGCCCATGAACCACAACAATGACCAGCATGACAAGGTATCCCTGAAGGCACAACAGTGGCACACACATTTTGTAGTAACCAACAGCTGTCTAATTGGGCTTACTCTCTGTGAATAGTGGGGTCATAGATATTTGAGGAGAATCTATTCCTACCACTGCTTCACAAAACCAGCACAATTCCTAACTTCACTCTATATGTCCTTGTGTCTACAGATTAGTATAGTTCCCAACCCTTACCAAAGTAACTGCCCTTTGCAACAGATAGACTGTTATAGAAAACTGCAACAGGGCAAGCTACAGAGAATGACTGACCATGTCACTGGGATCCTAGTCCCAATAGATACATCTATAACACAACTCTTCACCTACGTCTCAGGGAACATCTTGAAAGAAAGAGCTGAAAGACTTAAGATCCAGGGGACCAGGTTTTCCCCCTGTGACTTAGTCTCGGAGGAATGACAGGGAAGCTTTACCCATACTACCTCAACAATATTGCTGCCTAAATAAAACCTGAACAAGAATACCACCAATAGACATGATGACATGGAAGGATGGAAATGTATCCCTAGACAAAGAATTATAAGGAGATGCTGAAAGCAGAAGCTGTATAGTCCCAAGGAAGGGGCCTGTATATTGTTTATCCAATACCAGATGATAGGTCCTGAAATCATACATATACAAGCAACACTAAACAGACTCAGCAGGTTACAGTTATGTATGTATGTATGTGCATGCATGTGTGTGTGTTGTGTGTATGTTAAGTGTGTGCGTCCATATGTGTATGTGTATTTAACAGTAGCAAAACAAAGAGGCTGGGAATTTGAGAAGGAAAGTGGTAGTAGAGTATGAGTGGTGAGCATGAGATGAGTTGGAGGAAAGAAAGTAGGGAAAAGATATAATCATATTTTAATAACTTTTTCAATAAAAATGAATGAATGAATGAATGAATGAACAGAAAAACGTATTTGAACTTGAATGTAGACAGGCAAAGGCAAGGAAAGGCAGAATAGCCTCCAATGACACTTCTTGAGATAGATCTTCCCAGCAGTTCCTGAATTCTTCCAGAAATGACGTCTAAGTTTGTCTCTGTTGATCACAGCCTCATTACAGGACAAGTGCGGTGAAGCTATGTGGTGAATAGCAGACCTTATTTGTCCAGCAAAACAAATCCCAGAAGTTATAATTATATTGCTTGGTAGAATGCTGACTCCTTTTTATAAGTTATCTGGCAATTCTATTATGACATTTAAAAAATTTGCTAACATTTATTAGTCATAAAATAATAGGATCACTGACAATTTTGCACAAACATGTATATGTGTACATAAAAAGAACTTTGATCATATTAATTTCCTTCTTATTCCCCTGTTTGTCCCCCTACCCTTCCCAAATGTATCCTTTTCTTTCATGTCTTTAAAAAGTCTATGTTCCAACAAATGTGCAAAATCGGGAACACTTTCTTCACCTGTAAATATATGCCCAGTTCTGCAATGCTCCTAGAATCAACTTTAAACTATTTCCAGTTGTGTAATTAGTAACTTTTGCATACAGTAATAATTTCACAATAATGTTATATGTGCACATATAGCATTTGAGTGAGAATTAATATTTTTAAATTACACTTGATCATCCCTGGACATGATTCAACAAGTCTTATAATGCTGGGGAGTCTACTAATGCTTCATCTCTCTTTCAACTCTGAGTGATGTGCACTTAAGGAGTACCAGGGGGGTATACACAGGGACAGAATGATTGACATGTACTTGATCCTAGTAAAGTCTTCGATGTCTGTCAGCAAAAACCTAAAGTTATGTTGTAGACAAACGATAAAGAAACTTCCTGAGAAAACGGAAAAAGAGATGGCTGGAGTAATATATGAGTAAATGGATACAGAAAAGGCTGAGGACAGAGACAATGGTACTGTAGGAAAACACTATGGACTGAGTGGCTTAAACAACACAATTTTCCCAACAGTTCTAGAAGAGAGAAGATCAGGATTCTGGCGCTGCCAAGGTCAGATTCCAGAAGGACTGCCTACTGAGTTCCAGTTTTTCCACTCATAATTGTATCCTCAGAGGAAGAGAGAGCAGGAAAGTTGCCTGACAACCTACACCAAGGGCACTAATTCCAAATGAGTCCTACACTTTAGGTTTGAGTGTGAACTGTCTTCTATAGAGTTGTGGGTTTGAACACTTCATCCCAGATGATGATGCTCTTTGGGGGAAGCTACAGAACCTTTGGGATGTGAGGCCTGGCTCGAGGGGGCAATTAAATGGCTCTCTAGTGTGGACCTGGCAGTTTAGAACCAGACCCCAATTCTCCCTGGTCTACAGAGATATGAGGAGTCCCAGCTACATGCTCCAATTGCCATGAACTCCACTATCCTTCCCTGCCATAATAGACCCTACCCCCTTAAGTAATAGGCCAAAAGAATATTCTGTGTCTCATGAGTTGTTTTTTGTTAGGTATTTGGTCAGGGCACAAAAAAAAAAAAAAAAAAAGTTACTACTATAACCCTCTGTACCTCATCACAGCCCAAATGCCCCATACCCTCAAATTGGCTCACTGATGAGGTTTCAGTGTGTGATACAAACATTCCATGCACTACAAGTGACTACAGTACAGTGCAGTGGAAAAGGTCTCAGGGGACTCCACTCTGATGTTTGTTCATCAGAGTGAAGACAGTTCCTCATGTTTTGAAGAAATAGTTGCACTTTTGAGATAATTCTGTATGTCTTTTATAACGCAAATATGGGAGATCTTGTCCTTTTGCTTGCTTGGTTAATGAGTTTCTTCATGATCATGCCCTCAGTACCCCTGAACAATTACCCTTAATGATCATGCCCTCACGATTCCACTGAGCACCAGCATGTACCATTTTGTATCTGCTGTTCACCAAAGCCCAGATCTGTCTGCACTCTGGCCTGGAGTGGACAGGACTTCCTTCACAACATTATGGAAGCTGACCATTAGACTCAGTCTGACATATTTCCCTGAAGAAATTAGAAGTCTCTCTACCAGATTAAAAATTACCCCAGAGCAAAGCAGACTTCTCTGGCTTTGGTACTATGCCCATACCTTCTCTCACTTACAATTCTCAGGACTCAGGGACATTAAAACTGGAGTCACCATTGATTGACTGAACATCTGCATGCCCACTTCCGGGCACTGGGGCTGCAATCCACCAAATTACCAAAGTAGAGAATTCAAGAGCATTCTTCACTTTTAAAGTTTCCCAAATACCTTCCCTACTAAAAAAAGAAAACCAACATAGTGCCTCTTGGACATCTGTAAGTTGAAGGCAGCTAACTACATTGGCCTCCATGCCTGGGGCAAAGTTTCAACCTCAAACAACTTTATTTAAACAATTTCTTACTTAACATGTTTTGCTCAGTGCTTCAAATCCAATCACTCTCTGCGTTGCAGGGCATAACTGCTACAGGACAGAAAAGAACAACACAACCTGTTTTTATTTTAATATCTTCCGGGTCCCTCGGCACTGCCATCATTTGGGCTGTCAGCCCTTCACTGCCCGAGGTGGCTTCCCGCTCTCTGCAGACCGTCAGCCTCTCCACTAATGGCACTGTTCGGGCGAGGGGGAAATGCAATTTTCCACTCCATTACAAGCACTGTGTAAAAGGACCTCTTTTCCTCACTGCACACAGATAAGGACCTAATGAAATTCCATTCACTAAGTATTCCAATAGCCAACTCCACTCCAAATACAGGCATTCTAAGCGCCTGCCAGGCCCGCCACTCCAGAAGCAATTGTCGCTGAATGTGCCCGGATTGGATGGCGTCAAGATGAAAAACTGTGGCTTAGACTTACAGAAGGGAGGTCACAAAGACAGCAGCAGATCCATGTTTGGGGAACTTCCTTCTATCGGTCAAGCCTATGCAGCACTTCTGTGGCCTCTAGTAGAAGCTTGAAACTCTGACATTGGGAAATGGTAACTTGAGAGTACCAGGCACCCATCTTGAATTCTAGCATACCACAGTCTATAGAAACAATTGCCAAAACATGAGGCAGGAGGAACAGCAGGCTTCTTGTTTTGTTTGAAACAGGATATCTTTGTAGCCCAGGCTGTGCCCCTCCTCTGCCCCAAAACATGCTACCTGACTGAGGATGACCATGAACTACTGATCGTCCTTTCTATATTCCCAAGTGCTGGAATAACAGGAGTGAGCAACACCTACCTGCTTAGTGCACTGCTGGGGAAGGACGGGTAGAACCAAAGGCCTTATTCATGTCAGGCAGAGACTGCCAACTGAGTTGCACTGCAGCCTCATACTGTGCTGCTTAATATGAGAAGTGAAAACAGACAAAGCTCTCATGAGTGTGAAGCTCTTACAACACTATAGGTAGAAACTTAAAACTGGTGAAATGACTGGTTCATATTTCAGTCTCTTCCCTTCCTAGCAGTTTCCCTCTCCCAATGTGTTGTCCCTTGATGCATGAGAAAGCAATAAAGAATTAGTACAGTATATTCCTTTCTTCCTTCTTACTTAGAGTCTGTTCTTATGGCACTCTGGGGTTTCCCTTGATGGTATGTCCTCCTTGTCACTAATGTCACCTATCACACAAGCAGTTCACAACTTACCTCTCACACCAAAGCCCACCACTGCCATCCACATGCCCTGTGGCTTCTGTGATCACCAAGTAACTCAAGTCATGTGAGAAGTTTTGGTTGTATTCTACATTGACAAGAGACCAAGGCATTGGTCCTGGAGACATAATGTCAAAGAACTGGTTGTCAATGCTGAATTTGAAAATGTAGCTGCTAAATTTATAAATTCATGAGCTGTAATTTGGTGCACATGAAGCCTGCCTATAAAATCTCTTCAACTTTCTTCCAAAGATGCTCCTATAGGCCAATCAGCCATGAAATATCCTTAAACCACATATACATACATAAATACACATATACAATATAGACAAATGTACACATCAACAAATATCATTTATTTATTACATCATAATTGGTTTAATTTTTTCCTCTTACCATAATTCTCATTTTTAGTTGCTTTCTCACAGGCAAAAATCTTAAGAGTATGTGGCGTGGCTCTAGTTATGTATTTTAAGAAACGTACTATTGATGCCCGCTACTTATTTCAACTCCATTGAAAATATACGTAACAATTTGTTCATCTACTAATTGCAAGGCCTTTGGGTTGTTTGTAGTGTTTTATATGAAAAAAAACTAAAGATGCAAAATCCTCATATCCAGATATTCCTAGACATGTCTCTTACTGAATCAGCAAAACTATAGGGCCATGGTATAATTTAGAACAACTGTGTAAAGAATTGTACCCATATATTCCCACCAGCAACTTAAAATACTTTCTGTCAGACTATATCTTTTGATAAACCAACTTTTTAAAAAGCCAGTTCTGTGTATTTAAAACTTTATTGTATTTTCTTTGCATTACCCTCATCATTAATAATGTTGAATCTGCCTCTTCACAAATTAATTAGACACAAAGATGCCCCTCTATGTACAATGCCTATCTCTTTATGTTTCTCTACTGAATTGTCTGGAGTTTGTCAATTGGCTTACAGGAGTTCTTTTTATACTCTTAATACTTATCCATTTACCCACTATGCATATTATCTTCTCCAAGTTTAGATGCTTTTTAATAAACAAATATCTTCATTTCAATTGAGCAGCTTTAACATCTCTTTTTTATGGTTAGAATATGCTGTGTCTTACTAGGGACTTTGTTCCTCCCTCGTGCACTCACTTCTAAATTTGTATCTGATGTGTGTCATCCTCTGTATTTTGCTCAAGTCGTACATTTCTAAGAATACATAGAGTTTTCTATTGTGCTATTTCCAGTTTCCAAGGAACTGGACAGTCCATGACATGTATAGAGCACACTTTACTCAATGGATTGGTTCCCCCTTATGCTCATTTAACACAGCCAGAAACTTTAGATAAACTCACAACAATAACCTTTCAATTTTCCTCTCCTCAGAACAAAGTAGTGAAATAGAGCCAAGACGTGGACAACTTCTGAGGTAGAAGATAAATGATAACTACTGTGTCCTTTTTGGAAGTCAAGTGCTGTCACACACACTAAAAGAGGCAGCTTTGGATTACTCATGGCTGTCACAGATGCATAAACTGTTCTTTTGGAGAAAGAATCTATGACTTAGCCCAAATCTTGACAAATAGATTTCATCTTCTGTGCCAACACCTGCCACTTGATAAAGGCTATCTTGAGAGCCCTGGTGAAGGGATTCTGATGCTGTTTGAGTTCTAAAGGAGAGCTGTGATCAATTACCAATGTCTGCTGGGGGCTTCAGAATGGAAGCACAAAGGCCTTGTATTTGCCATCCTAAGCAAAGCAAGGTTCACCTTCTTCCATTTCCTCCACACAAACTTTGTCATCATGACACAGCACCAGAAGAGCCAAGCCTACAGCTGTTCAATGCACTGGCTAAAACAAAGTCATCTTCTCCTAAACACCCTGGCTCATGCCAAGCAGATGTGCAAAGCAGCAACTTATGTGGTAGGGGTGGAAAAAGGACAGACAGAGTTCAGGTCTACTTCACTGAGTAGTATAGGTAGAAATCATAATTTTTCATCTGATGTATTTACCAGCCTTACACCAGTTAGTTTATCTGGCTTTGAGATGATGTTCCAGACTTAGGTTTTTCTGAAAAAGTAGTTGCAAAGAAACTTGAGTTTCTTTCTAAGTGCCAGCCCTATTAGTTACTCAGCAGGTGGATCCATTTAATGTAGGTAGACGTGGCAGAGAGTTCTGCTGTTCCCAGCCCTGCACTCCCTCACCACAAGACCAGAAAACGAACACTCCAAATCACAGGATACAGTTCCTGAGGCAATTTAAGCAGCCCACCAGGCACCGGGCTTCCTTTGCTTCTACGTTCTATGCTTTTATTCAATGACACTGCACTTGAGATGGGACAGGAGATGATGCATGGCTCTAACCATAGCCACCCCACCAGAATTCTTCAAGAACTCAGTATCACTGACCAGGCAAAACAGCAAGCGAGCTGTTTCTATGTGATATCCCAAGAGGTACACAGTGGCCCTTGGCTGGCAGATATTAGCTGGAGTTAATAGCTTGCAAGGCTGTCCATAAGCATTTGGTCTTAGCGACATCTTATAGTAGAAGAACAGACATTTAGTGCTAGGAGGCTTGCGTAGGAGGCTTGTGCAGATGTCCTGTAACTACGCACTTCTCTTTACCAAGGAGATACCTCTGTGGCATTTGACCAATGAACTCTGCTTTCCGAATTTATCCAACAGTAGCCCATGTGTTTCATTTTGCTGAATTTCACTGTCCAGGCTGAAATTTTCTGAAGAATTGTGCCTTGGAGCATTTATGAAAAACTCACCAGAGACATACCAATCCCCTCTACCTCCTTGGGACCATGATGTAACATATAATCCAAGCAGCTGGAAACCAGACCCTGATCCAGGTAAATGTGTAGTGCCCCTAACTTTGCATGACCTCGAAAGGCAATTCCCTGTAGTACGGTTTTAATTTTTAAAAATTGTCCCACTTAGGGCACCTTGGTGTTTTAAAAGCATTACCATTAGCAGGTTACTTCAAATTGTTCCTGTCAGCTAGAGCTGGGGGTAGCTCTGATGATGTTCCCCCAGTGAATAATAATTTGTTTCAAATTTTAAAGGACAAAACTCATTCTTGGCAACCTCCTGGAGGGAGAAGAACTATTTCCAGTGCTCTTTAATACATCTTGAAATAATTTATGAAACTTTGCGAATATATTATTTCAGGAATGTGCGTTTGCAGTCAAACAAAGAATAAGTATTCATTGCTAAGGGAGGCCTTTGAAAGGACATTATCTTTCCTTTCACAGGTGACGGCTCCAAGAAACACCTTCTCAGAGGCACTTTCCTGTTAAAAACCTCTACTTAGGAAATGAAAGCTAATTTGATTAGAAAAGATGTTTAATTAACCACCAAGTCTATAACTTTGCCATTGAGTAGAAATCTCGACATCATGTGTTTGAATTTGAGAAGATTACAACTAATGGAGATAATTAGTTCTCCTTCTAAATGATAGAAGCTCTTATTATATGGATACAACCAAGGTCTTGGGCAAAATCTAAAGGCAGTATCTCCCATTCACATTCAACATCAGTATGGGGTGGGGCTCACTGGTGCCATGTACAATTTTGATAACCATTGACTGAAAGATATGTCTATAGTAATAGTTGGTAGTATAGACAGATGTACAACAGGTCCACAAATGATCCAGCCACAAAATTGAGCTCCCTGGTGGCTGTATCTAGAGATCTCCAACAAATGAAGAATTCTTGAATGTTTTTATATATCATCCTTTAAGTTTAGAGTGTGCTTGGGAGTTGAGATGAAAAGCAAAGCACAGCTCAGAAAATTGTGGCCCATCTTGATGCAATCATGAAGGGGAGTAGAGAGTTTCATAACCACAAAATAAAGAAGTTTGGAGGGCTTGATTCAGGACACTCAGTAATGGCACCCTGACTGGATTGAATTCATAGACATTGTCTCTTGTCTTAGTTAGGATTTACTGCTGTGAACAGACACCATGACCAAGGCAACACTTATAAGGACAACATTTAATTGGGGCTGGTTTACAGGTTCGGAGGTTCAGTCCATTATCATCAAGGCAGGAGCATGGCAGTATCCAGTATCCAGGCAGGTATAGGAAGAGCTCGAAGTCTGGCTTCCAGTGAGCTAGGTAGGATGAGGGTCTTAAAGCCTAGGCCTACAATGACACACTTCCTCTAACAAGGCCACAACTACTCCAACAAGGCCACACCTCCTAATAGTACCACTCCCTGGGCCGAGGATATTCAAACAATCACATCTTCCCAGACCAAAACTCACAGCTCCACTAAGATCAATTACAAAGCCTAAACCACTTGCACATACAATTCTCAGTCTTATATTATGAGTGTGCTCCTTGGTACAAGATCCATAGTCTAGCTTCAGGATTCCTAAAATATTCTAACAAGGTTATTCTCAAAGCTAATTTAAATTTCTACAAATGGCCAACAAATTGTATACACTCACTTGCAGTACTAATGAAAACACAAACCTTGCTGGGCTTTGGTTGACATTATCATTAGCCCAGTGTGAACACCCTCCTGTCTCATTCTTGTTAGAAGGTCTATTTAGCAATATCCATATTTTATTTGGGGTATAAAATATTATTTAGTAAATGTACATTGACAGGTACATTTTCTCCAAAATTAAAAAGAAGGTCCATGAATAAGGGCAATGATATAAAAGGAGCTTTGGGTATGAAAAATAGAGCTATCAGTTTGGCTCTTCCTAACTTTCTGTAGTAAAGTCTCTTCTTCCCCAATTCCCACTGTATTTAATAGCTGATCTTTTATATATATATATATATATATATTTTTTTTTCTACACTGGGTTTTTGTGTGTGATTATAATGTCTTTTGCAAAAAAAAAAAAAAAAAAAAAAAAAAACAGAAGAAAAGGAAAAAAAAGAAACAAAACGTCAGTAAGGAAGAAACTAAACTGATTTTACTTGCATATTTCCATTCTGGCCTAGTTTATTTAAAATTATCATCTTTACCCATTGGTTAATGGAGCATCTTTCCTTTTGCTAATCTTTGAGGTCTGTGACAATAAGAGCTTTCTGTTTCTATTACAAGACCATGAAACTAGCAAACATTTCCTTCCTCAACATTAGCTCCCATTTTGGTGGATGTGGGCTTCATGATTGAGATGGGATAGCATCACTGTCCTAGGGGTTGGCCCCAAGACCTGCATGGGAAGCTCTAGTGGTGACCTATCAGACCAGGAAGATGAGCAGAGAACAGCAAGACTATTTTTGAGGCTCGGAAGATATTTAGCTCAACAAAGAAACCTGGGTAAGAAGGTGACTCAGAGAACCAATCCATGCCAACAGCAAAAATAAGTGAATTGCTCTCTGCAGTCAACATTGCATTGCTATATCAGATGGATGGATCGTGAAGGTTTCCTCTGGTGATGTTAAAATGATCGCTCCCAACAAATGTCAGTTCTGTCCATGGTCTGTCCAGCCAAGCCTAAAATCCTATCTTGTATAAGCCATTCTGATGACAGTTTTGTTTCTGCTCAGCAAACTATTCAGTCAAAGCTTTTTTTAAAAAAAAAAAAAATACAGTTATTGATGAGTGTAGTTTGGGCAACTGAATTCTGCCTAACAATAGATTGACTGATTTTATGTGATTAACCTTTGTCAAATACTTATGTGTGTTGAGGTTTGTGTGTTTAGGCTAAGGTCGGGGGGGTACACCTGCAGAGATAGCCAGAAGCCTCTTCACTCCAGAACCTCATCAGGAAAATGTGTAGCCAAAAGGGGGACTGGTCAGATGCTGAGAACCAGAACTTGGAAAGCAGAAAAAGTTTCACTGACTAGTTCAGGACTGGGAAGGCTTCTCGGAGGAGACAACCCTGACCTAGGTTTAGTGAATTGTCTGTGATATGGGGCCGGTTCATAATAGGAAAAGGGCATTTCAGTAGAGAGTTGGCCAAAGCACAGGAGATGTAACATAAATTCATGGGGAGGTAGGCTAGAAATGTAGAGATACAAGCAAGTCACTCACACCTAGAGTCAGAGGGCACTGCTATAGCTAGGATGTCTGATCAAAGGGCAGAAAGCCACAAAGCAGAATGGACGAAGGTGGTGGGCGGGAGGCTGCAGATCATAAAAGCCACTACAGGAGGAACATTCAGACTGCTTTTCAGCAGGTTCTTGGAAAGGAAGCCTTAGCTGTGAAGCACATAAGACACACAGATTACAAGAGAGCTCTTACTCCTCATGCCCCTAACAAAGGTTCCTACAACAGGGTTCTTAGTGGCACAGAGATGAAAAGCCATTTGAGGGCCATAGTCCTGAGGCTCTTCTCATTCTTCAGGGACAGCTGGGGAAGAATAGGACTAGACATTGGAAGGACATCAAAGTAACGTGGCTAACCTCTGGGACCCTGATCGTTTTCTGTCCTGTGTTCTTGCAGATCCTGACTCACTTGGCACCCACACCTCTCAGCTTGCTCACAAGTTATCATGTTCCTGCCTTTCCTTTTATCTCTGAACACAGTTTCATTGGGGTTAATCAAAAATGAAGTTGACTGAAGTTTACTGAGCACTTACTATGTGCATTGCCTGTAGAAAGTGAGAGGGGCTTAGGTTCAGCCTCCAGGAACACTGTCACTTATGGAGGATAGGACTCTGAAGAGCCTGGGAGAGCAGACTGCTGAATTATGGATTTGTGATTTCCCCTACTTTGCATTCAATTCATACTTTTAATTCGCATACAGTGATCGCATAGCTGTGTTGCTGAGAGTCTGCCTCTTCCCCCACCTCCACCCCCTTGCATGTTGTAGTAGCAGGGTTTGAAACCATGGTATAATTAACATAATTAAAGTATTAATAAAGATTGAAGGGGTTGGACACTGTGTGAAATGCTTAATTTTGTGTATCTTTAGCTGATTGAGTGTTTAGGTTTCCATTTCAGCTGTCACCCAAATAATGTGTAGTTAAGCCAAGGCTCAGATCTGCCTGTCTCATCTTACCCTGTGCATGTGGATGGCAGACGATTCGATTCTGGGGAGAAGGTGGATGGATCTGCCCACTCATTTGTCACTGTATGCTTCCATACTTTTTATGACTCTCTAGCCTCTTCCCAGTGCTTCCATCAGTCAAATTATCCTTTTAGTATAAAAAGAAGCATAGCAAGCTACAGTGAGAAAAAGTCAAAGGCTTAAAATCCATCCCGTGGCTACCATCCCCTGCCCCAGCATTCTGCCACCTCCCCATGGATGATGCTACAGGGTAGGAAGATACTAGGACTTGGGTCTAAAATATCCACTTAAGGCTCATGGGCTGGAACACTTGTTTCTCATCTGATGGTGCTGTTTTGAGAAGTTATATAACCTTTGGGGTTGTGGCCCAGCTAGCAGAAGTGAATCTCTGGCTTTGTAGGTGATATGTGCTTTTACAGTCCAGATATGAACAATCTTGGCTCATACCAATAGCTGTGGCTTCCCCCAGCAGGATAACAGGAGGCTTCCTCCCCTCCCTGTTCTGTCAGATACTTTGTCTGTGTGGTTAGCAAAGTAATTGACATAGTTTCAGAGTGATATATATGTTGATACTCAGAAATTACATCAGGTGACTTGTCAACATTGGAAGTAGCAACAAACCCAAGGGGATGAGTTCCACATTTGGAAAGTATCCACCTCTGTGACCAAAATAGTGATGTTTGCAGAGTCACTTAGATAAAATTGAAGAAGAAATCACTCAGTGCCATGATGTTGAAGGAGGTATCACCCTGGTGATACCTGAAACTGACTACAAACAATTAAAAAGTGCAGTGTTTACACAGATCACAAGGCTTTCCTGGGCACAACACACCCGTTGATAGGTTGTATACAGCATGCTAATTCCTGTGTTAGACCTAAAGAAATAATAGATACATCAATATATGCATTCACCCTTGCCATTGTCAAGAACACAGAGCCCTTAGGAGAGGGATAAGGCAACACTATAGGGCCAAGGCCAAAGGCCAAAACTATATACATAGAGTGAGCCCTTAGAATGTGGCAGTGCCCATGGCAGGTTACACTTCACTAGGAAGACCAGCACAACTTATACTGGTCCAGCTGTGAGGTCAAGATCATGACTAAGGAAACGCTCAGTGGCCCAAACATGGTTGTTTTTAGTAGAGAGACTCTGTTGGGCTTGCTGGGGCAAAGGAGAGGAAGAGATGAGTTCTAAATTGAACCCCAGTGTGGAAGGCCTCAGATGCCAGGATGAAGTTGATGCAGTGAAGGTGTTCTGGGGGAAATGAGAAATAGCCAGGAGTAGTAGTGCATGCCTGCAATCCTGGTGCTTGGAAATCTGAGACAGGAGAATAACCTTGAGTTATTCTGAGCTAGAATGAGACCCTGTCTGAACAATTCAAAGGGGGTGAGGGAGTGGGTGGTTATCCTGATGCTAGAGTACAAAAACGAGGATGTGGCCTCCTGCTTAGCTTTTTACCGTAGTTCTAACAAATTACCATGGGCTTAGTGGCTTTAAAGAACAAAAAAATTATGATCTCATAGCTGTAGGCCAAAAGTCCAAGGGGCTCAGCTGGCTGCTCTGTCTCATAAGGCTAAAATCAAGGTGTTAGCTGGGAAATGGTCCCACTTGGAGACTCTTGGGAACTGTCTGCTCAAGTTCATCCAGGTTGTTGGCAGAATTGGTTCTATTGAGCTCCAGGACTGAAATCTGTGTCCTTTTCCCTCCCACAAGACTCTCACTTCATCTTTCTTAACTTCTGAGTACTTACACAGCATCATTCACCTTTTCCAGCTTGAGTTTCTTTAAAATGAAACAGGGTTTAAAGAGCTATGAATGTAAACTGAGCACAGATCCCTTTAGATCTAAAGTCACTTTTTTTTTAAAGTTACCTTGTTCGTCTATCTACACTTATAAATTGCCCACACAACTTCCTCCTGTCTCTCTTGTCTCTCTCTTCTTTGCTGAGTAACTATTTCTTTACTAATTCCTCCCAAAGTCCCTAACTTGGTGACGATTTATGTTTACTGGCTTGTGCTTTAGATTATGGCTGCAAATACTGGACAAGAGAAACAAGCATAAAAATACTGGGTTCAAATAAGACAACTACCAAACTCTATCTAATTGGTTTGGCCCTGTGGTATTCTCTGCCCACAAATGGCTTCTGACCACAGGATCGAGAGGGCTATTCCAATCTGTCCTGGTTTCGTGAGCAGTCCAATTTGTGAATCATTCATTGCCCATCTATCTAATTACTATGTTTAATTTGTCATGCTATTCTTACAGCACTGGGAGAGCAGTAAGAATATGGGCAGATTAGAAAGAAGATGCCTCACTAGGAGAAAGAACATCAGGTCCTTTGTCTTATGATGGGATGGAGATCATGGAAAAAGTGAGGTGACTCAGTTGTAAAGTTTCCACCCAACATAGCACACAAGGTCATATGATGGCAACACACCCTCCTGGCATGGTTTTCTAAATGACTACCCCTGCGCACAGCCATAACACAAAACTAAAGACTTCTGTAAAAACTAACACTTCAACCAGTAAAAGCGTGCCAAGCCTGTTAACAAAACACAGTGGAAGGGAGAGTGACAGGCAGCACCCCTACCCCCTTCCAGGGTCACAAAGATATAAGATGTTCAGGTTAGCTGAGTCTGTGGCAGCGGTCCTCAATCTTGAAAACAGAGTACCTTAAAGGCTGGTTTGAGCTTGAGAAAGTTAAAATCGACCAGATAGAGGAATCTACTGTGGTCACTTGTAATTACTCTCTTCCCCTGGTAGAGTGTATCTAAAACAGCACTCGTTCACAGCAGAGTGTTTTGATCAATTATGTACAATGGTAGGTTAGCACCTTCCTGGGGTTCCTTGGCTGATTCATTACCCCTATTGTGGCACAGAACAGAATTTCAAAGCACCAATTAGTAAGTCCGACAGGCTCAAGTTTGAATCTCAGCTCTGCCTGACCACCTTGCTGAGAGCAAATTACTTCACCAACATGAGCCATGGCTTTCTCCCTATAAGTGGGGATGATGGAACTTCTGTTTACAAAGCTGCTGGAGCAGCAAAACAAGATGCATGTAAAGTACCATGTGTGGATCCTACGGCGCATGGCACACTCTTGACAAATGGATGCAGGTCCTTCATGGAAAGTGGTAGGTTTTGATTTGAAAGGAATTAAGTTTGGTGACATGGAATATTGTCCAAGCCTCATTGAAAATCTGGAACGATCAAGGGTTATTATGCAGATTCTTGCCACAAGAGAAGAACGGCCAAGGATACTCTCTACCCATTTGACAATGTGACATTGACCAGTTCCAGCGGAGCAGCGTCAGGGTTCCGAACAGCTGTTACACACAAGACAAGCAGCCATACACAAGGGTAAGAACTTCCTGGAATACCGTAACCTGTATTCTAAAGTCAGTTCACATGTGTTATGCAGACTCACTATAGTCAGATTGGTAAAGATGATTAACAATCAAAGATGAGGCTTATAGAAGTGCAAGAACAGAGAAGCCTTTTGCTGGGCTCTGTTCCTAGATGTAAAATACTATCAATAAAGTCAAGAAATAGATTCAGGAGGTTAGAAGGATATTTTAGAGTAGAAAGTGCTTGCTGGACAAACAAGTCTGAGTTTAGATCCCTAATATACACATAAGACACTAGGCATGGTGGTGCACAAGAGAGTTCTCTACAATGGCTGGCAGATGGAGATGGGTAGATCTTGGAGCCTTGTTGACCAACCAGTCTTGCTGAAACCACAAGCTCTAGGTTCAATGAGAGACTCTGTCTCAAAAACATAGGATAGAAAGCAAAGAAAATATATATCTGAAATCAGCCTCTGGCCTCTACATGTACCTATGTATGCATGTGTGCACACACACTTAAGAACAGACCTATATTTATATTTCAGTCAGCTAGATGAAGGGAAAAATAATAAACAAGCATCTTACAACATCCCAGTGAAATTATTACATTCTAGAACTTAATGCATGTTTGAAATATTTGTAGATCTTATGAAAACCATGGCCTTGGATTTGGGTTTACCATAGAGATCTCTAAGAGTTTTTATTTCTGATACACATCGGCAATGGTAATGCTCCATGCCTATGCTTGCTATTTTTTCAGTAGTCAGCATGAAGACCACAGATAATTGCCTCCAAAAATGATTTTGTGACAAGGAAACCATCCTCTCTATCCCATAGAATATATCTATGGGATAATTAAAAGAAAGCATTCATGTTAGGCATCTCTAGATACAGGCAATTTTACACCATCTCCTACCCCAAAACTCCCAACAAAAGTAATATCAGAAAACTAACTTTGCATTTTCCAATCTGTCTAGTGGCCTTATGAGCCAGACAGATCTTCAGATTTTTCACCCTTACCTATTTGGAAAGTGGACAAAAACATCTGACCCAAATTTCTCCACTTCCTGTAACTGAGCCACAAGGTGAAAGGCTGAACACTCTCGTTGAGCAAATCTCTGAATTCCAGTTTCAGACAGAAAAACATGCTTCACTTTCATTTTAAGCCATTAAAGTCAGGGAAACTTTACTTCACATGACTAAACTTGGGATCAAACAATATTGCCTGGGGTGGATGGTGAGTTTGGTTTAAAAAACTGAATCTACCTCAAAACACAGGATATATTCCTTTTATATCTGAAGAAAAGAAGAAGGGCACTCTCTCTGGTAGCTTTCTCAGTCACAGATTCATACGAGATATGTTATTCTATGTCTAATGAACTTTTCCCTAATCCCTGGGGATAAATATATTCTCAGAACATTCCCAGAAGAAAGTGGTGGTTTTTTTTTTCTCCCTTTACAAGTGTTTTCTTAAGATCCAGGGCCAATTAACTATAAAAGAGTTCATGGTTGCCATGGTTTCTTTCCCAAAAGTCTTAAGTAAATGATGGTTTATTGTGTATTATGTAGGACTTTCATTTGCTAATACTTCCTTGTAATGTTCAACTAAAGTGTTGAATTCTAGGTGGAAACTTTTGAAGATATCAACTTTCCTAATTTGAGAGAATTGCCCATAATATTCATGACTGTTCAAGCCACAAAGCTCATAAAAATCTACAGCGGATGATGGCTGCTCAATTAAGATGTTTCTAAAGGATAAGTGAAACAGAGAGAAAAGAAATCCACTTCTTCTCATAGGATAATTAAGTTCCAGAATGGATCCTTGGTCTAGTCCAACCTTGGTAAAGAAATACCAGATTCTGGGTTTTCCAGGATATTTTGGAAGAGATACAGAACCCTGAGACCCCTGGGAACTAGTCTTATTTATGTCCCTAATCAGCTCAATTCCATAATCTTTTTGGCCTGACTTTCCTTATTTGTCAGCTTAAAGCTATGCCTTATTTGCACAAAAGAGAAAGATTGAAAAAGTTAAGCGCAAGCAGCTTTACTGAGGTGTAGGAGAAATGAAACAAAGGAGCTAGGAAAGGATGATATGGCTTGGGAAAAGTGATGAGGTTATGCTGAGTGAATGAGAGCAAACACAGATGATGAATATGGATTTACATGAGGTATGAACATGGGTCATGAAAAATGGATGAATCAGGCTTGATGAGGACTAATGGATGCACGATAGAGGTACAGGCTTCATGAACATGAGGTGCATGAATACATGGATAAAGGGTTCATGAAGATGAATGGATGGGTCTGAATATTGGAGAAACAGATTAAGTGGATAATGGGGTTCATATAGATGATGATAGGATAATAGATAGATAGGATCATAGGATAGATGAATGGATGGGTGGTGGGAATATTGAGAGAAATAGATTAGACAGTGTTAACAGGATGGATATCAGATAGATAGATAGATAGATAGATAGATAGATAGATAGATAGATAGATAGATAGATGAATACATGGATGAATGGCCAGATAGATACACAAATGGCTAAATAGATATGTGCACTGACAGATAATAGTACTATCTCTATCAGGCATTTATTTGTGTTGTTTGTTTTTTTAAAAGGGTCTCTTATAATAATTTTAATATTTCATACTTCTCTACACTACTGAATTCCAAGCTTAAAATCAAAGAGTAAATAAACCTCAACCTTACCCACTTGTAGGCTTTTCTGAGAGACAAACTTTAGAAGCAATTATTCCATTCTGCTTATTTTAAAGTGAGGAAATTGTTCCTGGAGAGAGGTTATGGTGTATTCAATCAGAGGTAGAGAAAGCCTCCTGAGTTGTGAGCCCCAACTTACCATCACTTCCTGGCTCACTCACACACTCATTGGCTCTTAGAGGCATTTGCATTTGCTTCTACAATCCCTGTGCTGAGCTGAGTTTTTAAAAATTAAAGCCAAGGAATACCATTTACCAAAGAGTAGTTCATTCCCAGGGACAGGAAAATTCAGAGGTGTGTTTCCAATTAGTCAGGGAAAGAACTGTGCCCGTGAGTACCTTGTCATTTATTGTTGCAAAGCTGGCGATTTTTCCCCAAAGCAGGGGACCAGTACAACTGTCATCACCCTTACGCTATTTGCACTGAAAGAAGTCACATGCGTCTCAGCAATGTGAAGCCTGTCTTTCATCTGTTTGGGAATTTCCATCCAGTGTCCGCTCCTTCTGCCAGCCTCCACATCATTAAGTGTCTCTTCTGTGAGCTGAACTTTCATGCACAGTAATAGGTTTTACAAAGAGAGCAACCATTAAAGTCGAGTTTAGTTTGCCTTCACTCTCAGCCCCTTTTCTAAGGCATGCCTGATCTCCACATAACTTTCCCAGGGCACAAAAGACTCTTCTTTATTTTAGTGAGCAAACCCGAGAATGCTTCATTAAAATGCCTTCCCAAACAGAAAACTCCAGTGTCCAGATTCCACAAAAATGCACCATTTCTTCGCTGACAAGAGGAAACTTGCATTGCCACCATTAAAAAGTCAGAAAAGTCCTGACTAAGGATAATCTTTCTACTCATTAATGTTAAGCAGTCCCCCCAACCCCAGTGGGAGGTCTACTGGGGAGCAACACTGAAGAAAGTCAGGGCTTTGTCAAGTGCAAAATTTCAGACAGAGTTCAGAGGGACTCACACAAAGAAAGTGCTCCTAGGAAGAAATGCTTCCGGGGTCATGGCAGAATCAGAATGTCATTGAAAAGTTTGGAAGGAGAAGGCTATTTGGTATGGAGGTGGGGTAAGCTGCTGTGATCACAGCCCTGAGCCTGCTCAGACTTCCTTGTGTCTGGGTCCCTCCACTGTTCCTTCTCTAGACTGACTTTTTGCTTGTGCCTGGCATTTTTCTGGGCTACCATGACAATAGCAAAAAGTCACAAGACAGGAACTGAAGAGTGTGCACTGGGACCTGGTCTCTGCTGCTCTTGAACTCTGCAGCTACCATGTGAACTAGATCAAAGCCACCCAGTTAGAAGGTGAGAGTTTAGAGCAAGCAAGTTTCTTATCATCCATCCCATCCATGGGCCCTAGATGAGTTGAAAGATCATGCAATAAACCCACCAAGAAGAATGGAAGTTGCTATGGATCCAAAGAACTGAAGAACTAAGTCAATCCAATGCTGGTAGTCTGTACATCTGGGAGTTTAACCAATATTTGAAGTTATAAGGCCCTGATGTAGGATGGTGATTTGATATACAACAAAGGGTAATAGATTCAGCTAGCCTTAAGGTGTCACCCAGAAGAAATTCATCCTCTTTATGTAACTCATCAATCATTCCTAAAGGCTTGGACTTATTTTTGGACAAAAGATATTTATCACTCAGACCACAGCATCCTCAAAATATGAAGGAAGAGCAGCAGAAATAAGAAGAGGAGAATCAGATGAGAAACCCATACGTTAGGTGCTTTGACTAACCCCAAGAATGTACAGGATATTTGTAGCAAGCTAGAGTCAGCCTAGCTATTAGCCAATGGATTTAGAGAGGAAGTAGAATATGATGTCAAGCTAGCTCTGGTATGTGTGAATTCTGGAACCTCACAAGTCACTTTTGCCTCTGCCACTGCATCTTTAACTGTAATTCAGGTACCTAAGTCTTCTTAACACTCAAGTCTTATGAGATATAAACACACACACACACAATTGTATCTGTCAAGTGACCTATCACAATGTAGCTATAGAATATCAAGTGTTATTTTTATGACAAAGTTGATTTGGGACAAGACTGCTCCTACTCAGATGTGCAGCATGATCTCCATGTGGATCCCATAACCATTTGAGTGGGAGCTGACTCTGACTCTATTGCTTTGGATCCCCTTCCCCTAGCTGGGATGTCTTATCTGGCATCAGTGGAGAGGATGTGTCTAGTCCAGTTGCACTTGATGTATCAGGCAGGTCTGGTACTCATAGAGAAGACTTCTGTTCTCAGAGGAGAAGGGGGAAAGAATAGGGGAGAGGACTGAGGATGGGACTGGAAGGACAGGATGGAGTGAGGGCTGCAATCAGAATGTAAAGTGAATGAATGAATGAATAAATAAATAAATAAATAGGAAAAAGTCTGTTGCTACTAGCAACAGATTTAGCAAACAAGATTAGACAGATCTTGCTGTCTCCATATATCCACACCTGTATGATGTCCTATCCCAGTCCTCTCCTGGGCAAGTTATAAAATTTCAGCCTACTAGAAAAATCGATGCCATCAGCATTTGAAGATATAGAGGTTTTATGGGCTTTGTATCTTGATTCTGTTGTTCATGTAGCTCAAGCTAGCCTGAAATTTGCTCGATGACTGAAAATGACCTCTAACTCTAGATCATTCTGCCTCTTCCTCCCTAGTTCTAGAATTACAGAAATGTACCCCACAGAAAGCTGGTACAGCTTTGATGTTCATAAACCATATCCTAAAGCAAGGAAAGAGGAGGAAGAGAAGCCATGTCCTATTTTAAGAAATTCTACTGTCAATTGTTTAGTAATTATAATAACCACTTCCTAATGTAGCTATCATTAGTTCTCAGTCAGGCTTGGTGACACAGCATTACCTCTGGACTCAGGAGACCAAACTAGGAGGATGAGAAGTTTGAGGCTAGCCTGGGCTACATAGTGAGATTCTGTCTTAAAACAGAAAACAAATAAAGACAGTGCATTTACAGAGCATATCTTTACCAAGTATTTTACTTGGCCACTGTGCCACAATGACCTTGTAAAATCCAGTTTCTCATTGAGTCACACATACACTCAAGACTTTTAAAAATTACATGAAAAAATAAGAGCCTCAGCCGAATCTCTGCTTCCTGAGATCTTGAAATAAAATTCATCATGGAGACATGTCTCACACAGTGAAAAGTAACATTCCTTCAGAGTTTGCAACTGTCTTCTGGTCATTTTGCCTATGTCTGTAGTGGCTGTGGCTGCTGCCTCTCAAAGAGTGCATTGTAGGTTAACATTTCTGATTTTGAAAACAAAACAAAATAAAGAACTATTCTCTTGGTTTGACTGTCTCTTCCAAATTCATGCTGGAACTATAATTACCACTGGCATAGTATCAAAAAGGCGAATAGAGAGTACTAATGCTGTTAGCACTAGAGTTGGTTATGTACTGCAGATATGGGTTTCTTATCAATCAAGGTCATGTGCTTAACAATATCTATATTGGTGCTATTCTCTTGGACTTTCCAGCTTCTAGTACTGTGAACCAAATAAATGTGTTCTTAAAAAAGCCTACATGAGATGAGTGTGAGTGAGTGTGTGGTGTGTGTGTGTGTTGTGTGTGTGTTGTGTTGGTGTGTTGCCTTTTGCAGCTATGCATGTGTTATCTATGTACATGGAGGATGGAAGCCAGAGGACAATTGTGGTGCCATGCCCAGGAATGCTGTCCACCTTCTTTAAGATGGGCTCTTTCATGGTTTGAAACTCTCCAATTAGGCTAGACTAGCTGGCCAGTGAATCCAAGTGACCTTCCTATTTATTCTTCCCCATGAATGGAGTTACAAGTATATGCTATCATGCCACCTTTTATGAGGGTACTGGGTATCAAATTCAAGTTGTCATCCTTGCAAAGCAAGCACTATATCAAGCTACCAAGCAAGCCATCACTTGATACTAGGTCTGTTATGTATAAGTCACCTAGAAGTATCTATCTTTCTAGTTTTTCTGACAAAGCAAAAGTATGGCCTAAGGCACAGCACAACTTACCTGTATTAGTATTTATACTAGCCTCCATTAGTTGTACCCTTACTACCAGTTTAGGGAGCACTAGAATGTTCTCTGGGCAATCCAACTTCAGAGTCTGTGTTCTAATTCTGAGAAATACAAAATCCAGGTACCTTACTTCAAAAGGATTCTGATTTCTGAATGTTTCTAGGGTGTCCTTGAGACCTCAAGGGTTAATGACTTGGTAAAAATAGGTCACTATCATAGAATGTGGTATAATGCTAGTTTCTTGAATACAAAGTCTTAATGCAAAACTTCATATGAGAAATAGCGATTGCATTTGTAGCTTACACGTGCGTGCATACATAAACAACACATATCCTGTGCCCCAGTCGGTTTACTAGATAACCTGCCTAGATTTATTTTATTTTGGCTGCAAATGAAGATATTCCTCTTCCAATTCAATAAAAAAGCACAACAGAGCCATAAATACAGAGACGAATGTAAGAATTCAACTGTTTGATTGCATTAATTCAAAGAACTGATTAAAGAGTCTTGATACAATGGTGGAAATCGCCTTGATTTATTAAGCTACATCATCCATGAAATCTGCACAGAGTGGGGGAAAAAATAAAGCTGTCACTTTAAAGAAATACACTCCACAATAAAGAGAATGAGGCGAAGGAACACCTAGGGTAATTTATAAACAATGCATAATCTGGAGAATCACTCTCACAACTGGTATTTCATTCCTGCAAGTCTATGATCAGAGATGGCTCCCCACCTCACTACAGCCTCTAAGTTTCAACTATAGGAAGGAACACTGCTATATGTTTTCATCCCTCAACCTGAAACAGGTGCATCTCAGGCCTGTACATTAGAAGCCCAGCTCAACTACTAAGCCAACCATTAGGGTTCTGCTTCATGGCATCCTGGTGCTCAGTTATCTCTCTCCTGCCATGGGGCCAGGGCTGTGTGTGACAATCAATGGCTTCTAACATCTAATATGTGTATATAGAATAGTCGTTATTTAAAACACCCAACGGTGGATATATACCAAAAAGACTCTAGTTCCTCAAAGTATGGTCCACTGGCCTGCTCTATTTGCACCCCCTAGGAACTTATTAGAAATGGAGTGGCTGGCCCCCTGCCAGAACTGCTGAGCTATCTGGTTTTAACAGCACAGCTAGGCAATTTTGTGAGTAATGAACTCTGAGAAGCATTACCTTTGGTTTCAACAATGTTCAGATCTAGAAGGCAATGGAACTGTCAGGTGATAGGTAATCGGGAGAGCAAGAAGCTGGATGTCTTGGCTGGTTAGATGGTTCAGTGAACAAATATGCTTTCTGTGCAAGCCTAGCAACCAAGTTCTCTGGAACCTAGGAAAACGCAGACAGAGTCAACTTCATGTACTACATTGTACTTTTACCTACATACCTACCTACCTACACACACCATGCACTCCTACACACAATAATAAAAACGGTTTTTAAAGACAATAAACTCTAAGTCATAAAAAATATTTATGACTGACTGGAGGGTCTGGAAAGTTTCACCAGGGGAAAATTGGTTCTATTATCCTCTTGCAAAGCTTTTCAGAACCAGATGTATCAGAAGATGAAGGTCCACTTCATAGGTACCAAGGAGAAGGGTCGAATGGTTTGATACCAAGTTACTCAATGGGTACTTGTGGCATTTTCACCTGGGTAATTCTTAGATGAGAGGTGACTCTGACTCTTCAACCTGCGAACTATTTAACACCGCCTAGCTTTAATTCACAAGATGATGGTGCTGCCATCACCCCCAAAGATAAAAATCAACTAGGGTCTCGAGTATTACTTACTGCCCCCAGGGAGACAGTCACCCCATGTGTGTCCTTCATACATACATTCTATCATGCATGCATACATTCAGTAGACTTTGATAAGATGGAATCACATGTACATAAAACACTGAACTGTATGTTGTAAAGGGAAACAGAATTGGTCTTGGTTTCCAAAATACTTGTGGAGAAGGATAGATTGGGGATCTATAGGAGAGGCCTCTGGCAAGAGTGTTTCCCTGTTTAAACAATCTCTTAGAACAATGAGAGAAGAGCAGATGTGGACTCTGTCCTACTACTTTGAAACCACAGCACACCCTAAGTGACCATTCCAAGTTCAGAGTTAAAGCTAGACCTAAGAGATGGCAGTGAAGCTCCCAGGGGGCCTGGTGGGGGCCTTGTCATCTGAGAGCTTTAAACTCTGTCACACCCATCCTAGGTCCTTATGTGTACAAGTTGTTCAATTTCTGCTGACAAAAGAATACCACAAACAAGTGTCCACCATGCAAAAAGGTCAGTGTAGAGTGTTCTCCCTCCAGTAAATGACTGAGTCCTAGCCCACGAAAACCCTGAATCTTTTGCTTTCTGTTAATTCTGTCCTCCACTTAGTAAAACAGGAAGAGAAGCCACCCAAGTGCTTAAAAGGAAAACAGCTGTCAGTACTACAGCTCTTTATATTTTCCAAAGTCTGTGCCTGACCTTAAGTCAACAATGGCAAAGTCCCCCAGCTAAGCTTCAGTTATCAACCAGCAACACAGCTACTCATCAAGCTTCATACGTCACAGGTCTGCTTCAGCAGATGCAAACGGCAGCTTGTTTTTTGTTGGTAGTTAGGTTTCCTAAATGTAGCCCAATGCTGACAAGGAGGCCAAAATAAATGACATTGTGTGTCTTCAATAACCTTAAAGGAAGACATATTTGCTCCTACAAAGAAGTGGGTCAGTCATATGACCATACTAAGTGAGCACGCAAACAGTTGTTCTATGCACAGAATAACATTTCTTTAATTTACTGTGTTTGCTTTTTGGAGCTTATTTTTGTTTTTCCATGTTGAAGAACTAAATGCCCCCAATGAATCAGTCAATGGGATGTTGGTTGCTCTCACAGGCAGCTTGCTGCTGTTTTATAATAGTGCCCTGATCTTATTTCAGGAAAAGAATGACAAACTTACAGCCACAAATGCTGGATTTATGGGGTTCTTTGTGGCAGGCATTACTGAGAACAGGGCTGAGAAAATAGGTGTGATGTATTGGGAAGAAGAAGCCCCCATAAATACAAGGACAGGCCTCGATTTCCATCTGAGCCCTGGTGATCCAAGTACCGAAATCCAACAGGCTCTGAGCTTTTTTTTTTTTTAAAGAATATATGGGGCAATCAATGGTGCTAAGTGCTAATTAGACGGACAAATGAATGGTCACCCTCGACAGGCACATTATGCCCAGTCACAGCTCTTCTGAATGCCCTGGTCTACACTTTAATAGAGTTGTGACTTTACAAAGGTACAAGGTCAAGAAGAGTTGCATTGTGCTGGAATCTTCTCAGCAGCCAGCATATTGCCAACTAAACAGATAGCTGTGCCTGTACTATCCCGACCACTGATAGACATTCCAGACTTCACTATCATGATGTCGAAATCCTGGTGAGGATGCTGACTAGACTGCTTTTCTGGGCCTCTTCACTGGTAGCTTAGGGACTAAGTGGGTACAACTTTTGAAGGAAATTTTATTCAGCATATAAATAGACAAAAGAAAAATAGAACTTTAACAGTGGCTTAGGGCTGAGGAGATGGCTTGGTCTGTGTGTTTAACAAACATGAATGAAGACCTGAGTTGGAATCCAGCACCAAGGAATAAGCCTGGCATAGCAGTACTGGCCTGCAATCCTTGAGTTAGGTAAGTGGAGAGAGGAGGATCCCGGGAGCTCACTGTCCAGCCAGTCCAGATAAATTGCTGAGTTGCAGATTCAGTGAGGGATGGTATCTCAAAATATATGCTGGAAAGTGATTGGGAAAGACACTAGACATTGACCACTGCATTCCATACACATATAGACCTTTGACCAAACACACACACACACACACACACACACACACACACACACACACGCACACACACAAAGAGAAGCTCTGTCCAAAGAGCAATCTCAGGAATACCAGTCTCACAAACTGATACGTTTAGGAATGAAAGGCACCAGCATCATCACACTGGACTTTCAGTATTACCTTGTTAAACTTTGGTCCATGAAAGGCTCAGGGAAATCCAAAGTAAGGATTCATGGTCTGGTTTCCTTAGGGGATCCCATGCTCTTTTGCCAGTGAGCTCCTTTGTCATGTAGCACTCACTAGCAACACATAGTCACACTTTCTGATCATGGAACATGTGTGAGACTTTTCCTCAAAGGTTTTGTCTTACTACTGATCTGCAGGTAGATTAACAGGCAAGCAATCTCATCTTCAATGAATAACTTAAGCTTTGTTTTTAAACAAAGATTCATGCTTTTCCCACTGCCTTATAAGCTACAAAGTCACATCTAAGTGAATCACCTTGAGACTGTAGAAATTTCTAGAGCTCCGAGTATTACAGGACTCCCAATTTGGACAAAAGATGACAATATGTGTATCCTTACATAAAATTCAAGTTCCTAATCAAGTTTTTCAATCATTTCTCTGTTATCCCTTTCAGTACATTAATAATCTCAGAGCCCAGATCTCTCTGCCTACCTCATGGTTACAATTTAGTGGAACCCATGGGTAAAAACTTAAGTGTCAGCTTCCATTGTCCTTGGTTTGGGAAGAGTCGGAGACATCATTTACTCTAAAGACCTCATTCTAAAACACAGGTCTGATCCTATCCCTGTTCTGTTCTGAATCACTCAGTGGATGCCTTGCTACAAGTATTCCATAGTGTAAACTCCTTTGTGATCAACCTCCAATATCCTTCCTCCCGGTCTCATCTGCATTTCTGGTCTTTTACCCAGTGGTAATCCCATTCTTCTTATTTCTACCTCTCATTTTCTTACATGTCTTGTCCACATCTTCAAGTCTCTGCCCTTGAAAGGCTTTACCCTTTGTCTGGATAAAGGTTCCTATTTGTTTACTGCCCAAATATCACTTGTGTATTAGAGCTCTATGATTAAGACTAGATAAATGGGCTCTTTCTCCTCACTGAAGTCACTGTGTCTCCCATGTGCCCCAGTTAGAACTCAGATCTCTTCTATACATACAATGTGCTGTTTCATTGGGACTGTCTCTTCAGAACCCCTATAATGCCTCAGAGCCATGCCTTATACATTTGTGAAGCTCTGCATACCGTGGTACCAACATAAAGTGAACTTCCATAATCTTTGCTTCAGTGATTTCATATCTTCACCCTTCTCTATGTGGGTTTCACGGTCAAAGTTTATACACTGCCACTCAAGTATGTTCAAAATACAAGGACACCAACCATCACTATGGCAGTCCTACTTCTCAGAGTTGACATGCAATCATAGAGACATGTTGTACTGGGAGCTAAGGCAACAAAAGAATTCAGCATTCTTAAACAGTCAAAGGATCCCTACTGAGATCCAGGGAAAATTCTTCTAGGTCACATGAGACAAACCAGTTCTTAGTCTAGCATCCTTTAAATACAGAATCCTTCCAGTCACTGACATAAGAAGTCACCTGGAAAGGAACAGGTGATCTTTTTGAAAGTGAATACTAAATTTACAATAGCAACTCTCCCTTAATAATCTCTGATCACACATTGAAGGGAAATAGTGGTATCTTAGCACAGGGTTCTGCCCTACATGGTTACACTCCTTTCTTCTTCTTTCCCTTATCTCCCACTGCTAGTATAGTACCCTGCCTTTGCAGCAGCAGCTAAGGAAATGCTGACATATGTCCAACTTCAAGAAACACGCTTATCACTAACTAAATATTTATGCAGCCCAACTTTAGCTGAGATGTGATGATGGCCATCCTCTAAAAACATTTCATAGGGCATACGTAGAAGCTGTCAACTCTTATTCAAAGTGGCACAAAGGGGTGAGATTGATATAGACTTTTCCAAAGCTCATGTTTAACTCACAAAATTGGTACTTGAAGAGTGCAAGTTTGAGTTTATTATCATAGATTCATATACTAGAGGGACAACACAGTTTCTCAGCGTGGATGAGCACAAAAAAATTCACATTAGACCTACTTTCTTAGAAATATCTAGTAAGAAAAACTTTAAAATGTCCCTCTCGGATGTAGCACACCTCAAGGCAACACGACTTACAGTGTTCTAAATCAACTCTGTGCTGATGCCTTAAGAATGTCCAGCCAAGAAAGAATTTTTCAAAACCTCTAACTACTTCAACTATTTCATTTGAAATATTTGAATATTTGAATGTCTCTA
Source organism: Mastomys natalensis (assembly GCA_021653895.1). NCBI lineage: Eukaryota > Metazoa > Chordata > Mammalia > Rodentia > Muridae > Mastomys > Mastomys natalensis. Next base: position 274,998 of record JAJTUV010000261.1, on the reverse strand, counting down.
AGAATGTCAAAGAGATGCTTTCAGTAAGCTGAAATACTTCAAGATGACGTATTGACGTAGAAGGGCTTGATTTATGATGAGTACCATTCTTCTACCTCATTCTTGAGGGAGTGGTGGCAGGCCTCCCAGAGGGTTATTTTATAAAATGGGCCATTGAAGTTTCTTCTCTTAGCTCTTGATTTGAGTGTTGGTTACATAAGAGAACCAGTTGGCTCAGGCTGCCACAGCTTTTCATTCACAACTTTGTGAGAGGGACTGATGACTCCCAAGTTGTGTGGCATATCTGTCGTGCATTCTCAATGGGCTCCTAGCCCCTTTGACCTTAGATTATTCTGCAAATGTAGAGGAGAATATGAGAGACATGTGATTGCTCTCACAATGTGGTTGTTGTCAATGGATTTGAGCTGCTCACACCACCTATCCCAACCCTATGGAGTTTTCTCATTGATTCAGAAGACAGGCCATTACTAATTCATTTGCACACTTTCACCTATTTGCACTCTCTTTCCCTTCCTGTGTGTTCTTAGATTTTTGCACAGGGTGTCACTTTAGGAAGTCTTGCTACTACTGTCATGCTTGGGGACTGAGGAGGCTCTGGGAGCCTCTGTTGTCAATATTTTGGAAGTAGGTTACTCACATATCATCTTGTGCCTTTTGAAGGGCCATCAAGAGTCACTATGGCCTTTCCATAGATGACCAGTAGGTTCCTTCAGGAGACTGAAGAGGTTCAACTTTAATCTGTTGCTAACAGCAACTTTCTTTGCCCTCCTAATGAGGCCTTCTAGGGCAGCTTCCACAGAGCATAAATCTGATGCTAAGATGCTAACAGTTGTCACTATTCTCTCTCTACCTCAGGTTCTCCAAGCTGCCAGCCTTTAGCTCAGACACAGGCCCTGAGCACAGTGGGTTTGATCTACAGTGTACCTGGAACTTGCTACTTTTCTCAGGCTGAAGGATTCAGGAGGAAAACATTAGAAGGAATGAAACAAGAAAGGATTCAAATATCCTGCAGTAGATATTGAATAAATAGACACTCATTTTAGAGCTTCAGACTTCCAGAGAAAACAGCTCCAGGCTATAGAACATGGGGGGAGGGAACAGGCAACACCATCCAGGATATATGTGTTCTGTTCGATTTATTTAAATAGAGACATAAAGTGCATTTGGAAGAATCGCTTGAGCTTCTACACTTATCACTATCCTCCATCTTGCCTCTATTACGGCTCTGACAGAATAATTAATCTCAGTCAATCAATCATGTAACAACAATAACAAAAAAAATTAACAACAACACCCCTCCCCCCATACACAGGTGACCTCAACATACCATCTAAGCCAAAGAGAACTAGTCACAACAGCAGTCTGCAGATTCCCTTAGAAAGGAAAATTAAGCCTGCTATGTGTGGCTTGGGGCAACCTAAGCCGTAAATCTCTTCTTTTCTGATCTCTTCATAGAGATGAAAGAGCAGAGCCGCTCCGGGTTACATACAACAATTATGTGTGCACCGAACTCAGGGAATCAGCTTGCAGACAGCCCTAATCATTCCCAATTAACCACGTCAGCTGACATCCGGCTAGAGCAGCTCCTATGCCCACTGAAAGCCTAGCTCTCCCTTCAGGCGGCCGATCCCCCCACATCACAGCCTATGTGTTTTGGAAGGTCTATTAATGTTTGTTGACAATTCCAAATAGAGGTCACCTGTTGTCATGGTGCAAAATACCCTTTTCCCCCTTCTGAATGCCAGGCAGGGAGGGCAGCTTTGTTAGAGTCGCTTCAATGAGCTTCTATATTGCCACCAACATTCAGATTGGATGAAAGGGAGGTTTAGGGTCCCCCCCAACTCTTCAATGGCAGTTCCCACCTGCTACCACCCACCCCCATCAGGGGGCTGAAAACATCTCCTCCTTTAAACTTGACAGAATGGGCTCAGGCCTTAGGCCTATGTGAGTTGTCCAGTCAGAGGCAGCTGAATAGAAACATGGCTGTTGACCAACCGACATTGCCGGAAATGGAAATCTTGAAAGAGTAGTTCACTGCCCCCCACCTCACCCCATCCCCATTTGCAAAGAGGCCTTTTCCCACTTAAATTATTCCCATTGAGCCTCTGAACTGGGGATTTTTGTTGTTCATTTGTGCAAGCCTTCTCTGCTCTGCATTCTTGCTCAGATTTAAAATGGTTGTACTTTAGAAAGCAAATCCACATGGTGGGGTGGGGAGGGGAGTCCAGTTATCTAATTAAATTAAAATCACGATGAAATTATTTAATTCACCTTGCCTTAATTCCTATTATCTGTGACAAGCAACGGGAAACACACTTAAGCACAATGTCAAAGTGGAATTGGGTTTGGACCTAAATCCCTTGTCTGCGAGATCCCAAGAGTTTCAACACCACAGCATTCTCCTTGGGGATGAGACAAAGCAAAGCACCCCGCGTGATGTGACTGCCTACAGAGAACTTAAATGAGGGCTGGGAGCAGGAATAAACACCCTCAGAGGTCCTACCATCCCAGAGCTGTGCAAATCAGAAGGCTACAGCACTTGGACCCCTTGACTGTGGATCAGAGCAGAGGTGAGACAAGCTAGAGGAAAGTGGGTGAAACAGGTTTTACCCCTCCCTTCCAGCCTATAGTCATTTGAGAGCATCTTGGACCTAGAAGGTTTTCTAACTATGTATCAGACAGAGTATCTTGGATCAAGAATGAACAATTACAGAAGTGAGGCTGAGACATTGAAATAACCTTACAATAAAAAACAACAAATAAATCTACCTTACAATAGCCTTATCTGAACATTAGATAATATTGTGTTCCTTCTGATTGTATTACCTTTTTGAAATTTGGGGATTTAAAACGCAACATCTTTGTGATGACCACCATGAATAGGAAATGAAGCCAGAAGTTTCCAACTTGACTCCAAGGTTTCAGAAGTTATACAGTGCCCAATAGGTATTCGCTTGCCATTAAATAAAAAAATCACTCTTCCTTTTAACTTATTTCAATTTTTCTCAAGTGACTACAAACTTGTTAGGACAACTTATCTGGATCTAAGTATTTAATAAACAGCATTGTAGGTGTATGTGCAAAGTAAAAATATTACAGAGACACAAAGGAGAATTGTGGGATAGAATTGTAGGTTAGGAGAAGGCTGGGTACCATCATCTGGGATTTGAAAAACCCCTGTGTTTATTTCTTCTAGATAATAAGTTGCAGTTGCAGGATTCTGGTCTTGGGAGCCCATGGAAGCTCCCTATAATTACAGATAAAGCATTCATTTCCAGACACTCATCTTCCCTAGAGAAGCAAGCTGGAAGACAACCTGAAATAAAAACACAAATGTATACAAGGCCCAAAACTATGTGCTAAATGTCCCCCATCTTCTCAGTTCTGTGCATGCTTGGGAAGTGTTATTCCATCAGGCGCATATGGGCTGCCAAAGTCAGACACACTCCCCCATCTGGGATGCAGAGGCCCCACGTCAGAGAACAGGCCAACCCCAGGCCAACCTCAGTCAAGCCAAAAGGAAATCAAGACCCATCACCTCGTGGGCTGCAATATTGCCATCACCACCACAGGAAGGGGCTAATAAAGATCCATTTCTTTGGGTGGTGTTTTTCTCCCCGACACCTCATTACTCCTGGACTCTAGCCAGTCCTGAACTAAGTCTCTTTGAGCAGAGGACAGAAACAAATTGCCAGGCTTTTCAAGAAACAAAATGAACAGCAAATAAATTTTCTGAAACTACAGAGTGCAATCACAGCCCAAGCCAAGAGAGAAAGCATTCTCATTTCAACCTGTGATCACAACCAAACACAAGAATCAGTGGATGCCCCAGCCCCTCTACCAGCAATGTTTTGATGTTTCCAGTGACCTCGGACTCTCTGCCCAGGAAATGAAGGCAGAGACTGGCAGATAACTGGATGGAAAAACCAGTGAGCTCATAGCAAGCCAGACAGGTTGCAATAACACCTGGGAGTTACCCTGGGTCCCTGGTGGGGTCCTGCTTGCCACCAAAACCTGCTGCTACTTCGGTTGCCATTAACCACTCCTAATGCTGCAATGAATCAGCCCAGGTGCCTGGGAAGTAGGAAAATGACACCCTCATTTTCTTGCAAATGTAGATTGTGATTCCCAGGATGGAAATAAGAAAAATTGAATGCCTTTCTCTGGACTGCTAAAAATGAACGCGGCTTTCAAGTTTTCCAGTGATGAGAGCCTTCCCAGGACAAAATGGTTCCCTGACCTCACCCCACAGTCACTCAGAGGTCACAGAGGAGCTACCTCCCATCTGACCTCTTGGCAGGTCATACTTCTGTCCCTGTACTAGCAGCCAGACTGAAATAACATTTAGTGAGCCAAGGCCACAGAACAGGGCATGGTGTTCCCAGAATTCCTTCATTTGATCTTCTTAGCAGCTCATTGAGGTGTGGGGATAATCCCCATTTTACTGATGAGGAAATTGAAGCTCAAAATGCCTGGGAAGCAGGAGAAGCTGCACAGCTGGTTGACATGGGGGTCAGTATGAGAATCCAAAGGACAACAGCCTTTGTCTTCTGTTTCTATAGTCTATAGGGGAACCTGTCTTGGACCCTGATTTGATAAGGAAATGGGGCAACAGGCCCACTCATGTACTCTCTGTCTTTGTGAGAATTTTAGAAAGAAGAGACAGATGAGAATACTATGCTTGATTCGAATGTATAAGACTCTGAGATCAATGTAGCATAACACAAGTAAAAAGACAAACAAACTATCAAACCAAATCAAACCAAACCAACATTTTTATTTAAACAGGGTTTCTCAGTGTACATATCCCTGGCTGACCTGGAACTCACTACTTAGACCTGGCAGGCCTCAGACTTACAGAGATCTTCTTGCCTGGCCTCCTTATTGTAGGGATTACAGGAATGAGCCACCTTACCTGGCAAGAAGTTTCTGATTCAAGATTTGTTAGGTTCATAGGAAAATTGTCTTCCTGCATTTAAGAGACAATAGTTCTACTAAAACTAACAGTCATCTGCCAGAGAAGGCATCATTATAAACACAAAATCTATGGTCTCTGCCATGTAGACAGTGTCTGTCATGACTTGAATATGGCTTGAGTCTGTCTCCTACAGCTTCTTAGTTTGAAATTTAATCCCTATTATGAGGGATCAAGAGATGGAAACGGTCTCAGTATAGTGTTCATAGGAGGACCTTTGGGAACTGGTTAGGGTAATACTAAGTCATCATGGAGTCCCCATGATGGAATATTGGTGGCTTTAAAAGAGAGACACCAGAACACATGTGCACATATATATGCACACTCTTGTGTACATATACATGTTTACTTCTTCTATCTCTCTTATTGTAATGCCCAGTGCCACCTAGGCACTTTGCCACAACAAGGCTTTCTTTCCAGCCACGTACTTGATCCCCTGGAACTGAGGTAAACTACCCTTTTGACTGAATAAAATTCTGTAACCTCTAGTATTTTATTATAGAAAAACAAAATGAATTGATACTATCCTTCCAACTGCAGCATCATCACAGAGTGTATAATTACTTCTACCTCTTTCTAGTCACCTTCCTGTATAGAACAAGCAAGAAAGAATGAAACACTTGCTGAAGCAAGTATGGAGAACAAGAACAACAAAAAGAGCATCTTATTTTTCAGTAAATATTAAATCCAAGTAAACCATAATCTATATCTTGAAAGATTTAAAACCATTTACTTAGTAACTCAACATAACATATAAATGACTGTAGAAACACGGTCAACAGATATGAATCCCATTCAGTGAACTGAGACTCAATCAAGAGTCCAAACTGAATCCTACAAACCAAAAGACACAGCATCTTTAATGCACCTCTAGATCCTAGGTAGAGTAAAAGTCTTTTATCTTACCCTCAAGGCTTAGCATCCCACTGAGAAAAGAGTAGGAGCCCAAAAAGTATTTACAGAATACATGGGTCCTTGGTATCTTCTGACTGCTGTCAAACCTGATGGCTTAAGAAAGTGGTTAAGTGGCTACTTTGGATCCTGTACCTGTGATTCTAAGCTGCAGGGTTCCAGGACCTCTGAGCAGGGAGGAGACCCTGGCTTCCTGGCACCCAGGAGGACTAGCACACTTCCTACCCATATGTTCTCACAGTGGAGTTAGCAATGGTGGAGGAAGCTTACCGTGTATACTGCTTGTATGCTGTATGCATTCGCCTTTGACAAAAGGATGAAAATGAGCTGTCGCTCCAACTACATGTAACTCAGCTGCCTATTTCCTATCAAGCTGGTACTACCCCTGTGGTGGGGTTAATCTACCAGTTTCTTGGAGGCTCCCAGCTAAACAGAAAACCCATGTCTTCCAGGGACTTCATCTTTTATATGGCTATGCTTGGCACATTGAGAAAATAAATAAAAAATAAACAAACTGTCCAAAATGCCTCTATTAACATTCCACACCTCAGGCTCAAATGTTAATGCCATCTGATTAGATTCAGCTTGGAATTTACAAAGTTGAAAAAAAGTATCTCCCACCATCGAATAGCTGTGGTAAGAAGTCCCATTTCATCAAGTGCTTCATTATTGAGGGTTATTTTTAACAGTTGAACATTGGATTAATAAAAACTACATAAAAGTTTTGATTAAACAGGAGGTTCTGGAAGGTTGATGGTGAAGAACACTTTAATACAAGGGCATATTGAACAGAAGCTTTTGCTATTAGCTCAACGCAAAGAAACTCCGTACTTCACGCAGTTCAACAGCAGCAGGGCAGTCTTTATTGTTGGACTCTTGATTTTTAAAAACATATGTTTTGAGCAAGGGTGTACTTAGGACATTAATTGGAAACATAGCATACATTCTTCAAGATCTGTTTCAGAAGATCTGAGGGATGCCTGGGTAAAAAATGTGCCCAGCATTGTTAACGGAGGAAGAAGACACAGGGATGCTCCTGTCTCCCTGGCATAATATGCCAAGGATTGACAGGGATTCACCACAGCTGAGAGAAGTCTCAGGAACATGTTTTCTTGGAGATCATGGAAACTAATTTTATTTCTAACAACATATGTCCACAGCTTTATGTTCTATGCAATGTTTTCATACAGATGTCCTGCCGTTCTCAGAACCTCTTCAAGAGGAACACAAAGTACTATGGACCACATATCCAGAGAAAAGGTGAAGCAGCTCACCCAACTCCTTGAAGCTGGTAAATGGGGAAGATCACACAGAACCCCCAACTCCTCTGGTTCCAATTAATTTCATGGGAAAAACTTCAGGGCTAATCTCCCTAGAAAATTTAGCCATGAAGTCATCTGAACTCCAAAGTGGACCTTGGAGTGTAGAATAAATTGCAATTTATTCTACCAGACCAATATATCACAGGCCACTTTCCACATGGTATGGGCTTCAAGAGCCATACCAAAAATCAAGGAAAAGCCAATTTTTAATTTAAAAGATACACAGGCTGATATCCTGAGAAAACCTAGCCAAGCCATTACCTCACAGTGACTGCATCATGCTATCACAAAGGGCTTCTCCAGAGTCTTAAGAGAGCATTTTCCACATTGCTATAGGGCTGCTGCCAAGCCTGAAAAGTTCGGATTCAGCATTTGCAAGCCATCTCTTATGACAACTCGCCAATATGTAGATTAACCTCAAGAATTAACAGGATTCAGAAAGTGCGTATCATTCAATTTCAGCCAATTAAATAAATACCATCTATCATTAAGCCCTTCTCATTTGGGTCATTAGTACACAATCAGAAGAGATACAAAGAAGACACCAAGCAGGAATACTAAAGGGTTAGAGGAATGAATTTATCCTGATACACAGCCTGTACTTGAAGACTAACTATTAGGGGAGTTGGCTGAGTGGTGTGTAGAGAACTCCACTCTACCTGTACTAGTTGGTGTTCTGTTGCTGTGATAAATACTATGATCAAAAGTAACCTAGGGAAGAAAGGATTTATTTCAGCTTACATGTTACTGTCCATCTATTGTTGAAAGAATTCCAGCAGAGATCATGGAATAATGTTGCTTACTGGCTTGCTCCAGGGCTTATATTCAGCTGCCGTTTTTTACACAGTCCAGGCCCACCTGCCAAGGATGGCACCTTCCTAGGATGCCTATGAGGCTGGGTCCTACTACATCAATCAACAAACAATAAAATGACCCACAGATATGCCCACAGGAAAATCTGATAGAAGTAATTCTTCACTTGAGGCCTTTCTTCCCAGGTGTGCCAAGTTGACAACCAAGATTAACTATCACAACTACCCAGGTACAGCTTTATACCCAGGTCCACAATCCCAATATATTTTTACCCATCTTCTATGGATTTCCCCAAGATCTCCTTATTTTTCTTTCTCACATTCCTGGACTTTCAAAATAGTGTGCTCTCATGAAAACTACACATCAAAGGATGAAATGGAGCCTTGTTTCAATGGAATGGCTGCCCTGTTGGATATATTCTTTATATTAAATGAGAATACTGCAACATCCATTTGATGTACAAAGAACAGAACTTAGTGCCTGTGTTCTTAGGATAATTGGCAGAACATCAGAACAATGTAAGTTGACCACTCTTACAAGCAAACACTTACTTGGATCTCTCCCTGCACCCATATGTACCTTCACTCCTTGGCTCCCACTTGCGCATTTTAAATCTGCTCAACCTCACCTCTCCCTAGAGACCCTTTCTTTGCTTATGGCTTATTGTGACTAAGCTAAAACATACCATCTGGATGTAAATAAATGACACCTTTCCCTTTGAAATTTAGATGTGTTTTTCCTCTCAAAAGTAGGTGAAAGTACATCAAGTTAATCTTGCCAGTCAACTAGCTGAAATGTCTATGCCTTTCCATTCCTAATAATCTGCATTGCAAATATTTCACTAATCACTCCACAATCCATTGGAAATATTATCATTGTTTTGTTTTGTTTTGTTTTTTTATGAAAGGGCCATAGGAGGGAAAATAAGATAATACCAACCTGCTGTGGCCTTTGTTCCCTGGCAACAAATTACTGTAACAATAACAATTTCTGTATTTTTAAAGAATTCATGCTATTTAAGTGGATGTTGAGTGTGAGACATACAACTGGGGTAACCACAAGTTTGCTTTATGAAGAAAGCTGAGGGCGATTTTCTATTTCTTTGAAGAGAGTCTACAAGAAAAAAAAAATGGAAGCCCTGCCTTCATGTGTGCAGGTTTTCTTCTTTGTGGTCCAAGTCTTCATTTGGTGCCTTTAACTCTAAACAAAATCTAATCAAGTTCTGTTGTGTGACTGGAGGAAGGGGGAGACTTGTGGCTCCTGCCAAATTAGCTCTAGATTGATTGAACTTTTCAAGTTCGGTTGTCAGCACACTTGATGTCCTGCATCTTGGTTTTCAGGGATGACTACACCCACCGGTCTCCTTTCACCAGTTCTACCCAGATCCTATGCTTGATAAGCTTCAGGTCAGATGTTAGGGTTTGCCATTTTTCTTTCTTTCTTTCTTTCTTTCTTTCTTTCTTTCTTTCTTTTTTTTCTTTTCTCTTTCTTTTCTTTCTTTCTTTCTTCAGACTTCTTGATTGTTCTAGTCAATAAAGAACCCACAATGCTCTCTAACAGAAATATTTCCTTCTTTCCCCTGACATATCAAACATTTGTCCAAGTACCCTGTGTACAGTGTGCAGGCTTTAATATACAGAATTTGACAGAGTGAAGAGATCTGGGGATCACATTTTCCCATGGGACAAGACAGAGCACAATATGAACAATATGTGTTTCTGCTGCTTCATGGGAATGCCCAGGGATACTGATCCCACTATAGTGTCAGCTGCTATTCACTGGTGTCTACCAGGCACCAAGCACCAGTATGAAGCACTTTTCTTTTATAGTGTTTTCTGTAGTTCTCAAAACAGTACTTTGAGATAGGGATTGGCATATCTTCTTTATATTTGGCAAAAGAAGTTGAGAGATTCCTGTCCCCCATATTCAGTAAATGGCATGCAAGTTTCCATATAGAAGGTCAAGATATCAGGTCTACTATCCAGAGAAACAGCCTATCAAGTGCAACAAAGGACTTCCCTCCCCCAGGTAAGAGACCTACTACCTATTCTTAATTTCTAGATACCTGGTGTTACCATGTTCTTTACCAAGGAAACAACCTCAGGAGAGAGGCTGGAAGGTCAAGTCTTTAGTGAAGATGGTTTGTGTGTTCTTATGTCTCTTGACTCTCCTGTTTCTTGAATGTGACAGGAATTGAACAATGCTTCCATTTACTACTATTTCCATTTGTAGTAAAGATTAAGAAGGAGTCTCTATCTCAGGCCAATGGCCTGATCTCATGTCCTAGATCCTAGTAGAACAGGCAGAGATACTCTGCTATGCCCAACATAAACACTCTTCAAGAAGGGACATTCAATAGTGTCATCATATAAAGTTACTCTCCCAACTCAGATTTACAAGACCACAGTAATACCTAAGGGAGAAGATATGTCATGTTCTTTCACTGTTGTGAGCAACTCAGATAGGATGTTTGACAGTTGAGTTAGCAAACGTGGTTGATGCTTTCAGGGGATAACTTGGATGTATAGAGGGTGAGTCAGACACCTCTAAGTCAAATGTCATCCTGGGACAGAACATAAGCAAAGCTATCAACAAAGCCAGTGCCCTGGGAACATGGTCTAAATGACTCAGCAAGGAGGAGCACAGGCTTTGCCAGCCTGGGAGAGGTCAGTAGGTCCTTGAGAAATATGTGCTAAGAATACTACAAAAATGGAGAAGAGGGCCTTGGAGGCTCTTTTTGCTACATGTGGGAGGAGCTCCTCTCTCCCATATCTTGAGGACTCAGTTCCATGTAGGAGAGAGTATGATTTCAACCAGTAGAGGTCAAAGGAGAATATACTTCCCGGGGACTTACTGTGACATTCTTAGGACAATGAAAGAAGAGCACGAATAATCTGTTATGCTGTCATCTTCTGTCTTCTACCCTGAACTCAGAGGAAAGAGACACCATGGTAGGATGATAAGGCTAGGCAGAGATTTCTGGAAGATGACTTCATCAGTGACTCCAAATAAGATACAGATTAACAGATATAACAAGGCAGAGATAATAATGTGCATCTTAATGTACAGCCATGTTAGTGAGGCCAAGGTCTGTGAGGAACATGCCACTGTAAGGAAACAGGGAATGTGGGAGACTTGAGTAGGGACCCATTGTATCAGCCCAGCCTGGGGATAGGCTTTCTGGTGCTCTGAATTCTTTTCAAAGTGGTCCCTATATCCAAATGTGCCTGAGGAAGACTTCTTTAAAGATTTCCACCACAGCTTAGCTTTGCACTCCTCTCAGACCTGGCCCCCACTAAGCTTCTTCTGAGTACTGAGTTCTTGCTTTTAGGAGAATAGTTGGAATCTTAGCCATGGATGGCGTTTTAATGTTTTCTGTTACCATGTTTACTCTGGAACAAAACAAACAGACATCCACTTTCATCCTGAAATGTATCCATGGAGTGCAGTCCCTCCCTTCTAAGCTCCCTCCTATCTGGGCTCTGCAGGAACTCAGGCTAAGGGCTTCAAGGCCCATAGCAGATCTGCAACAATACAGTGCTGATGATACTTGTCCTTCTTGAAACTTGGGTATCTTATAGATGCATGTATGTTCTGCTCATTCTCTACTTGATGTGCATATGAACAGATTCTGATGCCGAGCTTCATGTTTACTTAAATTTGCAAAGGATATTGTTACTGCAGAAAGCCCACTGAACATAGGTTTCCACAAACAGTGGCTTCCTCTGATGCAGTAGGCTTAGCAGGCTATCAGGTATTCCAGGCTCTAACAAAGGAAGGTTACTATCTTCCTAACACCGAATCAAGATCAGTCTCCATACAACTACATCTATAGAGCCTAAATGTACTGTCTGAAATCACAAAGAATAGATATTCAAATACTTCAGAGTGCCCTTCCAGGTATTTGGAGCTCATTTTCTATGATCCCTGGAAACAGCATCTTTCTTGTTGACAAAATAGCCCTTGACACTTGCAAAGTGTCCTAGTCTCCCCAGCAATTGTAAACTATCCTTTATAGACTAAAAGTGTTCCAGATGACTGATATTGCTCATTGGCCTGATATGGGCCATAGGCAAATGCCTCTAACCTCTATGACTCAGTTGGCTCATATTCTCAAAATTAGGCCAGAAACTTATTTTTCAGTTTTAGAGAGCAGAAGAGACATGTCTTTTATTTCCCTACATTTCCTCCTCCTTTACAGGACTCCCTCCTCTCATACTCTCTTTGAGCAATCTAAGTTGCAGAAACATTGTTTTCAATCAGTCATCGACTCCACTCTCTAGCAGTGAACAGCGGTCTTTGGATTAAATAGAAAAGGAAACAGGGAGGGTGGGTACAGGCAGGCTGGTTTCAATGAAGTCTTCAATCAACAGCTCTTAAAACTCTAAAGCCACAACCAGAAAATCCTCCATGCTGCTAGTCATTGTGCTTGGCAACCTAACTGTCTCCCCCATGAACTGATCTGGTGAACCACTCAGGGGCTCATTTTGGCCACAAATGATGTTCCTAAAGTGCTCCCCACCTGTAGGAAAGAGCACAGCGAACTGGGATAATGATTTGCTCAATAAGTGCCACCGGGCATTTCTCAAAGGGGAGACAAGGAACATGCTCCCTCTTGAATAAGCTGCTTTTCTGGGAAGAATTATGCTCAGAACTTCAAGGCCAAGTTGCCACACAGGAAGAGATTGTTTTCCTCTTCTGGTAGGCCTGACTCTTAAGGGCACAAGCTGAGCTCATGATATTTAATGAATAGAGTTGGTCTTAGCAGAGATGCCAAAGGAGGGACATTTCTCTACCATGCCTAATGCTGCAGCACACAGGAGTTTGCAAAACTTCTTTTCCCTAAACCATCAGGCACCTTCTAGAATGGTCCTTGGTTTCTGATAGCTCTATTTCTTCGCACTGTGGTATCTGTCTTCTCTAAGACTGTTTTCTCCCAAACTACTGTTCCACTCTTAATGATTTACATCTTGTCTAAGGGCCACTGAATAAAAATGTCCCAGAGATTATTTCCACATTATAGTCAAGTACTGTGCTTTCAAAGACACAATAAAAATATTGATAGGAACTGGAAAGGCTCACATCAACCAATGGAAAATAGCAATGTATACCTTGAAGACTTGGTGATTTCTTTTATAACTCAGTCCACTCAAGCTGCTGTTCTGGAAGTATTCAACATGGTCTCTCTGGTCAACCGTAAAGTTGTCTCTAAGATGCATGGATTGCCCAGAACCTCTGAGTGCTCTTTAGTGAACATCTTCTTCAGTCTCTAACATGATCCATGAAAGCGTTAGAGAGGTAGGTGTGTAAGAGCCACTTGCTTTCTGATCCCATTTCTTTGGTATTAAAATATCCCATCCTCTTTCCATGCCTATTACCCTTGCTCGAAGGAGACATGTACATAAGAACAGTGATCTCTGGGGAGAGACAGGAGGGCTGTTGTCAGACTGGCACAAAAGAAAGTAGTAGTGTGGGAGAGCAAGGACAACAGAATACAGCTTTGGGACAAGATAAACAAAGGGTTCAATGGTAGTTCCACCCCTTCAGACAAACTCCAATCATTTGACTTCACTACAGTTATCACTTCTGGAAAAGGGTTATATCAACAATGTGGCCTGTGAGGATGAGACCATGAAAGATAGCAGGCACTCAACAAATGGTTGTTCCCTTTCCCCATTGGCTCATTGTCTATAATGTAAAACTGGGCAAGCTCTCAATTTCCATCATGCTAGCAAAGGCACAGATGAGTTACCACGTTAGGTAATTTAGATTTAGATCATTTCTTCTATAGGGATGAACATTTTGTCTGTGTGTATATTCACCATGTGCATGCCTGGTACCTTCAGAAATCAGAGGAGAACTTTGGATTCCCCTGGATCCATGGCAAACAACCATGTTGATATTGGGACTTAACCCTGGATCCTCTTCAAAAGAAACAAGTATGCTTACTTGGTATGAGGGTGACTGCTGTGTCACCCCTGTAGCTCTTCACCCCCATATTGGTTAATTTTAGTTGCCAACTTGAGATTGGATTGGCAAAGGCCTAGGAGGTGTGCAAAGCTATGCCTGAAGGAATTTCCAGAGAAGTCACGATCATGATGCCTCTGGCCTAAAGAATGGATCAATGCCTTAATAAGCTGACAACAAGAGACTCTTGGGTGCTGAAAGGCCAGAGGTGGGGCAAATTGGAGTAAGTACATCATTGGGGTACACCTGAGGGGCTATATCTTGCCATGGTTTCTTCTTGTATTCTACTCAGTTTCCTGGCAATAATGATTTGAAAAATATTCTCTGCCATAACTTCCCTAATGCAAAAGATTGATAACTCTTAAACCTTGAACCAGAACACTGAGATGTTTCTTCCCTTCAGTGGTTTGTTTCATGTGTTTGATCAGAGTAACACAAAAGCCAAGAGAGGAACAAATCTACTCAGCTTTGAGGCTGAAAGACTAGGAAGAATTTCAAACCAACATAGAAACATAGCCATTTTCAAATAACTAAGGCACTATTTATAATACTTGATAAACTATACTTAATTGTCCATTAAATCAAGAACTCAAGAATGCATTCCGCAAAATTCAGCTTCCTTTGGATTACTATAATTAAACATTGCTGAAATAAGTACAAATATTCAGATTTAGTTTCCAGTAATCTATAATTAAGACCTCTTTCTTCTGGTTTTGTTTTGTTTTTTGACCAATTCAAATAGATCTGCCTAAAATCAATTGAAAATTGCTGGCTTTTCCTTGGATATTTCAAACAATGGGTTGGAGAAAAGTTCTCAAATTCCTGCTTAGCTGGCCTAAACAAGGCATTTTCTGAGATTGGAAATGTTACAGCATGATGTGTCAAGATAACAGCAGTTGCTATCAAATGTAGTTAGCAGGGAGAGAAATCCTTTTCTAAATAGAAAAGGTGCCATGAAGATGAGCATTAGGCAGGCAAGCATAGGGAATAGTTCAACATCCTAGGACTCCATTTGGTTTGAGCTATTCACACTCTTCTAATAATTCACATGGAAGCCAGAGACACTTACCTGAACATATGATGCCAGTGTGTGTGTGTGTGTGTACGTGCATACACACACTCGTCTCTGGGTAATTCACCAAGACAATTTTGTTACTATGAAGGTTTGTATGACAGGTAATCTCATTCATAAATCTGAACAAGCTATAATTTTTTCCTTAACTTCAAAGAGCTCTAAAAGGAAAATAAATAGAAAAAAAGAAAAAGAAAACAAAAGGAAAGGAGAGGGAGGGAGGGGAGGGGAGGGGAGGGGAGGGGAGGGGAGGGAGGGAGGGGAGGAGAGGAGAGGAGAGGAGAGGAGAGGAGAGGAGAGGAGAGAGAGGAGAGGAGAGGAGAGGAGAGGAGAGGAGAGGAGAGGGAAAAAGGAAAGAAAGGTCTTGGGTTGTCCAAGCCTTCTGCTGAAAATTAGACTCTTAGAAGACCAAAACAGTCCCACTATCCTGATAATAGTGAGTGAAACTATCCACTTTGTGAAATGAAGGGGAAAGACAGGCCTTAGCATCATTTAGCTCTCTATACCTGTGTGATAATTTTACGAGGGTCATGCTACAACAGCTGAAGACATCCTTTCTCTGAGTAGATGGTGTGCCTGTGAGTCTGCTTGCAAGCAGCATGAGGCGCCACCACACAGTCCCCCACAACAAGTAGAGTTAAAGCCACCCTTCCAGCACAATCACTTTTCATTTCCACCCTTTGATCTCCTCCCTTCTTCGTACATAACACTTCATCACCTTTATTTTCTGCCATAATTGCATGTGAAAGATTTCCCTTTTGATAGACGCTGGATGCCAAGCTGGGACAGAAGAGAGTGTTGAAAAGTGTCACGTGACCTGTCTGCTTCAGAAGGAGGCCTGTACACCTGTGCAAGACAAACAATTTTTCAGAGATCTGACATATCTATCATCTGTCCACAGGATATGAGCTCTTCGGTCTGCTTAATAGCAACAGGCAAAATAGGCTGTGCTGAAAGAAATCAGTAGCACACAGCCCACTGTCTGGCAGGCCTCCTGGGGCCCATCTCAGACCCGACTGGGTAGGGATCTGCACACCACCCATCTCTGTGGTTCTGTTTCTGTTCCCTGTCACAGCGCCATTCAGAGGCCATCACCTGCTGACAGGGCCACACGGTTCTCAATTATAGTCCAGGTCTCCATTCACACCTCATCACATTACCATCCAGGAAGATTCTACATCAGACGTGTCTCTACATAATATTCCTGTCTATGACAGAGATTATTGTCAGGGCCTGCCTGTTCCTGTTTCACTTACCCCCAAGGCTTACCACCACCCCTGCCTCCACCCCCACCCCACCCCCAGGTGTGGCTAGTCACAGTTCCCTCCTCAATCAGACAGAACCTGTCAGGTCTATGTTCAAAGACCCCAAACAAAACCCGGAGGCTGAATAAACTTATGTGCTCAGTGACTCTGTTAGGCAGTATCCTCCCTGGGTTTTGTGACTCTTTCTTGCTGGGATATCAGAGCCTTAGCTGCCCTGTCAACAACTAAGGCACCACTAGTGGCTGAAGCAACAGCGATAGCTTTAATCCAAGCAGTAAATGAATGTGGAACACTTACTTGGCAATGTGCCAGGCATTGCTTCAACAGTGATGCAAGTTTAACTCAAAGAGACCTCTTGTGAACTCTATGGGTACAGGTAGTATGGGTAATCTTATTTCAGAGACCAGGAAACTAGACAAGGTGTCACATGTCAAAATGGGATGAAACTGGTAGTGAGAACCATGATCCATTCTCCATTTGTGTGTGTGTATGTGTGTGTGTTCGTGCGCGCGCTGCGCATGCCCAGAAAAGCAAAATAGTTGATGTTGTATGTCTTCAATTGCTCATTACTTTTTGAGACATGGTCTCTCATTGAACCTAGAGCTTGGTGACTTGGGTCAGGCAATCAATGGCCTGCCTAGCGAGTCCCAGGGATTCTCAGGTCTCCATCTTTCTGCACCTGTTTGTTTGTTTATTTGTTTTTTATGTGGGTGCTGGGACTATGAAACCAAGTACTCATTATTGTGTAGCAAACATTTTTTTCTGACTGAGCTACCTCTCCAGCCCAGGAGCTACTACTCCCAGCCACCATGGTTACCATGATTTAAAGTCACAAGGAAAGTGACAGTCCATCTCCAACATACCATGTGCTGGCTACCTGTGGCTTGCTTTACTTATTTTACTTTAAGGCTCAGAAGGCTCTGCATCCCCAGCACATCTTTAAGGCTTAGAGGTACTACATAATTTGCCTACTGAATAATGAAACCTGTATTTGCTTCAAGGTCTCTGTGACTCTAAAACCCATGCTCTTCCCATTTGTCCCAAGACTGATTGTGACAAGTATGAGGCCAGAACAAGTGGCTCCTTTTAGATTATTTGCAGATTCCCCAGAACCTGAACCCTTTCTTATCTATCAGAAGTCAAGTTAGAGTTCTGCAAGAAGCAGCATAAGGTGGAGAGAAATGGCTTCTTTTTGTTGAAAAGTCCATGACCACTCATCAAATAACTTTGAATCCCTAGTGACACTCCATTTAGTACTTTTTTCAGTTCTATGTTTTCGGATTTGGCTCATAATATGACTTCTTTAAAGAACTGTGGCATCTCTGTTCTCCAGAGTCACTGGCTCACAGTGCAGATACCATGGCCTGACTAGGGGAGTATTTACTCTAGTTTTGTAGCAAAGCTCATAAGTCAATGGAGTTGGCTCTTGGTTTACTTCTATTGGACTTTTAGAGTTGTTTTCTTCTCTATTTCACTGGCATCTGCTTGCAGCTTTGTGATTTTCTGATAACTTTAGAACTCTGAGGCCAAATACATTTACCACCTCAAAGGTGTCCCATAGTACAGTGTCTTTACTCCTTATATATTTGGTAGAGTTCATTGGCAAAGCCAGCTTAGATCTGGATTTGTCTTTGTGAAAAGATTCTAAACTCAAAGTTCCATTTGGAGAAATACCATATGGCTACTGAGTTGTCTAGTTCCTTTATACAGGACATCTTATGTCTTTGCAGGTGCATCCATTTCATCCAAGTTATTTGGTTCCTTGGCATTAGTCGTTTGACACATTCTGCATCACACTTTCACCATCGGGGATGTGTCTGCCTTCCTTCCCTATACCAGCAAGCTGTGCCTCCTTTCTTGTTTCCCTCATTAGTCTGAGAGGAGCCTATTGATTCTATTAATCTTTGCAGAGGACAAGGGTCTGCTTCCATTGATGTTTCTTGCTTGCTTCCCTCATCCTCACCCATTCATGATAGTACTTTTATTATTTGCCCCCTGCTCTGGAGCTCCTACTGCAGACATATTCATTTACTCAAAGTGTCACATTGCTTAGAGTCTCTGTTCATTTTTCTACAGGAGTTTCCCCTCATCTGATTCATTTTGTGGAGCCCAATCCTTTGGATGGTTGGGTTCACCTATCATCTTTGGTTTCGTCAGTCTCCCCTTCTGCTGGTATTTACTCCAAAAACTCCCATCATTGTAGTTTTTCATCTAGATGCTACAGTTCTCTTCTCTAGAATCCTCCTTATACCATCTCAACCTCTCCCTTGTTTATCATGACTTTCTAAGTAAACAGTTATAACTATAACACTCCTGTCTAACATTCCCAATTGTTCTTTCTCATCTGTGACTGTTTCTACTGATCAGTTTTTGGTTTTGTTTTTTGTTTTTTTGTCACCACAATGGATTATATTTCTTATGCTTCTCTGGACAACAAATATTGTAAATTTGACACCGCAAGGAGATGATCTTTTTAAATATTCATTTCAATGTTTTTGAAGGTTTTCTTTTTCTCACAACAAGGAAACTTAGAGACATTGCGATCCGCTGAAAGCTTGTCTTCAAGTTTTATTAGACAGGAACAGAGAGGTCTTGACTTTGCTGCTACCTACTGAGGCAGTCCTCCTCTGAATACTCCCAAACATATCCTATGTACCCTGGTTTCTCCACTTGAGCTGGTGAAAATATTGGAGTTCCCAGGCTTCCTCCACCCTCATCTTTTGGATGTTCCTTAGCTTCCAGAAGCTTATCACTGCATGCACTGTCATTAAGTTTCCTGCTGAGGACACAGAGAACCCCTTTTGAAGGTCTCAGGAGTCTACCCTGATGCAGGAGTCCCATATCATTAAGCCTTCCTTCATTCTAAGAATACTAACTACTTTGGCTTCCCTCAATTTATAACTTTGACTCTTCAATTCATCAAACTGGCCATTCCGTTGGTTATGTCCTCCCACACGTTGACCTGGACAGACTTTCTAGACAGCAGTCCAGGCAGCTGTGGGACTTACTCTATCTGTTCCTCTCTCTGGGACCTGTCTCATCTCTTGTCCCATATTTGACAACTACTGTTTCATACTGTCTTGTTTCTAAACCGTGTAAGGCATGAGTATTGAGTGCATGCTAGTATGCCATGACTTGGAACAGAAATGTGTCCCAACCTTAGGACCTTCTTCTTGGAAAGATTCTGTTCCATACCCTGGGGATCAGAGAAGAATTCTAGAAAGATCAGCACCTGGTTTCCAAACTCCTTGCCTGTAGTAACAATTTGAATTCTTCCCATTCTCTCTTTTCCCTTGCTGACAAATATGGAAATGATTCAAGATGAGTGGCAGATGGGCTGCTCACAGCATTCAGGAAACAGGAGGATGGAGGCCTTTTTCCTTTGTGAAAGCCCCAAAGATGAAATCACCTAAAGGTGAAGCAAAGCAAGAGAGCCAAGCAACTTGTTCCACTCAAGTATAGATGCTTGGCAAAAGTATCCATTGACTGAGTAGAAAGTTAGGTTAATTAGCTGCTGTTTTGTTTGTTTGTTTTTGTTTTTGTTTGCTTTTATTCATTTTTCTGATTCTGAGTCTTAGACACATTGAATAGGCAAGCCCACACCTTCCAGGACTCTTTGGTAAGAATAGTGTTTTTATGTAAGTAGCCCCAGTATCTACTGATCTCTAGACAGTAAGATAATAATCTGTAATTTACATAGGCACTAAGAGTCTTTCAAATAAATTGTTCAGTCTATAAAACCACCATGATGTTTTAATTTTCAGATCCTCCATTAGACATCCTCAGGAACAGGTTGCAGAAGCTTCACTGCAAAATGGCTGATAGCCAGAGCAAAGACCATGCAGGGGCTTTCAAGGAGAAGTGTTAATGTGCTTTGGGTTTTTCCACTACAAAGTAACTGGAAATATGAGAACCCTTTGCTGTATCTTTCCAGGGACTGTGGGGTCCTCCTTGTACTCAGTAGATAAGAAAGTGAGCCAAAATCTCTTAGAATACACAGGCTGGCTTCCTATCAGAAGACCAGACCTACCCCCAAATGGCAATGTAGAATCCTTCTCCTATCACACACCATTTGTTAGAGTCTACCAGTTCTATTCAGCAAACTAGGATACAATATGGTTTGACCAACTTGTAAGCATAGGAAACCTTGAACTTTAACTGAAACAGGAAATTGCTTTCTTTGGACAACTATGACTCAAGAGAAGCTTCTGGCTGTGAGTAGCACTCCATCAAGATTTTGCCACAGAGATTAATCCAGTCTTTCTTCTGTTTCTTCCCAGAAGATCACTAAGGTACACCCTGTAAGGAAATAGCCTCATGTCCTTGCTCCTCAAGAAGGCTGACATCCACTTCTATCTACTTTAATAGAAGGGTTGCTCCAAGCAGTGTGCAGAGACAAGAAGGCACAGAAGAAGCCACAGCTATCAACTCCACCTCCAGATGCTTTGAGGTCCATGGCTAAAAGAGTTCTTTTTGCAGTTGCCCTCAGAGAATAGCAATCAGAATGGATCCAGGCAGATATATCATTTATTTAAATGATTAATTATTTTAGGAACTGAACACAGTGAGGAATGACTAATTGTAACAAGATTTTAGTATAATCAGATCAGTGCAGCTGATCTGATGCACCCAATGATAGTAGAGCAGCTCTGGACAGCTGGAGAGAGAGCAACCCCAAGGAAAGGAGACCACTTTGCAATAGCTTCTATCTCCCTGTAATAAAGTTCCCATGAATTGGATTCTGACCCCACCCCCTGCTGCTCCCTGCTGTGCCCATTGGATTTCTTTCTTTCCTCCTTTCCTTGCTATCCACAACTAATAAAATAATCTGTATGCCTTTTAAACTAGAGTTTGCTTTTCTTCTGTCACAGTTATTGAGTCTTAAGTCACAAGTTTCTTGCATATTCCAGAATGCCAAAGCCAATGATAAAGAAAGACTTAAATTTCAAAATGTGAAGCAAAAGTGTGACAGAGGAAAAGAAAACTGGATCATTTCATGTTGTAAGATATGATTCAATAAGCTATACATTAGTTCCTAACTCCCTGTTCCCTAACAATTATTTGTTACAGTTTCTTAAGAAAACTTCTGTTGTATTTGAATTTTCCATCCAATTAAAGGTGATGAAATTTTCTTAGTAAAAATACACCAGTGTTCTCACTGAGAAATGTGGGTAGAAAAGTAAAGATCTATGATCGTTCTCTTTCCTTGCCATCTTTATCCTCAAACTACATTCAGTACCAAATTTGAACTGCCAAATACCACATCTAAGTCCCGGAAGCTCCAGAGTAATGCTAACATTTGAGTAAAGTTGTTCCAAACAGTAGCAGCAAAGAAATGGAGTATTGTCATTCAACTCTGAGAGCTGAAGCCACGGGGATTGCAGCATACTTGTTCACCCACAAGGCACAATTTCTGTGTCACTACTGCACAGGGCTTCCTAAATAACATGGGAACCTAGACTAGCTCAGTAATGTGGTGCACTGACTCCTTAGTCAGGATTTTCTAGAGCTCAGGGGGATTTTGAGATAGCTCTGGAAAGAGACATAGTTTTGGTGACAAATTATGTAAACATGCTGTGGCTAAGAAGTCAGCAAATGTTCTGTCAGCTCAGAGAGCTCTGTATAATTCAAAAGCAAGTGGGTCCCTCCTACAAACAAAACTATTCTCAAAGTTATCCGTACATAGGTGTTTTTTCAAAATGGCATCCCTATGTTTTTATTCCTTACAAACTATGATGCTCATTATAACAACTTGATATAAAGAGCTGGGGGGGGGGGGGATGCCGTCTGGTAAGGGTGCAGGCTTCTCTTCCAGAGGATCCAGTTTTGACTCCCAGCATCCACCTGGTGACTCATAACCATCTCTAACTCTAATCCTGTAACTCCAACACCACTTGTACACATGCTGCATAAACATAGATACTCATATGCATAAAATATTTTTAAAACATGAAACAAAAAGGTATTAAGTGACCTACACAAAAAGTCAAAGATTGTATTTATCTGAATGTTGTAGAACATAGTAATGTGTGTGTGTGTGTGTGTGTGTGTGTGTGTGTGTGTGTGTGTGTTGTGTATGCCTGCATTATAAAAGTATAAAAGCCATTTCTGGCTTAGACATACAAAAACTGGGAACCGGTCACAGCTGGCTCATTGGACAGGCTGACACCTAACCAAAATTTACTACAGAAAAAAAAAAAAAGAACATCTTTCTGTATGCATCTCACTGGCATAAAACCCACACTTACCCTAGTCACCCTGATGGAGCTATGTTTGGATAGGATCGAGAAAGACCTACTGACACAACTTTCAGAGTTCATTGATTTCATTGGTTATTTGTACATTTGACAAAGTAAAGGTTTCTTAGTAAAACACATTATTTATACTTCGTCTTTTAGCTACTAGCTCCTTCCATGGCCTACAGCTAATTATCCAATATTGAGCTCTCACTGACATAACTGCCTAGCAAAAGAATACATTGGATATTTGCATTAAATGATTGCTTGAGAAGATTCTAATTGAAGTTGTTTAAGAGTCCATGAATGGACTTAGGAAATCCCAGCTATGTGCTTAAGGACACACACTCAGATATATTCACTTATATTGGTAAAAGCATGGCAGAAGTCCTGAGTTCAGTTCCCAGCAACCATATGGTGGCTCACAATAATCTGTGATGGAATCTTATGCCTCTTCTATCATGCAGCCATACATGCAAACAAAGTATATATACATACAACACACACACACACACACCACACACACACACAAATGAGGCTGGAAAGATGTTTCAGCAGTTAAGAGCACTGACTGTTCTTCTAGAGGACTAGAGTTCAATTCCCAGCACCCTCATGGCAGCTCACAACAGTCGCATTCCAGTTCCAGAGGATCTGGCACCCTTGCACCTATATACAGGCAGAACACCAATGAACATAAAAATAAGTAAATCTTTTTAAAAAGAGGGCATTTGTCTAAGACAAATTTAAACTATGTACCGGGAGCTCTTCCCCATTTTACTTGCCCAGAAATGCTTTGTAAGTGCTAGCAAAGTTTTCAAGTTTTTAGAAAAAAAAAAAATATTTACTTTCTCTCCACTCAGTGGAACACTATCAAGGGAGAATGTGTATACTTCCACTGATTCACCAGAATTACAGTTAGAATTGAACCCAACTGCTTGGGACAATGGGATTAATAAAGTATCTCCCATTCCACATAGTCAGAAACACTCAGTGCAGCTGAGACTTCTCCACCACTCAAGCTCCGTCTTGATGAG
This sequence comes from Mastomys natalensis, assembly GCA_021653895.1. Taxonomy (NCBI): domain Eukaryota; kingdom Metazoa; phylum Chordata; class Mammalia; order Rodentia; family Muridae; genus Mastomys; species Mastomys natalensis. The sequence goes on along the minus strand of JAJTUV010000261.1, from coordinate 251,402 downwards.
CGAGCTTTTATAAAGCAGAAAGGAAACAGGTCATTTATCTGACAACACATTATTGACTGATATTAAAAATGATAATATCCATCAACAATGAGCCCAGCCTTAAGAGGGTCACACTGAGAACAAAGCTGCGACTGTCTATCTTTGACGTAGGTACAAGGACATGCTTACTGAGCTGTCATTAGGCTTTAGGAATACCACAGTTGTCACTAGGAATGCTCACTTTAACGACATGCATGGAAATACATTTTGTTTCAGATGACTCATTTGTAATTTTGGTTTTTTTTTCTTTTCTTTTTTTCAGGATTCTTCCAAGACTAGAAACTGGGATTAGACAAACAGAACCAGAAACATGATTCACTCTTCTAGGGAAGATTGTCTGTCTGTCTGTCTGTCTGTCTTCTCTCCTTCCCTCCTTCTTTTATCCTGCTTATGTTTAAAATTGGATGAGCTTATCTATAAGTCTCACCATTGAAAATGTCAGGCACTATTAGCTCCAATTTCTATAGAAAAAGAAAATAAAAAACAACACTGAAAGTCAAAGAAAAGTTATTTTTAAAAATTGTTCAAGTTCACAAGGCTCATCGATGGGAGACTCGGGACTGGAAATAGAAATTTTTTTTCTATTTTGTTATTTTGTTTGTTTCTGATTCTCTATTGATCTTGCCTCTCCTTCCCTCTTTCCTTGTCTCCATCTATAACCAGCCTTCTGAAAACATAAAATTATGCACCACTAGACACTATTGTCTTACGGAGCTTCCTATTATGGCCAATTCTGTCCCCAGGCAAACACCACAGCATCCAGCAGTTTGGCAAATCCTGAGGGTGTGGGAACTGCATGTGGACTTTGGCTCATGTTGGAGATTTTTACTTTGACCTCAAGGAAAGCCACCTGTAACTGGCAGAATGCCCTGCAGGCTGGAGTGTTAGTTAGTTCACAAGAGAAAGCAAGAGAGAACAAAGATGGGGGCTGTGAGCTGCAGAATACTGTGCTGTATGGGAAGTAGGTCCCTCTCTGACCCAGAAGCCAAAACTCAACCACTATTAATACCAGAGCATGCATGAACCTGATTTTCTACCTATTGTGATCTTTTCTTTCTTCTTATTTATTTATTTATTTACTTAATTTCCATTTCTGGTCCTATCTCAACTTCCTTTATCTTCCTGTATCTTATTAAAAGTCATAGCGGGAAGGCCAGATGTCCACTGGTCGACACTTAGTAGAACCACTGACCACCTGTGTCCTTCCCATTTCCATGTAGGACTGCCTTCTCAGCATCCACAAGCCTGGTAGGAAAGGAAAAAATACTCCACATGAGAAGTTATGTGTCAGGATGGCCTCAACAATGGAGCTCACAAGTTTCGTCTCTATCCAAAGCTACAGGAGAGCCTCCCTGATGTGGAGGATGAAATCTGGTGTCAGCACAGGACTGGCAGTCTCCTTTCTGACTAGCAAATGACTTTTAGCTCCCCGGCCACACTCTGATCAGGGTGCATTACATGCATAATTCAAAATCCAGAAAACTGCTCTGGTACAATGTGCTAGCATTCTGCCAAAACTGGAGATTATTAGGAAGTGTGATTTTGGCTGAGCCCTCAGCTCCATTTTACACTCTCTTATTTCTGTGTTATTGCTCATTCACTTAAAGAGAAATACATGAGTCAGAGACAAGATCTCTTTCCCTTCTCATGTTTCCCCAATTTATCTTCCTTGGCATGATGCATTTCTCAAGCCGAGAGTTGAAAGTGCTGTCTTGTCCTCCTCTGCTTTCCGCATTATCTCCCTGATCTCTCGTTTATTCTTTAGTGTTTTTCTCTTATCAGCACAGTTTCTGGGGACATCACAAAGTTGGAATGAGTTGCCTCTCACCTTCCAGGGCTGGTTATTGGATGTTTTGGGCCTCACACATTCAATCACATGGCCCTAGGTTTCTGGCATGTGGTAGGGGCAAAGAGAAGAAATCCTAGACATAACTCCACTAGGGCTCATGACCCTACTGAGGACTACTTGTTATACATAAAAAGGACTCCATATGATACTTTCTCTAGAACCCCAGCATACTCTGAAGAGCAGAGGGATTATTGCTAATCACAGTCTCAGTGTGATACTTTATAAAGGGCTCTGGGCAAGGAACATTGATTCTACTGTGTGCATGTGTTGTGTTGTGGTGTGTGTGTGTGTGTGTGTTGTACATACTGGTTCATATGGACACATGTGCATATAGATGTAGATGTGTGTGGAAGTCAGATGTCACCAGCAGTTGTCTTCCTGTCACTCTTCTACTTCCTTTTTGAGGAAAAAGATTCATCATTAAACCTTGAGTTCATCCCTTCAGCTAGACTAGCTGGCCAGTGAGCTCTTGGGATCTGCTCATCTCCTGCAAACCCAGCACTAATATGACAAAGGAATGCTGTAACATTCAGCTTTTTTATGTACTATGGGAATTCAAACCTAGGTCTTTTCACTTGTTTAAGCAGATACTTTACCAAGTGAGCCATTGTCCCAGCCCCAGTTTTCACTTGTTTAAAAAGGCTACTATTCAAAAAGTATTTGGGGGAAGAATTCTCAAAAGAATTCATACTCATAATCAAGACTACAATGTAGAAGCTCTTTATGAATCTGTGAATCAACACACAGCTAATGTGTTTCTGCTCTATCCATAATAATCCACTTGACTTTTCTCCTGTGGAGAAACTTTTGTAGCCTGTCATAAACATCCTACCATTTCAGCCATGCATATACCTAGGTATTTCTAAGAGATAATAAATTCTGCATTTAAAATATAATAGCGCTACCATTGTCATGTCTAAGAAACATTTGAAATTCCTGTTATCAAATAATCACTGAAGGTTCAAATTTTCCTAATTATCTCACAATGCCTCTTCAAAAACTTTACTTTGAATTGTATCTTCAGTTATGAAATGCCTGAAGCCCACAAAGTATTCAAAATTAAGTAGTATGAAGGAGTCCACCATCTATTTATTTAATATTTGCCACAGATACTTGTTTGGTACATATATATTTTTCTTTCCTGAAAATAGTTTTACTCCCAATCAAAATCAAGTAGAGCAGAGCTTTCCCAAATATGCCTGATTCCTGCATAACCTTCCCAGTGATTTATTGCCTCAGCAGTTAATAGGCCTCTCCTGATAACATTACTGGCAACTGAGTTCTTTATACTAGGGTCCACCTTTGACACTGTGCAGTGGCTTTGGACATGTGTGCTAGGTATCAATCCTGAGAGGGTTGCCCAGGATACTCTCATCCTTCCTTTGTATCTATGTAGTATTTTCTCTGTACCCTTGACAGACACTGATTGTTTTTTAACTATATGGTTCTTTCTGTTCTAGAATGGCATATAGTTGAAACTGTATATGTCCTCTCTTCAGATTAGCTTCTGTTACTTATCAATATGCTCGTAACTCTTTCATGTCTGATCATGGTTTAACACCTTTTTTCTTTATAGTGCCAAGTAATATTCTCAATAAATTTCCAGTCACCTACTGAAAGGCACCGTGGTATAGGCAGTTAAAATCAGAGTTGCTCTGGTCAACATGCAGAAAGTGAGAGAAAGTCTGTGGACTCTTGTCTTAGTTAGGGTTTCATTGCTATGAGGAGACACCATGATCAAGGCAACTAATATAAAGGTCAACATTTGATTGGAGATGGTTTACAGTTTCAGAGGTTCAGTTCATTATCATCATGGTGGGAAGCATGGCAGTGTGCAGCCGACATGATGCTGTGAGAAAGAGCTGAGAGTTCTACATATTGGCCTGAAGGCAGCCAGAAGGAGATTACTGTATCTCATACTGGGCAGAGCTTAAGCAGAAGAGATAGAAGGAGATAGAGATAGATAGAGTAGAGATAGAGATAGAGATAGAGATAGAGATAGAGAACCTCAAAGCCCTGCCTCCACAGTGATACACTTCCTCCAACAAGGCCCCACCTACTCCAAAAAAGCCATACCTCCTAATATTGGTACTTCCTTGGCCGAGCTTATTCAAACCACAACTGTTCATCCAGAAATGGAGCATCTGTATCACAATTACCCCCAAGACTCAGAAACCAGCAAAGAAGAGGGACCTGAAAAATTGTAGGAGCCAGAGGTCAGGGAGGACCAGAGTGAGGCAGTATTTTCTGGACAAGATAGAACCACCACACCCATGCATCATAGTAGCTGTGGTTGTCTATGTAAGCCCTGTACAAGATCAAATCAGTCAACATTCCAGCATTGAGGTAGAAGGGGTTCATTGGCCCCTCCCCAACTGAGAATCTATAGACAGTTATTTGCTTCTGAGAGAGTTTTCTTTAAAAATGTGTCTCCTGGTAGGACAAACACACTATGGTTGAGGGCCCTATACTCAGGAGTATATGGGCAAACCAAACTGGATTCAACGGGCTATTTTCTTTAAAGAGGGACATGTAAGTAGAGGGTATCTTAGAGGAGTTAGGGTAGGCATGTGTGATGAAGATCAAAATAATTTCTATGAATAGCTCAAAGAATTAATAAGAATATTAAAAAGGAATAAAGTTGTCATAAAGATTATTGTACAGGTTCCTGCATTGGCAGAAAAATTTTCAGTTCATTTGGGAGAACAAGAACAAAAATGATCACACATCAAGACTTTAGCTTTCCAAGACTCTGCAAGGCTATCTTCCAAAACTTTTCATTCTGATTCCCCATTAGCAACGCATGAAAGCCTCACATCTCTGCATAGTCTTTCTACCAAAGTTGAACACTTCTTTTATTAACAAAGAACAAAGGAACAAATATTGAGGAACAACTACCAGTCTCTGACAAATAATAAGTGTGTGTGACACACACACACACACACACACACACACACATATTTTCCAATTTTAGATGAGGCATAATCCTATGACACATGGTGTGGCAGGAAGTCTGAAAACAGAACAGACTCTGTGGCCCCAGTATTGCAAAGACCTTAATGTGAGATTAATTTTATTATTACTCTGGCTGGGCTTAGACTCACCATAAGCACACCCCTGTGTGTGTGTTGTGAGGATGCTTCTGGAAAGGCTTGCATGAGAAAAGATAACTCACCCTGAATATGGGTGGCTTTCCTGAGCCAAAATCCCAGTGTGAATAAAAGGGGGAAAGCAAGCTGAGCACTAGCACCCATCTTTGCTTTCTGATCGCAGATGTCTCATAACCAGCTGCTATCGCTTCCCCACCATAACAGACTGCACCCTCAAACTGTGAGCCAAACAGGCTTTTCCTTTACTACATTGCTTTTCCAAGTGTTTTGTTGTGGCAACAAGAAAAATGGCTAACACTCTTGCAAATATAAGAATGGCGAAATCAAAGGACTAAGCAAGACAAGGAGTCATATCTGGGCAGTGATTAATGCAAAAATGATCAGGTATGATATCACCGACAGACAAGAGTGAAGAGTAAGTCACAGCTCTCTTTTCAGACAGGTGTAAAGTATCATGATCAATCACAGGGACATCGGAAACAACTGAAACTTCTGACAACTTCCAGACATAATAATTCATAGAGCCAACACTGGAGCCTGGTGGATATCATAAGATGTATGGGTCACTCCAGGCTTTAGAAAAAGTGACTCTAGGGACAAGAGTGCTGATGAGAACCTCATCCTGCCTCTAGTTTCTGAACTAAACTAGGTACAATCAGTACCAAATCTCTGTTGTTTGGATTGCATTCCTGGACCACTTCCACAGAAGATAATGCTATATGTCCTTACACTCTAATAACAAGACTACTAGATGATTTAAATTCTTATACTAACATAGTTACATAGAAAGTGAATTGTTTGCTAAATAACAGATTCAAATAAAAAAGCTAATAGCATACAATCCTTTTGTAAAATCAAGAACTTGACGGTAAGTCCATTTGACAACTGCTGCCTTTGTAATAATTCCTCAGAATGTTAAGAGTTTGCATGTGACCCCAAGTCCCACTCCCAATTATCTATACAGGAGAACTGAAAGCATGTTCACACACAATAAAGTATCCACAAGCACATCACTCAAAATAATTAGAAAGCAGAAAAAGCACAAATGTCTATCAACTGGGCAGATAAACAAATACAAATAACCCCATGAAATAGGACTTAGCCATAAAAATAAAGTTCTGATACATGATCCAAAAGTGAAATTTGAGAATGTTTGCTTAATGAGAGAGCCAGACACATATTACCTGATTTTAATCATATGAAATGTCCAGAATAGACAAAATCACAGAAACAGAAAGTCAGTTATTGTTTTTCAGGGTCTGGAGCAAGAGGAGGTCAGAGTGGTTGTGTACAACTGCATAATTTCTGTTGGAATGAAGGAATGATTTGGACGTGGATAGTGATGGTTGCCTGACCTTGTGAACACACTAAGTTCCAAACAAATGGACACCCTAGGTAAGATGACAAATTCACTGTGTGTGCTAGATCTCAAAAAGTTCCTAATAAGAATATCAGATCTCTCCATCTCTCTTCTTTATTACACTGGACGATTCTCTGCACTATAGTAAGAATACAAAAAAAAAAGAAATTAAAACTGCAGAAACTTGGAAGGAAGAAACAAATTTCTAGTATGTAGATGATTTGATTGCCAATTCAAGAAACCCATATTGTTAGGTAAATCTAGGTAAAGTTGGGGTGATATACATATATAGCCAATTGCTTTTTCATAGATCAGCAGGGAACAAGAAATATAACTCAAGGTACATATGTTCTTTGTTCAGGTTTAGATCTGGAATGTTCCTTAAAGCTCATATGTCTAAGGGCTGGTTCCAGGTCCTTGTGTACCTACAACATGTCAAAGCATAGAACAATATAGGTGAAAGAAACCATCACAAAATACCATATGCTGTATGATCCTACTGCATGACATGTCTAAAATGGTAAGTCCATAGAGAAAGAAAGCAATTTTGTAGTCGTCTACTACATGCAGGAGGTAGAAATGGGGCTGGGTACTAATGCATCAGGGTTTCTTTATGTGGTGACAAAAATGATCTAAAATCCAACACTGGCAATGATTTTAAAATGCTATAAATATACTGAGGTCATCAAAAATTACACTTAAAAAACTAGAAAATGATAAAAACCATATGTATGGATAGCAAGATTCCAACTCCCCAGTTTAATGTCTATGTTTTCTATAGTTAAACGAAAACTTCACTTGGACTTCTAGTGACTTACAAGTAGGTTCCAAATTTTACATAAAGAGCTATGGGTCAAATTCACTCTATAACGGAGGGGAAGAATTTATTCTTATATGCATGTACTAATTATACATAATTAAAATTATATGCATTATTAGCATTTTGTATTAGAGTGGATGGCTTTGGTTCATCAATAGAAAACAGACTAGTGTAGAATAATATAAGATTCTGAATCGAATTGGGCTAAAGAAATTGCTCAGCAGTTAGCACTCACTGTTCTTGCAGAGGACCTTGATGTGGGTTCAGTTCCCAGTTCATCAAGTGAGGCAGCCACCTGAAACTGTTCCAGGGTATTTAATGCCCTCTTCTGGCTTTGTGGCACTGCACCATTGTGCTATACATGCATATACTCAGGCACACACACACACACACACACACACACACACACATTAATAGTTTTAAAAGAATTGAGAAATGGACTTGTTCAGGAATGGAACCCACATATTTAATAATAAAGGAACTAGACTCTGTGATGAAGACAAGAACCATCTAATGTTCGGCACAGGAACAAGTAATTGTCCATTAGGGCAAAAGTAATGCATAGGTAAGGGAAAATGTGAGGTTGGGGTAGACATAGCAGAAATGGAGCCACAGGTTTTTACATCTTATCTAGAAGTCAAACGAAGATTGATGGATCCTGTAGAACAATGAGAAGGATGGGGCAGGATGAAGGAAGATGCTCCCACAATGCATTTATGTAGAAATTCTGTAGATTCTGGAGTTGTGAACCTATGATTAGGAAAAGCTACAGCACTGCCCAAATGAGAAAAAAAAAAATCTTTACCCTCCTTCTCCCTCATTTATCCAGCAATTCAGACACAGAACATCAAAATGTGAGCTCCCCAATATGCCACTTTAACAGACTGATTATTCTGACCTGAAGACCTTTGAGCAAAAGCAGATATAAGATCTCAGCTCCTGTCCGATTTGCCTAAAAGCAAGACATAAATTTTTAAAGGAATCTTTCTCCTGCGTACCAGGAAGAACAGAAGATTAATCATAGGAGATAACTCTAGACCCTGTGCCAGTAGATGGTCCTGAGAACCCAAAGTGCTCCAGAGCCCTTACCCAGTCCCTCTGTGCCATCTTTAGCTTCCTAATTGTTGTCCTAGAAACTTGAAGTCCATTTACTTTGTCATACCCTGTGTACTACTGAGTGTTCCATATATGTATTAATAAACTTCTAGATTTGTTTCTTTTTCTTGTTAACCAACTTGCAGTGCTCCAGTGAAGCACAGTTCACAAGTAGATGATAGAATGTTCCCCTCCTCAGTTATATAAGAAATATATCGGGCTTCTAGTTTCTGCCAGGCAATGTCTAGGAGTTAAGTGTTCAGGGCCAAACGATCTATATTTTAGTAGCCCAACACCCAGAAAATTCATAAACAAAACCTAATTCTAATAGTGGGAGATTTCATAGAGGAAATTAAACTGGTAGTGCAACCAGAGTGACTGTGGGTGGTTGTGAACTTCAGCAATGACTTTAGCATCCACGGTGAGAAAAGACCTCTCCCAGAAGGTGACAGTCAGAGGAGCTGGAACTCAAAAGTTAACCCAAAAAGTTAATGCGAGGGAAGAAAGACATCAAAATCTGACAACAGGAATCTCTAAACTTTAGGGATAAAAACTCAGAGACTGGAGAAGCCCATTTAGACCTCATCTCTGAAGCTGCCAGCCCTATTTGTACCTGTTAAGGTCTTGAGGCCCCAACTGAGCTGTCCAGGGGTATATACAAAGTCCCTGAACTCTCTGCTCAGTTGGGTTTTAATAGACTGCCTCTATTAGTTATGAGACTGCCAGCAATGCCCCTGTCCCAACTCCCAGCTAAATAAAGCTACCCTAGTTGCTTGGCTGAAAGTTTGAAACACACACACACACACACAACACAATGTCTTGGTGTGTGCAGCATTTGGCTCTTTGCTGAGAGTTTTGCCTTCCTTTTGCAGTTAATAATTAGCTCTGCCTTGGTCCTCACAAAGGGTGCCACCTAAACAAAAGCACACGCTAAGTGCGTTCGCTATACTTGCCACCCGAATAAATAGGCAAAGGGATGATTAATGAATGAGGGGGGAATTCCACACAACAGTGAGCGAAAACAAAGGCCTGTGGGTTTGTTGCCCACAAACCAGACAAGCGCTATCCAGAGAGGTGACAGAAAGCAATACCCCAAAAGCTCTGTTTAACAGACAGGTTGTGAAGACTTCATTTTGCCTTGTTATGACAGCCAAAGTGTTTTTAGTACATTCTGACATGTTAAAGGGCCAGGGTCAGCTGAGGCAAAAGCACAGGTTGTAGGGGGAGTTGTCCTGCAGGGGTAGAGAGGGGCACATTTTTTTGTGTGAGTGACAGAGGCGGCTCAAATGCCTCAGACAACACTCTTGAGACCCCTTTGTGAGGCAAGGCCTGAGCAGACATTTTCAAAGAGTTGTTTGGATGTCAAACAAAAGCAGATGAGGCACACACAAACATCCCAGCTGAAACTGTCTGACAGGACCTGTCCCAGCCTCAAGATGGCTGCCTCATACAGCAGGCTGGGCCTCAGGGCTAGCTAATAAAGAACTCAGTTCTAAGGCCTCTGTCATCAAGTGACAAGAGCTGAAGAGCTCTCTGCAGCAATGTGCAGGCTCAGAAGGGTCCATGGCTGACTGGAGACCTTGTATACATTCTCCTTTCGTTCATTCTAAGGGACACATCCCCCCAAGGATACAGCCATGGCCTTCATCTCTTTGGCCAAGTTACATTTTAATGGTCTGTGTAGGGATGAGCTGGTAAGGACTGGCAACTGGCCAAACACTAGGGAGGCTGGGTTAGCTTTCTGGGCACATCCTCACCTCCTCTTTGTAGCCTCCCTCCCAGTTCCAGAGTTTTCCCTGTCAACCAGGTGCCCATTCCCACAGGCTCTGTTTCCAGCCAGGTGTCTGATGGGAAAGGATCTGATAAATTAATCCCCATGGAAGATTTAGGTGATAATGAGCTGAAAGGGATATTTGCATTTTAATGGAGGCCTCTAACAGCCTCAAGGCCTCCAAGAACCAGCAATGCAAGGACTGTGCAGTTATAGCTCTCGGGCAGGCCAGAGGAGAGATATTTCCCAGCATGGATATTCCCAGGGGTGCATCACACAGACTTCTGCAGGAATCTATAGGCTTAGATGTCACCCTCCTTCCACTGGTGTGGCTGAGGACTGGAGATGATGCCATGGGAAGTAGTGGGTGCCCAGTGCTCTGAACAGGAACACCTGAATGAGTAGGACAGGTGGCACAACCCAACAAATGATGCAAACATAGACTGGGACTTTCTCATGGAGACCACCATCCTTAGTTAACACTCGAGGCAGCAGATGTGCTGAAAAAGGATGTTGCATGGGAGTCACAGAAGGACTCTCAGATGGAACCAGGGCCAGACACTGATGGCTTCTCTCCTGCTTCTCTGGCTTCTCCTGCTTCTCCTGCTTCTTCTCTTTGCATTCTGCCTATTGCCTTGGGAGTAGAACCTAACAAATTCTGGGCTGCTAAGGTCCTATTTTTTAACTTGTGGGGTATTTATGTATTTGTTTGTTTTTACAGCTTGACAATGAGTTATCACTTTGTCCTTGCAAAGGGAATATGCAATTTTGGATTTTAGAAATGCTACCCACATAATTAGAGACTACAGGAGGGTACCTCTTTATATCTATTTCATTGTTAAAATAGAATCCTGGAACTACATACAGATGTAGTTCAGAGGTATAGCACCTGGTTTGCACACGTAAGGCCTTGAGATCCAACCCTTACCCCTGTATATTTTTATAATAATTTAAAGACCAAGCAACATATTATGCAGTTACATAACTGTGTTTAAAATAGTTTTTAAAAATTGAATGGTATATAGCTATTATTAATGTTTGCTTTTGTCTGTTTCTTTATTTTTTATTTTATTTTAGACAAGATTTTTTACAGAATACTGGCCCAATTGGAATTCACTATGTAGAACAAATTGACTTTGACCTTGCTGTCATCCTCCTGCCTCTTCCTCTTGAGTGCTGGGTTTTACAGGTATGAACCACATCACACCTAGCTGGAATAGCATATTAGACACACAATTCAATACCATGATTATACCAAACAAACCTACATAGAAGAAACAATAACATCTATAACAATAACATCATATATTCTAGCTCTTAGGTTATTATTATACTATTAGAAATGTGTGGCTAGATGGAGTACAGAATGCAATGCTGCATCCAGACCCAATGATGGTGATATGACATTCACCAAGAACTAAGATTACTTCAATTGTATGTACCCCAAGCTACTAAAAGCAAAGGAACTGTTCCCAGGAGGAGTAAGCCAAGCCCTAAAGGCTTACAAGCTTCTGCAAAGTGAGAAATACTTGCAAGCCTAGGAGAAGCCTGAAAGAATAGAAAGAGATGTGAAGACTTTTCCCCCAAACTTGTCTACCTAGGGAAGTGCTTTCAATCAAGAGGAGAATCTGGGCAAGGGGCACACCCATTGCAAACAATTTGCAGGTGTACTCAGTGCTCACACAGGAGAGTCAGTGGAAGTAAGGATGAAGACACCAGAGACAGAAAGGGCTTTGATGGTAGATGCTTTGTGTTCATGGTGAATGGCCAAAGCTAAAGGGGCAGGTGGGACTCTGGTTTGCACATCTCAGGAGTAAATTATGCACTGTGGCTGAGCAGTAAAGGGGCTCACAAGCCAGACACAGGTCCAGTGTCAGAGAGATTTGTGACAAGACTATAATCTCCAATCCAGGTCACCTTTCTAATTTAATAAAGTCTCATTAATTTGAACAAACCTAATTTGGAATGGCTGGAATAATCAGGCTGAAATGAAACTGATCTTTCAACTATAAAAAGAGTGTTTACTCAGCAAATTAATGGCAGGAGACACATCAGGTGGGGAATACTTAACCTATTTAGGAGCAGGAACATGGCATGCATATCTGCATTCATTTACTCTATAACAATCTGCATGCTAATTACAGATGATCTTTAGTCATTACGAAGGATCAGCAATCCAGAGCCAGTATATTAGGCAGTATATACTGCCAGGCTAGTTCAAAGTAGTAAAATTGTGTTGTAAATAAAAAATAATAATAACCAAAACAAACCAAGTCAGTTTTGAAATCCATTGTTCCTTAAAGTGTTACAAGGAAAAAAAACCACCATTTTACCTATATCCTCCCTACCTCTTGGCTGAGATGGGTCTTTGAAACAAATGATTAACAATACAAGTCTAGGAAGATGGCTCAGCCCATCAAATGCTTGGGGAATGAACTTAAAACACTGAGTGTGATCACTTAGAACTCATGTAAAATATCCAGGCATAGAGGCACATATCAATAATACTAGAGCTGGAGACAGGAGTATCCCTGGGGCTCCATGGCTACTCAGTCTAGAAGAATCACTGAGTGCCTGGATGAGTGAAAGACCCTGTCTCCAAAACAATAAAGTGGATCAATTAAGAAAGACACTCAACACTGACATCTGGCTTCTACCACACACACACACACACACACACACACAAATACACACATGAGTGTGAATGCACACACTCAGGCATTCAAGCATGCATGCATGCATGAAGGTATCCATGCATATGTGTGCAATAAAGGACACAGAAACCAACACACATTTGATAGTAACTGTCTCATATGTATCTGAGTCTAGCATGGGGAGACTAAGTCTGTCTGAGAGGAGATCAGGTTTAAATGAAAACTTCAAAAGAAACACAGAAAGGTCTTTTCAATAGGGAACAGGACTGGGGAATGATTTAGGTAGAGTGCAGAGGTGGGGAGTGAAGCCTGTCCTGAGGACTTGCTTGGCATCTTTTCACTGCTAATAGTCTCCAGTTACATTTCTCTTGTGTAGAGAAGAGGCTTCCTTGTGAGTAGAGTTTTCTTTCATAGATGTATGGTCTATTTAGAACTGTTCCTGTGCCTCCAGTCTTAGAAAAGTGATCAACAGCCAGGCTGTGGTGGTGCACACACCTTTAATCCTAGCACTTGGGAGGCAGAGGCAGGCAAATCTTTGAGTTCCAGGCCAGCCTTTTCTATAGACTACAGAGAGACTTTCAGGACAGCCATGGAAACACAGAGAAACTGTGTCTTGGACAAAAAGAGGGGTAGGGAAGGAGGAGAGAGATAGAGGAAGGGAGAGAGAAAGAGAGAGGAGGAGGGAAGCAGTCAGCTCAAAATAAACTTTAAGCTGAACAGACATGTATAGGGGAAGTATAGCCTGTGCCCCTCACAGATAGATTGGCTCTAAAAGTGACAGATCTTAATCATAAACTCCAGCCCATGAGAAATGTCTTTTATATTCAAGAAGGATGATCCAAATAGAATCCACCCCTCTTTTCAAATATCATTGAAACTAGATATGACCTCCATCCTCAGAGAGGTCTTCTCAACTCTCCATTGGGAACAGGATTTGAAAGACTCACCTTCTTTATCCAAGACCCAAAGTAGGCTAAGAAAACCATGAGCCTGGTTTCCCATCTCAGTAATTATGTAATTATGACTGACACTTGGCCTGTTGGTTTGATGTAATAGTTAGGTCTTGCCAGGTCCCAGGTGTATGTCTACTTCTGTCAGAATTCTAAAAGAAGCAAATGAGACTGTATTGTCAGTTTCCCAGCCACTGTCCAATGTTGGAAGTGTGGCTAGCCACATGTCAAAGTTCACTTGTTTAAACTCAGATAGGAAAGGGCAAAGGGAATATGAAGTTCTTTGTGTCATGTGTAGGCAGAAATGGAGACATGAACATGTAGACTAGAAGACAACCCTGAATATCATTCTCCAGGATCCTTCCACTTTTTTTTTTTTTTTTGAGATAGTGTACCTTTCTGGCAGGAATTCATCTATTAGGCTACACTGTTAGCCTGTAAGCTCCAGGGATATACCCATCACCATCCCCCCAGCACTGGCACTACAATTGTGAGCCATCATATTTGTCTTCCTGAGAGCTGGAATTGAACTCAGATCCTCATGCTTGCACAATAACCCCTTTACTCACCGAGCCATCCTCAGTCCATAAAGTTCTTTCTAATACTAAAACGAACTACAGTTTTACACATATTAACTCGACTATCCTGGAACACACTATATTGGGAGTGACAAGTTAGTTTCTACCAGTACATCTAAATTAAAGCCTTATGTATGCAGAATGTGTATGGGCAATGTGCAAGCAAGTATGTGTGTGAACCTGGTACACTCAGAAGACAATTGTGCGCTTAAAAGGCTAAAAAGTAGAACAGCTTGCAAACATTGTAATGATGTAGTTAAAAGATTGATGTGGTCAATGAGCTGGGTCTGGCAAGGTCACCTGATTCACTTCTGAGACATCATTCAGGGTCTTTCTATTTGAAGATTCAAACAGCTTTGTTACGATGGGGCTGGGCAAAGGGAAAAGAAACGTTTTCCAGTTCTTTTAGCAAATGCACACCAGAGTGAGTTTAATTGCTCCAAAGTCTAATGCTCTCTGTCTTTGAAATGATCCAGGAAGGCAGGCACAGAGGTTATTTTTTATTTTTATTTTTTTATTATTTTTTTTCTGATTTGGCAGCAAACAGGAACACTGTGTGTTTATCTCTGCTGGCGTTTTAGAAGTGTGGATGAATACACCAAAGTAAGGGACACTAGAAAGATAAGTTTCCATGGCATTGGCAATAACTCTTTTATATCGCCAACTGGCTATTCTATATGTAGCATTCAGAAGCAAATATAAAAAAAGATGATGTAAAGGCAAAATTATTTCCTTGATAACACTTGTTTTAAACACCCTGCCACTAAATAGCTAAAAGTCTCAAAGTGAATGCCTAAACCATATAAAAGCCACAGGCACACTTACATAAATTCTTAAGATTAAAGTAATAACTTCTAGAAAAAGGTGGGAGAAAACACACTACAATAAATCTGTTTGTAATGGTATTTGGGCCCTACCAACTGCTTTCATTGGTCTCCGGTGGCTTACATATAAAACAATACATTTGATGTATGATTTCAATTCCTTATGGAAAACTGTTCTATCTACAAGCAGCCTGTCAACAAGAATACCACAAAACCTCTCTGAGTCCCAACATGAGGTAGGACTGTGGGATATAACTTAAGGTCACAATCTGTTCTCACTTGGTCAGCTTTTAAGACTATAATTGAGAAATGCCTGACCTGGGGGAGGTGAGTGAAAGGGGGGGTCTGCTTATTTATGTGAAATAGAAATGGGAAAGATGTCAGAGCTTGAAGTTAAATGGCATTGTTTTGCAAGGAGAGCAGCTCTAGAGAAGAGGTTCAGCACAAGGAGTGCCTGCCCGAGGACTCTGTGCTACACCTCCCAGCCCATGGTGTATGGTAGCTGTCAGCTCTGGGAAATCGGCCTTAAATGGGGAACTTATTTTCTTGGTAGTGAGGGGTATGCTGGGGGAAAGTGGAGGGGGGTGGGTAACTGCAAAATGAAAACAAATACCATTCTAATTGGTCTCTAAATCGTAGCCTTTCATCATGACAACATGCCTCTGTATTTCAGCCATCATTCTTAAATCCCAAATTAAACTTGTATAGGTTTAAACAGGAATTATACCGTGAAAAATGTCTGCAGCTGGAAGAGGGTAATATACAGCTGCTATGAGCTATTCTTCTTGAAATAATGTCTTTTCCAAGCATTGTCCTGGTTCTCACTGTTCCCTACGTCATCCTCTTGTTCCTTGCTTTGGAACCACAATCCCAGGAAAGGTGGACAGGTCTTTTTTACCCCCAAGTATCACACTGGAGGTGGGGAAGGGACAGCCTTGACTAGTCGTTTCTTATGCATCATCCACTTTGTTTCTTTGGTTTTTTGAGACAGCGTTTCTCACTGAATCTCACCAAGCAGATAGCCTTACTGGCTAGGGAGCTCTAAATATATGCCTTCCTATGGCTCTCCAGTGTTGGAATTACATATGCTGCATAAGCTACCATGCCTAGCTTTATTTTCTCTCTTCTCTTCTCCTTCTTTTTCTTTTCCGAAGATTCTGGAATGTAACACAGGTGTTTGCATGGCAAATGCTTTGCAAAATAAGTTATCTCCTAGCTTTTATCTTTTCTAATCGAATTTCTTAAAGAGACTGCCCCCTACACACCACACACACACACACACACACACACACACACACACACTCCTCTGGTTGAATCCCTATGCATCCTCGCCCCGAGTCAAAGTTCAGATTTGCTCTCTACATGGTTTTTAACAGAAAACTTAAGTACAAAGATGTTGAGCATAGTCTCTATTTTACACAAATACTTTTCAAAGACAAGGCTTCACTATGTGGCCCTGGTTTATCCAGAATTCACTATATAGACCAGGCTGGTGTTGACCTCACAGAGATCCACCTGCTTCTGCCACTGTCTCTGCCTCCTGAATGCTGGATTTAAAGGTGTGCACCACCATGCCTGATACAAATATGTATTTTTAATCTCTAAATATTTGTGTCTAATTTCTATTTTTGGAGATTTTTTTAAATCAAATATAGTCACTTATTTCTTATTTTCCTATTAAAACCTATTTGTTCATAAATAAAAGATGTTTCTGGAAGATAAAAGGCAGATACCTACTCCTTGCCAACTCAGGAGTCAACCGTTCTTCAGAGTAGACAGCTTTTCACTACCAGACACTGACATTGAGTTCATTGCTGTTTGTTTCTGTTTTGCTTTGTTTTAACAAATTTTCAATGAAAGGTTTCTATGGGGAAATTTTCTCCCTTAAGTGACAATGTTTTCTCAAGAAAATAAACATCCAGACCAAAGAGCTGACTTCTGTCAAAACAAAACTAATATGGGTTTCTTCTACCCTGTGTACCATCCATAAAAAGAAGATAGAAAATGTTGCCTATGAATAGCTACATGCAATACCATATTTTACAGGAAACCCCTTTTATAAGTTTCTTGGCCTCAGGCATTAATTCACTGATTTCATGACTTGTACATGCATGAGCCTAGTACAAATGTAAACTGCATCTTAAAATGTTCTGTTGGCCAGTTACAGCGGCACATCCTTTTAAGCCTTGCACTTGGGACACGGATATAAGAGAATTGTGTCTAAAGCCGGTTTAAGCTACATAGCAAGAGCCTATTTTAAGCAAGTCAGACTTAGACCTGGGGTTCAGTAGAATACCCCAGAAGTGGAAAGAGAAACCAAACTAAACCAAACCCTTTTATTTCCTCTTAAGAAAATAGAGGTTTAAGTCTCTTTTATTTCTTAATTTACCAAATGTTCACAAGCAGCTATCATATGTCTACAATATGGTTTTTCTCTTTGAGACAAACTCAGCTGTAAATTACAAGAAGCAGTTAAGAGGAAATTTTTTTGCATGAGCGTCCCTAGATGCTGAATGTGGTGGTGATACTCGCCTGTAATCCCACCACTGAGGAGGCTGAGGGAGGAAGACCCAAGTTCCAGGCTGGCAGGGGGTGTACAAAAATCTTACAACAAAGACTATAACAAACAAACGAGGACTCCTGAGGAGCTGACTCAGGGGTTGAGCTGTGTCCTTCTGAAAAGGACACGTCTTGTGAATGTGATAGTACTTGGAAATAAAGTCATCACAGATGATCCAGCTCAATAGAGTCCTGAAGGTGGGGTCAAATGCTCAGGGTCCTTATGAAAAGGAAAACTTGTTCAAAGAGGCAGAAACACAGAGTGGAAAGATAGGATGAGGATATAATGGAAATCCTACCTGCAAACCAAGCAATGCAATTCACTGGGTGTAAGGGAGTGGAGAGAAGAGGGATAGATAAATGCTCCTCACAGCCTGCAGAATGAGCCAACCCTGAAGACACCCTCATTTCAGTTTTCTGAGACATCACCTTTGTGTTCTTTAAGCCATCTGCTTAGTGACACTGTGGTGTAGTAGCCTATGAAATAGCACCAACACTTTCCAGAGCTTTCAAGATAAATGTCAAATAAGTGACTGTCTACCAGATGGAAGGTTTGAGTGTTATCAAAACAAAACAAAATCATAGTCCTAGTCACAGAGGTAGATGAGGTTACCACCTCAGTCTAAAGCCAACCTTTCTAATGCTATGACAGTTTACTACAGTTCCTCATGCTGTGGTGACCCCCTCGACCATCACATTATTCTTGTTACACTTTTTAACTGTAATTTCCTTACTGTTCTGAAGCATAATGTAAATACCTGTGTTTTCCTATGGCCTTGGGAGGTCCCTATAAAAGAGTCAGTCAGTATCCCCAATCAGTCTTGACTCTCAAGTGGGGAAAACTAATATAACTCACCTCAAAGCAATCACATGTCCCCAATTTGGTGATGTCATTTACAGCTCCTCTGTCCATGTCATATAGAAACCATGTAGTTCAACTCTAAGATTTAATGATAACTAACCTTCAGTTACTATTCTTGGGTTAGGAGAGCCTACATGGGCTTTTTCTCAGCTAGAGGCTTCTTTCAACCAGACATCCGGGGGATGTCTACCAACCATGTGGGACTTGTGAACTCTCTGTGGCCACCTTTCTCCATGGGTTGCAAAGGGCCCCACTACATGCTGAAACAGGCTTCATGAAATGACAATGCTTGATGTCATGATAACTAGTCACTTGTCCTTTCACCTAACACTTGAGTACAACTAAAGCTTCATGTAGTCATAGCAACAAAGTCTATCAGCAAGTTCAAGATACTGCTTGAAGAGTGAGTTCTTAGGCTGAAGGTGCTGGTCCTGTTGGTGATGCTGGGATTTTTGCAGTCTGCAATGCTTTTATGTGCACTCACTCCTTTGTGCCATGATGCTACCTCATACTATCATCTCTCTTTTTAAAATTAACTTAATAATTATGCTCATGATTCATTGTTATTTAATAATTTTAAGTAGCCTATCAAATTCTAATGTAAGAGACTTCCTATTACATTACAAAGCCAACAGTGCCCTTTCTTAATACCTCCCCACCAATTACCAAGAAATCTGTTTCCTCTACTTTTCAAAGTATATAACTAAGTCCCTTCTCTTTATATTTGTTAGACCCTTTCTTTCAAAACAAGCAAAATCAATGTGTGAGATGCCTTTAAAGAGTAAAATCATAGATAAGTCTATGATGGCATTTCTTGTCTGTAGGTGTTATTGGAAATAACGGCCATTATCTTGGTTTGTTACTGTGTCAGAGAAGACTGGCATGGCCAAAAGACCTATGGGATCTAGTAATTTCTGTTTGCCTCTCAACATGGCTGTTAGGACTAAGAATAAGGTCCCATGCAGGTAGGGAATGAACAAGAAACCTGCATTGTCACCACCTTTATTTTCATTCTGAGAGAAAAACATGTGGGCTTCACTTCAGCTCTAAGGAAAAAATAAATAAATCATCATAATTTTTACTGCTTAGCCTGCCATTATGGAATAGGACCAGTTTTCCCAAAGCTTGCATCTCTCTCTCTCTCTCTCTCTCTCTCTCTTCTCTCTCTCTCTCTCTCTTTCTCCTTCCCCCTCTCTCTCTCACACATACACACACACGTTTGTGCACACATGCACACATACACAACACACACACACCTCACAAGTCAGATCCAAAAGGCTGATTGGTCCCTCTCAGCCTTCTAGCACAAGGCCACCTGTGGTAAACTGCTTGCAGTGCTTCCAAACCTCATCCTAGGTGGTGCTATAGTTAAAATCGCTTGCAGTTGCCTGCATCTCCAGCCCTTCGGAGTGGACAGTCCAGATAGATTTTACAAAAAGCAGGGCTGGTGGCTGGGACAGAGCTGGCTGACCAGAGAACCTGGAGTCAACAGCTTTGCACCTCCTCACCCAAGCTGGTCTCTGTGGGCCCCCAACAGTTCTGCCCTCACCCCCATTCCCCCCACACACCGCCTTCCATCCCATCATCAGTGTGGGGCTGTCCTATCTTTGTTCTGGCAGAGATAAGATGTATAAATGATGAGTGGTTGACAAAGTGTACTCCAGCGCCGCAGGCAGCTCATCAATCATTTTCCACATGTCGACAGATAATTGATGCAAACCCTGCGGGCGAAGCTCCATCAGGTGAGAGGAGGGAAGAATTAAATCTGCTGTCAGGAGCCAAGGCAGCTGATCTGTAGTTAACATTCTTTTTAATTTAGCACTTGTTTGTTTTCAGCAGAGTTTGCTGGTGGGTTCCATCTCACACTCCACATTGGGAAAGTGTCCTGGCGTTTGCTGCCCCTACCTGCATCCCTCACTCAAATCACATAGGTCGTTTGCTGGGGTGGGCATGGCAAGCAGACAGGACCACCCAGGGCTGTTGAGGAGGTGCAGGAAACTTTCCTTCTACCTAAGAGAAGCCTAGCATCAAAGGCTCGGCTGTCAGGCAATTATCCATCAACAGGTTAGGTTGGCAGATGCTACCTGCACACAAGGAAGAAACCACTTACTGCATTCTCAGAGAAGAGCCCACGTGTGCAGTGCAAACAATCCCACCACACATTCCTTAATGAAATGAGACTTGAGTAGCCTCTTTTATTATGGAGTCTAAGAGCTTTGGGTTCTCTCACTTCCTGTGCCTCTACCAAACAATTCCACAGAGAAGCCAACCTTCCAAGGAACTGTGAACTAGTGAACTAAGAGGCAACATATACTGTGTGCCTCTGTGTGTGTGTGTTGTGTGTGTGTGTGTGTATGCACATGTGTGCATTTGCATGTGTGTGTGTGTGTGTGTGAGGAGAGAGAGAGAAAGAAAGAGAGAGGTATCTACATGTTCACGGAAGAGGCATACATATTGGTGTATACACACTGTGAGGTGTCATCATTGTTTACTTACCCCCTTATTTTTTTGAAACAGGGTCTTTAGCTGACTCTGGAGCCCAGTAATTGGCTAGTGAGCTCAGCTCCAGGTATCTTCCTGTTTCCCTTCACTCTCTCCTCAGCACTGGGAACCAGTGCATGGACCTGTGCCTAGCTTTTATGTGGGTGCTGAGGATCTGAGCTCATACATTTTCCTGCCTTAGCTCTCTCCCTAGATCCCTCTCAGAACAGTTAAGATAAATGGGAAACGTCACTCTTCAAGTTCACTCTGACATACTGTTTTATGCTGGCCCTGAATTCTTACAGTCAGGTATGTGAACACTCGTGCGTTACACTCGCGCACGAGCACACACACACACACACACCACGACACAGCACGTGCACATCACAATGCACATGCTTCTCCAAGACTGAAGAAATCTTTGCTTTGGTGGTGACTCCAG
The DNA here is from genome assembly GCA_021653895.1 of Mastomys natalensis. NCBI lineage: Eukaryota > Metazoa > Chordata > Mammalia > Rodentia > Muridae > Mastomys > Mastomys natalensis. The sequence continues at coordinate 230,008 of JAJTUV010000261.1, read as the reverse complement.
CATTGTGGCAAATAGAAAATGACCACATCTGCCACCACCACCAACTTTCAAAAGAATGATAATGTAATTCAGAAGACCCTTAACTCCAAAGTGACCCTGAACACCATCTTGCTGTGCCTTGGGGTCATTCGTAGGGATATGATATAATACAAAACGTTCCACTTGATAGAAGGCCAGATAAACCAGCTTTTATCGGATTTCATTTTCTACAAGGAAATGAGCTGACATCCAAGAAGACGCAATCCTAATAGCCAGGCATCAGTCCCCGAGGTTGTCAAGATGCCATCTCAGCTCAAAAGCAGACATCTTTCAGAGCAGAGGCTGCTCTGCCTTCCTGCTGCCTGGGCTCCAAAGCCACTGTATCTGCTCGTGTGAGTCTAGCATAGTGAGTAGCAGTTTGGGACATTCAACACCCCTGTCCTCAGAGGATCTTACTCCCCATCCTCTGTAGCTTACAGTCTAACCTGGAACTCTTCTAATTGCCTTCCCAAATAGGGGACCTACAAATGGAGAGACACTGCGGAGGTAACACTCAGCATGATTTATTCTTGGGGTTGAGGAAATAGTTCAGTCAGAGCACTTGCTGCTCAGGCATTAGGACTTAGGTTCAATCCCAGCAGTCCCTGTTGGAAAATCTGGGAGTGGCCCTGTACATGTAGATCTCTGGGCCTTGCTGGCTGCTAGCTGGGAAAAAATGGCAAATTCAGGTTCAAGGAGAGTTTCTCTCTCTCTCTCTCTCTCTCTCTCTCTCTCTCTCTTCTCTCTCTTTCTCACACACACACACACAAGGGAATAAAGCAGAGCCTGATCGGTTACCCACTCTCAACCTCTGGCCCATATATATCTCTGCAGACAATTCGTGGACCCACATACATATACCATATACAAACACACACACACACATACACACACACAAACACATGCATGCATATGCACACAATTCATATATTGACCTAGATAGGAGATATTACAATCTTGATATTTATTTATTATTTACTTCAGTGATAAGGACTGAAACTAGGTCCTTGTGTGTGCTGGGTTACTTCTGAGCCAGTAAAACACAGCCTTAGCCTTAGACACTATTAAATGTTTAAGGAACATTAACTACCACCAGCCACAAACAGTCGTTCATGTAATCTTCACAAAAAAAATGTTTAGTGTGCTCCTTTCAAGTGCTAGAAGGGAAATACAACTATCTATTTTCTGATGCTGGGTAGCTGGCCAGTTCACAGGTATGCTGTGCTATTGAATGTCAAGTACCCTGTCAACAGTATATTCAGAGAGAAGGTGAGAAACTAATAAACACAGCTGAAAGATGGTCAGCCTGGCTACAAAATAGAGCAATACAACAGAATTAAGATGAAAGAGTCCTTTCTATTTTTAAAAGCCTGTCAAAGTAGCCACAGTGGGGGTAAAATAATATGCAGGATTATTGGGAGTGTGGGGCACTGGGCTCTGACACAAAGACCAGAGAGTGGATAGATGCATAGTGCCTAAAGTCCAATCTGGCAATACACATCAAAGACCTCAACTATTTCTAAAAAAATCATACATAAAGTGCTCATTAGATAGAGGTATGAGATCAAACAGAACAATCAACTGAACTATCTCTATGCTTAGCATTACAGTATATGTCATGTGCATGAGAGACTCGGAGTAGGGACATCTTAAGGGGATTCAGGTGGCTGAGAGTGACACAGTGCAGATTCTGAAAGATAAGATCTGTATAGAGTTGTGGAAAGTGAGAAGGGTCTCAGCGTGCTGATGGAGAATATACTGGGAGAGTGAGTGAGCAGGAGCACAAAGGGCACGTGGGACAGCAGTGCATGTGGGTGAACATTTGGACAAACAGGAGTGTCTAAAGTGACGGAAGCCCCACAGTCGTGATGGGGCCATAGAAAATGCAGCTCCTTGAGCCACGATGCTGCTGGGCTAGGCTGGACCAGGGGAAGGCCTCTTTTGTGAACAAGGGAGTAATTCAGGCTGCTCCTCTGCATAAAACATACACAAGCAAAACTGTGACTTTAGAAGATTACATTATCTATATTGTGCAAGATCGGGTAGGCTGAGTGGAGTCGGGAGCAGGGAAACTGGGTGGATCATGACAACAGTCTATGGGCTGTCCACCAAGAAACACTATGCTCCCCATGAGTACACCAGGGAAAACCAAGGCATGCTCTGCTTCACACAACAGCAGCTTCTGACCCGAGGATTGTTTTTGCAAAAGACTGCTTATCAAAACATGGGCTAATAAATGATTGGTCTCCATTTACAAGTTATCAGAACCTGCTATCAATTGCTAATTAAAATTTCAAGGTACAAGGGTCTCTGAGTAACGGAGATGTTCTACTAGCAGCCAGCCCAAATGCGGTTCCTAATAAGCTGATGGACAGGGAACATGGAGTAGCTCATGAATATTTATGAATAAAGGCATTTTTCTATGTAGAGATCATTTCTATGAAAGATGAAAGGATGGATGTCAGCAGAGACATGTGATGCTGTTAACTGTCTCAAACTCAGTTGATTTATAGTTGTTCTAAGAAGAGTCATAAAATAACTTTTATAAAAAAAAGCCTTGGTGACTGTTGTTCAGAGATGATAATAATGAAGAGGAGGATGATAATGATATGAGTAGCGAACACTTACCAAGTGCATCCTACTTGCAATAAAGTAAGGGTATGAATTAATTTATAAATTGATGAAGCCAACACTTTTATGAACCCATTTTACAGATAAATTTAACTCAGAAATGGGTAAGTCATTTGTCCAGGGTAACCATTAGTAGCAAAAGAAACAACACCACAGTACTTTGTATTTAAATTTATCAAGAGATACTAGTAGGTAACTGCTACTTCACACCAAAGCTTAATTTTCTTTTAATACTGAGTAAAATGAACATGCATTGAGAATCCAGGCTGCAGTGGAGTTCCTCAGTGCAACACAGGAGAGCAAGCACTGCCAGAAACACACTTGATTTGTTATAGGTTTGATTTTGAATTCATCTATTGGCATTGAACATTCAGAGTATCTGTGATTAGTCAATGTCTATGATGTGGGAAGCAGTTCTTTCACATACAAAACTGCTGAGCTGTGACAAATCTAGGGAGAAAGGACAGAGCTAAGGATTGCATGTTCCATCAGCTCTGCTGTGAGATTCTTCTAACCTTAGGAGGCCATCTTCTTGGGCTCATTTGCAATGGGAGATACAGATAGGATCTACTTGTTGAATGAAGCTAGAGCCTTGGGCATAGCCTGCATGGCAGAGGAAGGCTGAATTCTGGGGATCAGATTTCTAAGCATCTGTCCTAGCATCCTTTAGGGAGAATCTTCAAGGAGTAAAACTTCCAAAGCTAAGAGTTCCAATGGTATGGAAGATGGAAGTAGGTCAGCCCAAAGATGAGTGACAGCAGAGAGCATCCCAGCCTATCCCAGGGCTCATCTGTGATCTGGGTAGCACTGATCCATTGATGCTGGTTGGTGTAAATGGGTTAGACATGGCTTATTTCTAAAAGGCTTATGTGTTAGAAGCTTGGCCTCCAGTGCAATGATGGTCAAGTGGTAGTGCCTTTAAGAGGTAGAGTCCACATGTTGCCAAAAGTAGTCTACACATTTAATGCAAATGTCATCAAAATTATTTTCCATAGAACTAGAAAAAAGTCTGAAAATTCTCATAAAAGCACACCACCTGATTCTTAAGGTATGAAAACTGGAGAAATTGAATGAAGAGAACTGCACTGTTTGAATGATTGATTAGTTTCATATATGCAACAGGGGGTTTGCTTACTTCTAATAATTTAATCTCCTTCAGGATACAACTGACCTACAGATGTCAGAATATAACACATGTCTTTGGGAACCCAGGCACGAGGTCCTATCACAAAAGATTTTGCACTATATGGACCATTTCCTGCTCAATTCCTACAAGCTGTTAGCGAGTACTGCTCTGGTGGCCTCTGGATGAGACAGAGGATGGGGTCATGCCAACACAAAATCCTTGGTCCTGTATGAACAGGAAGTCTCCAGGACCATCTACAATCTTTGGACATCAACAACATTTGAAGGGTAGATATCACTGCACATTTTCTTCTATTCTGGTGAGGGAACACTTCAGCCATCTTCACCACTAAAGCAGAGCCAACAGTTTTACTGTGAGGCCAAGTCATGCATGGCCTCTCTCACGGGGTAACCACTCACTTTAGATTTCTGCACCTGGGAGGCTCTTTGTTGACAAGAGAGCTATATGGGCTGGTGTCAGAGACCAGGTTCCCTAGCTGCTTAACAGCCACCTCCAAATTTCTGGTGTTGACATAACTTTACCCCCCCCCCACCCCATTCCTCCTTTTCCTCCTCCTCCTCATTGTCCTCATCTACACCAATCATGCAATGTTTCCCATCTGTGCTGCCCAGAGGCTAGCCAAACACAAGGCAATAGGAATATACACAGATACTAGAACTATCTGACCCAGAGACACTGGGGGTAGCGGGGAGGCATTTTCCTCCAAAGATACTTCGGAGCAAATGTCTGCTTGGCCTGTTACATTCCAGAATGATAATTTAGGGGTAAAAGAAGATTTAATTTATTTCTTGGCCAATTCTTTTCCCCCAGTATAAATACCAAACTTGGCTATTATGAGCAAACATAAAAAGCTATATGCATATGATATATGCATGTGTGCACATGCATGTGTATGTGTGTGTGCATATGTATGTAGGTTGTATGTACTTATAAAGGCTAGAGGTCAATGTCATATCAAGTATCTTCCTCTATTACTTTCCTATTTATTTATTTATTTATTATTTATTTATTTTTGAGACAGAAATTCTCCCTGGACCTGGATCTCATGGACTCAGCTAGCTGGACTGGCCAGTAAGTCCCAAGGATTCTTTGTCTCTCTCTCCCTAATTCTGGAATCGTTGGAGAGAACCACTGTACTCAGTCTTTTACATGGGTGCTGAGGATCCAAACTCAGGACTTCATATTTTCACGGAGAGCACTTTACCTGCAGAGCCATCTCCCCAGCTCCTGTGCTTGTGTGTCTGCTTGCAGTTGGTCAAATGTCCCACTCTCCTTCAATATTTCATTTAAATCCTGGGAAACATATGGGCCTGCTCATGTTCTTCTGGAGTCTTGGCCTCATCTACACTTGGACCTCAGTGTGGACTGTGTCCTACAAACCACCCACATTACACAGCTTCTAAAATGTCATGTTTTATTCTCTCTAAAGAAGAAATAATTTAAAATAATTTGCAAGGCATACTGGGTACATGCTTCTAGAATTTCAATATTTTTTTCTAAGTTTCTACAATTGTCCGTACTTGAAATATTGTTTTATTTATTTTTTAACTAAACCTCAATGAGTTGTCTCAAAACACTTAGTGTTTGTGTGGATGGGAATCACTGTAGTCTCACATTTTCACTGGTTTTCTAACATCAAATTAAGCTTCATTATTATAATATAAACATAACCAACACAATCAGGGTTAGGAACAAATTTAAACCTTGTTCCCAAAGAGTTCACTATAAGACCAGCAGAACTATGCTATGCATACACAGAGAAGCTTGCATCAGGCTGCATGTTTCACAGAAGAATGACGCTGTGGGTGAACACCTCAGGAGATTCTGTACATGTGAACATTTCCATATGGGTTCACACACACAACTGGTTGAGCATTCCTTGTCTCCAAAGCTCAAAATCTGAAATGCTCCAAATTCCAAAACATGTTATATGTTCATATGACACACACTTGGAAAACTCTATATTGTGAAATATTTTTCTGCACAAATTTTTTTAGAAATATGTAACATTATAGTGTGAGGGGGCATTCAGTTGCTAGACTGCTTGTTTAGCATGCATTAAAATATAGGTTCAAGCCCTGGAACCATCATATAAACCAAAAATGCTGATGCATGTGTGTAATCCCAGAAATTTGGGGAGGCAGAGAAGGAAGGATCAGGTATTCAAGATCATTAAGTTCAAGACCAGTCTGAGCTACATGAGACTTTGTCTCAGAAAAAGGGGAAAATATTATACAAAACTCCCCTTAGTGTATATGCACTATGCTGTATATAAACCTGAATGAACTTTGGATGTATATCTTGGTCTTATCTCCAAGATATCTTATTAAAAGGATCAGCAACCTCCGCACATAATTTCAAGATGGTATTGGATTTTACATAGTGAGGTAAGGTTTTTAATATTATCCAAGGGCATCAATATGAAGAAATGCCTTGTTGCTCTATGCTCAATGAACAGGGTTTGGACAAGAGCACAGCATCTCAAGGTCCTTGTCAACAAACAGCCATGCTCATGGCACTTGTATCATGAGCCTCTACTTGGCATTTTTCTGAAAAGCTGGAGCCTGACCATAGACTTGATTTCATAGGCATCTTCATTAGGTATCTGGTCTATGGGGGATATATCTTCTAGCACAATCTGCTGAGGGTGCTTATTTTGCTTGGCAATTGTATTGGGGAGAAGCTGTCAGCACTACAGCTCTCTAGTGGCTTATAACATACAACCCCCTCATCCTGTGCACTGCTAAATGTCTAGAAGAAACTCTCAGTTAAGCAATCCTTCCAGCAGGGTAGCAGGAGTATAAAGGGTTCACCTGAATGGGACCAATGGAAAAGAACAAAATCTATGACAAGATTTGTATAGGTCACAAATGGAGAGCCACAGAAGATAGGATGCCTAGGGTAGGGTGAAGGTAATGGCCAGAGGTGACAAGACTAGCAGGTTGAGGGAAGGACAAAGGACCTACATCACAAGTGGACTCTTCCTTCCCATTTTTTCTAACAATGGCTATCAGGGTCTTGATGCAAGTATGTCTGCAGTTCTAGCAGTCATAGGTTATAGCACTGAGGAAAGAAATATTTCTATGGAAAAATAAACTTGAAACCAGGGAAATAGCTCAGTAGTTCATTCCACAAAAGCATGATGATCTTACTTCAATAATCAGGACTCATATGCAAAGAACAGTCAGAGAGAGAGAGAGAGAGAGACAGAGCAAGAGAGAGAGAAAGAAGAGAAGAGAGAGAAGAGAGAGAGAGAAGAGAGAGAGAGAGCAGAGAGAGAAGGTGGGTCCCTGGGGGCTGGCCAGAACAGCCTATTCAAAGAATTTGGAACTTTAGGCCAGTGAGAGACCCTGTCTCAACTACCACCACCACCACCACAACAACAACACTACCACCAGGTGGGAGCTTCTGAGGAAGTTCACTCAAGGTGAATTTCTAGTTTCCACAAGCATACACAATACCCTGCCCTTACCTCAACATACCACACACACACACACACACAACACACACACAACGAAGAGAGAGAGAGAAAGAAAAAAGAACATTGTTGCTCTCAGAATATCTGTAGGTTATCTATAATTGTGAGGGAAATACACAATTGTTACATGAGAATAGTCTTCCATCTAAGAAGAGAGAAAAGGGAGAGGATCCCATTGGTTCACAAACCTGGGAGCCAGCTTTATCATGAATATCCTCAGTGGTCCTGAGACAAATAAATCACAGGGCTGGTTTCTCTCATGCCTCTTTAGCTAGAAGCCATCTATGCATAAGGATGTGTCTTTTCAGTCAACTTTTGTGACAAGTTCCATAGTTCTGTATTATATGAGCTCAAACCCAACAGCTCTGAGAACACACAAGAAAAAAAGGGATGTGGGTTCTTTTGGCAGAACCTTATTTGCCCCTTCCTTAAGTCCTCCAGAAAAGACCTAGAACATCTAGTCATGGTTTTGTGTTGGTTTATTCAACAATGCCAAGGGAAGAAATAACCCATTATGGTAGACCCAACAGACAATTCCAGCCTTAGTTCATGGCTGCATACAAATGAATACTTTCATGGAAACTAGGGAGTTGTTATGGTCTTTGAGTACACAATGAGACAGCATTGGCCAGCCCTTGTATCCTAGGTAAGAGACACATCCCTGTTGGTGTCCCACCTATAAACTTGACTTTGCTTTGATTTTTGTCTTGACATGTATTAGTAGTTTTACTCTGGGCTCTCATTTAACCATCAATAGTATCATCTTTTTTTTTTTTTTACAAAGAATCTTTCATCATGTCAGATGTGACACAACGAGAAAGAACCTACTCAAAATCTAATTGACACATCTAACCCAGATATATTTTCCTTAACCTACTGAGCTGCCCTCCACACTATCAGCACTTAGCCAAATGGGCAGTCACCTCATGACAGCCTGCCACAAGAAGACAGAAAGGAACCCCTGGAGACTGGGGAGAAAAAAAAAAAAAAAAACAGAAAATTCTCTTCATTTTCAAGCACAGCCCAGACAAACACAAGAAGACTTGCACCATCTAGGTTTTTCTGTAACCCTACACTCTAGAAAAAGAAGAAGAAGAAGAAGAAGAAGAAGAAGAAGAAGAAGAAGAAGAAGAAGAAGAAGAAGAAGAAGAAGAAGACAGAGAAGTATTAACACACCAAAACACTGATGCTATTTCTGTTGCAGACAACTGAGATGAGTAAAATCAATTAAATATTTGCAGAGGGAGCAAGAAGTGGAATAAACATCATTTTATGCCTCTTCAAAGCCAAGAAAAACAAAGAAGCATAAGCCAGAAAAAGTGTCCAGATTCTGAATTCCTTTTGAGTTTGTTGCCCAAAGTCACTGACTTCAAAGATACCTTCTAAAAAGACTTCAACATTGCCTCAAAACGGCAGAGGACATTAACCCAACCTTCACTCTGAGCTATCGTTGGGTGCAGACCTCCCATAAGGGCCTACGTCCCCAGAATTTACCCTGGTACAATTACTGGGTTTTGCCAGCAAGCCCAGGAGGGAGTCTTGTCATTGTGAGCAACTAGCTTGCCAGAGGCATTTTTTATAAGAACTTACCAAAATAATAGCATTAGCTGTCTCCCTGACACATTACTCCACTGTTTGTTCAATAGCAATGGCATTTAAACGACAGCAAGTATAGAGCACAGAGAGGCAGCTGAGGAGAGGAGAGATGTGGGTTTCATGTGTCCTGGGAGCACCTGCTTCAGCCATGCTACACTTTGCAAAATTGCTTGAAAACACTACCATGAGGATGCTGAGGCAAGGGAGGGAGTCCCCATCATCTTGCAGTCCCAACACATGCTTCTCCATCACCCTGAGGAATGGATACCAAGGAAGAGAGCAGTTTCCTTCCCCCTTAACCTGGGCCACTGCACTGTTGATGTTCTCAATATGGGCCCTTATGGGAAATTCATGGGCACTTAGAACTTGACCTCAAATCAAGAGACAGTAGTAGCTTTGGTAGGGCATGATTTGGTCCAGAGTGGAGGGGAGAGGTAACACAGGAAGAGGAGGAGGCAGAGTGGAAGCAGCAGGCAAGACAGAAGAAAGCAAGAATTATGGGAAGGTGTAAACAGTAAGGGCTGGGGATAAGGTTCAATTGCAGATCCCCTGCCTGGGGAAGGGAAGAAGGGAAGGGAAGGGGAGGGGAAGGGAGGGGAGGGGAAGGGAGGGGAGAGAAGGGAAGGGAAAACTCATCTTTTTAGTTTTAATAAAAGTTGTCTCATCTCCACCCATCAGACCAACCAGTTAGCAATGAATTCTAGGACTATCTGAAGGATTACATCTACTATGGCACCAAATGTGAGGTGCACAGGAAGATAGCATGCTTTCAAGAAATTTACAATCCATGCAGAGGATGGAAAGTCTGAACAATTTAGTGAAACATGAAAACTCAGGGCACTGCCTGGAGCCAAGATACCTTAGTAGGCAACAACCATGGGCACTCCAGAGAGCTGCAACACAATTTCCTTCTCATGGAAAGAGTTCCTTTCATGTTCTACTGTCTGTCTGACTTTAAAACTTTTACAGGTATAGAATAGTAGGCAGAAACATCATCAACAGCAACAGTATGGAGGGCAAGCCCACTAAATAGCAAGCAGTCTCCTTTCTAAGTGCTTTATATGCATAGACTCCTTAACCATCTCAAAAGAGATCACTACTGTCCCCAAAGTCTTGAGGCAGATTCAATTCAAGCCAATAATGTCAACTGTGGGGTCCTTTGTCATTTCACAGACAACAGCATGGAGAATGCAGGAATGTACCAGGAAGGGCCAAACAAAAACAAAAGCATGAGGTGAATAGATTCAAGTTTTCTTGAAACTCCAATTTAATCACAAAGCAACACATCCAAATTTGTTGATCCTTCAGATTATCTTATACAATTCAGGAGGTGGGGGGAAGGTGGCTCTTATGCCCCTTCCCTGAAAGAGCTTGGTGTTGAACAAAGACACACTTCTCTGAACCATGAGGGGAAACATGGCCCAAATGGCAACCTTGGAGCTAAGGTACATTTAATTTGCCTCAGTGCAGAATGGGCAAAGGCAAGCCCAATGAAATCTTAATGCTCATATTCAGATTTAGTCCCACTTCTCATCTTGTATTTTGTTGCATTTTGTGCAAGGGTTGGCCAAGCCTTTCTAGGTATAATTCATTTGATCTTGGAGCTAGAGACAATTATTGTCTATTTTACTAATCATGATATATTGACAAACCCAGAGGTTAAGGAACTTGCTTGGTGCTACTCGAGTGTCAAGAAGCAATGACAAGATTTGAACTCAGGCTGCCTGGTTCTGGGATATGAAGTGACTACACAGGCAGGCAGGAAAAAGAAGGCACATGGAGGTGCCAATGTCTGGAAGAGACTGCTGGCACCCAGTAGCCTGGACATAGGCCATGCTGTAGCATCTGATTTGGATGAATACATTGATAAGATGTCCTTGGGCTCTTCAGATGTTCTTCCTGGCTCACACACTCACTTGCTAACACCAGAATCTAGTAGAGATGCATTTTCCTGGAAGTGTCCCTACTCAAATTATTGAGCATCCTAGTTCTTGATATCAGAAGTGACTTTCTCATAAAGACCCTTATATTCCCATGCATGAACCAGTGTGGGGGAACGGTTCTGGAGGGTGTCCCACGATGATCTCCCGCTGAGGACAGAGTGAGAGCAGGGAGGGTCCTCTACCCACGTCTCTGCTGTCTGTTGGTCTTCAGCCCAGCCTGGTGTGAGAGGTCTGGGCCAAAAGGGTGCGAATGCAAGCAGGGAGGAGAGATTGCCTGCCTCCGCTGCTGCCTCTGCTCGAGTCTCCGCTGTCACAGCTCGGTCACTCCCAGGTGCTGCACCTATCTCTCACGCTGAGCCGCCCGGGCTGGGCCGATAGAAGCCGGCTAGCAGGCAAGGAAGCAGCTTGGTGCCCCAGGAAGGTTCCGGGAGAGCGGATCTCTCCCCAAGTGTTACAGCTCTTGAGACAAAACTCCCGGACACCAAGATGATTCTCGAACACACCTTTACTTCTCCCGAATAGAGCCTTTATATACAGTTTCAGGGTGGGTTAGGGTCTGACAGCAGATAATGCTTATTGGCTTGGTCGGAGAGCTTAGAGATACCTCATCTGCATGTGGGTTAGGGTCTGGCAGATAATGCCTATTGGCTTGGTCGGAGAGCTTAGAGATACCTCATCTACATGTGGGAGGGCCTGAGGCACTGTTCCTCGTGACTGATAGTCATAGACCTCTCTTTGGGAGAGGCTGTGGAGGGCCGAAGCTGAATGAAAAGAACCAGGGCCTGGGGGCAGCGCCGAACACCTGCCGTCCTGGTAAAGGTCCGGGGTTCAAGGCTTGCTCAACCAGGCACCCAGCTGCTTCCCACAGCCCACCGCCCCACAAACCAGCATAGGTTTCTACATCCCCCACATTCCAGAAGATAAGTGCCTTGTAAATAGATTAATCCTCTCTATGGCCTGGGTGATACCTGGTGTACACTGAGTCTCCAGAAATATTTCTGAAGGGACTCAAGATCCTCAGAATCTTAGTGGAATAGTGAAAAGAGGAAAGAAAAAACTGCTCCAATTGAGAAGCTTCTAAAATAATTAAAAGACTTGTATTCCCATGGCTATTGGGTTCCCAGCATAAAAGAAACAATGTGACTCCAAAATAAGAGATACTGAACACAATCACAATAGAGATGTAGCCACCATCTTTGAACAACCTACCTACCATCCAGGGAGATAGAGATAGATGGCCTCTCACAATGACTAAGAAGCAAATGGGAATTGGAATAGAAGAATGAAATAGAGAGAGAAGTCTCCTGTTATTTCATGATGAGTCAAACAGGAGTCGGGAAACTTATACCAGAACAGAGTTCCAATGGAGAAGCCAAAGCAAGGTAGAGTCTCCACTTGGCTTGCAACAAAGAGGTTCCAGGGTATCATGTGCACACTCTTTCCTGGCCGCAGATATTTTGGAATCTCACTCTTCTCTCCTCATTAAATATCTGATTCAGTTTCTAATAATGGCACTTCTGACCCACAGACGTAGACTAGAAATATTGAATGAGTACCTTAGCTAGACAACTGCATTGTTAATGAAAGCAGCTACTCTACCTTAACTGTACCTAATAGTTGGAGGCTCCTTTCTCTCCAGTCTGGTCCTTCCCACTCAGACCCATTCACCCTATGGCTGTCTCCTCTGCATTTCCTCCTCTTGCCTGTCTTCTGTAGACCTGGCTCATTTGCTTGACCTGGCAACCGGAAATTCCATGCTGGAATGAAGTAGGGGGCAAATACAAGAATCTCTACAAGACCTGATGTTGAAGACAAAGAATGATAAAGAAAGCCTAACAAACAGTTCTGCTTTTATTAACCTAATAAGTTGCATTATTAAACCTTACCCCTTCATGTAAAGGCATTGATGTCTAGTCAAATCCTTGTTTGTATGTATGAATGTATGTATGTATGTATGACCAGAAGATAATATCAGTCTACACCAAGTGACAAAAATCCCATGTACTATTTTGGTCTTGTTGTCACAGAAAATCATTTCCCATGGTATCCTCCTTTTACAATGTTTCCCATCCTATGAGGTAGAACTCATTATTTGTGGTTGCTTTACAGTTTGTGTTGTTCTAAGCCACCTCAAATGATTCATGCAAAAAATAAAAAAAAGCCTCCATGCAAACATACCCCTAGTCTACGAATGTAAAAGGCTGGTGAGCAGAGTCAAAGATGGCCCAGGGATGACAAGAAGAGCTACAATATGACTGAGTAAAGTGGAGAGGGGCTGCTGCAATGAGGCTGAGTAGAAAACAATAGAATTTCAGCATGTGGGAAGGGATCTAACAGAGAGAGAGAGAGAGAGAGAGAGAGAGGAGAGGAGAGAGACAGAGACAGACGAGAGAGAACAGAGAGAGACAGAGAGAGACAGAGAGAGACAGAGAGAGAGACAGAGAGAGAGAGATGAATAAATGAAGGCTCTTACATATCTGATGCCCAAACTGGTAAAAACAAAAACAACAAAAAACAAATAACAACAACAAAAAACCCTTATTCTTGAACAATGTACATCACACACGACAGTTCACATTGGAAAAAAAAACAATCAATACCCCTGTACTAATGCAGGAGTCATAATTAATAGAGAAACAGATCTAAATTGAGGTTGATATACATATGCCAAATCCATGATCAAATATCATGACAAATGGGGAAGTGCCCTTGGGAGGGATCCCCCAGAAGCTCAGGAGCGAAGAAGGCTCTAAATTGCCACTTTGCTGTAGATCTTCTGGGGAAAGACTTCCATTCAGGAGAGAAACAGCCTCTGTACTTGAGAGCGGCTATCTGCAAAAACAATAGCTCCCTTCCTAGATGTTGTCATGGGCCACGAAGGGTGAGAAATGCAGGGTGCAAGACAGGTACACAATTCAGTTTCTGCCTTCCTTCCAATGCCTTGCTTATCTTTGGAGCTTGGCATACCAGGTACACTAATACATAATAATAGTAATAATAATATTAACAATAATAATACATAAAAGCCATCCTAGTTGCAAGGAGCCATCTCTAGACCTTTTTCAGGATGCTTCCTCATTTGTAACTTACTCCATACGCCTTCCTACCCAAAGACCCCAGCCTCGGCAGCAGAAACAATCTATGCTGCCCTGCCATTTAAGCGCCAGGAGCCCCTGTGCTATTGAAGCTTGTCATCTTGCCTATTAGTTTGATGTCTTTATTCACAGACCATCTGTACCACCAAGAGATACAGAGGCAGCTAATGTCAATATGAACAAATGCCTTCTCTTTTACAAGAAATGTCAAACACAGGACAGGCTAAGAATGACCCTAGGAATGCCAACAGATGTTCACTACAAGCCTCTCAAAAATCAATCCTTTCTACAGGGACTAATTAAGATGAAATAAGGAGCAAAAAGTAAAGAAATTTGTGTCATATTATCAGGAACTTCATCCTCACTTTCCAAGCTCATTATGGGCAGATTGGCCTATGCCCTTTGAAAAATGCTAAAAAGGGATGGGGCAGCCAGGGTACCACAGGGACCTTCAGTCGCCTCAAGTTCCAAACTGAAAAAAAAAAAAAAAAAAAAAAAAAAAAAAAAAAAAAGCTCACTGCTCTTTAAAAAAGAATGTGTACTTATATAGTCTAGATTTCCACCCCCCGAAATGGTTTCTTTAAACAACCACACAGAGAGAACAAGTCCATTTCCACAGAGCCTCCAAAAATATAAAATAACAGGATGGAAAAGATACAATGTTTTTCAATCTGAAGAAAATTAGAGGGTTGGTCGTTCACATGCGGGAGGCCAGGGAATGGTCACCTCCTGCAAGGTGAGAAAAATGTCCCCTGTTAAAGGTTTGTTTTCAGTTTTCATCTGTGAGAGGAGGCAAAGTTTTGTGCATGTGTCAGCTCAGATGGACAGGGTTTGTATTTCCTGTCTTTAAATACAGCCTCTCTTCGCTTCTAAGAAGGCTTTCCCATTCTTTCCTTATCCTATCTATCCTACACTCTTGTCAAGGTAGAACACTGGCATACCACATCCAAACAGAAAAAGATGCTGTTTCTCACGTCTTTCTGTGAACCTGGTGGTGTATACTATAGGGCACAGCCTTCCCAGGGGCTCCATGGAGGTGAGGTTTGATTCTGTGCTCCTTACTCCACTTTGCTAGTTCCTTAAAACATTTTAGAAGAAGGTAGGCAGCATGGCACATATTCTAAAGACTCCAAAATACATTTTGAGGTTGTTAACAACAAAATCCAGAGATATCTACGCAAGTACTTTTTGCCAAACATAGAGATATCTGCCACAGAATCGTCCATGTAGAGGAAGGAGTCAAAAGCTTAGAAAAGATGGATGATTGATATGGTATGAAATGCCAATTCTCAGATCCTTAATGTCTATATCCACAAGAGAAAGTCACAGGGATTTTATAGACCACCAAGGCCATCACGTAACAGTTCCTATCACTGTGGTCGAATACCTTGACAAAAGCAATTTAACAGAGAAAGTATTTGTTTTAGCTCACAGCTGAAGGGTACATGCTCTCATGGTGGGGATGCCATAGTGGAAGGAGCTTGAGACATTCATCACATCATATCCATAGACAAGAAACACAGGAATGAATGCTACTGCTCAGTACACTTTCTATTTTACTATGTCTAGGATCCCAGTCCACAGAAAGATGCCACCCAACCATGGTGAGTCTTCATACTTCAATTTACCTAATCTAGACAGTCCCTTGCAAATATACCTTGAGGCTTTCCTAGTTGAATCTAGAGCCTGGCAATGAACAATATTAACCATCAAGGGCTCCAATGAATTCAACACTGAAGTACATAACCACTCTACCACCTACACTGACAGTCCTTCTGGTGACATGCAGTGGAATGGACTCAATCTCATTTAGGTTTCTTTTATTTATTATTTCCCACAGGGTCAGTGAGGCAGGGCCACCTTTCTCTTGGCCTAGTAAGGTTGGGTAATTTTATGGTACAACCTATAGCAACCAGAACTCTAAAACTGAGAACTATCCAATATATTCATAATTGATCCCTTAAAGCCTGGGCTGTAGGAGTACAAAGCCACTGGGAAAAGCCACTGTCAGAGGACTGTGCCTTATTAATCACCTAGTTTGTAATATTGCCTGGTGACACTAATCACTCTGGGAAGTGTTCAGCATCCTTTATACTCTATTGTCTCCTGTGCCAGACCATGGTAAAACTCTAGCCACACCACGAAAAACTACTTAAGAACAACTAAAACCCTGCTGGAGAGATGGTACAGTAGTTAAGAGCATTGTCCACTCCTTTTGAGTTTTGGCAGTGCATGGCAGCTCAGAGTGATCTGTTAACTCCACCCAGAACCTGAAGCCCTCCCAGCTCCCAAGGGCACTAGGTATGCATGAGGTGCATAGACACACATGCAAGCAAAACACTCATACACATAAATAAATTTAATTAAAAGAAAAACTTAGTAACTGACATAAAAATCCACCAAAAGTCAACCACATGGGAGAATCAGGAATATTAGTCTGATAATGTCTCTTGTCTCCATCTTCCTCCTTCATTCTTTGGAGTCCTGATGATGAGTGTGCTCTTGAAACTAAGTTCATAGTTAGAGTTTAGGGAAGTATGTCTATCATCCATCCATAAGGGCAAAATTAAGCAGCAAGGGGACCTTATATACTATAGATTTCCAATTTGTAAACTTCTGTCCCACTGGACAAGTATATAGGGAAGGAACTGGTCCCTCCCCAGTTCAAGTTCTAACCTAGCTAGTATTATAACCATGTGAACATTAGGAGTTATCTGTTAGATGTGTCTAGAAGTGCACCAGCTTCCTAGAAGTAGTTGAAGATAGAGCTCTACTTCATCAATCACAGGCGTAGTGTGGATACTCAATGTGACTACTGTACATTCAGGGCATCAAAGTGAGAAGGAGCAAAGCCAGGATTGCCAGATGAAACCAAATGCAATCTGTTTCACTTGAATGCCAAAATGGCTACCCTCCTGAACTCTGTCAATCAAGTCACCATCATCCAATCTCATTGGTAAAGACCACTTTCCTAGGGAGTTCATGGAGACTTCAAATGGGGTCTAAACAGGCAAAAGTCCTTTCTAGAAGGAAAAGAACTTTGCTAAGGAGAATGAAGAGCAAAGTCATAGTCTAGCCAGGTGGCAAAGACTCGTTGTCTTAGAACTGAGGCTGAGCTAAGAGGACAGACATTTGAGGCCAGCTTGGGCTATAGAATGTGACCTTGTCTCAAAAGATCAAAGAGCAAGACAAAGATGGAGGTTGTGTTGGGTAGTCCATATCTAATAGAATAGGTGAAGACTTACAATCCTGGTCCTTTTAGTTTGTTATACAAAACTGGAAGCAGGAAACCAGAAGTTCTAGTCTCCCATCAGGTACTGGATATTAAGCACCTCACCTACAGTGTTAGTTTTCCAGGTTTTTTGTTCTAAATATAAAAGCTTGTAATTCTGTAAAGCCAAGTGAGCCTTGCAGAGAACTCCTTTTATTACGTCTAGTGATTTATTCCTGTATTTTTTGTGGAGCTAAGGATTGAACTCATGCAGGCTCAGCAAATATTTTACCACTGAGAGGCTTCTCCAGCTCCGTATCACCTTTCTCAAGGAGTTCATTCAAGACGGTGTAGCTGTGTTGGCCCCAGAGAGCAGTGGATTGAAATATCAACTCTGCCCAGTTGATGTGCACTTAATCCCCTGAGCAAGACACTTGCTCCAGTACTCGTAGGCACAGGTGTGGGTGCCCCACATTAATCTTGCAGGGCTCAAAGTGGTCCCAGCTCAGCCCAGCTCCAAACACAAACCATGTGCAAGGACTAGTGTGTCAGGAGGCACTCTCCTCAAGTCCAAACTGGCAGTCCTTGATGCACCAAGGACCTGGAAACATCTGCAGTTTTGTGACTCGTCCCTGTTTCCATTCCCACAATGCTTCCCGTGCCTGCTCGGATCACAGAAAGGTCGCAGGCTCCATCTGGCTACCCTGCCCCCTCCACTCTCTCCCTCATCGCTCTCATCCCCCCCTAAGGACTTTCTGCCCATTTTGTCACTTCCACCTGTTCTGACAGGTTCCCCTGCCTGACCTCAAGATAGCCCTTGGGGACATTAATCATATAACAGCCGGAGCTGTGAAAGAAACAAGGGTTTGGCTGGATACTGTTACCGTCCCTGTCACCTACTAATCATGTCTCATGACTCGGAAGGGCTTAATCAGACGGCCTGCCCTCTCATTAATCATCTCAGGCTCACTCAAACTTCACAGAGAGATTAAAGTTTAGTCTCACTGGCTCCCCACGCCTCCTCCCACTGCAGGCTCCTCTAAAAGTTTCACCAGGGGGAGGTCTCAGGTTCCTCCTGCTTTGCCAACTGTCAGGGTGACTGCAAGGGTCTGATGTCTACCAACTGCACGCAGCTACACACACACACACACACACACACACACACACACACATGCACGCACGCATACAACCCCCCCCCCCACACACACACCTCTCTCTACTTCTCCCCTTTCTAACTGTCCCACAATTCAGGGACACAAAAACTCAACCTCACATGAAATGGGAAGTTTGGGGACCATCAGATCTGGGAAGTCAAACAGAACCCCGGATGATCTCTTGAACCACCTCAAAGAACTGAGGTAAAGAATGTCCATATTTTTTCAACAGTAAACGAAACTCAAGAAAAATATTTGTCAACAGTTTCTTCAAATGGGCGGTTGTGGCACAGTCCGCTGAGTAATGGTTCCCTGGTAGCAAATGCCTTCCCCACTCAGAGGATGCCAGCAGTCCCACGTCACTCGCACTTGCCAATACGCTGAAAGGAGAGCTTCCAGTGGGTCAAAAATAGCCTGCACCCTTTACAAATTTGTTTAGACCAAAATAAAAATGATGGGAAGAGCACTCCAGAAATACCTTGTACAAGAGAGCAAAACGCATTGCTGATTTGTCCCCGTCTCTAGCGCCCCCCCCCCCCCCCCGCCACTGTTTTATAACCGTCTGGGCTTCAAAGGGTTGGAGAAACAGGTTCCAGCCCAAGCCTACAGCAGCAGCAGCCCCCTTCCCCCCATTCCACTGTTGGCTTTTCTCTCACTCCGGGTGCTGTTGACTTACGAAGTGCTGTACAATTATGGGCAACAAGGATAATATTTGCCCTCAGAGCCATGAGAGAACAAATATTTTATCAACATCTAAATCATCTCTCATCTGGCAGGAGAGGGGAGCACCGGGCTCAGTAGTACATGCCTAAGATGACACAGAGCCGCCTAGGGAATCTACCTGTATCAATTCGACCTAACAGAACCCAGGACTATGCCCATTGCAACCAGCTCTCCCTGAAGATCCAAAAATGCCTGCATCCCTCCAGGCACTGCCCACCATCGCACCTTATCCCGCAATCACCACCAAGGTCTTATCCTGAGGCCTTGTTCATTTCCAGAAATAGGAACTAGACTCCAGGCTTGGGAAGGTAGGGGGTTTCTGTGGATATTTTGGGGGGCGATGAGGGCTTGCCCTGTTGTTATGTTTGTTTCCATTCACCGATCCTCTGCCACTAGCCCAGAAATGACAGTAGGTGGAAACACTATCTTTCATTACACAAAGTATAAATAGTGTAATCTATCAGCGCCGTCAATCACAATGATTGATTACACGCTGTCATAGAGAAGAGTGACATATTAGAAAAGTTTTGTTAACAATGCCTATTGCTAGTCAGCCTGCCACCGAGGCTGGTGATTAATGTGTTGTCAGCCTGTAATCCCACACCCTTGGCTAATGAGGCAGGAATTTATCATCTTTACAGAGTGGCAGATGTCAGGGAGAAAGGAATCCAAGTGCTGGAAACAATATACTTTTTCTTACTAGGCCTGACAAGTCTGACAGGCCGAGAAAAACCACAAAGCAGCTTTGTATAAGCACCAACCTAAAAGAGGAACTTTTCATTTGGCATCTTAGCTTTAAATACTGCTGTAAACCAGCCTCCGTGGCTTTGGGCTGGGCTGGGGTGGGGGCGTGATTAGAGGAGGACACAATGAGGAGCTCTGTGAACTTTGCACCTCATTCTGACAGCCGCAGACCTGGGAAAAGGTTACCATGGCAAGCAGACGGCTTTCTCTGCCAGAGAAGCTGGCAGTAACTCTTCACTTTTACCTGTGAACTTGTGGTTGAGGAAGCAGTGCATGGAGGAGCAGAGGAGCTGGAGCTGAGAGGGTAGCCAGCTTCCCATCACCACCTTCTGCTGGCTTTTACCTCGAGACAAGGAGCTGTGTCCAGAAACAGTGCTCAGGTTTTTTATTGGGGGGTTGGGATGGAAAGGGAGACAGGAAGCAGGGAGAGATGAGAAGGTATCTTCTCATTGGCCAAGAAGAGCAACATGGCGACAGGGAAGATTCTTGATTATGACTCTCCTCACATTAGCTCACGTAACTTTGAGGCTGTTTCAGATTGGATTTCCACTGGATCCCCCTGCCCTCTTTCTTCTACCCTAGCATTGGTTTTTCTTTTTCATAGGACACAAGGACTAGCAGGTCTCCAAGCCCAAGAACACTTAAGCAAAGAGAAGAATGAGAAGAGTCTTCTGAGGCCCTCTGCTTTGCGACCCAACCCCTCAATTCTAGTAACTAAAAAACCCCTTTGAGGCACATGCTGACTTGTCTAAAACAGTCCAAGATGGCTAGGTATATTTCAACCTGACCTGACTGTCCAATCTGTCCCAAAGACTTTGTACATCCTTCCCTACCGTGGAGACATTCGTGCTTCCAGGCAACATCAGAGACACTGCTGACTAGAAAATTCAAATGCTACCACCATCACCACCACCACTATGATTTTCCTCTCTCCTGATGCCTTCTGCCCCTGATTGAGTTTGCAGGAAGAAGTCAAAGAGGAGAGGCCTAAGTCCTCTAGTTTGGAAACTTCGGGAGCCTGGCCAAAATGTCATGTGTTGCTTATTCTCACATCAGTTTCCAAAGAAGGGGGCAAATCTTAAGTGGCAACATTCTGACAGATGTAACCCTTTTCCAAACACATACCTCTACTAATGTACACAAATTCAAAGCGGAAAAGAAAAGGGGTGGGGAGTGGGGGACAGCAGCCCAGGAGGAACGCTCTGCCTTCTGTCAATGGCACCCTAACACCCTCAGGCTAGAACACACAGCAGAGCACTGAGTAATTTGATCTCCAAAGGCAGCACTCTGGCATTGAAATTGCACTAGGATCTCTAGAGCTGGGCCACACCTAGTACAGTGAGAGACGGCTTTAGCAGGCCAGGAAACCACAGGCCCAGAAGGAAATAAAGGATCACACCCAGGCCTTGTGGGTCTTCCCCACCCCTAAGGTGATGATGGCTGCCAACCTGGGAGAAGTGCTGCCCGAGGATCCGCCTGGGGTCAGAGGCTGGACAGTGGGAGGCTCTTTGTGCCTGCCCTCCTTCCCAGGCTCTTTGTGGGATCAGTGCAAGAGGCAAGCTGAACCCTGATGTTAATCAGGCGGTACTGAGTGAAGGGTGATGAAGGCCGGCGCCGGCTCCACTCTGCCTGTCCAGGCTGTCCTGGCCACAGATCTCCCTTGGTGATAAGCAAGAGATCGGTGCAGCCACCCTTAGGCCCTTACCATACGGTCTCTGATGTGCACACAGTGTGGACACATGGACCCTCCACCCCACACGTGGCAGAAGGCAGGGCTCCTCCAGATTCCTTGCTTACCTCTGCAAGGAGGCAGAACGCCTACCTGCCTTTCCTGCCACCAGCTTCTTCACTCCCCACCCCCCACTTGCCTGCACTCCTCACGCAGCTTCCATTAATTCCCTCAGCCGGCAATTTCCACCCATCTGACGACAGATTAGAAGTGGAATTCAAAAGGAAAGTCACTTGACCTCCCATAATGTGCTTCTCTTAATTACATTAAAGATTTTCAAATGTGGGCATACTGGCTTTGACAGGTGAGGTTTTAATCAACTTCAGGTGGCTACATTTAACTGCTCCCTGGACTGGAGCTGCAACATTGGCTGCACCCAGGCTAGCCAACGTGGTTCTAATTTAAATGACTAATTTGACACAAGGAAAAGATGAGCCCCATGGGGACCCCTGCCCACATCGGTAGGGGAGATTTTTCTAAATTAGAATTAATGCAGCAAGTTGAAGCATGGGTACTGCTTCTGCTTCTCCTTCTTCTCCTTCTCCGTCCTCCTTCTCCTTCTCCTCTCCTTCTCCTTCTCTTCTCTTCTTAACGGAGGGGGGTGACCCAAGTAATAGTGTTGACCTTTTGTATATGTCTGCCTATAATTACACTAAGGGCTTTCTTGTGTGTTAAATTATACAAACTCTTCAAAAGTGGGCACCTGATGTCTTTTTCTAAAGTTGTGTTATTATTTTGGTCAGAAGATGTTTACACAAAACAAATTTGATTTACTAAACTCTGACATGTTTGCATAACTGAATGTGCACTGAGAGCCTGATGCTTGCCACTCATGTGCACTTTCTTGGTTCTGACTTGGTGGACTGGGGCTTGATGTTTAGGTGTGCTGGTTTACATGACAGCTCAGGTTTTACAGCCAAGTGGTAAATTACGTTTTTTCTCTCCCCAAATGTTTTAGTCAATCAGGAGATCAGTATTGAGTCTTTAGTGTGGTCTAAGTACTACACTGGGCAATGGAGGTACAATATGGGGCATGGGGCGGGGCTATGCAGTCCCTATCTTAAGTCACTTAAAAGATTATTTAAAGAAACTCAAGAGCAAAATCACACAGGAAGCACACTTGACATTACAAAGGCAATGGGACTAAGGGAAAACAATGCATGCTCTTTGAATACCCATAACAGAGCTGAGATCAGATCTTGGAGCAGGCTGCCCTGAGGAAGGGATAATAACCTGGAGCAGGAGTAAGACAGGTGATCTGGGTTCTAAGAGAAAGTATTTCGAGAGCTTGGGCCAGAGAAAAAGCATGAGCAAAGGTCCCTGATGGCATCCAGGGGCTCCAAAGGTGAGTGTGTGCCAGGGATAAAAAATAGATAAAAATCGATGGCTTATAGCTAGAATGGGTGGCAGGAGCAGTCCAGGTGCCAGAGAGTGGCACACAACATATTAGGGAATATGATATTTATCCAAAAAGCAAGACTAAGCCTATGCAAGAGTTGAAGTAGAAGAATGCCATGGTTCTTTTGTATTTGGCAAGGAACTACTGAAAGAGGCAGAGGAGGCCATGACAAGGGCAAAAATGATGGAAGTGGACCATGTCCAAGACTTCATAATTATCCAGGACTTAACCAAAGTCACTCCATAAAGTGGTTTTAACACTTGTCAAGGAGTATAGGCTAGATCCTGTGGAGACCAGCTCAGAAGACCCCTTCCTTGACTTTTACATGGCTTCGACTGAAACTCTGGATGTGAAGGAGATCTCCAAAAGGGAAAGCACACACTGGGGGAAACAGACACTTGACTTATCATTGAGTTACCTCCACAGTTGCTGGCTTTGGAAGCTGGCATGGGACTTTTGGGTAGTTGGGAAGGTACATGTGTCCCAAGAGCCAAGGAAAGAGAATGGCTCAAGAAGGGTGTGGCTGGCCTGATATCCCAGCTACTGGGGAGGCTGAGAAAAGGAAGTCCTAGGCCCGTGGCTTGCATGGGCTGCAGAGTGAGTTCAAGGACAACATAGGCAACTTAGTGAGACTCTGTCTTTAAAAAGAAATGCCCCCTTCCTTCTCCCTCCCCAGTGGGAGTGAGAGGCATCCTCACTTGAGCCCTTCAGCTTGTTGACCTTTTTGAGTTCTGTGAACTGTATCTTGGGTATTCTGTACTTTTTTATTTTTGACTAATATCCACTTATTAGTGAATACATACTATGTATGTCTTTTTGGGTTTGAGTTACCTCACTTAGGATGATATTTTCTAATTCTATTCATTTGCCTGCAAAACTTAGGATGTCCTCGTTCTTAATAGCTGAGTAGTATCCCACTGTGTAAATGAACCATATTTTCTGTATCCATTCTTCTGTCCTGAAACATCTGGGTTGTTTCCAGCTTCTGGCTATCACAAATAAGGCTGCTATGAACACAGTGAAATGGAGAGAGAGAGAGGGACCTAGGAGAGGACAGGGGTAGGGGAGAGAAGGGAACCTGATGTGGTATTGGGTGAGGGAAAAGGACTGAAGACCTGAGGGCCAGCAGAAAGAATGGAAACTGATAACCTCAGGAGGTATGAGGTTGGGGGCCCCTCTAGAATGCACCAGAGACCTAGGAGGTGAGAGACTCTCAGGACTCAAAGGGAGAGACCTTAGATGAAATGCCCGACAATAGGGAGAGGGAACTTATAGAAGCCACCTCCAGCAGGAAGACAAGGCATCAAATGAGGGATGGGGTTACCATCTCACAGTCAAAACTCTGACCCATAATTGTTCCTGTTTGAAAGAACTACAGGGATGGAAATGGAGAAGAGACTAAGGAAAAGATCCAGCAACAGGCCAAAGTTGGATCCAGCTCAAGTGTAGGCAGCCGCCATCCCAAGATGGCACCGGCTCAGCACTGTGCGTAAACAAGTGCCACCATTCCAAGATGGCGCTGGCCTCCAGGTGGCCAGCTCAGCTAAACTGGTAAACAAGTCCTTTGCATCCGGCCTTGACCCCCTGCCAAGCAGGCTTATGCTAATGAGGTATTGGCAGCTTACCTATCCTGAGAGAACACATCACCCACCCGCCTTGGGCAGTTATATAAGCAGCTCATTTCTGCTGCTGGGGGGGGGGGGGACATCCATAAGTCAAGATTCATTCCTGCAATAAAGCTGTCTGAGAAGGATCCAACCGTATCGTGTCTTAATTGCTGGTTAAGGCGGACGCGACACTCAAGGGGAGGTCCCAAGGCCTGACACTATTACTGAGGCTATGGAGCACTCGCAAAAAGGGACCTATCATGACTGCCCTCCAGAGGACCCAACAAGCAGCTGAAAGAGTCAGATGCAAATATTTGCACCCAACCAATAGACAGAAGCTGCTGACTAGTATGGTTAGGGGAAAGCTGGAAGAAGCTGAGGAGGAGAGCAGCCCTGTAAGAGGACCAGCACTCTTAATTAATCTGGACCCCAAGATCTCTCAAACACTGGACCACCAAAAAGGCAGCATACACCAGCTGATATGAGGCCCCCCAACACATATACAGCAGAGGACTGCTGGGTCTATGTTCAATCAGAGATGATGCACCTAACCCTCAATAGACTGGAGACCCCAGGAAGTTAAGAGGTCAGGTGGGGTCGGGGGTGGGAGTGGGGACAGCCTCGTGGAGACAAGGGGTGGGTTGGAGGTACGGGGTATGGAACAGTCAGAAGGTGGATGGGGGAGTGTTGAATGAAATCTGGAGCATAAAATAAAAAGAAAGAAGAAAGAAAGAAAGAAAGAAAGAAAGAAAGAAAGAAAGAAAGAAAGAAAGAAAGAAAAGGAAGGAAGAAGGAAGGAAGGAAGGAAGGAAGAAAGAAGAGAAAGAAAGAAAGAAAGAAAGAAAGAAAGAAAGAAAGAGAAAATCATACCAAAAAATTGCTCCAAAACAAAAAACAAACAAATAACAACAACCAATCTAAAGAGGACTGGGCTGCACATAATTGGTTCAGTGTTTTCTAGAAAGCATGAAGCTTGATATTAATACCCAGTATACTACCCTCATTCCCCAGAATGAAGAGACAATGAATGATGGCTTCCAATGAGGCTAAGTAGCTAAGAGAAGCACTGAAAGGTCCTGAGAATTATGCTAGCCTCAGGGAAAGAGTGGGGACAAATCTACAGGAATGCAGACTGGAATAAGCTACCAATTGAACAGAAGGAAAAGAGAGAAGCATGATGGAAATAGACAGAGGTTTTTAAAAGTCCCACACTAATAGAAGAGGCTGGAGGGGACTCAGCTTGAAGACAAGGCTGAGTGTCATATAGAAGACTAAATTTTGAGGGAGAGGCAGGCTCTAGAGTCAAAAGCAGAAAACCAATGTCATTGATCAGATGGGTGGAGGACCTCACCTTAGACAGGAGGCAGGCTTGACTAGTAGGACTGTGTAGTTTACAAAACAGAAGATGTCTCCGGAGGGTGCACTGAACATTTATTTTATCAGCAGACCAAAAGATACCAACAAGAAGCGGGGGAAGGGATGTGGAGAGGGGAGAGCTCATCCACAGAGTGAGTTCCAGGACAGCTAAGGCTACACAGAGAAACTCTGTCTTGAGAAAACAAAATGGAAGGGGGGCTTTTGTGGATGCTTCTAAGGGCATCACATAACTACTCCTCTTGCATGTGAGGAGGGGAGAAACAGACAGGTCACAGCCATCCCTAGAAGACAGCTGTGAAGACTACCACAGTACTGCCATGTTCCTCGAGGGAGGCTATGGCCATCTGAATGGTGACTCCTGGGAATAAGGACAAGGAGAAGGCAATGTTGTGATCTCCACATTTTCCTATCCTTTCTATCCTTTCAGGACTATGCTCCCACTGCTCAAGAAGAAGCTGAAATGTATTCAACAATGCTTGGCCTTGTGGGAAATAAGGAGAAAGTATATGACTGTTAACTGTGTGTGACTCATGGACATTTGAAGAGATTAAAATAAACGTAATTTACACAGAAAAGCCACGCATCTGGGCTTAGAGGTAAGGGACCAGTCAGGGTGGACTTCTAGGAGGAGGTAGGACTTGAATTGCGTAGCAGGTTATGTAAGACTGTCTCCAGGAAAGGAGAAGCCATGGAGTCCTAATTCTCACCCACACTACTCATAGATTTTTCTTGCCAATAATATTTCACTGAAGAAAGATAAGAAAATTCAAGGAAAACATGAAGAAAATACTATTCACCTGAAATGGCACTATAAAAATGTCCCCTATGGGTTCATATATTTGATTGCCTTATCTATAACTAATAGAACTATTTGGAGAGGATAAGGAGGTATGGCCCTCTTGGAGGATGTGTGTCACCGTTGGGAGGCTTTGAGATTTCAAAAGCCCTTATTTACTCCCAACTAGTTCTCTCTTCCTCCTACTTGTAGAAAAGAGTGTCAGCTCTCAGCTATTG
Source organism: Mastomys natalensis (assembly GCA_021653895.1). Classification (NCBI taxonomy): domain Eukaryota; kingdom Metazoa; phylum Chordata; class Mammalia; order Rodentia; family Muridae; genus Mastomys; species Mastomys natalensis. The sequence continues at coordinate 203,142 of JAJTUV010000261.1, read as the reverse complement.
TCCCAATGCCATGCCATGTCTGCCTGCTGCCTTGTTGCCTAGCACAATCATCATAGACTCTAATCCTCTGAAACTGTAAGCTCCAAATTATACATTTTCTTTGGTAAGTTGCCTTGGTCGGCATGTGTCATCACAGTAATATCTGAAAACACACACATGCCCACACATACACACTTTTGTGCATGCATCCAGATGGGACATGAGACTGTATTTACTAGTCTGGGGTTTTCTTGTGACTTTTCATGCTTTGAATATTAAGAGTAATTTACATTATATTAGGACATAATTAGAAATAAAATCACTGTACAACTCTACCCTCAGAGACAGCTACCTCTAGTCAGGACATGGGTAGGGCCTGGGCCAAGTGTCTCAGTGACTTTCTCATGACAGATGTATTGATGGAAAGCTAGATCAGAGGCCTATTACCACAGTGTGCCTTTCTAGGCTCCAGCAAGCTCTCATCTGATCCTGAGAGTCAGAGCGAAAGTGCATCTTGACCACCAAGATCAGCTTCAACTAAAGCTTTCCTCCACAGTTGTTTTAAACACCACAGTAGTTTGCCTTCTCATGCTGAGTACCGCACTGCTCTCAAGATAAAGACTTCATGATTTTGGCTCTCCTCAGGAGAAAGAATCTTTTCTCCTAGGAGAGAAATATCCGAACGTAAGATGACAATAGTAACCATGGGTAACAGAAACTTTTATATAAGGAAACTTGAAAAGAAACAAAAAACAAAAGCTCTAACCTGCAGTGGCACCCACACACCTACAATCCCAGCATTAGGGAGACTCAGACACAAAGTTTGCTGTGTTGAAGCTAGCCTAGGCTACATAGTGAATATCAGGTCAGCCTGAACTATAGAGAGTGAGCATTCCAAAATGAGAAACACAAACAAACAAAAAACATTTGTGATATGTTACAGAAAGTTTGCTCCTCCAAAATTGTTTGCTAAGGAATTAGCAAGTCAGGTGTGCTGGTACCAGTTTCCCATAATCCCAGCAGATGCTCTCGAAACAATCCCATGGATCAAAAAGAAAGTGTTGCTGGGATTACAGGGTTTGATCTGGAGCATCAGAAGCCAGTAATCTCTGAAAACCAAGGGAAGAGGTGGGGGCCATGCCTTGGATGAATCAGACTTAAACCAAACCTTGAAAGAAAATTTCAGAAGCACAGTTTGGTGCATATGGCTATAGCTCCAGTGCTTAAAAGGGTGAGGCAGGAAGATTACCATAAATTTGGGAACAGCCTATGCTACCTAGGGAGATACAAACAAATAAAAAACATCACACAAACAAACAAACAAACAAACAAACAAAGTGTATGTAGAGGAAAGGGTATCCAATAGGCAAGGTAAGGCACTCATAACCCCTAGTGCAGAAGAACCAGGGAAAGGTTGTTAACAAAGAGAATTGCAATAAAGGAAGACCCATCTCGATCTTCTCCCAGAGGGACAATGGGTCAGCACAGATCCAAGGAGTGATTCCAGTGCATTCCAGAAACAGTAAGATAAGTGTTGGGTCAACTCTAAAAGGAGCAGGCTGCTGTGAATTGAACCACATATATCATGGCAAGTGGGGTACCCGTTATCAAATAACAATAGCTCAGCATCTCTGTCAGGGGCCTTACTATGATCCATAAATCTGCAGCACACCACCTTGCCACAACTGAAGGAAATGCAAATTCTCAAGCCCCACCCACAATCAGCTGCTCTGGGGATGGGCACTGGAGACCTCTTTGACCAATCCCTGAAAGCCTCAGTTTGATAACCACTGTTATAAGCCCAGTGATTTAGCCATACCTGGAAGGGGTAAGCCAGCATAGCCAAGGTACCTGAATCACCAAGTGCTGGCCCCAGCCTCCCCCTGCCAGAGGCCTGGAATCCAGGAAGCTGAGAAACATTTTCAAAAGATCAATGCCTGAAATAAACCCTCTGAAGCCCTCTCTGCGTCCGGGCAGAAATGGCTGCTCTGGGACTCCAGGGGGATATTTTAGAATGATGGACATTCTGTTACCAGCAGCCCCTGCCTCTGAGGACTCTCTCCTCACTCTGGCAGAAGAATGGACATGATCAAGACTCTGAGATTGCTAACACCGCTGGGAGATGATGTATTTCTGCTAATGGCACCTTCTGTCGCTAGCGAGAAGCGGCTCCAGCTTCCTCTTGTCCCCAGAGAATCTGGCAGTCTCCAGAAGATGTAAGAGAAACCTGAGGACATTTGGAAGATGCACTGCCCAGGAAGGGTGTTTTCAATTTGATTTACCTTCACCTCCTACAAGGAAAGGATAGTTAGCATCACACTGCATCAGGAGCCCAGCACGAACCAAGAGTGAACCTGGGGGAGACTAAATAACCCTTGTCAAGCATAGGAAGGGCAGGCACATGGAAACTTGTAACTGGCTCCTCCAAAGATACACTGAGAATTAGCTTAAGTTCAGCAGGAGGGATGTGGCTGGAAATGAGGACATGACATCGGCAGGCATGTTTTATGGTTAGAGACCATAAAGGGTTTGCATCTACTGCCTGAGAATGAAATCATTGAGAAATTCACTCTGGCTGCCTTCGGCAGGCAGTGGTAAAGGTGATTATTTGTAAGAGAAGTAAGACCTTGGGTTTTTAAGTGATATGAATGAAAACATCTGGGATATAGATGAAAATATTTGGGATGCTCAAGTTGTTCGGTCAGAGAGTACCATCTTTCAATCAGAATATATGTTACATGGCAGGCTTGCTCACATTCACTCATAGGTGCTGGCGGAAGCAGGATGATTCCAAATGAAGCTGTACCAACATGAGAAGGCCTGTGTATCCCCATCCTATACATGACAGTTAGACAGGAAATTAGTTTCCGTATACTTGGTTGCTTCAAACAACAAAGATGTATTCTATTGTAGTTCTGGAGACCAAAGATCTGAAATTGAGAATATGGCATGTCTAGGGGCTCTGGTAGGCAATCTCACTTTACCTCCTCTAGGTTCTGGGGGCTCTGGCCTGCTTTGGCTTTGAGCCACACAACTTCAATCTGGCTGTCTTTGGGCTCCCCTTCTTTGATTCTATGGGTTTGTCATGAAATTTAGGGCCCACCTGAGTTTAGGAGGGTTTGATTTTTGAATTCTGTAATGTTATGATTATATATATATATAATACACTCACACACACACTTTTGAGAAGTAGATCACATTCATAGGTTCCAGGTGGGTGTATTTTGGGGAGGGGATGCTATTTAATCATGTATACTCATTTGCTAATGAATTTGGATTTCTTCTGGAAGTATGGGATACAGTAGAGGGGGAAAATGTAACACAAACCTTGCCTTTACAGGTCTTCCAATGAATTATAGCAGATGGCAAAGGAGAATTTTTAAACATAATAATAAATTAAATGTAGTTTCTTTAAAAAGTGGTAAGTTCTGAAAAAGAAAAGAGTATGCAGAACCAAGTACAAGGCCCTTGACTATGGTTATGATTTATAGTTGGGAAAGTTTGCAGCATGAATCACAGTGGATCCAGACCATTGAGAAGATAAGATTTCGGCAGAGACCTAGAAATGTAAGGGGATTGGCTGGAAGATACAATGCAGGCTGGTTGGAGAGAAAGGACATTGATGATCTTAACCAACTGTGAACCTTGTGAACTACAGTACCAACCTGTCAGACAAGGTAAGCCAACTTGTATAACAGAGGCATAACTGTTATGGGTAAGCAATAGCTCTCTGAGATCTAGGGCCCACACCACAGGAAGAAATCTATGCTTGGTAATTTAAGCCCAACCAAACCAATAAGGCCGGGAATATCAAGGCCGCTAGGGGAACTTACTAACATTGATACAGCATCAAATTGCATTCTAAATATCTACATCTGTACTACAAACAAATGGCTCCCTCAGCTTTAAGCAGAGAAATCTCTCTTCACAGTGGATGTTGGTAGATGCAGAGCTCCATGGCTACTCAGCGTGCTTAGAACAAGAGTGGATGAATACTCAGACCTAAACAAGAAATTTATACTGCCCTCTCTATGCTCAGTAGCACGGTGGGAAGAGGAATTAAAAACATGTAAGAGCCAGAAGATAAGGAGACACAACCATTAGACTCAGGAATTCTTAGCAACTTTAGTTACCTGAAACTGTTCTGCTTGAGACTAGTCCTATCAATAGTCATTCATGTATTGGAGAGGTATAATGGCATCCTAGTCCTATGGTCACTGCTGAACTATTGACTACTGATATATTCCAGAGAAGGGGGAGTCACTGTCTTCAGTTGCACACCATTTGATAAGCTATCAGCTCCAATGGATAGTTCCAGACCCATTGTTATGTAGACAGCCCTAGCTAAATTCAATAAAACAAAACAAAAAGAACTTGAAAATAGGAAAAGTATCTATACAGAAGAGGGGTGTTGACATGGATAGGAAGTGGATAAGAGAGTCTGTAGGAACCTAAGTCTACAGCTAACTTCACACTTAGTTGTAACACATCATTTCCTTTATAAAATTGTAAACAAGAAAGAAGTGTATCACCCCTACTGAATTTCTACATTGTCCTATGTAGTGGTAGTACTTAAATGTCATGGTTCTAAGCTATAGAATAAGACACTGAAATGAAATAAATGACAGACATGTAGAATGCAAAGAACAAAACTATTTTTGCAATTAATATGATTATCTATTTGTAAAAATAAAATCCTCAAATTAAAAAAGCACTCCTAGAAATAAGTGATTTTGGCAAAAATCATAAGAAACAATTATATTTATGTAAACTAATAATGAATAATCAGAAACCAATACTAAAAATCATCACCATCTACTATGCTGCAGTACACATGAAATACTTAAAAACAAAGCTAACAGAGTTTGACCAACACTTGCGTGATGAAAACCATAAAACACAGATGAGCGAAATTTTAAGGGCTTAAATGCCGAGAGAATAATACTTTCATGGACTCAGAATCAAATAGATGTTAATTTTTTCCTAATAAGCCATACATTCAATATAATTCTAGTTAAAATTCCATCAAAATATGCAGAAATCAATAAGCTGATATGAAAATTTATAAAGAAAACAAAGGAACTACACAAACAATTTTGCCAACAGAGTGCAAAATCAAAGGACTTATCCTATCTAAATACATGTGTGGTGGTTTGAATATGCTTGACCCAGGGAGGGGCACTATTTGGAAGTATGGCCTTGTCAGAGTAGGTGTGGCCTTGTTGAATTAAGTGTGCCACTGTTGGAGTGAGCAATGAGACCCTCATCCTACCCACTTAAGAGCTTCTAGCAGCCTTCAGATGAAGATGTAGAACTCTCAGCTCCTCCTGCACCATGCCTGTCTGGATGCTGCTGTACTCCCACCTTGATGATTATGGACTAAACCTCTGAACCTGTAAGCCAGCCCCAATTAAATGTTGTCCTTTTAAGAGTTGCCTTGGTCATGATGTGTGCACACAGCAGTAAACTCTGACTGAGACAACATGGCATGACATTAAACAATGTGCTACTAAGGAAGGGATGGATCAAGTGCATACAGTAGGACAGCAAGTACAGAGATAGACACCACAGCAGGAGAGCAGGTTCAGAGATACACACCACACACAAAAGGCCAACTGGTAGTTCAGAAATGTGTGGAAGTAAGTGGAGAGGTAGTAAATCTTTAAACAAGGGAAACTGAAATAATTTGTTATCAAAATGAATAATTAAGGCCCTATATTAGCTACAGATTGACCTCCATTCAAGTATATATGTACACCATGTACTGGATACAAGTAGGAACTCAAAATGGCATATAGACTTCAATACAGAGCCCAGAACTATGAAATCCATGTACAGAGAAAATAATTATGTATTAGACTTTTAAAAATACAAATGTTTGTTTGTTAAAGGACACTGTTAATAAAAATTAATAGGTATGTCATAGACCAAGGTGAAATATTTTAGAAACAAGTATTTGAGAAATGACTTATATCCAGGTTACATAATGTTATCTCAAACTCAATATAAGGAAATCAAACAACTTAATTTTTGGAATTGGCATGGGATTTGAGCATATTTATTTTGCCAAAGGAGACATGTGAATTGCAAATGAACACATGAAAGGATATTTTATATCATCAGGCATTCAGAAAATGCAAATTATACTCACAATGAGATACTACCAACAAACCTATCAAAATGTCAAAAATAAAAATAAAAACTAATAACATACTGATGAAGTTATGGAAAATGGGTAAAATGATTGGCATTTTCATATTTTTGTTGGAAGCAATGAAGGATGAGATAGCTACCCACTTTTGAAACGCTTTTGCAACTTCCCATGGCATCCAGCAAGCATTCAGCAAGCACTTATCATGAGACTCAGTCCCACTTCAAGGTAATTACCCCCAAAGAGATATAAATATATTGGTACAAAAGTGTCATGCTCATTCAAAGACTCTACACAACCATTACAGCAATTTATTTAAAACACAGAAATCTATAAACAACCCAGAAGACTCTCATCTTATGAATGGACAATCAGCTATAATCATACAGTGAAATCACTTGTTTCGACAGTGAAAATTTATTGCTAAAATAAAAACAAATACAAAATATTTTAGTGTTGAAAAAGTCAAAAGAGAAAAAAATCAAAGAAAGAAAGAAACAAACAAAGTAAAGGGGGGGAAGAGCAATGGGGATGAGTTATGGACACATGCAATAAGATATGCCATATTCATGGTGACAGGCAAAAAAAAAAGGAAAGAAAGAAAAAGAAAAAAGACAAAAGAAAAAGCTGTTCCAAAACAGCTTTGTCTGAGAGACAAAGACTGAATTGGAATCCACATTGCCAATGTCAATAGGATGGTGAGGTTAGCCAACTATAGCAGGACAGTAGCTTATTTGTGGGGATAATATTGGTTCTTTATTCTGATTGCTATGGTAGTTATCTTACAGGTTTGTTCAGGCTCTTGAAATTGTATGCTAAAAGGATGAATGATGACATAAATTGCTTACTAATATCTTATGATGCAAAATGGTTACCAACATAGAAATGTTTACCATATGTTTTATTTACTCTTCTGTTGCTCAGACAAAAATACCATAAACAAAGCAACTTATAAAATAAAGCATTTAATTTGGAGTTTATAAAGTCCATGCTGGTAGAAAAGGCAGAGCAGTAGGCACAGGGAGAACTTACCCTACAAGTTAAAGGCAGGGAGGGGAGGGACACAGGGAAGAGGTGAGTCTTTGGAAACCTCAAAGCCCATCTCCAGTAACACACCTTCTTCAACAAGGACACACCTCCCCAAATATTTTCATCAACTGGGGACCAAATATTCACATATGTGCCCATAGGGCCATTCTCATCCCACATTATATGTCAATTATTCATTAAATTGGTTTTGATAAATCATGTCTACTTTTATCTTTGGTATTGTCCTAGAAAGAAATCATCTAGATTAAAAATCCAGTGGGAGACTAGTAGAGCTGCCCTTCCCCCACCCCAGTTATGGGTAAGGTTTAGGGAGTTGGTGTTAGATGTAAAGTACAGAATGATTTTAATATTGGCATGCAATATTTATATTACAAAGAGCACCTAACATGAACTGGTAGGTATGGGTGCATTGCATTTATTGAAAAGTTTCTAAATGCTTACTCATGATTCCTGAATTTATCTCATGGACCTGCTTTCATCTTCAGACTGGCTCCAGACCGTGCATAACTCTGAGCAGTACTGACACAGACAATTTCCTGGAATGATGATGTAATATGTATTTTCAAAATTAAAAGTAAGCAATGATGAACACTAACATAATATACAATATAACTTATGGAATTTTTATCCAATTCATTTGTTCCCTCAGCAATGTTCCTGAGCCATAAGAGGGTATTAAAAAGTAATATGTAAAACAGAATCCTATCTTTATTTCACAAATATATCTTTTGCATCTATGTAATTATAGCAGCTGATATATTAAAACATGAGCAAATACTTTTAAGCAGGTTTAGTATATTTAAATTTACTTCTCTTTGTATTTATTTTCTAGGCTATCTATTAAATACAAGTTTGAGGAAAGGGTCTCTGTTTTACAAACAGGGAGAAATATTTGGTTCCTCTTTTATCTAGGAGGCCAAGCTTATCAAAGACCTATTATTGGGTGTTGTGGCTAATGCCTATAATACCAGCTCTATGAAGGCTCACACAAGTGTCTTGCTGTGAGTTCTAGGCTGGTTCCCACAGTGAATTACAGAGAAGCCTAGACTACAAACCAAGACCACACCTAGAGTCAGATATTCATAGTTCCTCTCACTTCAGTAGCGTTCCTTGGGGACCAAATCCTAGACAGTACTATCATCTCTTACAAATATCTTCCACAGTCCTATGTGGCAGCATGTACTACAGAGAGCACAAAACAAAGCTGACAGATATACACTTTAGTCTAAAAATTTTAGGGTGAAAGGTAAGGAGGGAACAGAGGGTCTCAAATGGCACTATGTGATTCTATAACTAGGAGATTAAAGGTGAACAGCTCCTGTCAATGCCACTCTGGAGAAGATGCGGGTGAATCATCAGAACATGGGCGAGCAGGAGCAAAGGCATCAGGTGGGGAATGAGAGGTGCCTGAGATGTGGTAACAATTCAAGTACATTACTGGGGTGCTCTTTAGAGTTTATCAGTCATCCAGACTGTGGGATCAGGACTATAACATGAAATTTTTAAAAAGAAGCCAGGTTTTACAATGTAAGTGGTAAAAAAGAGGGAGGTAAAAGAGGAGAGATGTGGCCAAGGTAGGGATAATCATAGCCCTCGCTAAGGCTTCTCTCTCTCTCTCTCTCTCTCTCTCTCTCTCCTTTCTTTCTTTCTTTCAGAATTAATGAAACCTCATCCAGGGTGAGAAGGAGGTGATAATATAGTGTTGTCTGTCTCCATCTCAATACACAGGAACTGGCCGAGTTTATCTGGAAGGGAATGTTGCTAACTGGAGGTCTAAGAGAGGCAAGGTTAGGAGGGCCCTGCTTTAGATTGTAACAAAGGCTCATCAACCTTCTCAACTCAAGGTACCCTAAGGATCTCCTAAATGTTCATGGAGAAAAGAGAGGCCAAAATTACATTTGATGGAACAAATGAATGAATAATTATGTCATAGCAATTTAATGGCCATTGCACACAAAATGAATGGCATAATTTGGAAGAACCCCTTTTATTCTACTCCTTGTGGCTTATAGTTATTTAATCAGGGGCACGTATACTTGTTGGGACCTTGTATAACATCCCAATCTGTTCCTTCATTCTTGACAGGCAAGTGATACCTGCATTTTCTTCCATCCTTAATGTTTATCCTAAAACCTACCAAAAATCAATCAAAAACCTCCTTTGACAAGGCACATAATAGTATGATCTAGTGCTAACTGCACTAGTATGTCAAATCTTGCATGCTGGCCTTCAAACTTTTAGCATCTCCCATAACTTCATTGAGAACCTCACACACTGTTTGGGAATGGCAGGGCTACAGGGGAGAGACAGATTGGACATGGGGCCCCTTAAGATGGAGAGAAGGTATGCCTTTAAGTGTCAGAGCCTTTATCTGACTAATTAACATTGGCCATTAAGATCTAAGAGCCAGAAAGCTGGGTTGAGCAGGTTGCATGCTGCATAGCTTTGTAAACTCAATAGCAATATTGGGATTACCAGTTCTAACCACCCCAGTTTACCTGTAGGGTGTGAATGTCCTCAACAGATTTGCCCCATGATTCATTAACCTGAAGAAATTATTGAAGTGAACATTAGCTAAACATTGACCAAGGTCACACTTTCACCTTCAGGGAAACATGACTCTTGGCAGCCTGCATTCAGTTAACCTGTGCCACAGGCCCTGGAAATGCCAACACCACACTCCAGCAAAGTCCTAAGATTTCTTGGCTCTGGACCTTGGCAGGCCAAGGATGGGTCGACAGCCAGTGAGAGGTAAAATTTGAAGATAAAGGAAACTGGAAGGGATGGTTTGTAGCAAAGAAGGAACATTGGGATATAATCATTGGTGTTGAAAGCACAGAAAGAGCACTAATAGATGAGTCCCTTTGTGTCATGTTCTTAAGTCCTGACTCAGCCATAATACTCAGATGATATCAAAGTTCTCAGCTCCAAGACACCCCATCTTCTCTATAGTCCTTCAGCAAAAGGTATGCAGGGGAGCTTGCCAAAATGCCAGGTTTTAGTCAAAGGAATGGGTCATGAAGGAGGTATAAGTCAAATAGGACTTATTTCATCCCAGAAAGCATAAAACTCTGGGTTTGATCCTTAGCACACCATAAATTAGGCTTGATGGTACATGCCTATAATCCCAGAAGTTATAAGTTATGAATTGGAGGTAACAGGACGAGAAGTTCAAGTTTATGCTCTGCTAGTAATAAGTCCTCAACCAGCTTGAGTTCTCCACCCTGTCTCATTGGTCTCTGTAAACTTATCCTACATGTAAAGATTGAATATGCATATGTAACATGTACACATGGCATGTTTATTTTATCAAATGGTATAAGGTTGACATAGAGATCTGGAATCAGCTGTGGGCATGGACATGGTCTCCCTGATGAACCAGGAAGAGATCTTGCCTTGCTTGTACTTGATTCCGATAGCTCTAGGACTTCCTTTTGTTAGCAAAATGACTCCAGTCACTGACTGCAGTTTCACAAGGCTTACCTTTCTAGACCCAACTCTTTCCTTTCTCTCAATAATATATAACATGCTGGATTCAGAGCCTTCCTAATTCAAGATGGCCTCCTCCTCTGTCTCTTAACTCATTTACACTTGCAAAAACCCTTATTCCAAATCAGATCACATTCTGGGGTTTAAGGTGGCCATGAATATTTTAGAAGGCATGTTCAGACAACAGTATTTGTTTCTATTATTTGGTTATTACCCATATGCTATAGTAGACATTTACATGTGGTTACAGTAAACAAACACATGTGAGCCATGTGTTTGTTTTCTTCACATTGACACACAGAAGTAAAATGGCCTAAAGACTAGTTACTCACACATGTAATGCCACATGTCAAAGACCTGGCACTATTGTGGGGAAAGGCTGGGTCTTCATATATAAACAGGTGCACAATCAATTAAAAGGACATATTTCAAAGATATACTGAAGATGGCAGCTAGACTATTATCTACTTAAAGTGAAAACAAGTCTTTACTCCCATTTGAAGGCCCAGCAAAAGACAGAGAGAAATGAGACAAGCTGGGCTGATACTGGATTCATCCAATGACCAACCATGGATTGTGAGTGACCATAGTTTCCTGATAAGGATAGGGCATGAAGTTTGGCACTGCTGAATAAGAAAGATGGGGACATATAAGGGGAGGTGATCAAAAGACTCCTGGCATGGACTGCATCTTCTGGAGGCTACGTCAAGTAAGGTATGATCTCTAAGGGGTAGAGGATGAGGAATGGAAGAAAGCCAGCAAATGTCTACTTTAGGTCATTGCTGTCTATCAGGCCGAAAATGAATGCTCAATACACACAATTCCATTTAATCTCCAAGCACACCCCTAAGAAAAGGTACAATGATCAACAGTTCCTGAAGGCTTGGGAATTAGTATAAGTTGATTACCCTAGATCCTTAGCTTATTGCTGTCCATGACAGAACTTAATTGTAGATCTACATCTCCACTCCAATCCCAATGCTATGATTCTTAACCTCCCTTTTCTCCTGTTTCTCTCTTTTCTTGAGTTTTAATTATAGAAGAATAAACAAAACACAAAATTCACCATCTTGGTCATCATTGTAACTATGTAATTCAGTAGTATCAAGTGTAGTTATACTATTGTACAGTGAATCCCCCTCCCCTTCCCACCTAGAATTCTTCTTTCAAAATTATAATGCTTCACCTGTGAAACAAACCATTAGTTCCTTTTTTCCCTCAGCTTTGAAGCCACCATTCCAGTTTTTGTCTCCATGATTTCGATTCTTCTAGCTCCCTCTGGAAAGTGGATTCACAGCACATCTGTCATTCTGTGACTGTTTGGTTGCACATGACATGTCTTCAGGGATCACCCACTTTGAAGCCTGTGTCAAACTGTCCTTTTCTTCCAAGACTGAATGATGTTCCAAGGTGTGTCTACGCCATCCTTCAGTCATCTCCTCATCTGTTGTGGACACTTGGATTGCTTCCACTTTCTGATGACTGTGAAATTGTGGCTGTGAACATAAATGCATGAAAACTCCCTTTTCTTTTCTCGTTTTATTTATTTGGAGTTTTCAGAAGTGGAATCTCTGTCTCATATAGTAACCCTATTTTAAATTTTTGTTTGACTTCTGCAGCATTTTATATTCCTTCTAACATAAATTCCAACTTCTTCACATCCTATTTGCTTGTGTAAGCCACATCACAATGACATGGGCTGCTAAACAAACTATTCCTCCCCACACCAAGCCTATCCAAAGAGAGACCTGCTTCACTTTAGCTGACCATGAAGTTTAGTGTTACTGCTTAAGAAAACATACCTTCTCTAAACCAAGAAGGCATGCCAAGCAACCATGCTTGGGTCGCTACCTTACCTGTGTTCTCACTGGCTGGAGAGACCACCCTAACTCCTCCCATATTCTCCAGTATCCAGACAAGCCTATGACAACACCATTCCCCCTCCCAAGTGTCTCATGACCTCCCCCATCCTCGAGTACTCAATTTATTATTTTGTTACCAACACCATCAGAGACTACATTGAGAAACTGTGTCAATTGCTTCTTTGTCTGAAGGAAGGACATTTATCATTTGCTGTTCTAAATCTGAAAACATCATAACCAAGCTGTGGGCGTGGGCTCACATTACACTCTGTAATTTCAGTTAGCGAGTTAATGGGAAAGACGCATTAACATTCTGTTTGTGGTTTAAAATACATATTTACACAGTTTGACTTTTCATATCCCCAAACTTATAATTTATCCATCATTACATTCCCTATTCTCTACTCTTAAACATTAACTGCCCTCACTGAGGTGATGAAAGATGGGAAGGCAGGCAACGGTGGTTTTCACAGACACGATGCTGATTGGCTCAAAGCTGAGTAGAGAACCCACATCCAGTGGTTAGGAAAGAAAGGGCTCTGGCTGAGATTGCTGAGCTAATGGGTTCAAGTGGAACTGTTGCCTCCAAACATAACAGACACGGGTGAGTGGGCAGGAATCTTGAGTTAACTTCAGCATTGCATGTTTGGGACCAGAGCCACAACTGACTATGCGTGCTCACAGCTCTGACATCCCCAATGATGTGACTGCTAAGGAAGGAGTCCAGGATTCTAAGAAACTCCCTACTTTTTCTTCCTATTTGTTTTACTATAAAGTCTAAAAGTCTATAATATTTTACGAATGTATTGAACTGTTCCAGCTCATTCCTCCTCTGTGTGTATCGTCACATGTGTGCGGATTCACAAGTGAATGTGGAGGCCAGAGGATAATCTCAGCTGTCTACCTTTGTTGTTTTTATTATTATTTATTTATTTGATACAGAGCCACTCATTGACCTGGAATTCACCAAGTAGGCTGGGCTGACAAGCCAACGTACTCCAGAGCTTAGATTACAGGCACACACCAACAGGCCTTTCATTTAAGTTCTAGAGATTGAATTCCCATTCTAATGTTTCCAAGGCAAGCATTTTACCAATGAATCAATCTCCCCAGTAGCCCTTCTTCACTTTCTGACATTTTGTTTCCTTGTCCTGTTTCCATGTTCGATCAAGCAGTATAAAAATATATATATATATCTTAGTTAGGGTTTTATTGTTGTGAAGAGACTGTGATCACAGCAGCTCTTATAAAGAAAAACATTTCATTGGGGCTGACTTATAGTTTCAGAAGCTTAGTTCATTGTCATCATGGCGGCAGGCACAGTGGCATATAGGCAGACATGGTGTTAGAGAAGCTAAGAGTTCTATATCTTAATCAACAGGCAGTAGAAGGAGACTCTGAGCCACACTGGGTATAACTTGAGCATATGAAACCTCAAAGCCTGCCTTCACAGTGGCACACTTCCTCCAACAAAGCTACCCCTACTCCAACAAGACCACACTTCCTAATAGAGATACCCCTATGGACCAAGCATTTGAACACATGAGCCTATGGGACTATACCTATTCAAACCACTGTAGAAGTCCTACATAGTAGAAAGGATGCAGACTGTGCAGTCACACAGACCTTGGTTCAGATCCCAGCTTCCACCATTCCACAGCTGTTGGGACATGGGTGAGTCTTGAAATTCTCAGTCTTAGTAATTTCACCCATAAAAAATGTAAACAAACATCACTCTCTGAGCTCCAGTGCATAGTACTCATTGTATCTTTTAAGATTCCTCTATAATTCTGTATAAAGCATAATACAGGAAATGTCTTTCACCTACTGTCTCTGCATTTTGCTCAATGATATCCAAGGAATAAGCACTAAGCATTTGGTACATTTTGAGTCAATCCTTGGGGCTGTAGAATTATTACACTCTGCACTTTTATTGAGAAGAACTGGTTAGGCTGTTGTCTAGAAAAAGAACCGAAGATTAAGAATGGACCCCACTAGATTCAACAGACTCGCCAAGAAGGAATAGCTTAGCATTGAGTCTAAGAATATGGGAAGAAAGAAGAGGCTCTTAATGCTCAGGTGAAGGAGGATATTTTAAAATGATGGAAGAATTATTGACTTTGAAATGACCAATACAATCAGAAGGGGTTTACTTAAGATCACCAACAATAGATCTTCAAGGTACTGACTGACTGGCCATCTACAAAATAAGTAATTAAGAATTAAAGTGGATGCTTACCATATATTCCCCCTTACTTTTAGGATCTGAGCCTCCTCCTGCCTGGCTCTCCATTCAGATATTGTTTTTGACTTTTAACTCACATTATTTTCCCTCAGAGCCTTACTGCTTATTAAATTTCTACCCTCAAATCTCAAGATACAGTTCTTCCAAAGAGCAGACAAATTCTAACAGAGTCCCTACTGAATTCAAGGTACAAAGCTCTGCAAAGAATAGAAAGCTCCTTTAGGGAGAGAACATCCCTTGCTCGGGTCCCTGTAGCTACCACTTCCTATTGCAGAGACAGAAGATGGAGGAGAAACAGGGAAAATAAGATGTTCTGTCCTATCTGTCATGATTTTACTGTCACCTAGCTCTGCTACCATACAGCAACAATGGATCATTCCTTTCTCTACCAGGCTTAGGAGCCACTATTTATCAGTTCTGGTGGTCAAAGTGTTCTTGATATACTTTCAAATATGGAGGAAATCAAAGTTGGCATCATCAAGTAATAATAGCAAAAGGACTATTAGCTTGTCTTTCCTTTGAGACCTCTGGATTCAAGCCTTTGGGTTCTGTCTCTGGCATGCAAAATGAGGCAACATGTTCTGATAGCATCTATCACATGAAGCCTTTCAAATACCAAACCAGAACCTTCTGGTGATCCTCACAACTTGTTTGCTCAGTAGGCTCAGAGTCTCCATTTATCTATGCAGTAACTTTGAGGATGAGGGCTCATGAAAACCAAAACATCATGCTTAAATGAGTATGTGTGACTGAACTTTCTGGGTGTCTGGGAATTTTTTGATGCCCTGTGGACACTCAGTCACCAGTCTAGCATACCAGAGACCAAGAAGATAATATATAAAACATCACTATCCCTGGGAACCTCAGAAATAATACAGTCCCCTCTGTAGATGATCTGAAGGTCACAAAGCAAGTAGTAAACTCTGATCAGCAGCCTCAGGCCTGCAAGTCTACCATGAGAGAAGGTATCTTTGCTCTATAGAGTTTCCTTGGAAGAGACATCTGGTACCCAAGCCTGTCTGAACTATCACCCCTATGTAATTTCTCCACCTGACACTGGGGTGCACTGACATGCCATCTCACCCTGCCCCCAGGCAGATCTGAATGTCCCCCAATGCTAGGGATGATTTACATAGTCTGGGAGAGGATTTTTCCAAGAAAACACTCCACATAATTGGCTTTTGGTTGAGCTCCCCGCCATGATTTATTTGTCTAGAACAAGCCAAGGAACGTCTCTCTCCACCTCTGCAAAGCCTCCGTCCCTGGCCTCAAAGTTCAGCAAGTTTCTGGCCAGAGAATGTTCTTTCTCTCCTCCCACTCAGCCTTTTTCCCTCTGCCTTGCAATCTCGTTTGCTAAATATACTAAGGTGCCCCGTACACAGTGGTCTGTAGGTCTAGAATGTGCCAGGCTTCCTTTAGCTGGGAGTGTCAGTCCTAAATCACCCTGCTGGCAGCTGCCACCCATTTATATCCATGACCTAAGAGGACTGAAAGTGCAAGTTCTTCCACAGAGATGCTTTTCCATCCCAGCCCCTGGAGGTTACAAGTGTACCAGTATGTGTTCACCCTGCTACCCTCCTACAAACACATAGGAACAAGGCAGTAGGTGGAGAATGTACTCCAATGCTCAAAATGTTCAAGGAGCAACTTTCATCTCAGTCACTCAGTTTGTAACTGTCCTGTGACTAACAAACATGGCCTAAGCTAAACAACTCTAATTGTAGGCCCTGACAGTAAGCACAACGAGAGCCATTGCAACTGGAAGACAGCAGAACTTGTAGAAAAGACAGACTGAGAAGTCTCTCTTACCTTGCAAATAGCTTCTGATTTTGGCCAGTTCCTTAACAGAGTCACCCCCCAAGAAGCCCACAGAATGGTTTCTGGAAAGTTGAGGCAGCCTCCAGGTGGAAAGCTAAAATGGGTAAGCCAAAGCAGGCCTTTTTTTCCCAAAGGTTTGGAGGGGTGCCTAGTTAAACCTTACCTTCCTGGCAGGCCCCTCTTGCAGAGAAGCACTCTGAACAAGAAAGGGGCCTGGTAAGAAAATAGGGTTTTGGAAGTACAAGCACCCACCCACACCCCCAACCAACACACATACATATACACACTGTTTTGTTTGTTGTCTGAGTGTGGTGTGCATGTGTGCATGTGTGTGTGTGTGTGTGTGTGTGTGTGTGTGTGTGTGTGTCTGTTTCTTGACAGGAGCATGTGTATATCTGTGACTGCAGAAGGAGGAGAGCCTCAGAGCCTGTAATCCTATATCTGATCATCCACACTGTTTCAGAGTCTATTTGTTACTTTGTTTCATTCTTGAGACAGAGTCTGAACCTTTTGTCCATAGAAAGAGTGTCTTCAAGCGAACTCTTCCTTACCAAAGAAAGGATGGAGAGAAGGGAGCCAGGATTGCCAGGAGAGATGGTCAACGTTTGAGTGAAGGGCTATAAATACTAGGAACCAGGCTTTCTCCCACAGAACAAAAGAATGTTCCTGAAGGATAATCCTTCTTTGAGCATCCCCAGATAGCTTCAAGAGCCAACCATCACCACATCGCCCTTACAGCATGGTAGCTGTAAGCAGGATAGCAAATCTCTCTTTAAGAACACAGGGTACCAGGAGGGCTTAGAGAACAGCCACCCCTATGGGCTAGGAACTGTGAAGCAGACAATGTCCCCGCTTCCACTTCAGCCCCAGTAAGGCCATTCTTCAGGAGTGAGTAGGACAACAAACCTGATCTTGGCTGGCGAAAGAGGCTTTCTCCTCCCAGCTGCTCCAGGGGACTGGAAGAAAACACAGCTCGAGATTGCATTACCAATTTCTGTTGGCCTAACACAATGAAAACCCATATCTAATTTGTTGTCCACTGTCCCCCAGGTCCCCTTCAGCATTTACTGCTTTCCAAATATCTTCCTCCCATTGAATATCTGTGTTTCAGATTATTCGTCCCCAGATGTATTAGGATGCATTTACTGCAGCTGACTCTCGTATAGTGATTTCCTGTCCATATGCCTGACAGCTCCAGGTCCCTTTATGTCACATCTCTGTCATTGGTAGGGTTTCTAATACCTCTCCACTTAGGGCAATATACAGATTTAATTAGCATATTCTTTACAACCTTTTCTAGGTTATTAACAAGGATGCAGAACAGAATAGATACAACAATCCTCGGGGCACCCTGTGGCCTCTGAATTATGTCACATGTCTTGGCAAGGCTGCAGTGAAGGAGTCCATTCAGTGCACTGAAAGGACTTTGGATGAATTCCCTTCATCATGAAATAGGGTAAAGGATCCTTGGTCCAGTGTAATGAAACCAACATGTGCCAAGACTCATGTAAAGTAGATTCCAGGCCCAGCTCTGCTCGTAATAAACTCCATGACCTTGACAAAAGCCCTTCAGCATTTGTTTAGTTGGGAGTGAAGGAAGCCACTGTAGGTCCTCAGAACCAATGCAAGAAAGATACTAATCATTCCTATACTAACAACAACAGCTTTTATTAAGCTGCTACTATATGCCAGCCAGTACCTCATATATATTTCTAACCTTCACCCTAAACCTATAAGGGTAAACTGAACCGAATGAATCAAAGGCCTTGGCCAAATCAAAGGCCTTGGCCAAAATCACGTGATTTTTTCCAAGTGCTGAGATGCCTAAGCAGGGAAAACCACTAACTCAGATGGCTGAGGATCTGAGTTTAGTTCCCCAAACCCAAGTGAAAAAGCCATACATGGTGGCCTGTATCTCAGACTCCCACAGCAAGATGGGAGTATGGAGATATGAGAATTGCCCAAAAGTTTGGAGCACCCAGCATGGCAAAAGCAAGGATGAAGAGCATCTCTCAACAAAACTGAAGGAGAGAGCTGATGCCTGAAAGCTATTCTCTAACCTTCCCAGGCATTCTGTGGGATGACACACACATACACACACAGGGACACATAGACACACAGACACACAACACACAGAGAGTGAGGGAGAGAGAGCAAGTGAGAGAGAGAGAGAGAGAGAGAGAGAGAGAAGAGAGAGAGAGAGAGAAAGGGAAAAGGAGAGACATACATACACTAAGACACATACACACAAAGACACAAAAATAGACACACACTATATACATATACATATATATATGGACAAGCAAATGGCCTAGTGGGGGGAAGGCCCCTGCCTCCAAGCCAGATGACCTGAATTCAATTCCCAAGAGCCACCTGGCATAAATAATAAATAAAATGTAATAAAAGATTTTAAACCAGTGCCTTGAATTGATTCTTTGCAGGTTTGACAAAACATAGGATTTCTAATGAGCTGAACCTTCTTAATTCAAAGAAAGAAGGAGATGTCTTAAGGAAGGGTTCCTGTCCCACCAAGCCCCCACTGTTTCCCTGTCTGCTTGAACAGCTGGTCTTCCCACTACTTGACAGCCTAGCACACCCAAATCCTCTGTCAGGCTTCTGAGCTAAGTGCTACAAGGTCCACCAGCGCATTTTGCCTTTCTCAGAGTGTTCAGGCTAGCAGGCATTAGCAGGAAGGATGTTAGGTCCTCAGATGAGGAAAGGAATCAAGGTCCAGTCAGCTTCTTTTCTTGCAAAACTTATTTTCCTCAATGTTCTAATGTACACTAGATACCTCCCAAATACAATACAGAACATCTCACATCTAACCTCATTTAATCTGAGGAACCCTCTTGGTAAATATTAAAAAATAAAATCAGTCCTGGGCAAGGGAGATATATGGATCAGCAAAGTGCTTGTACAAGCAGAAGGACCTAAATCTGGATGCACAGCACCCATGTAAAAAGCCAGGCATGGCATGCGCACAACTGTAACCAGAGTTCCATGGAAGCAGAGGCAGGAGGACCCTGGAGCTTGCTGGTCAGACAGTCTAGCTGAATAGTGAGTTTCAGACTCAGTAAAGGAAGCTGTCTCAACATGTAAGGTGAGAAGTGACTAAGGAAGATGGCAAATGTCACCTCTGGCTTCCATATGCATGTGTACCTGCACAGACACAAGAACAAACAGCAAAATAAAATAAAACAGAACAACTCTTTGGTTGACTTTACTTTGGAAAATACTGAAGACATGGATTTAATAAGAGGTAGACTCCCTGAGAGCTCTTGCCTTCTACAAGATTACCAAGGTATAGGCAATCCAGAGGGAGTTCTGGATCAAATACAGTTTTACTCAGCTTCTTAAGTAGTTCTCCATGTTCATGGCCTTGAAATCACAAGTCCAAGGAATTCAGAGAAGGCCTTATTCATCTTCCCTAACTCCCAGGCTTCTCTTTTATTTATTAATTTCCTTATTTCCCACTTCTCAACATACAGACCTACTCTGATGTTAAAATGAGTTCCTGAAAAGGATGCTTCTGGCTTTGTTTCTGTGGGTTTCCAAATTTTCATTATTTTTTTCCTTTATGTGTATGTGTGTTTGTATACAAGGACAGTGTCCAGAGAATTTAGAAGGGGGTGTCAACTTCTTTGGAGCTGGGGTCACAAGTGATTGTGAATGACAGGGCATGAGGACTGGGTCCTCTGGAAGACCAGCAAGTTATCTTAACCACTGAACTACTTTCCTTTCTCATTTCTATGAGTTTTAAGTAAATAAAGCCCTGTGTATTTCATCTCTTAGTTTTAAAATTAAGTGATCTTTTTTGCATTCACACTATAAACCAAGGTTTTATTATTGCTAAAGTATAATGGAGCCAACAGATCAGTAGACGGAGATGGCAGCCAGTGGAGTTCATTATTCACAACTCTGGAGGACTGAGTGCCATGCTATGCAGGAAGTCACAGAGGTAGGCAAGGGGGCAGAAGGAGGGCAGAGCCTTTGTTGAGGGTGGTGTTTTTGTTTGTTTGTTTTTGCTGGAATCAATGACAAATGGAAGGTAATGTAAATAGGCCTGGGACTGAGCAGCTTGAATAATTTTAGTCAGCTTTGGGATATACTGGAGGCCCTGGGAGGATCGGTACAAAGAAATAGGTCTCCAGAAACTATATGTGTTCTGCATTGGTTAGTCATGTGTGAAAGGCACAGTCCTTGGTGAGTCATTTGCTATATCCTAGAATTCCTTAGCTCTGGGAAGGACAGCCTTTCCATGATCAACAAGTTCCCAGATGCCAGAATATTAGAAATAAAGAAAATTTAGTCAATACAATCCAGCCCATGACTCGATGTGTCTGCCGGACCCTCATTGTGAGCTGCTGTGCCGATTCAAAGGCATCTGCCACATTTTAGCTTCCAGTCTCCCAGTGTTTCCTTCTACTCAAGGTGGCCTCCAGCTTTCCGGTACTACAAATAATACTTTAATGAAAACCCTCATACACTCCTCCTCGTGGACCTATGGAAGAATTTCATTGGGCTATATATCTTGGAGTGGAATTGCTGGGTCAGGGGTATGAGTATATTAATTCAACTCAGTGAAGCCAGCCTGCACTCTGGAATTGCTGCTTCATCCAATCGAGCACGGGGCTCTACAACATCTATAACGTTTGCTGTGGTCCACTTTTGTAATTATTCCAGTCTGGTAACCACAAAGTGATCATTTATTCTCATACCAATTTACATTTCTCTGATATCTAAGAAATTTGATCTCATTTATTTTTGTTCCTTGGAACCTCCTAACATATGCTTGCCAAATCAATTCTAGGTAAACAATAAAGCCCTAATAGAAAGTGCCAGAATAGGTTTTATTTGAGACCTGGTGATGCACAAGCTACCTCCCTCTTGCACATCCCACCCTAAGTTCATGGGCAAGGCACTAATGAGAGCAAGCGTAAATCTTTATCTTTTTGCTTTGATGGCTGAGATCAGAGACTGTAAAACTATACAGAAGACATATGATGTGAGAAGTGGCACATTGTATAACATGCATGCATATATGCACACATACACATGCAAACACAATGTGCTTATCTGATACTGATATATGTGTTTATACCTACATATTACATGAATGGGTGTGTTTCTATAGACACTGTTTCTCTTTCAAATAAACTACAAACCGAATTTCTAAGTTCTGCATAGTCCTACTCCCAAATCTAAAACAGCAGACTAACCCTTGTAGAGATGAGCTGTCATTGGTCCCACCCTAAGCCATTAGTGGGATTAAAAAGAGAGTGAAAAACTAAAACAGATAAAACTGTGTCTTCTGTAATGCGTAATTCATGGCTATCTGATCTTATACAATACACAGGCAATCAACTGGTGATACTTCCACTAGAGGAAGTGGAGCAGAGAGGGAGAAAGGGAGAGAGCTGGTAAGTGTGAATACTATGATCCATGCAAAATCTGGTGCTGAATACTGACAAGCATAGAGGTGTCACCAGGGCCATGCCAGGCATTTATCACTCAGCTCTCTATTTTCCTTCTCTCTCACCAATATGGAAGGCCTTACTGGAACCATGAAAATTGGCTGTTCCAAACATGCTTCCTGCCAAGGGTTCTCAGGTGGAGGTGTGAAGAGCCACCCTACCTGGAGAAGGAAATTACTGACCTGCTCATTTAAAACATGAGCAAACTCTGACATGCCACAGGCCTCTCTGGAAGGGCCATTTGCTTCCCAGAGCACAGCTATTCTCTATTCTGACTCATGTAGATGGGACAAATGGTGCCCTGGGCATACTCATCCACACATCAGCCTGAAATTGCCAGTAAATCACAACTGCAGTAGCTAATAACAGCCATAAAGCCTTTTGAGTTTTACAAGGTGTTTATAATGGGTAACTCACTATGATTTAGATGAAAAACATGAGTCAGCTCTTGAGACAAAGCTGATATGGGGACAGTGGCCTTGTGGTATGACCTCTAGCAAGCATCCAAATAAATTGCAGAATCTCCTTCTGGCCCAAGGCTGGCCATTGTCTTGTACATATATTATCAGAAAGCTTGGCTGTGGGAGAATTGAGCCCTGGAGAGTGGAGATCTTCTCTGGTGACTGGCCAGAAGAAGAAAAGCGATCCTCTCAGGGTGGCTCACTGACAGGAAAGATGATAAATTTTTAGGATAGAAGCATCTCTAAGCCTGACAGGCATAGCAGTAGATTAGTAGATTAGACACCTTCACAGCCTTCCAGTTGAGAAAAAAGTATATTCCTTCATTTTGTGTGTAGTGTGTGTAGTATATATAATATAATATACAGTACAGTTTATAATAATAAACATTATTATAATAATAGCCTATAATAATAAACATTATTATAGGCTAAATCAATATTGATAATGGGTACAGAGTAGGTGAAGACACTGGATAGCAATGACTATGCAAGTGAGGGACAGAAAGAGCAAGAAGAACTTGAGAGACATACTGACTTAGGTAAACCAGAGACAACACTAGAGAAAGTGTGGAATGGGTGAGAGATGCAGGAGACACAATGAAAAACTCAGTGTTGGCGTCAAATGACCATGGGAGCCTTAGGCAAAAGATTCTGTGCTGTGAAATTCATGCTCTTCCTCCCTAGTGGGAATAAATGCAACTGAACTGTATCTGTAAGATAAAGGTCCTTTCCCTTATCAATAAAGGATTTAAATGACTTTAAAGGACATTTTGTAAAACATAAAAAGCAATTCCATCCTCTATTGTTATGAAATGACTGAGCTAAGTTCTGGTTTGGCTTCCTGTGTTCCAAAATGCTGGATTGTATTTTCTCCACTTTGCTCATCATCTTCTTTCCTTCTCCTGGTCCTTGAGCAACTTTTTGACTTACACTTTTATTTTCTATTTTATTTTATTTATTTATTTGTTTGTTGTTTGTTTTTTTGAGACAGGGTTTCTCTGTATAGCCCTGGCTGTCCTGAAACTCATTCTGTAGACCAGGCTGGCCTCGAACTTAGAAATCCACCTGCCTCTGCCTCCCAAGTGCTGGGATTAAAGGCATGTACACCACCGCTCATCAACTTAGATGTTTTATTATCAAGATTTTTTTTCTCAGCCTGTGTTAGTCTTTTTTTTTTAATTGCTGTGATAAAATACCTGAGATAAAACAGCTGGAAAAAGAAAAGATTAAGTTTGCTCAAATTTCAGAACCTTCAGTCCATGATTGTTTGCCCTCACCCCTGTGGATCTGTAGTTGTGTAGAGAGCATCATGAGGAGAAGTATGACAGAGCAGAATGGCTCCTATCAGGGTGCTGGGAAGCATAGAAAGAAACTAAGGAACCCAGAACAAGGACTAGACCCAAATAACACGTTCTACCATGATTCATGTCCTCCAATCAGGCCCCACCTTCCAAGGTCTCCACTACCTTCTAATAGTCTATTAAAGTTTGTGTCTATCAATGGTCTAATCCATTGACTAAAGCCAAAGTCTTCATGATCCAATCACTGAGAAGTTTGGCACCAAGCCTTTAACACATGAGTCTTTTAGGGTATATTCCATATTGAAATCTCAAGAGATGGGATGTCAGCAACCATCAAATGATCAAATACAAACCTTCCATCTAACTCTAGGGATACTTCAGTATTACCAGTTATTTATTATTTAGGGTTCACTGGAAGAACAGAACTTATAGAATTAATAGATAGATGATAGATAGGTAGATAGATAGGAAGGAAGGAAGGGTATTTATTAGAATATGGTCCTCTAGTCCAACAATGGCTACCTATCATTGCAAGGTCCAAGAGTCTAGTAGTTGTTCAATCCATAAGGTTGGATGTCTCAGCTAATCTTCAGTATACACCAGAATGTGAAAGAAGTATGCTCTAATGCCAGTAAGAATGGACTTGTAAGCAAGAGTGACAGCAAGCAGACCAAGTGCACAAACTTCCTTCTTCCATGTCCTAGAGCATTTAAAGCCATGTCTGAAAATCAGAAGGCTGCCAACAGAAGGTGTGAACTAGATTAAAGGTGGATGTTCTCACCTTTAAAGGTCTCCATTAAAGGTATATCTTTACACCTCAAAAGATCCAGATTAAAAGTAGATCTTTCCACTGCACGTGATTTCATTAAGAAAAAAGTCCCTTACAGGTGTCCTCAGATGGATGGATGGCTGGTGGATGGGTGGATGGATGGATGGATGGATGAATAGATTGATAGAGAAAAGAGATAGGAGAGCAGATGAATGGTAGATGAATGATAAGTGGATGAGTAGATGGATGGGTAGATGGAGAAATAGGTGGATGGATTAGAAGTCCTGAAACACTGAGGCTATGATTCTTAGAAATGAAAAAAAATGAGTGACAAATAAGACCTTCTCTCAAAAAGAAGACTCTTCCTTAAGACTCCATTGGATAAATTTGGGGAGAATGAGGAGAAAGAGAGAGAGGTGTGCTATAAGGTATGTTCTAATACATACCTTGAATTTTACAATCCTGGTTTTTAACCTTCTAGTGAAATAGTTTCTGAGTTTCATGATCTTATACTTTCTGGTGCCATACTCATATATATATATACGTGTGTGTGTGTGTGTGTGTGTGTGTGTGTGTGTGTGTGTGTGTGTGTTTAAACAGCTACCAAAGAGTTGAGATTATGCCAGGTAATAGAAATAAGAAGACAAGTTCCATTCACCTGAACCAAGATTCCCAAAGTGAGAAAAACCCTAACCCTTTATCTTTAGTAACTTGGTACACAGATTCTGGGTTTGGATTATTTAATTTTCAGACATGTCTTTAAAACACTCTCAATAGTGAAGCACCATTCATATTTATTTCTACTTTGTTCTCTGGGTCACAATGTTATTGAAGCTGGACAAGCTAAAAAGTACCCCTACTTTTTCCCTGGAAACTGGAAGATCTTAAAAAGCTTCCTTTAGCCACAAAAAAAAAAATCCAAAGTCTCTTTCTTTTTAAAGACCAGAATATTGTCTCCTATGTTTGGAACCTAAATGATCAGATCATAAATAAATGACAACCTCCCAGTAAAGACCAGGAAACCATGACCTTAAATATTCTACTTCCTTCTGCCTGGCATGAGCTTACCCCAAATAGAGAAGAAATCTGTCTCAGTTCATTTTTTGAATATGATTTTTTTTCCTCCCAGTGGTCATGGATAGCATAAATTGCTATTAGCCATGACAGAGACAGATAACCTGCCCTATGGGAGAGTGAGAGTACAAAATCTGAACTTGCTGTCATTCTCTTTATGGCTTGAAGACCTTCTCCTGTCTGTGGGGCATCTCAAAAGCTCACCCTGCTACAAAGCTTGTTTTGAATAAAAGTGACATAAAATAGATCATCTCTATTTTTCTTCTCTTTGAGAACTTCTGGGCTCCAATAGGCTCCAGTCTGAAATTCAAGCATGGTCTACAGAACCAGTACAGAAAATGCTCACTCTACTCCCCATCCCCCTCAGCCCATGTTTTGGGGTGACTGGGGCACAGGAGACACCTTTCTGTAGTACTTAAAACCAAACTCCAGTGGTTTGAAAATGGGAGCTGAGGCAATCTAAACACTTAAGGGTAGACATTATCTCAAAGGCATCTCAGTACCTCCCATGAGTACAAAAGAATTCTGGGTAACACAGAACATAAAGAAGAATAAGCTGGGTCCCAGACTATGTCAATTCCATTGAGCAGATTCGAAACATTGAGAGGCAATGCATTTAATCCTGATGCAGACACATCTATTTGTGTGGAAAACATCATCAGCTATAAGGCACTACCTTTGAGTCTTCCATTCTCTTAAGAGAACCACCTGAGTGTCAGATGCTATAGTATTCCTGAAAATGTTCTCCCAAAGTTAGTGTTTCTTCATATTCATATGCAGGACTCACATAATGGTGATTTTAAAAAGCGAACTCCTTAGCTATACAGAAGCTTTTTAGTTTTATGAAGTTCAGGTTGTTGATTGTTGGCCTTAATTCCTTAGCAAATAGAGTTGAGTCCATTTCCCATATCTACAAGTTCTAGGGGACTGCCTGTGTTTCCTTCTGGCAGTTTTACTCTTTCAGATTTCATGTACTTGGCAGTGAGGTATTGATCAACTTGGATCTAGTTTTCATGCAGGGTGATAGATATGGACCTAATTTCTTCTGCATATGAATATCCTGTTTTTTCCAGTACTGCTTGTTAAAGATGCTGTCTTTTCTCTGATGTATATATTTGTCGTCTGTCAATGATCTGATGACTCTCTAGTTATGAGAAGTATGTTTGGTCTTCTATTTTATTCCATTATGTCTGTTTTTGCGCTGGTACCATAGTGGTTTTGTTACTGCAGCTCCATAGTATAGTAGTATATCTTGAAATCTGGAGTAGCAATCCCACTTGTATTGTTCTTTTGCTCATGATTGCTTTGGCTATCCAGGGCCTTATCTGGCTCCACGTGAATTTTAGGATTTTTTTTTTTTAATTTCTGTGAAGAATGTTGTATGTATTCTAATTGGGTTTGCATTGAATCTGCAAACTCCTTTTGGTCACTTGGTTATTTTCACAGTTTTAATTCTACCAACTCATGAACACAGTATATTTTCCCCATTTTCTAGTGCTTTTCTCAGTCTTTCTTCAGAGATTTGAAGTTATCATTATAGAGGCCTTTCACCTCCTTGGTTAGATTTATTACAAGATATTTTGTCTTGATGCTATTGCAAATCAGAGAGTGTCTGCGATCTTTGTCAATGTGGGTTTTGTACCCTGGCATTTTGCTGATATTGTCAATTGTGTCTACAAGTTTTCTGGTAGAATTTTGGAATCTTATATGTATAATATTGTATCACCTGCAGATAGGAATAACTTCACTTCTTTTTTTCCTATTTGTGACCCTCTAATGTGTTTGCTATATTGTTCCAGTTAGTCCTTCCACCCTATACCAAAAAGCAGTAGAGGGTAATCATGAGCAGCCCTGTCTCAATCCTGATCTTAATGCCATTACTTGAGCTTTTCTCCACTTGGAATTATGTTGGCTGTGGATTTGCCATTCTTCATAGAAATAAAAAATAATCCTTGGATACATATGAAACCAGAAAAGACACCACAGAGTGAAATAATCTTGAACAAAAAGAATACAAGTGGGATTGCCGTCCCAGAAGTCCCACAGCAAATAAGTTTCCAAGAAACCAGATTGCAAAACCCTAAAACCTGTGTCCTTCAGCACATCACCATGGTATTTCTGGCACAGTCCCCAAGGAAAGCTCCTCAGGTACCACTGGGGGACTCAGAGTTGACCCCGATGTTGGTGAGGGTCTATGCAGAGGCCACACCACAAAGCCATGAGTGGACTCTCAGGGCTCATTAAACTCCGAGCTTTTGCCCGTGTAATATGTGGGAATGTTGAGGTCTGGAGGAGATGTGCAACTCATCTGTGGTGATTCTCAATAAGGTGGCTGCTAGAATAGAGGATAACCTGGGTGCTCAGTGGCACAGAGTCCACAAAGCATGCTCACAGCTGCTGGGAGGGATTCACTGAAGCTACTGCATTCACTTTCTAGGGCTGACACAACAAATCACCATAGAGTGGATGGCTTAACTGACACAAATTTATTTTCTTATCCCTTCAGAGTTAGTTACACATCCAAGATCAAGGTGTTACTCCCTTGCTTCCTCTTTCAATGGTATTCCCTCTGTGCCTAGGAAGATCCTGGTGTCACTTTTTGTATCTTATTCTTCATTCATATCAGGACACAATCTTCCTCCATATCAGGACACAAGGCAGACTGGGTTAAAATCACCCTTGCAACCTTGTTTGGATTCCATCCATTCTCTAAAGTCCCACAACCCCTTCTGTGGTCCTAAGATGCAAGATTCAGCATGCAATTAAGGAGATACATGTTAAAGTCCTCCAGAAGTTTCATTTTTCAGACCCTTCTTCAGCTAAGGATGCTTATTCCCCTAAATTCTGGATCAAAGGAGACAGGCAGAGGTGTTGCATGCCATTTTAAGACAAGACCAGTGTCTTGTCTTATACAGTCTTCCACACTCTCAATCTTGCTCCACCAACTTGCAGAATTCAGTGAAGGACCCCACAGAATAAGAAAAATGTAGAGTCATTGTATACAAAGAGCCTAGATCCCTGTTTAGACACACCCCTCATTCTCCACCTAGGAATTTTCAGTGGCCTGGAGCTAATCATACTGCCAAGATCTGGGAAACATTTACTTTAGTAGTCTTTCCTGACTAATACCCTCAACTTACCAACTAACAATCTTTCTATCACACATCATAATCAGCAAATTTTAGACTAACACCAGTTCACCAATGAGTAATTTTGGTAGGCTGTGAAAAAAAAAAAAGAGAGAGAAAATATATCTTCCCTTCTTAGGGTACCAGGTACCTTAGAGTGCACAGTCTCCAGAAACCTTCCCTGACTTTCCAGCCCTTCTTCCCAATAAAGGCTAGTAACTGGGAGGAGAAGGAAAGCGTAGATAATAATGATCCCTTTCTTATTTAAACAGGCCATTTTTCTTCCAAATAATGTATTTTTTTGTCAGCTCAAATATCCCCCTTTGATAGAAACCTGAAAATAATTAGCCCTAATAGCGCTGCCGTGAATAACAGTGCACAAGGGGGAGGCAGCTCTTAATAGGAGCCTTCCACTCCCAACCAAGTCACCTCCTCGGCCCCCTTCCTGCCAAAAGAAATGTAACAAGGAAAAGATTATAGGTTCAGAACCACTCGGGGAGAAATATATATTTGGAATGAATGCATGAAATCCTTTAAAAACAGCACATGCTGAAGACGTTGCGTTTAGTTTGATTTGCTTTCCAAATCACACAGGCTGCACAGTTGCAAACAATGTTTAAACAAGTATAACCCTGAGAAGTGTGGAGAGATTTAAGAGAAATAAAAGCAAGATCAGCCAGCCTGTAATCTTCTTTTCTCTTTTTTCCTCCCCAAAGCTGCATTAAATTGCCTATTGAGAACAATAACATATTTGTGCTTTTATAGGTAGAATGATTGGTATTATGCAAAGATTTGGCTAACAGTCTGAAGGCACATTCACACTGATCAAGACTGCATGCTGTTAATAATTTTCGGGATGCTCAGGGGAACCCATAATTCCCTTGGACTGCAACTTAGCAGGTCAATGTGTGCTTTGTAGGAGTACCTACAGAGCCTAAGCCCATAGTTGCTGAGCCATACCAGCCAATAAGACTCCAGGAAACTTGCTCCAAAGAGGGTCTTGAATATTAAACATAACTTAAGACCCACTTCTCTCAAACCTTGTTGGGTGAAATGTCTCACCTGAAAAAGACCATCAGCTTGAAAAGTAGCACCTTGGAAACTAACATAGCACTTAAGGTTCACAGAGTTATAGCCTGCATTCCAGCAGGCACGAGGATGTTAAGTTATTCTAAGTAAGCACCTTAAAGGAAGCACACATGTACATGCACACAGATCTTGACACACAACTACCAGCATTGTGCGATAAGACTAAAATCCAAAACCAAGAGAAACATGGTATGGTAATTGATGGTTCACAGATTAAATTTGACAGTGAAGTGCACAGCTTGTGATAGGGATATATAGAAGAATACAGAGAAAAGTAGAAAAGGGTGAGCTGGAAAGTGAAGTTTGAAGTTTTTAAGTATACAAAAGCCACGGGAGGGGAAGAGGAGAGAATGAAAGGTTGTATAGCTGGCATGTGGGGAGTGGATAGAAATGATTTTCCTTGTTAATATCTGTCTTGGTTAGAGTTCATTTCTGTGAAAAGATACCATTACCACAGCAACTGGGCTGGATTACAGTTCAGAGGTTTAGTCCATTGTCATTATGGTGGGAAACATAGTAGCATGCAGGAGGCCCCTGCTGAAGAAGTAGTTGACAGTTCTACATCCTGATCAGCAGGTACCAAGAAGAAAGAGTCTACCATTGGGCCTGCCTTGAGTCTCTGAAACCTCAAAACCTACCCCCAGTGACACATTTCCTCTGACTAGGCCACACCTAATCATACAAGACCATATGTCCTAATCATTTCAAATAATGCCACTCCCTATGAGCCTATGGGGCCATTTTCATCCTAACCACCACAATATCCCTTAATAGGATCATAACACTGATTTTAAAACATATAAAAACAAAATAAACTGAAATGATACCTTGGTCTCTTAATCTGAGTACCACACAAATGTCTGTGATCCAAAATTTACAGGTCAGAACATGACTCCCGCCCCCATTTAAAAAAATTAGGTGACTGTCCTGAACACAAGTTTGTGGATTGGGTTATTATTTGGCCATGTAGATAAACACTGACAGAACATCTCTAGGCCAGCTGTTCCAGGTGATACATGGAATAGCATGTTGTACACAGGTGTGCAAGGATACAGAGCCTGGGGAGTCCTATATCAGAGATGCTACTGACACAGTTACACATACAAGAGCAGCAGCCATAGCACTGGAAATTCTTTTATGGAATACATCAAAATTTCCAAACACAGAGGCAAGAAGAAACAAAATGAAGCAATTCACATCCATCTCTAGGGATTGCACCTCATGCCTAGAAACCAAGCATGTCCTTTATGTCATTTGCAACATGCCATTGCCTTTGAGAGGTGACTGAGGCTCATATCCTCCAAGTCATTCCACAAAGACACAAGTGAACCTGTTGAGGGTTCAACTTTCCTAAATGCTTCTGGGACTCAAAATAGATTGTCAAGGAAGATCTAGTCTAAATTAACTCATTAACAACAAAAAGAGCTTTTAAAGAATTGATTTTTGGAAACCTTGTAAAGATTTATTCTATCTGTGTGTGTGTGCATGCACATACGTGTGTATGTGCCCATGTGTCCTTGGCACATGCTCCTGTGCTATGATCTGGTCCCTCAGTGCTGAAGCTTCAGGTATTTGTGGAGTATCTGGCATAGTATCTGGTGCTGGGACCTAAATGCCAGTCTTCATTATTGCCTAGCCAATGTTCTTAATCTCTGTGTCACCTCTCTGAACCCCAACAGTGGTTTGGCTTTTAACTGACCCACTACTATGGGCTATGTTTCTTATTATCAACATATATCTATCTGGCAGATGATACTGTCGCCACCATGACATAGCTCAAAGTCAGAGAAATGGAGGGACTTGTCCAAGGTCACCTTACCTGCTGGCAAGGGAGCTGAATACCAGTCCTTGGACGGAGACTCTCAGCACAGCGACTCGCACTCTGACACACTTTGGGGACTGAGCACGGAGTGCTTTTGCACAGGGTCTATAATTAGTTGTCTGGTCCCAGTTGCCAGCAGGGTAAACAACGTCTGATAAACCCACAGCGCTGTAAGTATTTATTACACTGCAACCCAGCTGCCAACTGCCTAACCATTTTAATAAAAAGCTATTTTCTAAGGTTTATGTTTTATTGCGTGTATGACTCCCTTATTGGTTAGCATTTTGGAGTTGTGGAAAAGGTTATGAATTTAGAAACTGGCTGCATTCATATCATATTTAAAACTTAATGCTATTTTATTAAAGACATATGGGCCTCTAAAGTACACATATTAAATGTCATGTAAGAAAAGTAGCAGTTTAAATCATGGTCAAGTTCATTTTTGACGTGACTCCTGAGGCTTCCCAAGATCTGAACTATTTCTTTGTAAATCTGGCAGTTTAACCGCACTCATAAATCACTTTCAAAGTGTATTATTTCTTAATTTTACTGCATTAGAGAGTGTTTGGCCTACACAGTGAACTGTTTGTAGCAGTTACATGAACAAAGTTGCACATTAATCCCACAGTGCTTGGAAGAAGAGGGAGAGAGAGAAGCTTTTCTCCGGGGTCAGTTTTCTTCCCACTGAACATTTTCATTTGTACAAACACAGTCCCTGCTCTTCCTGTCCGGACCCTCTCATCTAAGCACAAGTTGCAAGTTGGCCATGGAGTTGATCTCAATACAAGGAAAAAACGAATTCTTTGTAACTTAATCTTCTCCCAAACAGCCCATGACTAAAAATTAGAATGCATGTAGAAATCTGCTTTTTTTTTTTTTCACATTATACTGAGCAGATACATTTTTTTTTTTTAATGCGTAGCTTTGTGTAATTCAGCTCTTGGCTGTTCTGTAATTATCCCAAGATCTGATATCTCCAACTTGGGTTTCAAAGTCCTTCTAAAGATGAGATAATATTCTTTGGACATGGATAATAAGCCCCCAACGTCCCTCTCCAGCCTTTTCTATTCTGCTTTGTGGCTGAAGGGAGCCTAATCCCAATGACAGATTCCAGGATCTAAACCTCAGCCCTGACATCCAGATTCACCAAGGGAGTTGGAGGGGGATTAGGAGAGTTGAGTCCAAGGTCATCCAAATGAAAGGGCTTAAGGGCTTACTGCTGCATCAGGCATCCTTCTGCTGAGCTGAGGCTGTGAAGAGACTTCACTACAGCTGTCCTGTCTACCAGGTCTGTGTCCTGTTGTCCTCTCAAGTGTATTTGTGACCCTGGAGCCTCTTCCTTTGTGCGTTCTACACTAAACCTTGAATGATTCCTTGAGCCTGGATCTCTCTCTCCACTATTCCTGTGGAATAAATGGCTTTGCTCTGTGCTATAAAACTCCCAAACTTAGGAGCCGAGACCTCCCTAGGAATAGTGTATGGTCTTCTTTCTCTTCTCATATTCAGGAAATAGATGCTCAGCTAAAGCCTTGCAAATTATTGCCTAAAACATAGATCTTAGAAAACACAGTGAAGCAGGGTGAGGGAAGGTACTAGGCTCTCTTCATTAGGGCTGAAATGTGTCCTATTAAAATTCAGTTATTGAAATCTTAAAATCCAACATGACTGGGTCTAGAAACATATCCCCCAAGAGATCATTAAGTTTAAATGAGGCCTTGATCATGTAGTTTATAAGAAAGAAAAGATATCCTTTTAGTTTTATCTATACCTAGACCTCAGGAGTAAGAGAGCTAGCACCTGAACCCAACCATGCTAGCATACTAATCTTAGAATTCTAGCACTGTGAGAACTCTAGCACAGGTTTATTTGGCCTTTTGAGTTTGAGGTATGTTGTTACAGCATCTGAGCTGACTGATACATATCCCAACATCTATTGTAAACCAAAAGTATCTTCTCTATGTCGTTACAGATTTTTTTAAGATGGTGTAGCTAAGAACATTAGCCATCAGTCTCTGTGCACAGAAAAAGTCCCAGTGCTATACACAGATCATAGCTCTATCCTCACAACAGACTTTGGAGGGCACACTATGACTCCTGCCTTCACAATGGAGAGACAGACAGCAGGAGGTACAGGTTCAGCCTGTATTTCAATCCTGAGCATAATCTCGAAATATGGAGCATCCGCACCTTCTACAGGGAACAGCAAATCCAACAGGCATCCACAGCCAAGCCAAGAATGGTAGGTAGTTTGTAGAGTACAACAGATATGCTACATTTAAATCATAAACCTTCCCCAAAGGACAGCTGGTGGCAATGTCTTGAACCATGTCAGGAATAAAAACAAAAGCTGAGTATGTGGGAGAAATGAATAAATGCTGACAAATAAAATAGAGGAAAGGTCATAAATCCAGAGAACATCTGTGACACTCCAGAGTGCCTAAAAACAACAAAAAAGCAAGAGGTGACACACGTGTCTTTCACTCATAAGTTGAAAGGTCCTTTGAGGACAAGCACCACTTAAAAATACCATACATCAAAAATGAAACTTTACATATACATAGACATAGACATCATATACATAGACATCATATACATATATATATATATGTGCATGTGTATATGTGTATATATTTGTATATATGTATATATGTATGCATACACACATATATATGTATATGTGTGAATATATACATATATATGCATATGTGTTGATATATGTAATACATACATATATATATACCCAAATATGCCCATATATACATATATATACATGCACACACACACACACATACATGCATACATATAGAGACAGACAGAGAGCATTAGCTTGCTATTGAAAATAAATAATGAGTTCTAATTCAGGTAATGTAGCTCAAAATTTACTGCCATATTTTAAAATGCTCATGAAAAATGAAATTATCCTAAAGCTTTCTTGTTGAAAAGGCTGAGTAAAATTGCTGTCCCTGACAATGGCACTGAGCTTGGCTCAATTAAGATCAAAGGAAGTAGAGCACTATGTATTACTGATGGTGCTCTGCCTGTCTGATCCTTTAAGATGCTCTGTGTAAGAGACAGAGGAGGAATGAAAGAGCAAATTGTCCCACCAGCATGTGGGTCCCCATGGGAAGATCTGCTCTACTGTGCTAGTGATGTGCCACTTGCCATACATAATCCAAATGGCAGAGAAGATACATATGGGCTAAGAGAGTGTACTTGAGTTCCCAGAGGTTGTCTATAATGACAGGCAAAATGGTGGGAGACCAAACATACTTCCTGGGTGCAAGGGTAGAAACATGTTTCCAAACTGGATCTAAAGTTGTGTATACATGTGGACATTATTCAAAACTTTAGGTGGGAAAAATGTTCTAATCCTCCTGAATGAAACTTTTAGGGTAAGAAATACCTCTAAGGTAAAGATACTTCATTTTATTTGAATGGGAATTGGATATTTTTTCCTTCTGAATATCTAGCACTCAATAAACCCAATGTTTAAAGAAAGAAATACCATCATTTTATCTGTCTTTCTTTCTTACTTTCTTTCCTTTTTTTTCTCTCTGAGAAATGGTTTCTCTGTTTAGTCCTGGATGTCCTGGAACTCTCTTTCTATAGACCAGTCTGTAGACCAGTCTTTAAACTTTAAGCTCAGAGATATGCCTGCCTCTAACTCCCAAGTGTTGGGATTAAAGGTGTGTGACATTGCTCCATTATTTAACTGAAATTTACCTGCTGGGCAATACTCCCTCTACACACCACACACACACACACACACACACACACACACACACACACACATATACACACACACAAACGGGGGGGGGGGCGGCTGGCAAGGGAGAGAAGGGAGGGAGGGAAAGGGAGAGAGAGAATCCTGAAAATTACATTTTAGACTTTTTTTATTTTCTTTCTTTCTTTTTTTTTTTTTTTTTTGGTTTTTCGAGACAGGGTTTCTCGTATAGCCCTGGATGTCCTGGAACTCAGTCTGTAGACCAGGAACTCAGTCTGTAGACCAGGCTGGCCTGGAACTCAGAAATCCATCTGCCTCTGCCTCCCAAGTGCTGGGATTAAAGGCGTGCAGCCACCACTGCCTGGCTACATTTTAGACTCATGTATTTATTTAAATGAGTCAAGTTTCTGGGAATATTGGGAAATCAACACAAGGACTTACAAATACTAAGCAAGTACACCGTCACTACACTGCCCAAAGCTGCTTCCTTTTCTTTTCCTTACATGTTTGGGAGGTCAGGGGTTTGGAAATAGAGCTTAGGACCTTGCACATACTAGGCAATCCCTCTATTTCTGACCCAGCATCAACTTCTTGTTTTCAACTTTATGAAAATGTTTCTTTTGTTTGAGTTGGATAGCCCAAGACCACCTTGAATCAGGTACTGCTCTATCTTACCTACCAACTTTGCTCAGGGTTAAGAACTAAGTATTACAGACCTTGTTGTATCCTTCAGCTTTTGTTAGTTTTCTTCTATACATTCGACTTAAACTTTTCTCAACTGCCGCTAATAAAATGTGATTTGGAAATAAGGAGAACTCCAGAATAGATAGGCCTCCTTCTTTATCTGCCATGCTAACTAGCTTGTGATGTTAATATGCAAATGTTAATGTCCAACTGTTAGCTTCAGAATGATGTCATGCTTTGCCTTTGGGGCCTGGCATCTCTGTGGCTGAGCACTGGCCTATTTGTTCTGTACCTGTCACATAAAAGGCTTGGTTATCTACAGGTTTACATCTTACAATATGATGTATCCATGGACCATTTCCAAGCAAGATAGAACTCATATGTGCATGCATATGTGCATACATATACACAGGGGAAATACTCACACATAAAATAAAAATAAATAGATCTCTAAGTATTTCAAAGAGCCACCAAGCTGGTACTATGCAGATGACAGATGTAAATGGCTCGTAAGCACTATCCTCATTACTAGCCATCACATGAAGGAGAACCTTTCACAGCCAAGTTAGAAATCATAAATTTAAATCCACTTCTTGATACAAAGATCTCAGATCTCATAGGGGAAAGAATCTTTTGAGCAAGAACAGGTCAAAGGTCTTTTGAGAATATCAGGACTCATAGGCAGGACAGTCACTACGGTATCTATAATACCATTGGCCTTCTTCTCATGTTAGCCTCTGAGTAACTTATCACCCCATCCCACACCCCCAAATATACACACATGTGGGACTGTGAAAAGGATAGCTTGGTTTCTGGTGGAGCACTGGCTAGAGATGGCCGGAGACCCTGCAAGGGATGGAATACATTTTGCTACACTTTCAGACTCCAGGCTCCTGACACGCAGTCTAAGACCTCCATTGATCATCACCTTTCAGTCACATAGGGCAGTGCCCCTATCAGCCCCTTCACAGGTAGAGGGCACGACGATAGGCCTCAGGACCGCTAGAGATTTCCATATTAATGAGATACCTGAAGGTCAGGGGGCGTAGCCAATTAAGTATTCTTTCCCAGACCCTCCTCTCTCCTCCCTCCCTATTTAACTCAGGTTTGCCCTGAGAGATGAGGGGAGTACAGCCAGATTCATCCACTTTCTGCCATGACAATAAACCTTTTAAAACCATAGACTTCCTCATGTCTTTGGGGCCCTGCCATGGGGAGCTGTGGAGAAGGCCTTTAACTAATAAGTCGCCACCGCTGCCACCTAATCTCCCACTGAGGACTTCTCCACGTTCCTGCTGCAGAGCCCTGCCAACTTAAGCAAGCTAGCCAAGCCAAGCCTTGATCCAGCCAAGTGAGTCCCAGTAACCAAGAGTCTCTACCCGCGGGGCGCTGTTAAGACTTCCCTCCCCCTTGTTCCTCTTAGCTGCAGACCAGCCCATATGCCCTCATGTCTCTGTTTTTATGTGGCTCCCAGCAGCATCTGGGGGCCCGAGAACAAAGACCACCGGCCTCCGGGTCAGCTGCCTTGGCCTGGAGACCCCTCCCTCCGCCCTGGCTATCTCTAGCCAGTGCTCCACCAGAAACCAAGCTATCCTTTACACGGACACACACACACACACACACACACACACACACACACTACCACCACCACCAATCTTTTCTATAGTCCTAGAGAGAATGTTCTTAATTCCAACTCATTGACCACCTAAGCACCAACACCAGGCTGTGTACTCTGAATTTCAGGTGACCTCAGACCAGATGACAATCCCTGTTCAACACAATGCTCTACTACTTCCTCTCCCCTTCACCCATGAACCCAAAGTCCACACTGCTCAACCATTCCTGCTACACCAAACCTGGCTAAGGAGAGTCATCCTCACCCTCAGAGGAAGTCACAAACTAGGCCTAACATAGGGAGTTTTCCATTGCCTGATTCCTCAGTCTCTGCATAGCCTATGCATACCACCAAAGGACTCAGGAATGGACCCACAATACCATCATGAAAAAATCACACAGTTCCCTTGCAGCCTTCTTCCTATTATTCTCCCTGCTCCTTTGGTCCAACTTCTAGACTTATCCAGATCTGGTTTCTATAACTTAAGATAGACAACTGAAAGATTCCAAAGTTTGAAGTTGACTGTCCTGATGTAAGATATACAAGGGTAAAATCACAAGTTTTAGGGCATGGGCAGAGACAAGGAATACCCTTATTGATTCAACGAACACCTCATCATCCCATTTCCATAAATATGTAGATGTGTATAATTTCCAATTATCTGCTCCCTCAATTATAGATTTGAGATGGAGGGTGGATGAGACATGTATTAATTAAATAAAGTACTCAGTAGACAATGAATACTGAGTGAAGGCTAGGTGCTCTTTAAACTAACACCAGGAAACTTCCTATCAATTTAAATAATGTACTACTATGCAAATGGGCAGCTCTTAGATAGGACTTGCTATCCTAATTAGCACCAGGAAGGCTGCAGGAGTTAGTGCTACAGACCACAGTCATCTCACTGAATCCCAAGTTGTATGAGGTGGCCATGGATGCATCAGAGGGAAGGACATGTGGATAGGAAGACTAATCCCTGTATTATTTGGGTTCTTCAACCACACTTGGCTCAGTCCTGGTGGCTTGTAATAAGCATAGGTCTATGGTAGACTACAGGATTTGCTTCCAGGCTATGGGTTGAATCTAGATTTTCTCAGTGTGTCTCTTGTGTTATTTTCTTAGTTGACTGCAAACTTACAAAGGCAGTGAATAGAAACACATGGTGCTTCAGGTCTTGACCTAGAATTGATAGGTTGTCACTTCTGCTCACATATGATTGGCCAAAGCATTAATGGCCAAGGTCAGTAGATAAGAGCAAAGTATTCCTCCCATACAGGAGTTTTCACAGCAAGGACAAAGATAAAGGCACCATTGATTTGGGGCAAATACACTCTGACATACTTTTCCCAAATGGTGGATTCCAAACATAGTGCAATTTCCTAACAGTTTTTTTTTTTTAATCTCATCTCTCATGTTTAAAGAGTCCTATTTACTTCTATGAACCTCTTGTCTTAGGTCTATTCAAATAGCTTTGAACAAAATGATCATTTCAGAAAGCAGATGGCAGGGAAAGTAAAAGCAGGATATGGTAATATTGTGAAAACTATTGGCTCCATTGGCAACATAACACTGTTTTCTGGGACTCAGAGTCCATAGAGAGTTGCCTCTATGGTGTACTCAGAGGCTTTCAGAAGCATTTATAATTTGTATCACTTTCCTCATTTGTAATGGCTAATACTGTCAATGTCCTCACAGGATGTAGAATCTACAATGTAAATACCTGCGTATGGTGGTAAGGAACTTTCTAAAGTATGTGAATTGAGGTAGGAGGACCCACCATAAATGTGAGCAGTACCATTACATGGGTTGGGGTTCTAGATCTAGGAAGGAAGGAAGGAAGGAAGGAAGGAAGGAAGGAAGGAAGGAAGGAAGGAAGGAAGGAAGGAAGGGGGGAGGGAAGAATGAAGGAAGGAAGGAAGAAAGAAAGGGAGAGAGAAAGGGAGGGAGAAGAAGGAAGGGAGGGAGGGAGGGAGGGAGGGAGGGAGGGAGGGAGGAGGGAGGGAGGGAGGAAAGAGAAAATGCTAAGTACCTATATTCATCTCTCTCTTCTCCCTCACTATGAATGCATTATATCCAGCTGCCTCAATCTCTGACCATCACGCCTTCTTCACTGTCTAAAATTGTGAACTAAAGCAATCCTGTTTTCTTACTTTGCTTTTGTCTCATCTTTTGTTACAGCAGCAAGCAAACCCATACATCTTTATTGTGAGCTTCAGATCTCCATCCAAAGGCAATGTTTCTTCTATTGCCTTTCTTTGGTTTCAGGTCATTGTTATACCAATGCAAGGCCCTGGAAATTGTTTTCAAAGAGCAATGCTTAGAAGGCATTTCCTCAAGACAGGAGATGCCGTGGTGTGAAAAAAACAAGGAAATACAGAATTCATCCATGATTTCCCTGTCAAATGAATGAGACAAATGGTAAAGTCAGAAACAATGATGAAAAATAAACAAACCACAAATGTTTGGCTTTCAAAGCTGTTTCCAAACATATTGCCTAAGCATTTTCCAAAAAAGAAATTAATTAAAATTTTTCCTTCTCTTTAAAAATAATTAAAAATAGTTAAAAATAGAATTTGAATGTGAAGACAAGAAACATCTATGCAGAAACAGAAACAATACAGAGAACATGAACACAGTTAGGCAGTTAGACATATCCAGAAAATCAAATGATATTTATAGGTTTTGTTCTGGATATTTAGCACTGCAGAGAACTTTAAACACATATTGGCTAAATATCTAGTTAACTACATTACAAATATCTACTTAACTACAAATTACAAAATTTGTTTATGGGCAGGTCCAGATTTATGTAAAATACAGATTGAATGTTCTTATTTTTTATAAATCTTGAGGTAGCCTCTAAATGACTTTTAATTTTAACTTTTATTAGTTGATTTATTTTATGTGTATGAATGTTTTGCCTACATGAATGTATTTGTACCATATGTGTGTGTCTGATGCCTATAGAGGCCAATACAAGGCATCTGATAACTAGAACTGGCGTTACAGACCATTGTAAGCCATCATATGGCTTGAGAATCAAAACCAAGTCCTCTGGAAGAGTACTTAGAGCTCTTAACTGCTGAGACATCACCCAGCCCTTTGATAGCTTTTCTATATATTTGAACTTGGGTTCAATGAGGGTAACTGAAATGATCAAAGACATATGTACATTAATTTTAGAATAACATAGAATTTATAGAAACACTAGTTTAGGCATCAAAATAACCCAATTTCATGACAAAGCAAGCCACTAAGTAGGGCTCCATTAAAGGGCAGATAACTATTATGGCAGCAGCTACAACAGGGAGAAATCTCCTTTCGGTTTTATAGACTTGTAGAGGCCCAAACATACTTCTGAGAAAAGATACTTCATAACTTAAAGTTCCTGCTAGTAGGATGTGGGTTCTGGTAGGAGGAAAAGTTGGGGAACACACTAAGGAAATGGCTACTAAAGTCACTGACCACACCTTTGCCTCCCTAGAAGTGCTGCCTAATGGGAAAGCTGCAAGACAGACAGCATGGTAGCCACACGTCTTCTCAACAAAGTAAAGTCCTGGTAAATAGCAAAAGCAAATGTCCAAGCCAGAATCTGTCTCTTTGTCCCGTCCACAGGCCTAACTCACCACCTACAGCAAAGATCTTTTCTACTTCTTCAGCTGATCATGCTCAAACCAAATCAATGACATGCAGGCTTTAGGGATCAATTTTTCAGTGTGCTTTACTGTCTGTGGTTCTTAATTTTCATAAGGACTGATTGAGCCCCTGCTATAGGCCTAGCATCTGAGATGTAAGTTTGAAGAAAACAGACCCAGTTCACAGCTTCAAGGAGCTGGTATCCCACAAATGATCAGCTACCACAGACCAACAAGAAACTGGCTTTCCTTATATTCACTTTCTGTCTTTACCCTGCATTGCCTTTCTTATAGAAACCCCCAAACAAACATAAGAGGAGAATTTTGTACCTAACCACAAATGTCAAGATTGGGACTGTGTAGAGCAGTTATGGGAACAGGTGATTCTTGGACACAAGAAATCATCAATGTGTAGTTTGGGAAGTAAATTGGACATATGTCCAGGGCAGGTGCACTAAAGTTTATTCTTTTGCCAATTTACTTGCCCTTCTTTTTCTTTTCCTCTCCTTCCCTCTTTCCTCTTCTCCATCTTCACCTTTCTGAATATCTGAAGACACAATATACACTAAAACTCAAGGTAGACGAAACTTTACAAATAAATAATTCACACATTGCACATACTGGGAATCCAGACATGCTACATGTAGAAAACGGATGCACACCAAGACTCAAACATAGATATTAACCTCACTTTCTCTCTAAGGAAATGATCATAAAAGCAAGCAAAATTATATGTACCTAACTGCTTTCAAACACAGGCCATGATTCTCACCCCAGTGTCCCCTGTGGCTATGGCCCCCTGTGGTTCCTCTAAGGTTCTAAAGATTAAACAGTCAGTAGCCAACTTTGTGTGTGTGCATGTAAACAAGAGTGCTGGGCTTTAAATAATTATGTCAAAGAAATGACAACTGTGCTCTTTGCCAGAGCAGGGATGAATAATTACAAAGCCAGGACATAATTAAGCAATTGTGACTGTCGGGAGGTTGAGCTGCTCCTCTGATGTGCAGGGCTGGTGTGTCGCCATCCGTACCCCCTGGACAGCCTTCTGTGCTCCTTTGATCTACATTCCCAATGAAGCAATGGGGGTCATGGTCTGGTCATTCCAGACGCCTTTCACTGGGGGCCTTGAGCTTCTCAGTATCTAGTTTGGTGCTCTCTCTGTTGATGGTGGCATGATTCAATGGCCACTATTGGACAAGGCTATGGATTTTCTTTAAAATTCTGGGAAATGAGCAAATCCTAGTTGTCATGGGTCCATTAAGTGTATACACACACACACTACAGAGACAGACACACACACACTGGAGAGAGAGAGAGAGAGAGAGAGAGAGAGAGAGAGAGAGAGAGAGAGAGAGAGAGAGAGAGAGAGAAAGAGAGAAAGAGAGAGAGACAGAGAAAATGTGTATGCCCTGTGTGCACGTGTGCACCTGAAAGAGCCCACTGTAGCATTACCTATCCGTAGCATTATCACATATATTCTATTCACATGAATGAGAGCATCCTTCCATACAAGAATTCAAACTCAAAAGACGGGCAGCTTTGAAACAACAGAAGGCAAAGAGCAGTCACAGAGGCAAAATGTGTCATCAGGAGGAAGAACTAGAGAGAACTTGGATTCCAGTGTCCAGGCCTGCCAGGTACCAAATCAAACCTTGGTGACATAGAGGGTTGATTAGTTCCTGGCTGATTTTGCATTTGCGTCAGCCGAGAACATCCAGCCTGCCCATTCCCTACCTCGAAGGCAAGGGCTGTGATTGGAGAGGCATTTTCCATTCTCCCAAATACTTTATGTCAGGAATAAAATGAAAACAGCTCCCCAAATCACAGCCTCCTTGATCATCCATCAGAACATTGTGCTGAATAAGCACAACAGGCCCCTGCTGCCCCAGAAAGGACAGAAGCCAGCTTGAGATTCCCATTCTTTTATGAAAAATAGGTCTTCAGCTAGTGTGTGCAGTGCAGCTCCAGCAATTTGAAGGAAGGAAATTGCTCTCCACTTAGAGGCTGACTCAAGGTGTTCACATGTCTCCCAGAACATACATATGTATACATGCACGCAGACATGGGAAATATATCTACATAGGAACAAACATGTGTCTGTCCACACAGCAAATAGGCAAGAAGCAGCTGTCTGAATGCCAGTTTATTAATTCAGCAAAGAGCTCATTTGGCTCCCTTCTGTCTGCAAGAAAAATACCACTGTGTATCTCAGAAAACAACAGACAAAAGGGAATGCCCCACCATTTGGCAGGCATGCATATGATAAACCAGTAACAACACGGAATCTTCTTGGAATCTTGAAGGATCATCACATAAAAACCCTTAAACAGAACCCCAAGAACCCTGGTTTGGGTCCTAACTGTACCTCATCAGGACCTTAGGCTTCTGACCCTCCCAGATCCCTCGAGCACAAAGCAACAGAAGGGATCTCCTACTAGGATATCTTGAAGTGCCACAGAAACAGAAGCCAAGATCCCCATGCTCCTTTGTCAAGGGCATTTTTGTCTCTCTCCTCAAATAATTAATGAGCATTTTTAAGTGTAATACAGTTAGTAAGGGCATTAGAGTCAATCACACAAACATGTGCTAGTTCTATAATTGATTGGAAGCTAATTGGGAACGCTGAGGAGCACTTCTGCTCCTGTTGCTAATGACTCCAACAGCTGACGGCAGGTTTTAAGGAACCCTTCCCCACCATGCTCAAAGGCAAGAGGAGATTCCACCTCTCCCTATCCCCATGCAGAAAAACAGTCCATCCGCACCCAGCTCTCTCATTCAGGCTCCCCTGGGAAGTTTCAACTGTGTCAAGACATCTCCAGGGAAAATATCGATCTCTCTCCAGGGCTAAAACGGCAAACGAAAAAGAAGAGACTAGGCCCCATGTCAGACATAAGGGTAAAATTCCAGCTCAGGAATTCATGACCCATTGACCTTGGGCAGCTCCATGAAGTGCTCTGGGACTGAACCCCATCATATGTAAAATGTGTCAATGGGTCCATCCTTCTATTTGTATAGGACTCAGAGTTGGGCACCTATGGAATACAACATCCCAGGACATGGACAGCACAGTTCAGCTTTCTATCGGCAGCTTTACAGTTTCCAATCCCAAAGTAAATGGGTGCAAGGTAAATAAAGATCTGCTCTGTGCAGTGTAGCTGTGAATGTGGGAAAAGCAGAATGGCCAGTGTCTGACCCCCAGGATATCACAAAGACTTCGTCTGCTATACTTGACTGGGGATGGTGATGTTGACTGTCTCTGAAGTCCTAGAAAAGGAGGAGAAAAAGAGAGAAAGGAAGGAAAAAAAGAAAGAAAAGAAGCCAAGAGATAAATTCTTTCATTTAGACAAAATGACCAAAGCTGGAATAACTAAAGGCAGTCATGTGCATTATGTCAGGCCTGTGCTACAATAAGGAGAACTGTTAACACTTTAATAGCTATGAAATGAATCACT
This sequence comes from Mastomys natalensis, assembly GCA_021653895.1. Taxonomy (NCBI): domain Eukaryota; kingdom Metazoa; phylum Chordata; class Mammalia; order Rodentia; family Muridae; genus Mastomys; species Mastomys natalensis. Next base: position 158,320 of record JAJTUV010000261.1, on the reverse strand, counting down.
CAATTAATTCTCCACATGCTGAAACAGGTAACAATACATTTATCTGCCAGAATTATACCCTCCATATCATATATTTCCACAACTGTTAGCAATTTCATTCAGCATAACAGGAAATCAGTCGCACCTCATGGATTCAGGGAAAGAAAGTGGCCTGAGGTCTGCTGCCAACAGCCTAACTTGATGGAAGAGGTTTCATTGTTCTGCTCTGTTTTGGCTTTGTTTGGCTTTGCTTCCCCGCTTAATCACTTCCAATGCATGTACGGAGGGCTATAAGTCACCGGGTGAGGACAAACTAGACCTTCAGGATTCCTGTGCCAGCATTTTCAACATATAGCTGCAATTTCATAGGCGGTAACTAAGGAGCTCCACAGTGCTCCAGGGTAATGAAGTTTCTAGAAAGGGGTCATCATCAGGGTCACTGAATCTACTCCCCGGGCTCAGACTTCTTAGAAGGGCCCAGTGTCTCCCAGAGAGATTATTGCAAACATCTTTAAAACCTCCTGTGTCTGAATCCAAGATTCCAAACCTATTATCACGAAGTGTATGTAGGGAGCACATAGCAGCCCTAGCTCAGGTTGTCTGGAAACACTGCATGCTATGCTAACATCACCTCAGGGAACTGAAGAGCCTTCATCTATGATAGAAGAAAATGACCCCCTTTTATTAGCAAGAAACAAGTGCCCCCTCCAAAGGGTGAGAGGAATTGTATCCACATAAGAAACACAAAATTCTCAGTGTGCTCTTTTTAAACTCCAGAACCCCTTGATAAGAAAGCATTGAGAGCTCCTAACATTCACCTTTGAACTTCACTGAGCTTCATTCATGTTTCTGTGTGCCTTAGTTACTTTTCTACTGTTCTCCTAAAATGCTAGGACCATGATGACTTATCTACAAAAAGCAGTTTATTGCAGGCTTAGAGTATCAGAGGGTGAGTCCAGGACTTTCATGACAGGAAGCATGACAGCAGGCAGGCATGATGCTGGAGTAGTAGCTGGGAGCTTACATCCTGACTCACAATCACAAAGCAGAAGCAGTAAGTGGCAACCTCAAAACCCACTCTGGTACTGGCACATTCTTCCAACAAGGCCACATTTCCCAATCCTTCCTAAACAGTTCCACCACATGGAGGCCAGTATTCACACACATGAGCCTATGGGGGTCATTCTCATTTAAACCACCAGGTGGGTTATAAACAAGTCTCCTTAGTCTGAGTGATAAGAAGACCTAAATTATAGCCAGTCAATTGCATGAGTGGGCCAACCCTATATCTATGACTGAACCCTGGTATGAGGTTATGTCTACTTTCTAAATACACAGGAAGATATCACCCATGCTCTGCAGAGAAACAAGTGAAGTAAGATATAAATCCCACATGAAAACCAAACAGTAGCAGCTCACCTTGGGTTTCACCACCTTCATGAAGGCCCCTCTGACCAATGCCTCCTCCCGTTCTTGTCTGGTGACTTTCTTGGCATCCAGAAACTTCAAATTGGGCAGCTTGTACAGAACAAAGCACCTGGGACAAAAAGGCAGACACAACTTGGGGAAGCTGGAATCACAGCTTCAGGGATGTCAGCAATATGTCTGAACCTTGGGAATCCACACAATAAAGCTTTAAGGGTTTAGATCTTAGCCACTGCCTCCCCTATCCCCAGCCAACACAGTCCACCCCTACAGGGGAAATTTTAAGGGTTGTACTTTATATAGATATACAACCAAGTTTGAGTCATAATTACACTTGACTCAAGGGTAGATACATACCTCATTAGATTTAGCCAGCCAGTAGGACCCTGTCAAAGTATTCTTTTCTTCCATTCTAGGAAAGGGGCCTTGCTTCAATATGGAAAGTTCTCAGTAAGACTATTCTAAACCTTGATCAGATGTATCATGTATGTATCTGCCATTCCTGGGAGGTATCTATATCATTTTCTTCATTGATCAATAGATTGGCAATTTAGAGCTAAGCAGTAGGTCAGAATTTCTCAGGTAGGACCTTAAAGGAGCCCCCATAGCTGGCTGGCTTTGGTGTAGGAGTAGGGCATGCGTGTAGCTGAGAAATGTTTCACTGAGGACTCAAGAGAGTCTCAAGTACTTTCTGACATTTCTGGGTAATTTCCACAATGTAGCACAGAGATGATCTTTGTCAAGGATAAATAGGAGACAGAGGTGGTTTCTAGGATTTTTTTAATATCCCCCAAATACTCAGTTTCCTCTATTCCCTTTGAAAGATCATTAGTACTCATTATAGATCACCACAGGCAAGCCAATGACTATGTGTGTGACAAATTACCCTCCAAGCAGATGTGTATAAAGGGTATTGACAATAAGATGCACTTGGCCAGGGTTTATGTTTATAAATGTATAAGTGTAGAAGCACTGGTCTATACTTCTTATCAGCAACAATCATCACCCTAGTTACTTCCCATCAAGACTACACTCTTATCAACCGAATGAGAGATTGCCCTGACTCTCTTTTGCTTTGGAAGAAGAGATAAACACCCAATGTCATTAGCAATGAACAGTTTCTAAAGAAATCTCTTATTTCCTTCAGCTACCTTCTTATAATTCTCTCATATTCCAAATCCCAACCTCAGGAAACATTCCTTCTCACCATTAGCTTACACTACTTTCTTCATTCTAAATGCTCCTAAAACTATCAGCATCCAGTTTAACATACTGCCATGTCAGTTATTTCCTTGGTGTTAAAGTCAATAAATGTTCTTATCTAAGTTACAACCTTCTCAAAGGTTTACTTTCACTATATCTTGGAAACCAAAGCAAGAATGAGTTCAATACTCTGTCCATTCGTTTCAGCTGCACAAATATTTCTTGATTACCTACTATGTGCCAGGTATCTAGAGATTATGCAACCTCTCCATTCTCCAAGAGGTTCTTACTGTAATGGGGAATATTTATCGACACAAGACAAACTAGAAATCAGCGAGGCTAAGTTATGCACCTGAGTTGTTATGCAAAAACAGGGAACAGCCGAAGACTAAAGGGGAAAAGAAATATACCATCTCAAACAGGCTTCAAAGACCCAAATTCAAAGGCAACTCAATTAGAATTTTATCAGTGCAGATATTCCTGGACATCCACTGTCCAGGAATATTGTGTCCCTCCCCACTGGAGCCCAGGGTTCCCAGAGCCTCCTCCCATATCTACAAGGTAATTTCATATCATCAAGTGACCTTTATAAGCTTATTCAGGTAAAATACCTGGTCATCACTCAAGAGCCAGAGACAGCATTCTAAAGCCCTCCACCCCAAGACTCTTAAACTCAAAACATATTAACATTATTTTGCAATTAACTTCAATGAATTCTCCTATGAATTAATATATCATTTCATGTGAGTGAGTGAGCCCTTGGGCTTTGGACACATGTCAAAGGCCAATATCCCAGATCCCATTCTCTTCTTCCACTTTACTAAGGTGGGGTTTCTTGATTTTGCAGTGCTTTGTACTATAGGTTAGCTGGTCTGTAAGCTTTTGGGCTCCTGTCTCTGCCTTGCATCTTCCAATAGGAGTGTCCTGGATTACAGATGTGTGCCATCAAGGTGTCAGGGATGGAACTTAAGTCGTCGAGTTTGTGTGGGTCCCTGAAATTCCTTTATAGTCTATCCCAAGACTAGAGATCTTGGAATTTCCCCAATCTTGTTCTTCCTTTCTCCTACTCACCATCCCTCCCTCCTGCTTCCTCCGTGACCTCAATCTATCACCTGCTTTCCTTTTCTCCCAAAGCCTGTCCCTCCTTAACCTCCATCCCCAAATACCTCTGATCTTATCCAAAATGAGGCAAAGGGCTCAAGTGTTCTTTTTACCCTTTAGCAGAATTCCCACCGGCCTCAGGCTGTCAGAGAAAACTTCATCTCCTGCTTATACAGGCAAAGCCTTGATGACAACAGATTCTTTCAAATAAAGACATGTACAGACAGAAACAATATGTCAGGAGTGACGCTCAAAGGAGTAAAGACACCCACTAAGTGTAGGGTGGGAAAAGATGAATATTCAGGTGAGGACAACATCGGTATTAGAAAATCAGCCAATGTTTAATGATGAAGTGAAAGATGCCTTCACAGGGCTGCCAGGAAGCACAGTGACAACAGACCGTGCATTGTCATTTCGCCTAGCTTTGGATCACAGCTCTGAAATCAAAGGAGTGAGACAGAGAGGTGCTGGCTTTTAAGCTAGTTAAAAATTTTTGGATGACAAAGAGCTACTGTTTGCAGAGGGTTCTACTTAGTGTCAAAGAGACAGCCTATGACAGAGTCTGTCAATCATCCCTAGACTTCAGGTGACTTCACTTCCATCCTATGGGCCACCATGAGTTCCCAGAGAAGTTCGAGGGATTTGGAGGTTACCCAACCTGTGAGGATCAGAATGTGGTAGCTGGAAGGATAACAAACCAGGATAGGACACCCACTCTCAATAGACCAATTAAGGAGACAAGTTGTATTGAGAAGCAGGGAAAGGATCTATATCCAATGTGAGGGGGAGTAGGAACATTGGGAAAAGGAACAAGGAGCTGCAATGATCCCCAATGTCCATCTTTATGGTCCTAAGAGAATGTTTAGTTTTTAAACAGAGGGCCAGAGGTATGCATAGCTAAGCAGTTCTGTTGCAAGGAGGGAACCCATTTATCACCACTGTCTCAGCTCAGGTATCTCCTGCAATATGGGATGACAAGCTGTGAACCTCTTTCAGGGAGACAAGCCCCCCTACTGGCTGGTACTAGGCTTCCAGGCTTTTCCTTCCTCTAGCATGAGATTCCAAGGAAATTTCAATGTTTTGGAGTCCATAGCCTGATAGCCAAAGGGATGGGCACTAATGACTCTTTAGAACATCGTCATCTCAAGGGGTCTGCAAAATGTTGCTCAGTTTGAGTTTGATCACTGTGGTCCACAGTAGAAGGAGATAAGTGGTTCCTAAGAGCCACCCTCTGACCTCCATGTGCACACCTCCATCTCATATCATACACACATATATACAGATACACACACTAATTAATAGTAAATGAAAAAAAATAAAGTTTAAACAGCACTAGAATGATAACTCCATAGTTAAGGGCACTTTGTGGTTTTCCAGAAGACCCAAGTTCAGTTACTAGCATCCATGTCAGGAGGCTCCCAACAACTGAAACTGTAGCTCCTCGGGATCTGGCACCCTCTTCTCATCTTAGTGGATACCCACACATGTATACACATATACTGAGACACATAAACAAAAATTAATATTTAAGCTCTTTAAAATGAGTATCGCCATCCCTGTCAGAATGGCTACACTAGGCGGAGTTCTTCCCCCATGATGCATTGCCTCCTCAGGAATGCCTTCTTTCATTTATTTACCCATTCAGTGAGTAATAGTTGAGGAGCTACTACCTTGACGGAACAATGCAAGGTGCTGAGAAGGTGAGGTAACCCAGCAGAAGACCTTTGCTCTCAATGCATCCTACGTTCTAGCATGATGTTTACATTCTAGCACAGTGGTTCTTGATTTTGAGCAGGCATTCTTATGACCCACGGGCTTGTTAAGGAATGGAGGCAGACGCCAGCCCATCCCCAGAGCTCCTTACTGAGGCGATCTGGACGGAGGCCTGGAATTTATGTTTCTAATAAGTTCCCAGGTGATGCTGTCACGGCTGCCATCCTGCTGAGAACCGATGTCCTACTGAAAACAACACCACAAGGACTAATAGCTGGGAAATTATGAGAGCAATGAGGCAGCCAGGAGTCTCTTTCCTAGTTCAGTTAAGAGTCTGCCCTGCCCCAGCACCTGTGCTCTGTGAGCACGGCTAACAGTCACGTTTACCAGGTCTTCCTGTCCCCTGGTGACTTAGAATAGGCTCCAGCATTCCTGTCAAGCCATAAGCCAGTGGGCATCCTGCCTGCCTGTCCCATGCTGGTCTTGGGAGATCCATTTCCCTTTGTTCTAGGTCATGTCAGAGTGTCAAAAGCTGCAGCTTCAATCCTGAGTGTAATACAAGTTTGCCATAAAAATACAAGAGCAGATTCCCGAAGTCACAGAATGAAGGCTTTTACAATATCAATTCAGCCCTTGTAAATTTAATCCTGGGGTTATTTGTTGCACCCAAATCTCTTTACTGTGATGTATGACTTAGTTACCAGGGGTTATCACAGCCGTATCCTAAAGTTGCATAGTACATAAAACATTTCAGTTAACAATGCGGAGAGGTTAACTCCCCCAGATAAACCTGCAATCACAAGGGCTAGTCCAGATGACATCCCTCTGTCAGCTCACAGGAGCTATTGATGGTTCAATCAGTTTGTTTTGAAGGAAAAGAACAACAAAAGGCCAGTAAACTTATTCAGACTGTCAACAGGGGCTATCTGGAATGGGACTTGCAGGTAAGTAATTCTGGGTGTTTTAAGGCTATTATCAAACAGCAATGGTTGAAGGAAGAGACAGCTACTAATAACACAGAAGGCAGCCATCATAAACCACTTTATGGCAGAACCCCCCTGTCCATAAATCCTGTGACACCCGGAGACAGCTTCAGATTTATAAAACTGCTTGTTAAGCCAGGACACTGCTTAATGAGAGGAGATCAGTCTAGTTAAGTCTCGTGTCCCTAGCTACGGAGGGCAACTCCAATTTTCCTGACCTTCTCAAGGTGGCTGGAGGGAAGCCCCCAGGGCTAGAGGTGGTGGGACTTAGAGGCCCTGCTTGCTGTGATATGGAAAAGGAGGTTATCAGGGAGCAGGGACCCCTGCAAAGGTGCTTATGCACCCATTTGTCCCCTATGGAGACAGATTTTCTGAAAATGAGAGATCATCACCCAGAGATTATCAGGATCTCTCTCTTCATATAAAATGGTAGACTTTTCTTAAAGGACCCTTTAAAGACAAAGCTAAATCTGAAAGGAGGACAGAACAATTCCAATCCTTTTGTTATTATGGAAAAATCTATTTGTTTTGTTCTAATATCAATGGCCTTAGTACTTTTTGCCTAGTTGTCAAAACAAAAGGAAAACATTCTCCTGTCCTACTATCATGTTCCCCCAGAAAGATTGCCTGCTCCCAGTAATAGTGTAAACCACAGACTCATGCTATGGATCTCTCAGATCTGCTAGTGGGGTTGGCAGCCATATTTCTTTCAGGAAAACTGTTCAAGACTCTTATGAGTTCTTAGAAGAGCCAGACTCCAGAGTGCTGGATGGTTTCTCCATTCCACTTATGGGAAGCAATGCTTCCTCCACTTCTTTCCCAACACCTTCTCACTCCCATACACAAGGAGTGCAGAGACAAAGTACAAGTTACTGATGATCTACCTGGTGCCTTGAAGGCAGCTATGGATGATCCTTTCACTGGTTTCAGTCCCCCACCCCACCCCACCCCCGCTCCCCTTCAAAGCTTAATAGAACAGGGCAAGGATGTTAACAAGACAATGTGATTCCTGGCTGTCAACTGGATTACATCAACTCTGTTTAATAATACTGGCCATCTCATGCTGGCCAAGAGCATGGATCAACTGCTAAAGTGTTTTGACTAATGAGAGAAAACAGCAAGGGCTTAGACACAGCTTCTTTGGAAGACCAAAGCTCTTAGAGGTTGGGGGCAGGTGACAAGGAAAAGAGGTTGTCATGATGAAAAGTTGGGGGAGGGAGTTTTCAGGGCAGAGCAGATAGCTTGGGCTATGAGGTTTTGAGCTTGCCTTCCTGAGTCTCAGTTTCTCTCTCCGAGCCATGAGAATGGGCCTTAGCCTCCTTCAAAAACACTAATTTGTTTGGGTTCTCGGTGCTCAAAGTTGATTGACAATAAATAAATTCATACGGTTCCTTCTTGATACACCAGATTCACCCAATTGCCTTGCATAACCACCTCCTCCCACTTCCAGAGAGAGACAATCAGAAAGAACCAATGAGGACCAAGGCAACAGGAACAAAGGACTGAGTGGGACAGCTCCAGATGCTCTGAGAGACAATGATGATGATCTCACTCTAATGAGCTGAGGTGAGCTCACCTACAGCATTAATGAATTGGCCTGACAACTGGCAAAGGCCAGCTGATTTTGCTCTCAGTTCACTGACAGCATGTTTGAAGTCTCTGTGCAAACAATACACCCACAGGACAGTCCAAGGGCCTGTATGGAGGGTAACCAGCAATTACTGTGTGGGCTTCTGTCGCTTTGATCTCTGGGTCGTGACCTTTGCTTTCTTGTGATCATCAAAGCCCAGATTGTAGATTAGCTGGGAATGCTAGCTGGTTTATATAAGCCACAGGTTTTACGGCTCCTATTTAGTGGGAAACAGCCTTGGGTGGCAGCCCAAGGTGGCCCCAGACACCACCGGAGGGTCCCTCCTACCTTTCCTTTGGTGGAGTGCTGCAGACACTGGGCAGGCCCCCAGGCTGCTGCCTCCCAGGGAACAAAGAAAGGGCATCATATTTTAAATAATTTAAAGTTTTAGGAATACAGAGGACCTGCTGGGGTGAGGTTGGGGGAGGTTGGGGGAGCAACCAGAGCCTGAAGGGACAGAAATTGAAAGAAAATGCACAACAGAGCTAAGCCACAAAAGACTGGCCTCTAGCCTGAGAGCCCGGGTTTCTTATTTGAAAGGTGATGTTCAATGTGTTTATTCTCTGTTGACTTTCAGCCATCGGTCTTCCTGAAGAAAAAGATAAGAAGCTGTTAGCACCTAGAGGTCTTCACCAGGTTTGTTTTCTCTGCCAGGTGAGGAATGAGAAGACAAGAAATAGCTGGAGTGAGGCAGGAAGCAGTGGAGAAATCCTGAACGCCGGGAACAGGAGCATCGGCGAGCAAAGCAAGGTTTTATTGGGGTTAGGAAACATGCACATAGAGCTGGCACGTGAGGGAAAAGGCTCTGCAAAGCAAAGGAGAGAGCTGAAGTCCAGTTCTCCTTGTGGACTGAAGATTTAAGGGTCTGTGAGGGGAGTCTTTCTCCCCAAAGTTTAGAGTTTGTTAGTTTGAACAAAGGCAGGGAGGCTAATAGGTTGGTAGCTTTGGGGTAAACACATCCTGGCCTGGCCTTGAACTTGTCCATAGGCTGAGTGCTCTGGTGGTGGTAGAAAAGGTCTTACATTTAAGCTTGCAGACTTTTCTCTCAGGTCAGGAGTGTGAGGAAGAAGTCAGTCATCTTGGAATTTCACCATCTTTATTATCTAGTCATCTCTCTCTCTCTCTCTCTCTCTCTCTCTCTCTCTCTCTCTCTCTCCTCCCTCCTCTCCTCTCCCTCCATCCCTCCCCCGAGGGAGGGAATCTCTTAGTCTCTCAAAAAAAAAAAAAAACCTGCCAGAAAAAAACAAAGGATAAACTGTTCTGAGCACCCAGATTTCTACCCCTGACTTACTATATCGATTTTGGATGGTATCAAAATCTGCAAGAGGCCCAAGTTCATATCCATTCAACATTCATCCCAGAACAACAGTGCTACATCCACACAGTGAAATGCAAGTAGGTTCAGGCCCTGTGATAAGGTGGCCATATCCACTTCTCAGCCATAAGCAAAGACGAATGACAAAGAGAATCTGGGTATAGTTATGCCCCTATAACCGCAGGCTCGGGGCTCTGCTCAACCGCTCAATAGTATGTCCTTCTTTACAGAGAAATTTAATGAGCCTGTTTTACTGGGGAGATGTATGCCAAGAAAATCCAACTGTGTACACAAAGGTAAATGAAGAAGCCAAAGGGGTAGACACTGGGGAAAGGGTAGGAAAGGTGAGACAGAGAGCACAACATACATAAACGTAGTCACTTCCCATTCCAGATCTGGTGGTTGGCCATAACATGAACTAAACCTGAGCTGAAATCTTTGAAGTCAACATCTCCCATGGAAACAAAACAACAGACCCACTTGTTTTGATGTATGGCTGGGTGACATAAATATTACATCACATGACCATAGAGGATGCCAATCAATAGGAAATTTTTTCAACAGCACTAAATGAACCACAGGTTCCTGCTTCTGAATGCTATTGCTTAAATGATTAATAGATGAAGCATTGTTGAAAAAAAACATACTTAAAGTGAAAAACAGGAAACTGTAGAAGTATCATTCATTGCTTAAGTCATTTGCTAGCAAAAATGCCATATAAATTTACATAGAGCTTCCAATATGATGATTTCAGTGACAGTCAGAGAGAAGGTAGACCTCACACTTTGTGGATGAAGGGGCAGGAAAACAGTTTACCAAACATGAGGTAGGCCATTGTACTGCTTTGTTTAAACACATATGTCACAGGAACTCTGAATTCAAAAGCCATATTGTGAAACCCTAAAACTTCTCAGGGCTAAATGAATCACCAACCAATATGAAGAAAGCAGGGCTGCCGAAAGACCACAAGTATGAGCTGTGCTGTGCCCGTGCCGGCGTCTCACTCTTCCAAATACAGGGAAGAGTGCTTTTCAAGTCAACAATTTAAAAAAATGAATAAAATATTTAAGCACGTTACAGAACCAACCCAGCATTTCACAAGATGATGTAGTGAATCTGTAACTGAGTAGGAACACATTTAATACCTCTATTGTTCTTGGTGGCTGCTGTTTCTCCAAGTGTAAGCATCTACCAGTCACTGTGTGGATAACTTATGGGTTTTCAAAGGCAATTGTGGCTAGATGTGATTTGGGCTGTGTGCAAGCTCTTGATTCCAGTCCCTCACGGCAACATTGTCATAAATACACTAACAAACAGCCTTCTCAGCCCCATCTCTCACATCCTGCCAGCAACACGGACCTGAGATGGAGAGGACATGCTTGGGGGACCGCCAAGGTGGATCCATGAGGAGGATTGCTCTTAGAGAAACAAGCTTTCTGTAAAAGCCTTGACTCACAACTTAGACTTGGATTGAGTCTGGATGATTGTTGTTACTGGCTAACTGGATCTGATACCTAAGAAGGAAGAGTAATTCTAAATACCCTAGCGTAGTCACCTAGCCACTTTCGTGACTTAGGTTTGCAATAGGCTTCAAGAGATAAGGACTCCACTCTTACTCAGTGGTAATTCTTCTCTCTATGTATACATGTCTATAGAAGTGAGAGGAATACAGATGATGGGATGTATAACATGAGGTGAGTTAGTAAATCCAAACATGGTTTGCTACCAAAAGAATGATAGAGGCTGAGTTGACTCTGAGTCATATAAGGACCACTGATCTAGATAGCCACTCCTGTTTTAAGTCATCTTATCAAAATGGGACTCCCCATTAGGTTTTCAAATCTTTCTGCTTATACAGTGAAGCTTGGTCTGCTTTGTCAATCTGACCAGTTACAAAATCAACAATGAAGTATCTGCTTTTCTCTTCCATTTACACTTCTCTAAGCTCTGTATCTGAGATCAAACATAACAAAATGGAAATGGAAAATTCATTTGATTCTCTCTCTTTCTTCCCCCAACTCCCCTATCTCTCTCTGAAAAAATGATGTATCTACACTTGTATTCACACATTATGTTTGGCTGGATGAATGAATAAATGGTAATGTGTGAGCATATACATACATATGTATATATATATATATATATATATATATATATATATGTATGTATACACACATATATATATGCACATAAATAGGTAATATACATGCATACTCATACATATATAAAAGTTACATGTGTTTTATAAATGGAACAAAAATATGAAGAAAAATTTAGAAAGTATAAAGAAAATTTTCAAAGTTTGATTTGTGAAACATATTTATTAGGTAAACTTTTTTGACTTGACCTTCCAAAATACATCTTAAAATTAGTGCTGGCAATAGCCAAGATGAAGGATGTCTAGGTGCCTATCAACAGATGAAAGGATAATAATATAGTTTTACATATAAGGGAGTATTATTAGCCACAAAGGAGACCAAAGTCATGTTGCCTGCAAAAAAATGCATAGACCGAAATATCATTACATAGAGCAGACTAGGTATGACATACATTATCTTATACATGGAAACTAGAATTAAACAGAAAAGAAATACAATCTCAAGTAGTGGTAGAGATGCCACTGAGACAAGGTAAATGGGCCAGAAGAAGCAGGGAGATGGGTTGGTACAAATAAAGTTGTGAGAGTTTAATACTACCAAAGAGCAATATATATTGTGATATGAAAATATCACAGTGAATCTCACTCACCTGACAATTAATATACACTAATAATTATAATGAAAACTGCTTTTTCCAAAATTGTTGATTCAAGAAGGTACTAGGTTTAAAGTGACCCCTTCACACACCTTGTATCAGACAATCTCATGATTCAAAGTTGAAAGAGAATGTTCCAGAAGTCATTTGACATCTAAGCAATTAAAAAATTAAACATGAGAAATGAGCAAGTTGCTCTAGCTGGATGGCAACTGTGTTTCTCCTATCAGAAGTCACACTTAAATCTATAACATCAGATCCTGATAGAAAAGTATTCCAGATGGAGAAAGACTTTCACGAGCTTATTTTTTCAAGCAGGAATCTGATTTGTTCTGAGTCAATATGAGAATCGCCTAGAAACCCTACAAAATTAATCATGAAACTTAGAAATGAAGCCAAAGTCACAGAATTCCTCTTGATGGAAATATAACTGAATCCCTGCTTTATGTTATTTACGTCCCTGTGTTGGACTGTTTTTGTCTCTTATAATCTATAATAATGGTCAGTATTTCTTACACTGTTGGCCTGATACACAATAATTACTCCCACTACACTTCTTTGCAGATCACCAGGGTTTTATAGTAATTCCAGTAGGACAAGTCCCTCTCAGACCATTAGCCTCTTTTCCAACCCTTTCAGAGCTAGATCCCAAGAGCCCCAACTCCAACTGTAGTATTTTCTTCTTTTCTCCTCTGTTGACTTGAGTAGGGTATTAAGGACAATGTTCTTTTATAAGAGAGGCCAAAGGGAAGATATCTCTAATCCCCTTTCTTATTATATAAAATTTTATTGGAAGATTGTCAGGTATATTCATTTATAAATCATTCATGGCTGCTTCCACACTTTAACATCAGGGTTCAACAGTAAAGACAGAATCCATGTAAAACCTAAAATGTATATGAGTTAGCCCATGATGAAAAACATTTCTCAGCCCCCGATCTTGACCAGCCCCTATCCTTTTTTGGCTCCTATGAACCCAACAAAGGAATAAAATGGATTCTGTTTCTAAAAGACAACAGTTTAACACAGTCACGGGAGCTCCATGGACGCTTACCAATGGTTATTTTACATCCCACCGCATTCTATGCCCTGGAGTCTCTTTTTCCCTTCCCCGCCATGTGAGCACTCACCTGTATCTCTTATAATCTTCCTCATCCTTCTCCAAGTTGACCAGCTCATTGGGACATGCAACATTTCCCAGCAGGCTGAGGTACTCTAAGGATGGTGTCACTTCTGCCAGGTGATCAAGGAGGTTCTCCAAGTCAGTAATGTGCCAAAGGTTAAGGATCTTCTTCCAAGAAAATGAAAGGCTTAGCAAGAAGTAGGGGCCATCAATAACAGGCCAGGCTATGGGAGTCAGCTCTGCCTCACCCTGGACAAAACACCTGACAAAACAACTTAAAAAGGAGAAGGGGTTATTTTAGCTCACAGTGTCTGGGGTTCCACCATGTTCTGGAAGCATTGCTTTAGGGACTACACCTTCAGTGTGTGGAGTTTTAGAAGACTCCCATCTAAATCATAGCATAACTATGTCTCAACTCCTAAAAAACCAGTTTTCAGTCAATCATGCTAAAAGATGGAATTGTCATTCCATGCTCTCTAAAGAAAACATCACAAATGTGATTATGCAACAGAGCTGTAAGGGAATTTGTAAGAAATAAGGTTTTGAAATAGGCATATCTAGTATAAAAAGATTTGTGTCCTTTCTAGTTATTTTAACATTTGTGATACTTGTCAATTTAATTTTTAAAATTTGCTTTGATATATTTTTATTCCAATTGAACATTCATGGTTTTATTCTCATATGCATTCTCCTTATTCTCTTCTTAGTTTTACATTGTGAGGGATCCAACACAGGGTCTTGACCATGCTAGGCAGGTGCTCTGATGCTGAGCCATACCTCTAGTCCATCAACAGCCTTTCTGTACATAATTTATACCCTTAGCTATGGGACATTCATCTTTTTTAGAGGGCTCCTTTTTGTTATCTAAGCTCCATACACCATAAAAACTGTGGCCTTTCATTGACTGGAGTCCCTAGACAGATAGATCCCCTTAAATATCCTGGACATGGACACTTTAAGCTTCAAGATGCTCTAGCTATCTGTACCAAAGAACACAGTGCAGATCCAGGAGTCTGTCTCGTGGATGTTTGGTATGATGGAAACTCCATTGTTCTAAGCCTTTCCAACAACCTACTATATGACAAAGCAGGGTGAGCTAAGTAGTTACCCACAATTCACAGCACACAGGAAGCCCTGGCACCTCCTACAGCATGTTCTGCACCAGCCTTTCATCTTCATTGATTCCATCCCCAAAGCATGAAATAGGAGATGGAGTTTTAATTGGCTCCTCAGCCTCCTGGGTCAACAAGAACACACACAGTCCTGTCCTGCCTGATTGTGAGCCGAGATGGACCTTGTAACGTTATGTGGAAAGTTAAGCCAAGGCAATGAGTGGGTGCAACTCTGGGGTCTCCAACTAACCAAGACCATGACAGTAGAAATGACTTGGAGATGTTTGGAAGGGCACATTTTCTTCAAGCTCCCTGGAACTGTGTCAACTCTCCCCAGCTGGATTCTCAGAACACACCTGGTTTCCCTCATCAAGCCTTCTTCAGAACATTAGTCACTTAGGATTTTTTTTTTTTTTGCCAGTGTCTACCGGAAGTTGCCATTGTGGAGCTCAGATATCATGATGAAGCTTGCCAAGAGCAATTCTATACATAGAGGGTAAGATCAAAGTGGCATCTTTCTTACATGTTTAGAGAAGACAGAAGGAGAAGAACCTCCTGGCATGCAGGTCCTATTGTACATAAGCCAGGGTGGTTTCCCAGCTGAGAGTGGAACCTCCCAACTTTGGGTTCATCTCCAGGCCAAGGAACAGTTTTATAACCCCTGGGAAATTTTAACCCAATGGCAGATATTTGGATTCGAAGTGCACAGTATAATGATATATTTGCACCCCCTGAATGCACATACATAT
This sequence comes from Mastomys natalensis, assembly GCA_021653895.1. Lineage (NCBI taxonomy): Eukaryota > Metazoa > Chordata > Mammalia > Rodentia > Muridae > Mastomys > Mastomys natalensis. The sequence continues at coordinate 143,233 of JAJTUV010000261.1, read as the reverse complement.
CAGAAATATTAGCATAGCAAAAAGAAAAAAGAAAAATGGGATTACAAGTCACACAGCCAGTAAATGACAGAGACTATTTTCAAGTCTGAGAAGTCTAAGTCATTTCTATGGGGAAAAAAAAGACTCAATTTCTAGTACAAAGGATGAAATTAAAAGACTGAAAAATAAAGAGTTTAATATGTTTGGGGGGGGAGTTAATACACTGTCATCCAGCTGTGCTGTCTGTCTTGAATATATCAGTTTAGGCTTATGTTTTCAAAGCACTGTGGTTTTCTCTAAATGTACCAGGAAATTTTAGCTAAGTGCACCAGGGAGCAAGAAGGGTCTCCGGGTGTTAATAGGTGGCTTCCCATAGATCACTGTTACTCAATACTCTGAAGTAATAGATTACTCTACTCAATACTCTGAAGAATGTATTATAAAAGAAACCAAGACCTTGAAAAAGAAATATATTTATTCAAAATGATAAGAAACTGTTGTTAAAAGTGAGCTCTGGGGGGCTGGAGAAGTGGCTTGCTACTCTTGTAAAAACATGGGAGTGCAGTTCCAGCACACACTTATGGCAGCTCACAACCACCCATAATCCCAGTTCCAGAAGACCTGAGGTTCTTTCCTGCCCTCTGTTGGCATCTACATTTATAAGTACATACCCACACACAAACACACATGAGTACATTATATTTTTTTAAGGGTGAGGTCCAGTTTTGTGACATGTCACACCCATCTCCTTGCCACAGCCCAGCTGTGTAAAACACAGCACTATTCTTTCTTCCTGTGTGTGCTATGATTCAAACTGATCACACTTTTAGCACATATGCTGATGTAAGCACTGCAGAAGAAAATTAAGCATAATCTCAAATAAGGCCTGTGTTTTCCCACAAGGAAAGATGGGAGACAACCATTAAATTGTGAAAAGGTAATTGTGCATCTATACTTCCTAAAATTTTTTAGTCAGTCCTCTGCTTGGGGTTGACTATTCAGAGATCACATGACTGAGATCAACACAGAAGACCTCAGTGTTGCTGGTGGACAAGCCAGGGAGAGAGGGAGAGAGGGAGAGGGAGGGAGAGAGGGAGGGAGGGAGAGGAGGGAGGAGAGGGAAGGAGGGAGGGGAAGAGAGAGGGGAGGAGGGACAGACAGAAAGACAGAGAGTCAGAGAGACAGAGGTTGGTGGGTGATATTGTCAGAGCTGGGGGTGGATTTTCAAGTCTATGGCCTATGATTAATTACTTTGAACAAAGAGGGGCTAGAACAAAGATGGGGGTTGGAGGAGAAAGACCTATATAAATGGGACAGATGCATTAATTTGTGAACTGAGAAGAAATTTTCCAGATGTGATAGAGTCTCAATATTGGAATTTCTTCTGTAGATAGAATTCCTGCAGCCCCAACTGGGCCTTACTACAGCTGGCATCTGACTCTTCCCACATGCAAGTCCTTTCCAGCAAGACGATGGCTTCTTTTTTGAGTTTTAAAAGCTGGGGCTCAGAGTCAGCCTAAGTGGGTTCTAGACGACACCATACCTGTGGCAATCTATGTGGCTTCTAGAAGCTTGTAGTCTCTGGGTATTTTAAAAAGTGAAAGAGAATTATCACCGGTAATTCCCAGAATCACAGAATGAGATTAGAATTACAGTAAAGTATAAAAGTCTAAGAAATACATTCACCCTACTTTCTGCCTTTAGTGATAATGGCGTTGGTCAGGTGAGAATGGTTTTCATACTTTTAGGATGACATCATAGTTAACTTTTGTCAACTTGACACAAATGTAGCCATTATCAGGGAGATGGACTCCATCAACTGTTAATTGATACAATCCCTGGGCAGGTGGGACTGGGCTGTATAAAAAAAGTAGTTCAGAGAGCCAATAAGATGATTTATAGTGAAAACTAAATAAGATCTCATAGAGACAAGATGGCAAGGCTGGTGTAGTAGATAGCAATAGAAATGAACTATTCTCTATATAAATACCTGTGTCATTGCCTACATTGTTCTGCATTGGTATGTGAGTTGCTTTCACACTACAAGCAGGATTTGACAAGCTCATATACACCAGGGCTTATGCCCTGGACCAATCCTTTCACATATGATGTGTATGCAGCCCATTAGAGGCAGGCCGCTGAACCAACAGCCAGCACTAATTGCATAGGTAAGAGTGGGGTTATTTTAGACTATCTAGTGCTGGTAAAAAAAAAAAAAAAAAAAAAAAAAAAACATGGTTGCCTGAGTGACACAAACTAAGATCGTCAGAAGAACCATCCAGCTGAGCCCTGACTCACATAGAATTGAAGTGCATAGAACATTTATTGTTTTGTGGAGTGGATCGTCATGCTACATGAGCTAGCTGACAGAGCTTGTCCATGTCTGGAGCATCTCATGGGACAGCATGAGCAAAACCCACTCTATCACTTGGGCAGAATTGGGACATTTTCACAAGTAGGGAGTTTTAACCTGAAAAGGCAGGGTCAGTGTAAGAGGCAGTTAGCCAAGAGGATGGCATACGTTGTTGTCTGCCTTTGCCTACCTTTCAGATCAAACTTCAACTTCCAGATCAAACAGGGGGGAAGCTGGGTTTTGTCACAGTCCCAGTAGATCAGGGAGAAAAAAAGGAAAGAAATTGCATAACTCCCTGAGTGGGCCATAGCAACCTGACTATGGTCTGTATCCACAGATAATAAGATGCTCCATAGAAGCACAGCTATGTAATTGGATTTTACAGCAACACAGTGACTCCCAGGCTGTTCTTCTAACTCCCTTAGTATTGCCATTAGGGCTCAAGGAAGTTAAGGCACAGAATAGGAACAGGACTTAGTAAAAGATGGAGTCAATCTCCCAGCACTCTGGAACCCAAGATGCCTGCCAACCTAAGTGGTGCTAAGAATAAAACCACCACCTGATACAAGCTATGTATCTAAAGCTGAGGACTAGGCTCCCAGAAGGTTACTTTTACCAGGCCACACAGCTACATATGACTAAGAGGACATGTGAAACTAAGTCTGTGAACCATAATATTCTGCAGTGACATGAGACACAAGACATGGGCTGAGGCTCAAGGGAGGAATGGTGTCACCTAAAGTTTAGTTGAATAATACTTCCTCCTTGATCCAGTTGCTCATATGGCCCAGCTGATCATCTAAGACAGCCAAGGAAGGTAGAAGATACAACATCTTAGAAACTAGTTGAGCAAAGGGTTCATGAAGGAAACCTCCATCAAATGTCATTATGTCACAGACTGTGAACTTACTTCTAAGCCCTCCTCATCTAATAAAGTATCCACTGAATGACGGCCATAAGGAGCACACTGTAAAGCACTAGCTGTTTATACCTCACTCCCACAATTCAAATCTCTCAATTCCAAATCCTTTGAGAAGTTATTAAGTCCTAAAGGTAGATCTCACAATAGGATGAATTAATCTATTGATAAGAGCAGACAAGAACATTGCCTCTTCTCCCCCTTCACCTTCCTTCCTCTTGCTCTGTCCCCAATGCAAGAACAAGCAAGGGACACACCATCAAAACCCCTCCCCTGCTGGACCCTGCTCTCAGACTGCCAGCCTCCAGACTATGCACAGCAGACACTTACTGGGGTCTTCCCATTCAAAAGTATTCTGTTATAGTAGCAAGAGCTGGCTGAGACAATGTTTACAGAATAGAGAAAGTATTAATTTACAGCTTGAAGCACCAATGAGGCTAATAAATATTTTTTCAAAGCATCCTATGTGCTGACATAGGTCTCCATTTTGAACCTAGGTCTCCATCTTGTTCAGTGTTTGACTGGGAGTTTGTACATAACCTTGGAATTTCTAAGACTATAAATAGACAAGCTATACATTCTTCACTGGATTTGGTAAGAATGAAACGTGAGGTGCTTAAAAGTCTCCCAACACGGTGCATGGCTTCCATGAGTGGTCACTGAGAAAGTAGTGAAAATGTATATGTTGTTCATACCACAGATATCTGTAGAATGTGAACTCTCCCCAGGCAGAATTGTTCATAGGAAGGATCCAGAAATCCCTGCCTGGTGGAGCCGGTATCCTAGCACCTGGTAATCCAGAGCACTAACAATGGAGATACCATGTACCCTATGCTGTTAGAGAAGTCGTCTGATTTATTCTTACTATAGAAGCCAGGGCAGTTAGTTCCTAATTCTCTTCTCAGGCTGAGTAGATACCTACCCAAAGAAGGTCGTAACCCACCATGGTTCTCCTAGGCCTGTTATCACACCCAGAACTGTATATAAGGGGAGTGCAGAGATTGACCTTCACACTTCTCTTTACACCTCAGCTCTCTCTCCCTTCTTGATATCCAGAACTGTTTCCCCAGCCTATACCAAAAGCATTCCAGAAGTCTACAAGGACTAAGTAAACTTAGCGGCATTGCCCATATCTTGCCACCAGAGGTCGCCCTCCCACACAAGCCCAGGCAAACAGAAGCAGCTTTTCCTCCCAGGCACCAGTGACATTATTTTCTTTCTCTATTTTTATCTATTAAAAAGATTTCCTCGCAGCCATAACTTAGATCTCTACACTAAAATAGAGCAACAGGAAGATATAACGGTGCATTTCATTTATGAATGACCTATAATAAATTACTCTGAAGTGTCCCAAGTGCCAGAAGACAGAACGCTTTGTCTGCCCACCGACTGTATTTCACATACTTTAATTTAGCTGACACATAAAACTCATTTGACATTTTGCAGGTATTTTTGCGGAGAAGGGTGTGGGGTGGCAGAATGGAACCCCCGTAGTGCTGGGCGGCAAGTGGGGTACTGCGGGGACCTGGCGTCCTGGGTCCCAGAAAAGGATATTTGGTTCTTGTTGAGGGTTAAGGTGTGCAAGTGGGGTAACCCTGGCAACACGAGGTCGTCTCCGAGCAGATTGTTGTCTAAAATGAGCTCCTCCAGGCTCCTGAATGTGCTCAGTCCTTCCAGTGACCTGCAATGACAAAGGCAAGGGGGAAAAAGATTCTGCAGTAAATCAGAGAGGCCATTATGAGCCGAAATAAATATTTTAACCTTCCCTTTCAGAACTGGGAATAGTTTGGGCTTGGTGCCTGTCAGCAGAGTGAATGACAAGAATTAGTAGCAGGGAGCCGGGGTGGGGGCGAGGGGGAGAAAGGGGCCCCCGCTGGCACTCACCGCATCCTTCACGAATTGCCAACATGAAGGATGAGGGTCACTTATTGAGAAGCCAGGATCCAAAACAAAGGGCTTCAGATACGGCCTGCAGGATAAATTTGTCAATGTCTTGTGCCTTCAGGCACCCAGCCTGGGCTGACCCTAACCTCCATTCCCAAGATAAATAACTCTGTCACAGTTCACCTTCATTCCCTGGACACAAATTTAAGCTGTCATCCATCATTCCTGCCTAGAAATCTCATACCCCTCTTACAATAATAAATATAACTTCAAGTATCATTTCTTAGCGGTTCTACTATGTACAGTCATAGGGAAATGGCCAGGAAGGCAGCTTTTCTCTCCCCTTACATCCTCCCATCCTTGGGCCTCTCCCTCCCTCTCTCCCTTCCTCTCTTTCTCTCTTTCTCCCTCTTTCTCTCTCTCTTTCTCTCTCCTTTCTTTCCTTTCTTTTTTTTTTTAAACTAATCACTTAATTTGCTCCTGCCTAGCATCGCTGTGGCTGCCTGACAGGGAGGAATTACATAAGCACGTCAGGCCGAGAGAAAGCTTTTGCCTCTCTCATTCTTTCTTTTTACTTGGGTTTGGTTTTGTGTGGGGACAGGGGCTGGGAACATTTCTGCTTCAAAGCCATGGTCTGAAGTTTTAATTTATAGAATGTGGGGGTTTTTTGTTGTTGTTGTTGTTGTTGTTGTTTTGGGTGTTTTTGTTTTTCAGCATCAGAGTATAGCAATGTAGATTTTGAGGCAGTAAATAAAAAAAAGGCATTAAGGATTAAGTATGGGTTTCAAAGATAAAACAGGGAAAGAAGCCTTCCTTTACCCATGTAGTCTGAAATTAGCTCTTCACTTGAGGGACTCTGGTGAGTGTTTGGAGTGGAAGGGATCATGAGGCGGTTGTGCACAGATGCTTGCCCAGGCACACACAAATGTTAATTAAAGGGAGTCAAAAGTCCCAGGGCTTTCTCAGGTACTTACTCCCAGCTTGCTCACCTGCCAGGCCCAGGAGCTACAGTGCTTGCATAGGCTGTAGCCTGTTGAGGCACGGAGTCAGTGAAGGGAAGACCCACGTTCAGTCCCTGGCTAGTCTATAAAGTATGGCCAATCAGGATGTCTGCCACATTATTTGTTTACTGACTGCACCAATACTAAGGCCCTGTCATCTTGTGTGTTTTCTGTCTGCACCCCAGGCAGTGAGCTTTAGGAGGGAGGCTTTCCCAAGGTGCCATGACTCCATGGTGAGCTTTCTGACAGAAGGTACCCCAAGCCAGGGGTAGGTGAGGGCCCTACCTTTGAGATATGTAAGAGCATGCTCATTAAATCTTCAGCTTCCACTAGGCCCAGGGATTGCTACCATCTGCATGTTCGGTGTCTAAGAGACCTTCATGTGGTCTCAACTCTGACTCTAGAACCCAGGGCATAAGGGCTGTGAGGTCAATGCTCCCTGCTGGGTGGGCAAACATGAAAAACTGAAACTGCCTGTACTTTAACTTAGGGCCATCCTGTTTCATAGGCTTCTAGGAGGCCAAACAAACCCCTCCCTTTGGGGGCTTTGGAGTGGGCTATGGAGCTTTGTCTCTGCTCCTCTGTTTCCTTGTAGCCTGTACTGGGGCATACCGAATGCTTGCTGGCTCTATGTGCCTCCCACCTCAGAGGACAACTGTATTCCCACTCAGGGCTGCCTCCTCCTGCCATCTATTAGCTTATCCTGAGACCTGGGGGTGGGAGAAAGAGTGGAGGAATCATATCGGGTGGGCATAGACAAAGCCAATGTGGGGGAAATTGTTGGGCTTTCTGAAGTCCTCGGCTTTGTTGTTTGTTGAAAGCTGGCCCCCATATATTCCAAGCAGACCTCAAACTCATTATGAAGCCAAATATGACCTATGAACTTCTGACCCTCCTGCTTAAACCTACCCAGTGTTGGAGTTATAGGCATGCTCCATCAGGCCTAGTTGGTGGGTTTCTGGGGATCAGATACTGAATATAAAGTCAAGTTCTCAACTAAATGAGCTATGTGTCTCTTTCTCCGCAGGAGTCAGTGAACCAAGCTCATTAGCCACAACTGTTTCAGGGCCAGGCTGCTGCTTGCCACAGGGGGAGTGGAGAAGCCCCCAACAGGAAGCCTCATGAGAAGTTAATACATTCTTTGTGCACCAACATCAGATGGGCTCTGCTCAAAGGCAGCGTTTAGATACACACTGTTCAGAGGTATGTTATGTAAATATTGTAATTTTTTTTATCATGAGACACAGCGAAGGGCTGGCAACAGGCAAGCAGAAGAAAGCTGCCTTCCTTCCCACACTGCTCCTGAGGAGACAGAAAATAAAGTGACACAGGACGAAGAGGGCAAAGTCAGTACACCACAGGGGCACTGGCCCCCACCAAGACTGTTTCTTTCTCTCCACAGTACAGGACACACGTCAGAGCTCCATACAGGAGTGGGACCTCAGAGAAGAGCCCCCTCACCCCTCCAAATCTCCCGTCTCTTGTCTGGTTTCCAGATTCTTTTTTTTTTTTTTTCCTGTGTAATGTTGCTAGTGCTCTGTCAAAGGAGATCTGTGTAATGTGGGAGGGAGGTGCTGATGAATAAAGTCCTGTTTTCCTGATTGCTGTGGGTACACTCCAGGATGTGTTTAACTAAATTCACAGCCGAGGGACTGGAATCGGGAGGTTCAGAACACCAAGAAGGAAAGGCATCAGGGGAACGAATTTGTGGAGTTCCAATAGTGTGTCCAGCGAACACACAATGGAAAAGGGCTTCACATTTTTACTTTGAAATATTTTTCCAGTTACTGTTATTGTTGTTGTTCCTCAAAAGAAACGATCGGGAAGATGTAGCTTCTTATGACAATCCCTCTAGTCCAGATTCCTGCAGGTAGACATTCACTGTTGTATAAAATGACAAGATGTAAAAAAAAAAAAAAAAAGCATAAAAATCAAGGTATGGCATGTCTGTTTCCTGGGATGGCAATGATAGTTTACAGAGATGATAATGTGGTCTGAGCTAATGTGTAAACAGCAAAATGCACCCCAAAATGAAATCCTGATGCAGAGTTGACTGTCACTCCAGGGTTATTTGCTGGGTGGTAGCTTCAATCCCTGAGAGGTATGGGATGGAAGCTGGAGGGGGCCACAGGGTTCCTTCAGCACTGCAAGAGCATGTGGATACACCCACACAGAACAGGTCGGAACCCATGTGGGACCACTTTAAAGTAGATGGTTCACTCTGCAAACCTTATCAGCACCTCCACATCAGTTTGCAGGCTGCCTCCCTCTCTCTGCACCAGTGGGGAAACTGCCATGACCACACCCATAGGTACCATCTTGGTCAACCTTGTTCACTGGGTTCTCTTGGAGCTTGCGGCAACCCTGAGAAGAGTCCTAGTACCTTTTCCAAAGTCACATCAAAATGACAAAACATCACAATGAATTTGGCTCCAGTGGAGTCAAATAGAGAGAACTTTTAAGTTTCCACTGTAATTAACCCTATCCTCGTTAAGATAATTATGATCAAGCTTCCTGTCACAGTTAATATCCCACCATCGTCGCCTGTGGCTCATACAGTGCCCTCATTAGCTTATAGAAACAGTGGCGCTAAAGAGGCAGCCCTACCCTGCTCAGGCTAGGCCAGTGGCTGGGAGGCTGACACAGGGCTCTGGGCATGGCAGCACCTCTCTGACCTCTTCATTTACTGTGTGAGTGCAAATCAGCCTTTTCATCCTTGCCTTGAAAATTGGTAATAAGACAGACCAGGAGCTGGAGGCAGGGGAAGGTTTAGGGTAGAGGGGTTCCTGATCTAAGCCTGTGATACCCAATCCCCCATGCCCACTGCTTCTTAGCCAGCACACAATCAGCAGAACACAGGACCATAAAAGTCACCAGAGATGACTTCCTTAAGCTCCTGGTGATTTGTCAGCTTATGGGATCTGCCAAGTGTGGAGTCTCTCTTCCCTAGGTTGCCAGTCTAAACCAGTAGTGACACTTGTAGCAGGCATGGAAATGGCAGCAAATGGAGGGAACTTGCTCACAGCAGACCTATGTGAGGAGAACCTTTTTCTCTGGTCTTACACAGGACCAAAATTGTGATATTCTCAAATCAAGGAAGCAACACCTCCGTTCACAACTTTACCTGTTCCACAACATATTCATCAGAACATTCGAATTCAAATCTGCATTCACAAGGCAGAGTGGAAAGGCTGTGGGCATGCCAAAGACCTAGCCCACATGTCTGAAACCTACCACATAGGTCAACTTCCTCACCTTAAGGACTAGACCTTGTCTTTCTAGAACTCAGTCTCTCTAGCCCCCAGCTGAAGGCGGAATGTTAGTGTGACTTCCACCTACCTGGATGGATAGCTGTCAGGTTCATAGATGACTCAGAGTCAACTCTCTGGTGTATAAGCCTGCTCAGCTTGGGGCCGCAAGTCTATTAGAGTAGCCCAGGGAAACTCAGGGACCAGGCAGAGAGGGAGCTCAGGGAGCTGCCAGCAGCAAAGGGCCAATCCCTGTGAATCCCCATCTTTAGCTGTGGAGAGAGATGCTCAGGGTCAGAGGAGTAAAGAGCCTGTGCTAGGATACCAAGCCTGGGGGGGGGGGACTTGAATGCTTCCTTACCACCTGGTAAACACACTCACCTCTGAGACCCTCCCTATTATCTGGCCACTCTCAGATCTGTCTCTCCACTGACCTTAATAATGTTTATAATTTAACAACTAGGTCATTGATATCCAGCAACCACAGCATGGGGCCAGCTTGGGGCTGCTGAGGGCCAGCATCTGCTCTAATTGGTCAGTGTGGTGGTTAAAGGGTCTCAGTGATATCTCTGAGTGCAGAAATAGCAATCTGATTCTGTTTTATTCGCACACCTGCCAGGCAGTGACTCTTAGAGGAGTCTGAAAATGAACTTCCCACAGAGACCGTGGGCAAAGCTACAAGGACAGGACGGATAGTGCAGAGCTCGCTTGTGGGGAGGGAAGAAAGGAAGAGGGGTTGGAGGTGGTGAGGTGACTAGTGGGGTTTCAGGAAAGGGGCCCAGCACCAGCCTATCACCTAGGTGACAGGGGGATCCTAATGGCTACATGACTCTCATCAATCATATTTAATGGATGTATGGATCAGCAGAGAGGTAATAGGTAGAGAGAGATGATCGATAATGATAGGTATATAGGCGATAGACTACAATATTTAATAAAAGATATGTCATCATTTATTATCCTATATGTTTGGCTCTATAACACACACATACACACACACAGAGAAGAGAGGAGAGAGAGAGAGAGAGAGAGAGAGAGAGAGAGAGAGAGAGAGAGAGAGAGAGAGAGAAATACTAGTAATCATTTACTATATATTATGTCTATAACAAATAGGAGGTAGAAAAGACTATGCACATAAATATGCTACATAAATAACACATAGGGTATATTAATAGCAAACAGCAGTATAGGATCTGAGGTCAAAGTCAAGCCTGGAATTCTCTGGGCATCCTTCCTGGTGGATAACTCCTGAGATGCATAAAACAAAATTCATATGCATGATCTGGAGGGAAGACCAGTAACGGAAACCAATACAACTAACTGGATTTGAAAGCTTTATGCTCAGTATCTAAGAACGCTAAGGTGTCTTTCAAATATGGTACCTGAAAAACGATGGAGAATGAGTAAGACCCAGAAGCCCAGGAGTACAGCTTCCACTTTCTGGTACTTGAAAGGAGATGTAAGAAGGTTGATGCTTCAATCTTTGGATTTCTAGGCTATACATTTATCTGGAATTCTGGTCCTCTCCTTTTCAGAACACGGTGTTTGCTTGCCTTGGGACAGGGTGGATAATGTATCTGATATCCAGTCATGTTAGCCTCTTTGCTTTTGCTATCTGGAACCACAGAATTGAATTCTGAGGGACGCACCTACTAAAAGGTAATAATGTGTCATCTCTACTACCTGCTTTCCAATATCATTGTTAAGGATTACAGTTTTAGAGCTTTGATATTTTATTTATTTATGCAACCCTTTTAAACTGTATGAACTCTAATAAGGTAGTTCAAATGTTTTGCTGTTTAAGAAGGCCCCATTAAGAACACAGTACTTCATGCATCCTCTCAGTTCCTGTGCACAGAGGGAAATTCTGTGAGACCAGCTTCTCAGAAGACACGCACAAGGAATGGAGAAGATACATAGTGTGTCCAGAGGCAAGTGGCTTTGATGAAACTTTTAATGATATCCTTGTAGCAGAAAGACAAAGGGTCAGCTTGAAAATACCTTTAGGCACAGTTACAAGTGGTTCAAATCGAACCACTGGGCATGGCTGGCACCCAGCTGTAACACCAGATCTCAGGATGTAGAAGCAGAAGGATCAGAAGCACAAGCTTACCTTCACTGGATATACAATGAGTTTGCAGCCAGCCTGGGCTACATGGGACCCTCAAAGAGACCAGAAACAAAAGACATTCTGAAAGAACAGCAACTAGTGGCTCAGATTGCAGTAGAAGAAGATTCTAGAGACTTTAGTCCCCTTTTTTCCTTCCTTCCTTCTTTCTTTCCTAACTTCCTTCCTCCCTTCCTAGCTTCCATCCTTCCTTCCTCCATCCCTTCTTCCTCTTCCTCACTTTGCTTTGCCAGTAGACTTGCTGTAGAACACGTTTAGCACACTTACGATTAGTAATTAGGCCCTGGCGAGGGATGGTTTAGTGGTTAAGAACACAGGATGATCTTTTAGGGGACCCAGGTTCAGTTCCCAGCACTCATATGGCAGCTATCACGTGACTCGGTGTAACTTCAATTCCAGGGAATTGGATGCCCTCTTTTGGCCTCTGTGGGCACTGCACACAGACATATGTGCAGGCAAAATGCCCAGACACATAAATTAAAATGAGCCTTCTTAAAAAGAAAGATGCATTAAGTTGCAAGATGACCTTGTTAGAATTAACCATTGTATCAATCTAAGCAGGTGAACTTCCAGTGTTCATTCAGATACAGATTTAAAGATCAACAGCCAGAAACTTTATTAAAATAATTATTTTTTTATTTTTATTTATTTTTATTTTATGTGCTTTACCTTTATGTATGTCTGTGAGAAGGAGTCTGATTCCTTGGAACTGGAGTTACAGACAGTTATGAGTTGCCATGTGGGTGCTGGGAATTGAAATCTGGACCTTTGTAAAAACAACCCATGTTCTTAAGCACCGAGCCATCTCTTCAGCTCCCCCTCCCCCAAAACTATACCCTTAAAATTCAAAAGGCAAATGAAAATTGAGCAATACCTATGACCCTCTAATAAGTCTAGGCATAAGATCATTAATACAGAAAGAATATTAATGATGCAATACAAAAAAGCCAAATTTCTAGTTAAAAGATAATTAAAAATAAACTTGGATGGAAAATTGACAAATAATGGAAATATAGGAGAAAAGTTTACCTTCACTAGGATATTTATTCAGATCAAACCAGACATTAATATTGTTTTCTTCAGTTTGCACATGATTTTGTGAAATGTTCTTGATAACAAACACAATACCAGAGAGAAAACAAGGTTTTTTAAAATTAATGTCTTTCAGTGTCTTGAAGGCATTAATTTATGTTTAAAGTCTTAAAAAATGATTGTTCCAGCCCTAATATTGAATACACTAAATATCAAAGATGTATGCATGGCATAATTGCAAAGAAGTTCACTCCATCTTCATCATCAATAGATTATTATTACTGTTTTACTTATGTGCATGTGGGGGACTATATATGCATGGATTTGTATACAGGCATATGTTCATGTTTGTGTGTGAGAATGTAAAGGTATTTGTGGGGACCAGAGGTCACCCTCAGGTGTCATTCTTCCTGAGCTATCCATCTTGTTTGTTGTGACAGAGCCTTTCATGGGTACCCCGGGCATCCTGATTCCATCAGGCTGCTTGCTTAAGTGCAAGTCACTCCGCCCCACTAAAAGCGCATGACTGCTAGGGACTGAACTCAGGTCCTTAGCAAACACTTTTCTGATTGAACTCTCTAGCTCCTTCATCTGCCTGCTGCCTTTTTCTCCTTATTTTATGGATTGTTGTTGTTTCTTTGGGTTTTTGTTTTTTGTTTATTATAAGATATTGCCATGTAATCCAGACTAGCTTGTAACTCAGCATGTTCCTGCCTCTGCCTGGGTGTGTGCCACCATGCCTACCTTTATAGTATTGTTTATAACAACAATTTAAGCACACAGGGCCATTCAACAACAGAATGGAATGATGAATTCCATTAATGCAACCCATATATCTGAATAATTAAATACTACACGGCAATTAAAAATATTACAGACAGATATCTAATGAGCCAGTAGAATTTCATGCTATATATTTATGTACCTAAAATTAAATTACAAGAACTGTGGTACACACACCAATAGCTCATGCATGGAAATTAAAAACTATTCATAGGCTTCCTCCATTCTCCACACAAATGATATCTGTGCCAAGTTTCTGTGGGTATTTTCTTCCATGTTGATGGTTAAAAAGTCATCAAAGTAGTGCGTGTTAACTGCTTATTTCTTATTGCTGTTAATATGCAATTTAACACAGAGAGAATTGATAATTCAGAATATATCTATCAATATATATATACATACTCAAATGAATATATTTGTGTATGTACACACATATAAAATATATGCATATACCTGCACACATATGCGTGTGTGTGTGTGTGTGTATGTGTGTGTTTTTATGTGTGCATCAATGTCTATGACTATATCCCTCAAATACACATTTTAAGCCTTCTGGTAATTTTCATTTTAAGTCTTCTCCAGTTACTACATTTTCTATTATGAGTAAGTACTTCATAATGAGGAAAATCTTTAGTAAATATGACTTTGATTTTCATTGCTTGCTTGTTTGATTTTGTGCTAGGGACAAACTTGGAGCTTTGTGTATGCTAGGTAAGCAAGCTTTCTAGCCCTTTAAAATTCTAATTTTTAGACAGGGTTTCATTAAGTTACCCTGGCTACCTCTGAACTCTCTATTTAGCACAGACTGTCCTATAACTTCATGTCTTCCCCCCTCAGATTCCCACATAGCTGAGATTATAACCAAGTGCCACTATATTCAGCATTAATTCTAAAGCACAGTGTCTATGAATAGGGCTCAGTATGACTTATTGGCCCCTAAGTAACTCTGCCTGGAATTGTTTTTCAGTTCTGGGTGCCAGACTCAAAGGGGGTATCAACATTCAAGAATGCTCCTCAACTCAAGGACAATCAGGAAATCTATGAAGTTCTAAGCAGTGACTGAGATAGTCAAAAATTCATATGCACAAGCATAGGTTAGTGGTATCACGGTACTAAGCCTCTGGGGTTCCAGGAATCAGGACCAAGAGTAAAATCAAGCATATGGGGAGATGTTCCAAATCGATGTTTTATATTGATGAAACAGAGGAATTGTTCACCAAACCCTGGATCCAACTCCTGCATCTCTATCCATATATGATCAGACACAAGACATGGAAAATGGCTGGGGTGCATTTCTTTACAGGGATTAAGTTTGGTGACCTCTCTTACTATATCCAGGTACTATGGTTAGCCAGCTGGAGCTTCATCCTCTATAGCCACCATTTCCAAGGGCTGCTAAGTATCGATTCCACCTTGCCAGGGGGTCCCAGGGAGACCATGTGGCAAGAAGGGAGAAGCTGAATTTGATTTGCACCATTCCTCATGACACTAAACTCTGATGTTATCCTTGTCTTCCAGCTGGGACTGGGAAGTTTTAATATTTCCCTACTAGGACATTCTTAAAAATAAAAGCACATCTCAACATACTGGCATCTAATGAACCATAATGTAATATCAGAGCTAAAGCTTTATTTATGGAAGACTGTATCATGGTCTCATAGACTCAGAGTTTCAGCGCCAGAAAATCTTTAGATTCTTCCATCTCCTGACTCTCTCCCTACATATCACAGAAGAAAGCTAATATTCACGGAGGTTAAACAGTTTGCCTGAAAGCTCACACAATGATCAAGCCACATCCCAAACCTCTGAATGTCTGTTTTAGTGCAGCCTCAACTAGACATGACTGTCTATGAGTCAGAATAACATCTAATTGTGGCTGAGACATAAGAAGTCACCTCTTGCCACAACCTAAAGGCTAACATTTTGAATGTTGAGTTGCAATCCAGTCATTGTAATGACCAACTTAGGTTTATTTTAATTTCTTCTGCTTTCCAATTTGCTCCCTTATTTACCTACAACACCTAGAATAAACAGCTCTTGAAGCTTCATGTGATTTTCAAGAAGCTGAGGAAAATATTGGGTGGAAGAAAGTTGAAACTTAAAAGCTAATGGTATGTTGATCAGTGTATCTCTCGTAGCTTAAGTATTCATTGGCTTGCAAAAAGAAGTGTATTTAGTCACCCCTTTGTTCAGTTCTTTGCAAGTCTCTGGGATACAAAGGTGACTGTGGCATGGTCCTCTGTTATAAGTGGTAATTCCATACTGAGAAGCAGTTACTAGATAACAAATGGTCATGAATTCAGCTGAAATGATGATGCGCTTTAGTGAGACTCGTATGTTTGAACATCCAGATGGTGGCACTATTTTGGAAAGCTGTGGAAAGGCTTAGGAGATGGAGACTTGATAGAGGAAGTATGCCACTGGGAGCAGGCACTGGACTTGTATAGATTGGTCCACTTACTGTTCACATCCTGCTTCCTGACTACAGATACAATGTGACCAGCGGTCCTTATACTGTTGACACTATGCCTTCCCCACCATGATGGACTGTATGTCTTTTGAGCTATAATATAAAAGAAACGCTTTCTTCCTTAAGTTGCTTTGGACAAGCATTTTGTTTGTTTCAGCAACATGTG
Source organism: Mastomys natalensis (assembly GCA_021653895.1). Taxonomy (NCBI): domain Eukaryota; kingdom Metazoa; phylum Chordata; class Mammalia; order Rodentia; family Muridae; genus Mastomys; species Mastomys natalensis. Next base: position 127,270 of record JAJTUV010000261.1, on the reverse strand, counting down.
AAGTAACTAAGAGGGTAAGGCTAGGTATGGGTTGAAATGGTCTTCAGCTGCATCTCAATTCCAGTGAACTCAAGTTTCTACTTAAGCTTTCATTAACACATGGTTGAGGGAATATAGAAGAAAGATAACTGGATCCTGACACAGAGGAAATCCTTAGCCTGAAAATCTTGTCAAGTCCCAAAAGTGACCAATAACTACTCCCACTATGACAGAAACTCACATCATACATGTGAAGGCACACAAGCTACCAAAGTCACAGAATCTACTCCAATTGAGTTTACCACCTGTGGAAAAGTGAACAAAATGGACTGGAAGTAAAGAGGGAGTAGGCAGGAAAGCAGATTGCTAAGCAATGTAGACAAGACCGTTGCTGGACATTGAGAAGCAGCACAAGAGGGCTTTAAGGTGTTCCCTTTATTGGTTCACTCCTATTCTGCTTGTCCTGAATTTATTACATATAGTCAGGTCTTTAAGATAGAGAAGAAGTGCCAGACATCTTCCCTAGATGAACAATGTTCTCTGTGTCCTGTTCCTGTCCTCCCATCTCAGCTGTCCTTCCTTGTCTAGGAGAACCTACTCTGCATTTCTCCCACCTATGACAACATTTGGGCCTGAGCCTTGACTATGTCTCTAAAAATTATTTTGATTCACGGTTTGAGATTTTACAAAACCACACAGCCCTCATGAAGCCTGTGGCTTCAGGATCTTGTTTGTTTTTAAGAGTCCGAAGAGTGAGTTTGTGAGGTGGGTCCTATAAATGGAGGTTTTCTTTGCTGGGGAGATGTGGGGGAGTGGACACGGTGAGCTGCAGCCATGGTATGCTTGCACGTCGCCATGGGGCGGAAGGCACCGCTGGTTGGGGAAGCTCCCACGGCCATTGGGCAAACACAATCTGGGCCAAGAACACAGTGCTTCAAACCTCATGAACTGTTTGCTTGAAAGATAACAGTGTCTCTTCCACACAAGCCTTTCATCACCCTACAGAAAGATTTTTTAAAAATTCAACAGATGGTGTCTACTCATTGCAAACCAACCAGAAGAGAAGACCTTGCCATGGTTGGGCCTCAAGGTCCTACCTAGGGTTCAAGAGGGGTCCTAACCAAATATTTTTCCCAAAGATCAGCTCCCTATAGGTCAGGTACCCTGGAATGGAATCAAACCAAGAAAGCCAGCAAAAACATGCCAGATGTTGATTCTGAGGTCTCAAGAGGTTGAAATAAAACTGAAAACATGTTTTTCAACCCCAGACTACAAGATAGCTTTCTATGGAGTGAAGGAGAGAGAGCTCTGGTACCCATGAGGCCCCCCAAAGGGCTTGTATTGAAGCCACATTCTCTCTCCAAAATGGCTCCAGCTCTGCACCTTTCATAACCTCCTTTAAGAGCAAGTTAGTAAGGCAAGCTTCTCATTTCACACGTGTCTAATCAATCCTTAACAGCACAGTGGAGATCAGCATATGATGAACTAGGGCTTCACCTACAGACACTGAGGTTCTTACCCAATCTGCCTCCTGTGTAATTTGAGGCAATAGGACACCAAGGTGGTTTTCACAACAACGAAACTTGTAGAGAGTCCTAGTCAACTCAATAAAGTCAACTGAATGTAAGATGTGGGTATGTATAAGACCATGAAATTTGGGGACATGGACCCAGTTTTCAAGTCCTCATGTGGCATGAGGTCTTGGAAATATAATGTGTCAAGTTTAAGATTTAATCTATCACAGAGGCAAGAAGGTCCAAAAGTTGGACACCTTGCAGATCTTCCCTGGGAGCTCCCAGGAGATAGGGGGAATGTAGATCAAGCCTAGATAAGCATGTGTTCATAGAAATATTACTTTAAAAACTAAGCTAGCATATTTTATTATAAAAGAGAAAAATAAGTTATTTCAAAAAACAAAGTAGTAATCAAAGAATACAGATACATGTTATTAAATCTATGCTTCAGAATAGTAGCCTACAAGAAACTCTGCTCAAAGAACCATCTGGAATCTCATTTGTATCTTGCCTTGGTTATCACCTTACCATGGTGCTTCAATCAAATCCTGTTATACCCTGTACCCTTCTGGCTCCAGGCCTCACTTTTCACATCTGTCAATAGAGACAGCAACATTACTTTGGTGGTTCCTTTAATATGTAACATCCTACATTCCAAGGTGAATAACAGGAAGAAACATTACAACACTAAGTTTCACTGTTGGTTCACTCCTTCCACTATTAAGTACCAAGCTCAACTATTGTGCAGCCCCAAATGTAGGGGTCTGGGCTCAGAGTGCACCAAGCTTTCAAGTATGAAATCTACCTAATAAAACAATCTGGGGGAAATGAGAAGTTAGGAGACATGAAGCTCATTCCCCTGCCCCCCCCCCCTTTGCCTCATCTTTCCTAGCAACCCAAACTAGGGCATGACAGGTAAAGTGACACACTTCTCAGAAGGCAAAAGACAAATGTTTGATGAATTGACCATTGGCGGAGAGCTGATGGGCATTGTGTATGCATAATGGCCAAGCTGACTTTTCATGCTGATTGCTGCCAAGATAAGAAAGCATAATGAATGGACCTTCAGATGCTCTGCACAGAGGCAGCTTTAATTTGACTGATTTTAATAAAATTAATTCTTCAGGAAGAGAAGCTGGAAGAAGGAAGTGTATGGTAATATGGACTGATCAGAAAGGCAGAGGGTGACCTGGGCACAGAACAGATATTAGCTGCTGGTTTTCCATTTGTTAAGTCGGTCAAATAAGTAGAAGGACAAAGTTGGATTTCATTATGTCTATAACTCATTAAAATGCCTGTATGTGCCCTGCATTCAATAGAGACATTTGGGAACTTGAGATAAAATGGCCTGGCTACATAGAAAGGCATCCTAATAAACAACAAATGGATCGTTTATGAGTCTCTTACTTTTCTTGTTTACTGAATATCCCCTCTCTAGGTCCAGGGTGAATGAAACGAGTTTTCTCCCAGCTCATGGAAGCTGCAGAATGGTGAGATCTCTTGAGTTGGCTTCTCCAGCAAACTATGAAAGGTCATCTTGGTGTCAGGGCTTCCCACATGCCAGGTTCTCTCTGCTAGGCAACTCTGCCCACAGTGGGCCCCATAGCACCTCATGATCTATTTTCCTGTTTACCCCCTATGTTTGGTCCCCTGGAAGATATATGTTGGGCTTTACTTAATAGATAACAAGAAATTTTCCACCTATATCACACAGAGCAGTAAACTATGGGCAATGTCAAGAACAACAACCAGATGGACAGAAAGACAAGAGAGAAGAGCTTGTTTAACCTGAGGACAAACTCTAGCTGAGGCAGTACATAAATGATCCTATGAATCTTGGCTTCCTCCATACATAAGGTGTTGAGTCACAGTATGTGACTCTTACATCTTTTAACAATTTCCATTTGAAGCCCTGTGTATCAGGCACTTCTAAGTACAAAGATGATATCTTAGTTAGGGCTTTATTGCTGTGAAAAGACACCATAACCAAGGCAACTCTTATAAAAGAAAATATTTAACTGGGCTGGCTTATAGTTTCAGAGGTTTAGTCCATTATTGTCATAGCAGGAAATAAGGCAGCATGTAGGCAGACATGGTACTGGGGAAGGAGCTAAGCGTTCTACATCCTGATCCATAAGCAGCAGAAGGAAGCTGTGTGTCATACTGGATCTAGTTCAAGCATAAGAGATTTCAATGCCTGCCCCCACAGTGACTAATTTACTTCCTCCAACAAGGCCACACCTATTCCAACAAGTCCATACCTCTTAAATAGTGCCACTCTCTATGATCAAGCATGCAAACACACAAGTCTATGGTGGCTAGTCCTATTCAAACCACCACAGGTGGTTAAAACAGTACTTTGTTCCCTAGGGTCTCATAATCTCATAAAACTGTGGTATGAGCATACAATCATCACAACTCAGAAACAAGAATTCTGCTTCTACATTCAAATGGCTCTTAAAAGGTCTTTAGAGTCCTTTCTAGCATCCAGATACCTTCAGATTTGTGTCCTAATGTGTTCTTCTCTGATGTTGAAGATAAAGTACAGAATTAGAAAGAAGTTTAGTTCCCCAAGTGCAAAGGTAGCTACCTTCCATGATACCATGCATGTACCTACCTTAAGAACAAAGCATCTATGCAAATCAACATCAAAAACACTTCTTCCCCCCACTTTCTGTTTTTGCAAGGACAACTTTTCTTTCCCATTGAAATAAGAAAGTTGCTCATTACTAAACAGCTCAGCAAGGTTTGTACCATTGGAGAATATAAAGTTTTATGAGCAGACCACTCCTGATCTCTCTGGATTTAACTGAGAGAGTGAGAAAGCCCAGCTCGGGAGTTCAGGGTGAATTATAGACTGCTGCTGAAGATTCACAGCTCTTCGTGGTAGGAGGTTAATATTCTCACATGTCATTAGGTCTGCTGGCTCTCCTGATGGTTCATTGAAGCAGGCAGCAAATTATTTCCTCATGCCGCTGAGGACAGCACACTTCAAAGCAAGGGAAGTCAGGTCAGGACAGGCCTCCAGGTGGATTAATGACTTCAGATCACCACAGGTTGTCTGCAGGTAAGAATGGGCCTGAAGCTTTTGACAAAGCTAACTTTTTGATCAGCCTTGACCCATCTTTCAAGTCAGACTTCCAGATTTTATCCCTAGCACCTTCTAAGGACCTGCCAAGACCTGCAGGAAGGTTGAATGACCTGTCTGGTCATTTTATCTTCACTTGAAATGCCTCCACTTGCTCAATGATAATGCACATCCCACCCACAGTTCAAGGTTGTGCATAAACTTATTCCTTGAAGCTTTAGCTTCGCCCAAACTGGCCTTAGTGTCTCCAGGTTGAACTCTCCAGCAACATCTTCTGTTTGTATGCTCCTGTTGCCACCACCCAAGGGCTTGCTCTATTTTCCCAGTGCCCTAGGCATTTGATGCTTACTTCTCTAATTTAAAATTATACCTTATCATGACCAACAGAGTGGCTTATATGTCTAGTGATGGTTGATTAAGTAGAAAGAATGAAACAATCTATGTGTCAGATATGCAGATCCTATGCCAACCCTCCATCCAGAAGAAGAACAGACTCACTAATGACACCAGCCTGGCAATCACCACTTAGGAAGATAACAGTAGCTGAAGAAAGAGTGGTGATGAGCAGGAAACTTTCTTGGGAAGTCAGAGAGAAAGGAAGGACCATCTTTCCTGGGCCTTGATTATTAAATAGATATACTTAGTGCAAACACCCATCATGTCTGTATTCTATTCTTATCTGTCCTAGGTTTTCTAAACTCACACAAAAAGGTTCTGACTGGGGTCTTCAGCACCATCTTGGAGGTTGTCCCTGTCAAGAAGCCACCAGGAGAACCTGGAGGAGACCCTACTGAGGGCCTGTCTCTGAGTTTCACATCCTGGGTACTCTGAGCAGGTATTGTGCCAGGAATTTAGGCTTCTTGTCTAGTGTCTAGAGATGAGGTAATGGGACTTGCTTTCCGTGTATAAGCATGAGCAGGAGGAACATCAGGTAGCTCCTCCACTTCTACCATGAAACAAAGTAAAAACTATAAAACCACAAGAGTCCCTCTCACTGCTCTAAGCCTACCTGTGTCCTGTGCTTGACTCACTTCAAATGTTCTTTGCAGGCCTTTGCCCCATTCTATCATGGGTGTGCACATACACATACACAGGAAACACACACACACACACACACACACACACACACATTAAATCTGTACATATGGACAGCTCTCAGAGGCTAGACAGGCCCCTCTACCCACTTAACTCTGGCTTGAACCATGTATTATACTTCTTACTATGATGACAGGATGCTTGGCAAAGGCAGAGAAGGCCCATGTGGCTCACAGTGTGAGGCTGACAGTCTATAATGGTAGAGAGAGCCTGGAGGTCAGAGGGGTCATATTGTGTTCCTAGTCAGGAAGAAGAGAGAGATGAATGCTGGTCTTTCACTCCTGTATTAGTTGCTTTTGTAGTGCTGTGATAAGATCCGCTATAACCATAGCAACCAGTCAGGGGGAAAGCCCTGTGTTGACTCCACATATGAGACTTAGTACAAATAGATCGTTCCTTCATTGGGTTTCAATTGCTCCAGAGCAAAGAGGGGTAACGAGATCATTACTTAAAACTCTGATGCAAGGCTCCAAAGTGCATACTCCACTGCATAGCATGGCTCTTTGTGAGTAGAATTAGGTATTCACTTTAATTTCCATGTTCTTTGTATGTCTATTAAAGTGTGGAACTCAACTCAAGGAAGTCCCAACTCAAAGACTATTCCATGGGTCTAATGACATACTATGGTCATTGAACCAGAAAATGTTCATTATAGACAGACCATGCTTTTGTGCACTGGAGGAGAAAAACAGCAGCTGTCAATCCACTCTGGGTTACTTTTAAGATTTTTCTACATTAAAATACTTCAAGAATTCTCACTTTGGGAGCTAGAGAGCTGGCTCAGTACACAAAGCACTTGCAATGCAAATGTAAGGACCAAGAGTTTGGGCCAAGAATCCCTATACAGTCTGTATGAATATGGCAGCCCACCTGGAATCTCAGTGCTCCAGACAGACACAAAATCCTTAGGGCAAAAGCAGGTTAACTAGACTATCCAAGTTGTCGAGTTCTGAGGTCAGCAAGAAATTCAGCCTCAGTAAATAAAGCAGAGACTGACTGAAGAAGACAACACATGTCAGCCTCTGGCACACACACACACACATGCAAACATGCATACACACATACATCACATACAAGCAAAGAAAAAATTCTCACTTTTTATATCCTGCTGGTTGCTTTGAGAAACTAAAGCCATTACTTTAATGACATGTTGCTTTTATAACACTAAGAGAATGCCATTTCTAGATACAGGATGAATTCCTCTTTCAGGACTATATCACAGTGAATTCTTATATAACGTAAGAAATACAAAAAATATTCCTATGTCAACTAAGTCATTATCTTTTAATGAGAACAACCAGAACTCAATTCCAATATGTACTTACAGTAACCCTGTGACACCTTCCTGGTAGCCATGAAGAACTTCAAGAAGCAATTTTCAGGAGGACTTAGTGGTATTAAAATATAAAAGAAATGTCCATCTTAACGAAGAGGACAATAAAGAGTGGCAAGGAATGCATGGATTAGAAAAGCCACACTGTACTTTCTGATATCTCCAATAGTGTTATATTGTCCACAAACAGTGTCAAGATGATCACATAATTTGTTGTATAAATTGGAAAAGGAGGCATTACAACCTATTATGACATTGAAAGCCCATGTTCACTTTCTATGTGATCATTATTCCTGCAAGGAGCACTAAGGAAACTTCATATGAAATCCAGGCATTCAGAACTGAGACTCATGGGCCACTGTAGTTTGGGCAAATCCAATATTCCAAAGTTCTATTTATTATAGTCTTTTCCTTAGACTTGACTTTCTATGCCTAGCTTAAGACAAGTATTACAGAGAATACAAAAGTGCACCATACTGTATGTCTAACTATTACTTAGGATACTCAAATATAGTACATGTCTTAAAGTTCACTCTTGTGGCCTGGGGATGGTTCAATGGGTAAAGTTATGTATATATCATCCCCAGCACACACATAAAAGCCAGGTATAGGGGACACATGCCTGTAACCCAAAACCCAGAAGGAAAGAGACAGGAGGATCTTGGGGGCTTGTTGCCCAGTTAGCCACCTATCCAAGCTGAAAAGATCTAGGTTGAAAGAGACAACCTATCACAAAAAATAAGGTGGAGGGCTGGCAAGATGTTAAAGATAAGTAACTACAGTATATAAACATGTAGACCTGAGTTCTGCACCCTGCAAATAATGGAACTGAATTCCTGAATATTACACACACACACACACACACACACACACATGCACACACTTGTATGTGTTCTCCATGCAACAATAATAAATAAAATAAGGTAGAAAGCAACTAATGAAGACATGTAGCATTAACCTCTAGCTTATACACGTCCATGCACCAGCAAGCTTTCTGGCACACACACATATACAACACAAAACACACAGCTGCACACATTCATATACAGAAATACATTAAAGTTCACGCACATGTCCACATTCATTCTCCGAAACACAACTGTGAACTTAAGTAAACAACTCCCAGCATGGAATTGATGTTCAATAAAGGTTTCTTTCAGCCCCGAAGACAAAGTTACACAACTAGATATTATAGAAGGGGACCAGAGGACTCATCCAGCCAATTCTGACTGATCCTTAGAGGATATTGGGAAAAGCTAGGTAAATTCTGGCTGACACACTGGCAATATTAAACAACACTAAAATCACCTACCAAAGTAAATAAACCAAAGCTAAAGAATAAACAAAGCAACAGGAGAGCAGTCTAGTTTGGAACAGTGGCTTTCAACCTGTGGGCAGCAACTTGTTGGTGGTCAAAGGACTCTTTCATAGGGAGTACATATCAGGTATTCTAAATATCAGATACTTGTGATTCATAACAGAAGCAAAATTATGAAGCAGCAACAAAATAATTTTAAGGCTGGAGGTCACCATAACATGAAGTGCTTCTCTTCTTAGACTTGGACATTACGGACAGCTCCCATCTGGCTTACCAAGTTTATACCAGGCATCCAGAACAAAGAGGGAGAAGAAATTATGAAACAGAAAAGGTCAAACAAATATGAGTTGGGGTTCTTCTTTTGGTGTGTTTCTTTTGAAGGAATTGTTTTCCTCAGCCTAAATAACCCAGAGGTAGAAACCAGATGGTAAGGAGGACCTGAGGCTGTGTAGCAGATCGCAACTCGTGGGGTCAACAGACCCTTTCACCTAAGACCATTGGAAATATCAGATATTTACATTATGATTCATAACAGTAACAACATTACAGTTATAAAGTAGTAACTAAAGTTTTATGGTTAGTGGTCACCACCACATGAGGAACTGTACTAAGGGTCACAGCATTAGGAAGGGTGAGAAACACTGGGTTAGGGACTCTCAACAAAATAACACTCAGTACTTCTCCCATAAGGATCCATCAAAACATCATGCCCACGAGTCTGCAATGAGCACACTTAAAGGAACAAGTCAACATGTATTTAGAGGGAGCCTCCACTGAGCTTGTTTTATATGAAGGATTAAATAACCACTGCATTCCAATTGTTTATAATTCCCATGGAGAGACAAGATGTTGACGTGCGGAAATTAAACAATATGAGATTCAAGAAGTAATTCAAGGTAACAATAGAACCATCACAAAGCGATATATGCTTATATGTCACATAAACACTATAGAAAATAAATGGAACAAGAACTCACAGGGAGGGATCACTCTACGCTGAAAGTCTAGGAAGGGCACTTTCAGGAAAGCAGGCTCTGAGCTGAGACTTTGAAATGATTGAAAGGTGCTCATACCACTGCTTAAAGCAGATAGGACTTGGTGGTAGAACTTTTAGAAAGACCTTGTACTAAAGCAATTAGTATAATTTCATAATTAAAGACAACTGGAAGATTTTGCTTAAATACCTGGTTCTTGCACAATGCCAGAATAATGGGGTGTTATAACAGAGAGTCAGTGCTATAGTTGATAGCTTCTTAGCTGACTTCAAAGACCCTTTTCTCTTGGTATTCATGTCCTTGTATAACACCTCTGGATGCCTAAATATGGGATGTACCTTAAGAACTGTTTGCTGAAGAATAATGCAAAAGTGAAGGGTGTCACTTCCAAGATAAGGTTACCGAAACTCTGGACTTTTGCTTTATAGATTCTTTAACCACACACCCACCCACCCATGTAGCCAGAATCTCCCTAGACAGCCAGGATAGCCTTGAACTCACGAGGATCCTCCATGTGTGAGGGCCACAGACACTTCCTTCTCTTATTGTAGCTATCTCCCATGTCTAGAGTAGAGACACCTGTGGTCAGGCTCACATGGAGAAGAGTTGGCAGAGGCCTCTAACTGGTAGTTAGAAAGACGAAGACTTCATCTACTATGGTTCAAGGAACTAAATGCTAGCATCATTTCCATGGACATGCTTGGAAATGGATCCCTTATGGTCAAGTCTTGAATTCATGGTAGGCCTCTTTAGAACCTTCACTTGCGGGATCAGGGCAACGCTGCATCCAAGTCTCAGTCTACAGAGACTGTATGTTATGTTCGTCCTTGGAAGCTGTTCAGTTTGGGATTGATTTCAGACTCTACAATATGTAACTAATTCAAATGCATCTCTTCCTCTAACCTTCCAACTTAGCCCCCTCTATGTGCATGTTAAGTGGATAAATAGATGGGGGACTTAGCCAAGGTCAAGAGACACAAAGAGTCATAAAGCATTCACATGTGATCAGGGTTTGACTTCATATTTGTGATTGCAGACAATGTATATGTGTGTCTCTAATGAAGCACAAGTGAAACATCAGGATATCTGGGCTCCAACCCTTCCTTGATAGCTTTCTGGGGTAGATATGTCAACTTCGTGACCAATGGTCTAGTCTTCTCTAGGGGCTACTTGAACCCTATCTCCTACAACTAAAGAACCAAGGGTCATACAGAAACACCACACTTATTATTGAGAACCAGGCATTATATATTTCTCTAGCAGGATTCCTTCTAGATTCTTCTTGAAGCCCCTCCTAAAAGCTGAGGTTGAGGGAAAATCCTTATGGGGATGCACATAGAGACTCTATGACTTGGGATCGGCCCCTTCAGTCACAGTAGCAGCATGCTAAAGTAGTAACTGCAGTTTGCAAAGTGAGGCACAACTGACTTCAGTGAGTTTCCGGAACTGCAAATTTTGCCTGCCAGAAGGGGTAGAGACAAGGCTGCATTCTGCAGGGATGCTGTCCTTTTAGTGTACACATGCATGTGCAACACTAGGATGCAGCTCCCAGAAGCAGACCTTGAAATGAGAAAGTGAGGGCGAGTCATTTTTTGGAAGGGGTCGTATGCAGTACCAGAGAGAAGAAATGGACCAAAGTCAATAAAGGATGCAACATGAGGTGGGCAACTGGCTGACACTCAGCCCTTCTAGGTCATGGATCAGCAGACATTCTATGTAAAAGATGAGATGGTAAGTACGGTAGGACTTGTGGGCCAAATGATTTCTATTAGTAACTTTTGTGACAGTAGCCAAAGACAGTAGCAAATTCCTCGTCCCTCACAAGGTCTCAGTGATCAGAAAGAGTGTCTACTATGTTCAACCAGAAACTTTCAGTTCGGTGTACAGAGGAACAGGTAACTGAAAAGAGCAGATGGGGGCAGGGAACCAACAACCTATGAAGGGTCTCTACCCCAGTCTGACCCATTCTTCAAGAAGGAAAGAGTGAAGGCCTGTAAGAGGAGCTAGAGGAGAGGCCTTCCATGATAAGTGGAATGTTCCCTTTACACTGCTCTGCCCCTTCCCTACTTCCCCTGCCCTAAGGAATTTCACCAGGTAGAATTCACCAGGTAGGAATTTCACCCTGGCTTTAGACATGCAGAGACTCCTTCATGCTTATAGAATTCTTGCCCAAGTTGGGGATGTGTTGCATTGCTGACGTTGTTGCTGTTGGTTTGAAAATCAAGATCAATGCATCATTTTGTGGGATGGAGATGAGGGTGAGACAATAAATAAAGTTTTGAGCAGTTTCCAGCCCCAGCTATTGTGCCCTCAGTGGAGGGGAGAATCTACCCTTCCTCTCTCCTCTACAGGAGGCTCAAGTTGAAGACAGAAAAAATTAAATGAAGTTAAATCATCTTATTATGTAATTGGGACTAGGCCTCAGGCTTCAGCAGTCAAGATGGGATTAAGGGCAAGGCCACCTGGGCTACCATTCTCCTGGGTCCCATTTCTACACCCCTAGTCCCCTTTTATAGCCAACAGATTAAAATGTGAGCCTAGAAATCTTTGATCTTTCACTTGCTGACACAAATCCTTTTGAGCCTCCAACACTTTCTACTGAGGTAATTAGTAGTAATTAAAAGGTTTCCAACAGTCTTTGCTCCTTGTTTCCCAACCGTCTGTCTTTCTTTTCTCCCCCCTTTCCCAAAAGAAATTGCTTTTACAAGTGCCTTCCATCTCCAAAACACAGGCATCCCTCCCTCTCTTCTTTATCTTACTTGGCCAGATCAAGTAGATTAGTGATTCCATTATTCAGAATACAAAGCCAGACAACAGGGTTTTACTATCGAACCTGACCTGGTGAGAGTACAGGGGGCTTAGGTTCAGAAACAAGCTCCCCAACATGTAGGCTTATATGAAAAGACAGTCCAATTATGCAGAAAAAGACACCGGCACCATCTCCTGCCAAAGAGAGACACTGTTTAAAAAAGTGTCTGGCTCTAGTGTCCATCATGGGCACACCAGTATTTGTTGTTAAGGCTCAAATGTGAAATGTCCCTCACAGGCTCTTGCAGTTAAACACTTGGTCCCCAGTTGCCTGTGTTGCTCAAAGATAACAGGGTCTAACTAGATGCCACAGGCAGCTAATGGAGTGGGCCTTGAGGACTATAGCCTCCTACCACTTGGGGTGCTACAGCCTTGTTTCTTGACTGATAACTTCACATGACCAATGGTCCTGCCACCAAGGATGGGAAGCCTTCTAACCCAAGGCCTTCCCTGCCATGACAAATGGCCACCCCTGAGTTATGAACTAAAATAACTCCTTCTTCCTTTATGCATCCATCAAGTGTCCTGTCATACCAACAAGAAAGGGAACTAATGTATCCACTGATCTGTACGCATGGCTTCTCTACCCAAATACCTCGTTTCCTTCCCATGCTCACCATCTGTTTGACATTATAGCACAGGGGGAAATTGAAAATGTCAGAAGTAAGAAGAAGAAAAAAATTATATTACCAAACATTTACAGACATATAAATACTGTGCATCATACACACACAGACACACACACATACACACATATATACACACTCTCACACAGACAAACATGTAGACATATAGACACACAGAGACATATAGACACACTCACATACACAGACACACACACATAGATACACACAGAGACACACAAACATACAGAGATACACAAACACACATTCACACACAGACATACACAGACACAAACACACATAGACACAAGTACTCAGACACCACACACACACACACAGAAATACATACATGCACTTACACACAGACACATACACACACTGACCCACAGGTGCAAATTCACAATCAGATGAATAGTTGTTATAATCTCCTGTTGGCTCATCACCATTGAGTAAGGCACAGAAGTTCTTATTTGACATGTGGGTCATGAGCTCTACCCTGGAAAAAGTAAGTTTAACATGAGTTTCTGAGATGTGCCAAGTTCTGCAAGTATGGCTGTTAACAAAGAGTACCATGGTTGGAGGAAGCCCAGAGGCTTCTAGCTGCCCAGACAGTATACCAGGTAGGATGAAGGGTACCTGGTAGAGACTAAGTACCAAAACGATCCACAAATAGAAGTTTAGTGTTGATAGTGGGACTTTGCTTAAGTGTCCCAGGATTCACTTTTGTTCTCTAATTTGAATAACTGGATAAACTGGAGCTAGACTTGGACTGTGCCCTAATCTGAGAGCGTTAGTTCTCTCACAGAGACCCTGTATGTCTGTGGTCCAGCTCCTTCCACCCTTCTTCCAGCCTGGCCTTTAAGAAGCAAATGGAAGGTTTCTATTTAGCACGTCTTCCTCTACCTCTCAGGTCTCCATCCTCCTCCTCTCTCCATCCATCAGGAAGCAAGTGAGAAGGCAGGCACACACCTTTGCAGGTCTGCCAAGAAGCTAGATGTTTACCCACATGCCTGTGCTTCCTGGCTGCTCAATCAAACTCTCAAAGTTGATTTTTGGAAGACAGAAAATGGAAAGGAAAATCTAAGATTCAGAGGATAAGATAAGGTTCGTGGTGCTTGTATGAACACCTGATAACTTGAACATGGTTCTAAACCATCCTCCAAATGTTTGCTCGACTGGTCATGGGGGAAAACTAAAGATGGGGGAAGGAACCCAGTTGCTCAAGGTTACACCGAAGCTCCTGGCAATGACCCCACAGCTCTTTACACCATTTAGACACATCCTGGATAGGGAGGTTATTAGATGAATCCATTTCCACACTCCTCTCCCAGGTATTCAGCCATTTCTAGAAGTTTGGAAAAGATCCTTCTACAGAACTATGAGTCCTAGACAGGAGCAGCTACAGCAAGCAACCCCTTTTTCTGACTCTACTGCTGAGGCCTTTCATGCTAAATGGATAGAAATCCACCTTGAGAGCTCCTGGGCCCAGGTATTAGTCACTTCACAGCCAAATGGGCTTTGATGAAGCTCCCATGATTAGTGGAGGTTGTCACTAAAAACATATATCCACGATACACACCCATCTTCCTATGTAAAAATAAAAAATAAATAAATAAAAAGCCAACACTGAAAAGTAATGGATTTAATGGTCTAGAAAATCTAGATGCTGGAAACTCCAAGGGAGATCATATTAAATTAGACCAGTACAAACAAGCCAAACTCCATTTATCCTCTTGTGCTTACAGATTTTATCTCTTTAACCAGGTTTTCAGGGCTAGTCTGTTTTCAATGAAGAGAATTTTTGAATGTCAAGTCCCAGGATTCCTAGGTAGAGTATAATTTACCCCCAGGCCAGCTGAGACTGCACATACACAGTTCTCTGCAGAGGGGAGAAAAAACACAGGCTCATCTTCTTCCTGCTTCACCGCATAGTACCTATTGACAAACAGCCAGATGGAATTCTGGGATAGGTGGAGGTAGAGATCAGGGTTTATTTCTTTTTCTCCTTCATGAGAGAGTGAAAAGGTAAGGCATGAGCCTGGAGGGAGTAAGAACCTACCTAGATGGCTAAGAAATGGGTGCTGCCTATTCTGGAAAAACAGATATAAACTGAATTAACACTCCAGAAAATCTGGTGGATATGGCATGGCTTAAAGTGCTTTCCCAGAACACAATGACAAGACATCAGTTTAGTTTTTCTTACTTCATAAAATAACAATAATAACAATAATAACCTCACTGGCTTGCCTCTAGAACTCATGGTAAAGGAGCCTTGGTCTATCCAGTCTTTCTGTCTCATGGACCTTTTTTTCCAGGCCTGCTGTGTGAGAAAGGTTTTCTACCCTTTGAGGAGTGGAGTCAGCTTCTGGGTAGGTCGGATTAATTATTAAGACATTATTGCAGTGGGAAGAATGGGAGAATTAGAAATTACTTTTTAAAATTATGGGAAATACCTTGACAGCATCTCTTTGAGAATTGCATTTAGTTTGCATTAGATTCCTACCAAGGCTGAGTTTAATGGAGGGGTGAAGTGGGGGATGAAGAGACATTATGTTCACCATGAGACACTAGTCTCTCAAACCGATGACGACAGGCATGAGCAGCTGATGCCAGCCTGGGATGTTTACTCCCTTACCCCATCCCCCAATTCAGGGAGTGACTGGTGAGAAGGAAATCCAGCCAGGGTTTAGTCTGATCAGGGGGACCATAGAGAGACAGGTAAGAACAGTCATACCCTCAGGCTATCAAGAGGGTCCTTGGAGATGTTTCAAGAGAAAGAACTCTAGAAGGTAGCCCAGAGTCTCCAAAATCCACAGAGGGCTAAGAGACTGTCAACCAACAGCCAACACTCATATTATCAGAGGGATGCAGGTGAGACAAGTCCCATTAAATCCATCCTTCCTCCTTTGGGTTCACCTATACTTGTACCCATTTTTCCCCACTAATCCTCACTGAAAGGTCTCATCCAAAGTATTTCCTTACTTAATTCTAAAGGAAGAAGAGGGTGTGTCTAATGCAAGATGTGGTTTGTATTTATTGTTGTTTTCTGGGTAAGGGATGCCTCTTTGGTTTGCTGAGAAAACACAGGACTGAGAGTCAGGACTGAGAGTCGGGAGCAACAGTAGACTAAAGAAGCAGCATGGGAGCTGGTAAATACCCACCTTGGAAGGGACATTAATACTGACATTATCAGATACTGAAAAAGCTAGGCCTGGTGATAAATGCTTGTAATCCCACCACTGGGGAGCCAAGACAGCTGGATTCCTAGAGAGCACAGACCAGTCAGCCTAGTCTGCTGTGTGCTCCAAATATCAGTCTCAAAAGACAAGATGGACAGATGGCTCCTGTGAAATGACATCCAGGCTTGACCTCTCACCTCCAGCAGCATTGCACAGTCATGCATGCACACACATGCACCCTCATACACATAAGCTTCACATACACTTATACTCACACAAACTATATGTAGACAGTACAGCCCTTCCTTGCATGGTCTTGAGACAGCCATACCTTGCCCCCATGCCCAGGTGTAACACTATTCAGTAGAACTGGTTTTAGGGCCACCTTGATGCCAGGTAGTCTAGGAGACCTTGGTTCAAGCCTGAGACAGAAAAAAACTAAGAGGATTCACTATATAATTACTAAATCTCTTCTTCTACTTAAAAGCTTCTAAGAATCAATGTTCTCTCTCCTAAATATTTAAATATAAACATTCTGCATTGGGAGAAGTCTCATATAAGAATGGCTAAGGAAGGTATACGTCATAATTAACGATGGGCTTATCAAAGTTCTCAAGTGACAGTAAATCATGGTCTCATCCTCAAAGGGGGATAAAAAGAGGAATTCCCTGGCTCCAAGTCTTGTTGCTCAGTTTGTCTACTGTGGTCCAGAGACATGGTGGCAGGCACCACAGGAGTATTTGCTCACTTGCCCAGGTATGATGCAAGCCATGAAGATGTACCGTTCCTCTATTTCCTGTGGTCCTTTACACTAGGCAATACTGCCTTTTGTGTAGCACCACATAAGAGACAGAAGCCAGCTTGGTGTTGAAGGCAAAGGTGTTTCTGTTTTCTTTTTATTAATCTTCCTCAAAAATGAGTATATATGCTTCAAGGTCAACTGGAGAACTGGTATACCAGGCAAAAAGCAGATGAAAAAAAAAATTAAACGGCTGTAGTTTAAAAGCTTAACCAGTAAAGTCCCTCCAGGCTTCAGTCAATGGGAATGAGAGCAACAGTTTCCAGCTAGTCTATTCAGCCTACAGAAGGCATTGCTAGACTGAGGGGGACTCCCTCCCCCACCCCATTTCCAAACTGCAATCCATTCCCCACTTCTAAGAAGCATTTTGACAGAGCCTATTGTACAGCCTTCTCAGGACATTAGCCACCCTAGCACAAACACTCTATGGCAATAAGAGCTCTTTCCCAGGGTGTTCTTTACCCCCTCCATCTCTCCTCCGCCATCCCTGCATCCTCACATCCCAGAGGCAATGCTGCCCAAACCCATAAGCAGAGAGGATCTCTAACACCCGCCACTTGCTTAAAATTGATTTTCAGATGAGAGCTGGTGAGAGCCAAGTACCTCCATAGTTTAGAACACTCATCATGGCTGAAGATGAAGTCATTTGCTGCCATAAGCAGAACAAGGGTTAATGACCCAAACTCGAATAAATTACTGGATTCAGATCCATCATAAGCATCGGTTTAAGTCATGTGAAGCAAGGAGTATGGACTCCAAAGACAGACTCTTCCCTTGCTTGTGACAATAAATCAGAGGCTGTGCAAAGTATCTTCATAATAAATTTGTCTGGAGATTGCCTTAATTGTGCTACTTGAAGATGTCCTCCCAGGTGGGAACTGAGAAACTAGGGAAGCTTTCCTCCCTGAATGTCACTTCATCCTCTCATTTGGGAAGAAGTGGAGGAGAAGCACAAGGGAGAGGCTTCAGCATCATATTAAATCCTCAAACAATTTATGCAAACAAAAGCCAAAAGGGGAGGGGTGCTCCAGGAGAATCAGATGAATAAGCAAGATCAATTATGGTGGAACGGCCCTGAAGCCCTGCTCATGACACACATCTCAAAGCAAATTTTGCCAGAGTGAAGTTGACGTGGCCAGACTGAGCACAGGGAGTTCTCTGGAAGGCTGTCTATCTCCAATCCTAGACTACCTCTGAAAGAGAGAGAGAGAGAGAAGAGAGAGAGAGAGAGAGAGAGAGAGAGAGAGAGAGAGAGAGAGGAGAGGGAGAGAGAGAGAGAGAGAGGAATAGGAAAGAAGAAAACAGGGGAGGGGTACAGAGAAGAGCCAAGGCAAGGAGACAGGAGGTGGGTGAATGAAAAACACGCATAATGGCCTGAGGTTTATTTACAGAGAACAAAATGGCTCAATTTGAGCACTTTAGACTGTCGAAATTGGCTAGTGTAAGATACAAGGGGCTCATCAAAGAGGCTGTTACATCAGCTGCGGGAGACTGGAGACCCAGGGGGGACAGTGAAAAGGAAAATAAATATATAAATACACACACATACACACACACACATACACACATATAAATACACACACACACACACACACACTCCTATGTCCTGCAAACTTTAGGACGAAAACAGAAGTTCTAAGACAGGTGACTGGTAGGAAGCACTTTCCCAGGCAGCTAAACTCATGAAGCTTTTCAAATTGTATCTCCAATGTGTGGGGTTACTTGGCCTTTGGCCTTTCGCTTTGCATGAACATACACACACACACACACACACACACACACACACACACACATCACATACACACACATGACATACACACACATGCACATACACACACATACACACAACACACACACACCACACACACACACACACACACATGGCCTCATTATTTAAAGAAGCCTAGTTGCCTAGTTTATTATTTAGTAGGAACAGGAGTTTTTGTTTTGTTTTGTTTTGTTTTGTTTTTTGGTTGCTGTTAAGACCAGCTAATAATTCCGATTCCCCTTTCAAAAGCAATCCACCTCTCACTAAGAAAAAGTCAGAGCGACTCACTAATGGGAGTGATTCAAAGTACCTCAATTAAAATTCAGGTTCTGGCCTTTCGAGCAGTCTATTTAAAGATTTTTTTCCTCGAGATTGGTTGTAGACAGATGATTATTAAATATTTATGTGTCTGTGAAAGGGGAGTTTTTTGTTACTGTTGTCTCTCCTCTTTGAGGGCTCAGAGAATAGCTCCTCTATTTGGCTTCTACCCACTTGATTTCCCAGAATACTCTCCAACACAAACACATACCCACACCCCCCACACACACACACACATACACACAAACACACACACACACTATCCTTGGCCTCCATCACCGTGGCATAAATGGAAGATGAGATGAGATGCTGACCTCTGGCATGGACTAGGGACCAAAATGTTCACCAAGTAGAGTATGCTCACATTTTAAACAGAATAGGAAGACACCTGCTGTTTCAAACCGAATGTTCTAACTTCTATCTCAATGCCTAATGATACCTAAAGTTTTTATATTACTTGAAAATACAGGTGTTTAATTCACATATTTAAACCAAAATAACTTAAAATAAGCACCACTGAGCCTAGATATACACCAGTAATATCCATTTATAGGATAGGCAACAATCTACTTCCTCATTGACTGTTTCCAATCACCGCACTCATAAATTTATTAACTTGGGTCTTCATTTTTCTTTTCAAATTACTAACATATTTCAGCCACTAAAAACTCCTCCAAACACACCTGAGCTATAGAATCCTGCCTTCTGTCTCCACTTCAGTCCCCACTAGAGCCATGGATTATGAAGGGGGGCATGGCAATTCCCCAGCTCCATCAAGCATAGTTGGAGTTACTAGGAAGAAATTACATTCCAGGCCTTCCAGAATCAACTGGCTTCCTCTTTCCTGTATCACATGCCTGGAGCTCAGCCAGGCAAACACACTGTGATGTTTTTTCACTCAACAACTCTCTTCAACTTGCTCACCAGCCACTTCCTCCCGGTACCTTTACTAAATCCTCCAGTACCCCCTTGTCTCTTCAACACAGCTTTGTTTTTAGACCATCACATCATCTTGCAGAGTTCACTATCTACTTAACTTTTTCTCTTCCTCTGTTCCTCCCAACATACTGCGTAAGATATTTAGGAACCATTTTTGTTGTCTGATCTTTTTAAAAAAAAAAAAAACCCTCCCTGTGAGGGTGTCTGTCAGTTTTCCCTCAGCATTAGAATCCAAGACTATTGCGTTCCCACAGATGCTAGAAGGGGAGAAAGAAGGAATGAGGTGACAGGCAGTACTTCCCATCGTAGACCAGGCATTCAGCAGTCATGAGTCAAGATGATGGCAATCTCCTCCAATCCTGGCCAACCTTCTAGAATAAAGCAAGTTCCTATTTGAAAGGCTGTCTAATTTTTCAACGCTGGTACATTCCAAGATACTAGATGTGTCCAGAGCCATTTGTACATAAACATCAACCCTCATCAGTCTAGTAATTTCAATATATGTTTCCCATTTTGGAAATGGCACATTGCAGGCTCCATGAGCCCAAGGTGTATAGCTTTCTGTGGTAAACATCCTCCTATACCCTAGCTGGGAGTCCCAACTCTGCATCATGAACCCTCTTCAGCTCCTGTGCCACAAGCCTCAACATTCTGAAAATTTAAAAACACCCCCCTTTATAAGATAGTCTTGCTCCTGTGCCAAGGACTACATCTGGTTACTATCCACTGCCATGCCCCTGGCTTCTATGCTCCTTGCTTGTACTTTCTAGGTCAAAGTCTAAGACAAACACAGATAAAGGTTCTTCAAAATTTAGCAGGTGTATTCATTTAATTTTGAAATTCCAAAGTGATACGATAAATCAAAGTGAGGTAACCTAATAGGTTATCTCACTTCTTTAAAAATATTTCTTCAAACGAAAGTGAAACCTTTCAAATCACTTCTTGTCTCTAGTTTATAGAAGTAGAAACTGAACCCCAAAGTATAACGATGTATCCCATGACACAGGGCTAAAAAGTGATGGTACAGGGATTTGAAATCAGCTAGAGATTCTAAGGTTTAGTTTCTTCTTTGCATTGTATGTTAGGGACTGAATGTTTGTGCCCAAAATTTATGTGCTCATTCTCCAATCCTGATGTGATAATATTTAGAAATGGAGACTTTGTATCATTTGGAGGTGGAGTGTGTAAAAATAATTGGGGTTAAAAATATTCTAAACCAGGATAGTGTTGCTGTTCTTCAATGAAGATTAAAACAAAGCTGAATTTCATCAGGCCTTATGATAGAACATAAGACAGCTGTCTGCAAGGCAAGAAGAGAGTTATCAGTGAGACCTGAATTTGCTAGATCCAGCCTCCCGAAGCCTGCTGAAGCCACTCGGCCTACGGTACTTTGCTACATCAGCATGAGCTGAGTATCACACCATAGCACCTGGAACCTGAGTCCTTCCTGACTCTACCAGGGTATTTCCATGATGAAAAGCTAGTTCGAGAAGTTTTCAGAGAAACTTATGAACCAGCCTAGCCTTCCTAGGGTTCTCAAAGACATCAGGTACAGGATTTGGTTTAGGATAAACAGATATAAAGTCATTCGTTCTGAGTCTCCTCACCACCGGCCCCACCCCAAGGAGCTACAGGTATAGATGGCATCAAGAGCTCTCCTTCAACCTCTTTTAAAGCCAATAAAATATGTGGGGGCCTATAAGAAGAAAATGAATGACTCAACATGTGAAATTAAAACTTCAAGGCATGTCATCAAAAGTTTCACTAAATTTCAACAAAAGAACCCTTGTGTGTATTTATCAGTCAAATGCTAATCTGTTTAGGTTTTGTACATATAACTAAGTATATATGTAACTTTGTATATATAACTCAGGATCCCAGTCTGGACTCTGTGAAGTCAAATTTAGTGTATGCATCTAGTTTTAAAAGTCCCAAGTAATAAAAATAAATCTGAGTGAGATAACCTACTTAACATATGATCTCACTTCTTTACCAATATAATTTCAAATGCAAATAAACCCTGCAAATCGCTCATTGTTATAACTCTCTCTCTCTGTCTCTGTCTCTCTCTGTCTCTCTCTCTCTCTCTCTCTCTCTCTCACACACACACACACACACACACACACACACACGCACACACACTATTACTCTTAAGCCTTAGCACCTTAGAAATGTTGTTGTTGTTTTTTTTTTTAATCCAAAATGTTGACACTGAAACTTTGTAAATCAGTTAGTGTGTTATTGAGGCTTCACTTTCATCCATCGGATGGGCTGTGTGATGAGGTCTCTGATGTGCTCAGGGTACCCAACATTTAAAATGTCCCTGTGAACTGCTAACAAAAGGCAATGCTTGGAAAGCATTTGTCAGAGCCACTGACTGTTCTCCCACTTGTATGTATTGTGCCAGTCTGTTAACATAACCCAGTGTGGAACAGCTGATACAAGTGCCCACCCAGGCAGGGCAAGCCCATGGCCAGAGACCAGCACAGGAGGTCAAAAGAGAGACAACCATATGATGAGAAGGAGTTTGAGGTCTTCTGATTCCTATAGAATGCAAGGTCTCCAGGAAGACATTGTGATGAGTTAGAAAACCATCAGGTCAAGAGTCAAAAATCCTGGTTTGTACTCCTGGTATCAGTGCTACCACCAGCAAGCTGCAGGTCTTGAGAAGCAGTCCCAGTTCCTAGAACTGTGTTTGGTGCCCAATAGGCACTCAAAAATGGGTTGAGTGGATCTACATGAGGGAGCATTGGTAAATCAGGGTTTTCTTTTTCTACCCCAAAACTCTATCTTTCACTTTATTTGACAATAAAAGAGCTAAAATCCATATAGTTAGCCTTAAGATTAGGAAGAGCTCTAAGCTGTGCTTACCCAGCTGATATTCAAGGTGAGGTAGTTAGGACCTGAAAAATATGCCTTGAATATTGGAAGAAGAAAAGAATGGAATGGGTGTCCCCTTCCATCTCTGATCTAAATACACTCAGAGGAAGCCGTTATGTCCCCCTACTACTGCCCCACAGATATAGCCTTATTGTGTGGATTTTTGGATTTTTCAGACAAGGAGGTGGGGAGAATGCTCTGTTCAAAATCATTTTTAAATGAAAATACATCATGTGAAATACAATGGAGGGGCTTTCAAATAAGGAGGTTGGATTTTCTCGGGGACTCTTCAGAAGAAAGAGACTTCCAGTATCTAATGCCAGGATGAAGTCAAAGGATGGGGAGTAGCTGTGCCACAGTCTCAGTTCCTACACCGCCATACCACAATCCAGGCACAGCAAAGGCTATCCCAGCCTACCTTTGAGATAAAAGAGACCATATCAGTCTCTCTGGGCCTGAATTCTTTACCCTTTCTCCAGTTGTAGAGTAGGGAAGAGCAGAAAATAGAAGGAATCGGCCTGAGAAGTCACAGAAAATGAGGTGACAGAGATATAAGGTCTTGCTATATATGAACCTAATACTAGCCTTGAATTCTATACATAGCCCAAGCTAACCAAGAGCTTTCTACACAATCCAGGCTGGCCTTGAACCCAGATCCTTCTACCTCAGTCTTTCAAGTTTTGATATCATAGGTATGCACCACCATTCCCAACTCAACTAATTTCCTGAAGCCCAGTTATGAGCCTGGATAGCTAGCCTGACTCAGAGGCCCACTCATGCTTACATTCTTCCTGCTCTACAAGTGGCTCACAACCATTTTCAAATGTCGAAACCTACCCACTAAACCATCTGGAGTCAGAATCTTCTAATGCTGCTTCTGAAGATACTTTAGGGTAGACTAGGGAGCACCAGTCATCCTCTTCCTTCTGCTCCTCCAATAGGGTACCTCCTCTCATTAGTGTCTTCCTGTTAGGAGCAGTCCACTATAGGTCACAAGATGTGGGTTGCATAAAGACCCCACTTGGGAGAGTTGGGCCTCACTCCCAGCATACCATCCTCTCCCTAATCTACAGTTGACCTTCAGGATTCATCTTTTCCAAAATTATCAGGGTGACATCTGCACTCAGAGTCTCCACAAGATAACCCTGGAGCTGGACTCTCTCTCTTAGCCTGTCATATAGAATGAGTCATGGGGAAACTGAGGCAGGTGTGTTGAGACTCGGAGCTATACTTTGCAGTGCAGATGCATACCCCTTCCCAGCCACTTCTTTGAAAAGGCATCTGCCAGCTTCCCCTAACACCTATAGAAGCCATCTTCATTTGCAAGATTTCATAGGCTCCCTAATTATTTTAAGAGGACTTTGAGAAGGATGGGGTGGGTGCTTTCTTTTATCACTTGTCATCCACAGAATGTTAGTGGCTCTGGCACTCATTAGTGCCACCCTCTCAATCCCACCCCCATATCCACCACCTCATCCCCAAATCATCTCAAAAACATTCATATCCTAAAATGTTCCCTTCAATTTAAAAAAAAAAATTATCTTCAAGAGAAGAGATTTCTTTCCATCTCAATCCCACAACAAGGGGAATGTCAGCCCAGCTTTTTTTGACAGACAAATTATTGAATCAAAGAGAAAATGCCATTAAGCTCACAGGTTAGCAAGTGTCAGGAATGGTTTAAAGAGATATCCCCATTTATCTTCCAAACATGCACGAAATGTCACTAATGTGTGTTTATCATGTATAATCAGACAAAGAAAATATCGAAATAAAGTACTCCCGCATACAATAGAAATCTCCTTCCATCCTTCAAGATATCACTACTATTCAAATAGAATAATAATGACGAAGCTGCTCTCTTGAAAATGGAAATCAAGTGAAATGTAGATAGAAATGATTTTTTTGGTAGTTGATGTACATTTCTAAAGTGCATTAACAGGAAATCCAGAACTTTTAGGTCAATTATATTGTCAGTATTGTCAACGCCATTGAAATGAATACTGAAGCAAAGCCTGTTCTTGCTGGAATCAAACTACAGAAATCCCAAGATTGGAAACTTGCAGAGGAGCTAGAGACATTGGAAGCCTGACATTGTTCAAAGGAGTGTGTGTGTGTGTGTGTGTGTGTGTGTGTGTGTGTGTGTGTGTGTCCCATTCAAATCAATCTAAGAAGCAGGAATTTCACCTTACAATAAAATCTCCATAGAGAGAAGAAAAATAATTCATAACTCATCTAAAACCTGGCTTTATTTTACCTTTTTCTCCTTCCTCTATTATGACAGAGTTTACTTTGGTATGCCAGGTATCATGAGGATAATAGATCCTGACCTCAGATATGTGTTTGAATGGGACCTCTGATTACTAAAACTACACTTGTAAGACCCACGACCCACAAACATGAGCTTCCCATAGGAAAGAAGAAACGCAGGACCAACTTTCTACTAAAATCAGGAGAGATCAGGCATTTCAAGGTGGAAAAAAATTTACCCTTACTGTGTGACATGATTTTCTGAGCTTTCTGGGTTGTGATTTTTCCCAAGAGTACTGATCATGGCTGTTTGGGTCAATGATACAACACCATCTAACAGTGCAATGACTTTGGTAGGCTGATACTGAAGAAGCACAATTAAATGGCTGTTTGAAATGGGCTCTTTTCCTTTCAGCTACAATCTTCTGGTTCTGGAATGTTCTGAAACCCTATATGGGAAATACCTGGGAGCCACTCTCCTTAGCATTAAGTTCCCAGAATTATAATGTATGGTGTCACAGCCTGGATTCTCTGTAAGGCATGATTTTTACATGTAGTCTTAGCCAAAGGCCAAGAGGCCATGGGACAAGACAAGGCTCTTACAAAGTGGGAGGGCATCATCAAGAGATCAAATTCTAGAGCCTGACAACTTTGTGTGGCCACCCTCCATCTATGTGCATTCTGGATGACTACTTGAAAAATGAGATCACAGTTATTCCCAAATATGTGGCTTTTTAATGAGCTAATATCTATAAGGCAAACAATTATCTATCTATATTGTACAAAATGGATACTTGATCAATGCTGGCTGTTTTTAATAGCTACCATAGTCTAGCTTTTCCTCAGTTTTACAAATAAGGAAAATGAGCTTCAGACATTGGTGCAATGTCTAAGAGATGTATCAGTGGTGAGGACAGGGCCAGGAATCACCATCCAGAAGCCATGTCAAGCAGTGTATCAGTTTTTATTAGATGTCTGCTTATACAAAAATATTAGGAAGCAAGTCCCAGTAAAGGGAAAACAGAACAAAACCCAGGAATCCCTGAGAACAAGAGTTCACAATGGCTGAGGTGGCTACAAAGCAGACATTGGTCATGCCCCAGGAACACCTCTACTTAATTTTCTAGCTAACCCATTGATCTTGCCTCAGCCTTAAGATGTTCACCATTACATTCTGTCATAATTATCTTTCTTTGGGGCTTCAATACAAGATTAATTCTGGAAGCCAGGCCTGATCGTAATATGTCTCTGTATTGTACCCACTGCACCCAACAGAGAGTAAAGGACTTCATGAGTGTGTTTCCCAATGTTTTCCATGGAAAACAAGCATCTTGGGATATAGTACTGAGGTAGAAACATTCTTTAAGGGTGTGTGAGGCCATGAGTTCAATCCCACCACTGCACATAATGAAGAAAGGAAAGGGTTAAGTAGGAAAGCAGATGGCCTGGCCACCACTCCAGAGCACTGAGTAGAGAAATCCCCAGGGCTGTTGGCCTAAAGTGAGATGAGGAGCTGAGAAGCCATTTCATCCTCATTACATAATTTTCAAAGAGAGTCCCATTGCCACCAAGAAATATAACTAAGCCCTTGAAAGCAATGCTGCTCTTGCTTCCCAGGTATTAGCAAAACACATACCAGCCTTGGGACACCTGGATCTCTGCATGCCCTTTAGCTGAGTTGGTCTAAGCTTCCTTTCTCTAATTTTCCTACTCAAAACTGAAATAATAGCCCCACTTTTCAATATTCCTTTAAAAATAGACATTCAAATAGTAAATAAAAATATCCCAGCTATCCCATTTCATAAGGATATAGTCAGAGGTATGTATAAAATTGAATAGATAGTAGGGCATACTTTGTGGTACTAAATAAAGCAAGGAATCTATGGAAGGACCTAGTCACTCACTGATACCACAATATATTCTTCATAACAAAACTACCCAGCTACTACATAAAGTTTTAAGGATGATTTATAACATAGGTAAATATTCATAATAGGCTCGAAATAATAAATCACTGTGGAATGATCCCAATTTCAGAGGTCAGTGTGCAAAACATACATATAGAAGCATGTACAAGAGCAGATATTTATTAGAAGGATACAAATGATTATTTGGAAAAATGGAAAATGCAGACAACCGTCACTTCCTTCTGGATTGATTTTAGAATTTCCATAATTATGTGTGTCATTTTCATTGCCCACAAATTTGTGTAAGTATAATTTCAGCAACACTGGTTCAGTCTACTTTACAGCACTCTCCCCTGAAGTCAGTTTTGGGTAGAAATGTACATTTGAGGAAAGCATCAGTAGATTCTTCTCCTCCACATCCAAGCTATTTCCTTGCCGTACCATCCTTTACAATTAACTGGCAAGGTTTCAAACTCCCCACTCAGAAGTAGCAGGTGCATAAGTCCACAAGGTCTGAGGGTGCAAATCCTCATCAAAACACCAATAAACAGGGGAGAGTCACCACAGACTCCTTTTCAACAAAACTAATTAACTGGAGAAACTCCACACACATGCCCCACTGATGCCCCACTGGCCATCTCCTGCAATTCAAACACCCTGTAATTCCAAACTAGCAGCCCACCCCACACATTCAGACTTTTAAGTTATACTTAACTCTATGGGCTGGAGAGGAGACTGGCAAGCTGAACTCTTAGGGCAAGAATATTCAGCAAGTCAGTTGGTAAGTTATCAACTGAAAACTTATTTCACTTCATCAATTTTAAGTTCTTAGACGTTCTAAGGATTTCCAGGATGAAAAAGTTCATCCTTGAATGCAGCTTTTAAAAAGCCATTCAATGAAACCAAGTTCATAGCAGAAGGTCCAACACTTCTGTCTCTGCCCCAGAAAATGAACATACCAAACCAATCAATTTATCACCAATGAAAATTCAGATCTGGGCTGTAAACCAGTAGTGAGTTGAATAAAACACCTATAATCATGTCTAATACGGAAACAACACATTTCCTAATCTTAATCTATGGTTAGCTACAAGCTTACAGAAGCAGATGTAGCTAGTGCTAGTAATCACTTCAACAAATGAAGAAAGGGGTTCAAAGACGTACACTCGTGGCTATGCCAAGGTTATTTATGAAGCCAGATCCATAGTTTCAGTGCGTGTTAACTTGCCTACAAGAATGACCAGTAGCAACCCAAGCTAGCATGATTTGGAATCCACAACTAAAGTCAAAGATTTTAACTTTGACTTAGTCCAGGGGTCATCCTGCACACTGTAGGATCAGGTGTGACCAAGAAGGCTGACCTATTGTCAGATATGGTAGGAAGTGGAAACTTTATATTCCCTGGATTTCAGGTGCAACTATTTTGTTCATCTTTTCTAAGGAGGCACGAAAGTTAGTGTGGTGGTTCAAGTATGCTTGGCCCATGGGAAGTGGCACTTTAGGAGGTGTGGCCATGTTGGAATAGGTGTACCCTTTTTAGAGGAAGTGTATCACTGTGTAGGCAAGCTTTGAGGCTTCCCAATGCTCAAACTCCACTCAATGTAGAAAAGAGAGCTTCCCTCCTGGCTGCCTGTGGAAGAGAGTTTCCTGCTAGTTGTCTTTGGACCAAGATGTAGAACTCTTGGCTCCTCCAGTACTATGTCTGCCTAAATGCTGTCATGCTTCCCATCACGATGACAATGGACTTGAACCTCAGAAACTGTAAGCCAGCCCCAATAAATGTTTGCCTTTATAAAAGTTGCCTTGGTCATGGTATCTCTTCACAGCAATTAAACCAAACTAAGACAGTCAGATATGACTTCATCTAACCAAACGCTTTTTTGCTTCATTCAAAGCAAACACAAAATAAATGCAAGCTGGACAGTTGACCTTGGTAGCTTGTATGAGGCTTTCCATTATTATCTCTAATTATCTACAGAATGAAGAATAGAAATCTGAAGACATTTCTACTGCTTTTTGAATAGTTGACATGTGAGCACCATCATTCCAGGAAATACATGTAATAATGGGGCGATCACCCAAGTAAATGAAGCAAAAATCAAAAAAGAGGTATGAGGCAGCCATATTCACTCCTTCCTCTTGAAAATTTAAATGAATACTCCTTAAGAGCAAACTACAAAATGCTAACTTTGAAGTGTTGAGTGGCAGAAAGAATTATGGGTTATTGTACTGTCAAAATGCCAGACAGCTGTATGTTGAGTTGCTGCGTTATTTAGACAATCAGAAACTTGGAAGCTAATGTGACATATTTCTTTTCGGTGTGAAAGCTCTTGACATGTGTCATGATAATTTCTAAAGGGACAAAATGTTATATAAAAGACACAATGCCTTCAGGACCTTCAGGAGGTGGTCTCCTAGGTAGACCCTCCTCGAACAAGGGAGATAGAATACAAAACACCTAGACTCTCCAGAGATGGGCACCATTTCTTTTTCCTGCTCAGACACAAAGGTAGTGGTCCCAGCAGCATGGAACACCCAGCCTCTCTTCTGCTTTGAGCATACCCAAGGCATACTGTTCAAGTCAGGTGATGGAACACAGTCTGAACTTACCAGGTGAATCCAACAAATTTTATGGCCATTTATCACCTTGAATATGGTGGTCTTATTCACCAAATGCTACTGAAGACACAAAGACCATGCCACTTCACAACTCCACAGTGAAGATAGGACTAAGATGTCACCTTTGTTTTTTGCAACTTAGTTTGCATTTCAGGTATATTTATGATGGGGAAGGAAGCAAGTGGTAGACTGGATAAGCATGTGAACTAGAATCTACTTAAAGGGAATTCATAGTTAGGCTCTTGAGTTATTATAGGTTTGCAAATTACTATAGAAAAGGGAGTAGGACCTGATGTTTACATCTAGATTCAAATCTTCAGGGGCTAGAGAGATGGTTCAGTAGTTAAGAGCAAATACAGCTCTTACAGAGAGGACCAGAGCTTGGTTCTCAATACCTATGTTGCATGGCTTACAACAGCCTATAACTCTTACCTCTGCAGTAACCTGCATTAACCTGCCCTCATGTGTACATACCCACACACAGCACACACTCATAATTAAAAATAAAATCCCAATGTGAAGACTATAATTAAAACACAAATATTACTAGGGAAAGTAGCACACTTAGTTTCTGTCTATTATGAATCACCAAGGGTGAATAGAGATTAGGAGAACTGCTTTTGATAGGATAAAAACAGACAGGTGTTAAGGGTTTTAATAAAAGAGTGTGCCTAGGGCTGGAGAAATGGCTCAGCCATTAAAGGCTAGGCTCACAACCAAAAGTATAAGAGAGGGTGCCTAGTAGTGAGGCAGGCAGCAAAAGCCTGTACAAAACCCCATTAGGAATCTACAGAGCTGTTCTGTACAGATTTCCCCTCTTTCCTCTGGAATTTATTTTAATCAACCAATCCACTAAAAACAAAAAGAAAAGCTGGAATGTCATAGGCCAAGTATCACATTCTTCCCCAAGAAGCACTTCAAGGCTCTAAGAACAGACTTTGTCCCAAGGCCAGCTCCACCATGTGTCAATAATTATGATCTTGAACAAATTAAGAAAGTACAGTTTCTCTAACTGCAAGATAGAGAGTGACCACCTCAGACTGCTGTTGAAGGATGTTCTGGGCTAATTTCTTAGAGCATTGGCTAACAGGAGGATAAAGAGTCTATGCAACTATGCAAATGTCAACATAGTGTCTTCTCCCTCTTTCAGTATCATTATGGCTCAGTTTATCCCCTAATCCACCTTGCCCACCAGGGGAAAAATGGAACTTCCCTCAGACTAAGTTCTTTGCACTATGAAGAACTTACAATATCTCTTGTTCATGACCCCATATAGAGGTGAAGCTCACAGCAATAATGCAGGCTGAACTATGCAGAGGGGCTGAATCATTCCTGGACAAGAATCTTGGTCTAAGGTTGCTTCCCACACAACTCCAATATGAGTTGTAAGTAAAAGGCAAACGTTTCTTTTTTTCCTTCATCTTATTAATTTTTATCTTTATTTGACAGTTAAACTTTTAAT
Source organism: Mastomys natalensis (assembly GCA_021653895.1). Lineage (NCBI taxonomy): Eukaryota > Metazoa > Chordata > Mammalia > Rodentia > Muridae > Mastomys > Mastomys natalensis. The sequence continues at coordinate 96,399 of JAJTUV010000261.1, read as the reverse complement.
GTTAAGCTAATACCCGCTAGCATGAATATTTAGAAGCCAATATGAAGCCAGATGACTGAGAAGGTAGACATCAATGGCCGTACTTGCAGGCTATGGTCACTCAAAAGAAATTAGGTCTGCTCCCTAAAACTCACAGGAAGCTAAATAGAGATCTACCCACAAGTCCCCTGTGACATCATGGGTTACTCCCCAGACATCTCAAAATGAGTTTGCCAGCTCATGTTCCCCATAAATTTTGGGGCAACAAAGTCAAAGTTGTCTGTTGAGGAACAAGGTCCCCTTCTCTACTACCAGGAATTGTGTCTCTCCAAAGTCTGAAAATATTTATACCCCACAGTATATTAGCAATCAAAGTGTGATTACAAGATATTCAATTTTTACAAATTATTACATACTGGAGGCATTAATTCTTGCCTCCAGTGCCAAATATGAGAAACTAGGCACTGATCTACCCAGTTCTATCCAACTCTTGTAGAGGCATGGCAAGATTTTCTGAAATAGGAAATTTCTCTATGAGATGAAAAGCTATTCTTCCCTATGTTCTAATCACTGGCTAGCACACTTGTCAATTTCCTCAATACTTTAAAAGCATGACTTTTCATGATGGTCAGGAAGATATCTCACCATCTGTAAGGAGGTCCCATTCATAATGCCATAGAAGATAGAGCCAACCATGTCTGGTGACCAAATCACATGCTTTGCACTCTCTGAGACTTCATTTTATACTTTCTAGCTTGTAACTCTACACAAATTCTTAACCTCACTGGACCCCATTTTATTTATGTGATTCACTGATTAAGTTTGTTGGAATTAAATGACAAATGACATAATAGATGCCAAACACATGCCCAGGGTCTGGAGCATAAACACAGCAAATCATTGAGTTATCACCATCATTGACTTTATGATAAATATAATCATTGCTTCAACTAGGTTTTCTAAGCAAGTCCCTAGACACATCAGGTAAATGTCCATCCTTTGTCTACTAGAACTCATGCTCTCATAAGTCAGACACAGGTCTCCAATGAACACATAAGTGTGACTCAGGGACAGTGAGACTGCAAGAGGTAGCTGAGTTTGTATGGTAGAACATAAGAGACATTTGGAACAGAAGTCAGAACCTCACTCTAGTCCCAGCTCAGCACTAACTACATGTCTGCAAGCCAATAACATATAGTTATATTCAATAAAATTTACTCAGCATATATCTATATCTATATAGATAGATAGATAGATAGATAGATAGATAGATAGATAGATAGATAGGTAGATAGAGAGACTCCTATAATAACCAGGTTCTCTGTTCAGATCTCATATGTACTGTATGTACTTTATGTGTGTGTGTGTGTGCGTGTGCATGTGACCGGCGCGCATGTGCATGCCAGTGTATGCACGCGTTTTTTGTAACACTCCTATAATAACCAGATTCTTTGTTCAGATCTCATATACATGGATATATGTAATTCTTCTGATAGTACAGAATTGTTTATACTCATGCGAAATATTGGTTCCATTTCACAGGTGAGGTACCTGAAGTCCTTAACAGTTCAAGTACCTGCCATCATAGCTGCCCTGTGTTAAGAAAGAATTTGGATCTCAGCCAGGTTACCAGAGCTCAGCCGTGAGCAGTCATACCCCCACACACATACCAGCCTCCAGAAGATCTACTTACCCACAGTTCCCCAGTCCTAATCTCTACCACATCTCTCATCCTGGTCCCAGCAGCCTCTGGCATTTCCCAAGCACACAGTTCACCAAACTGGACCATTTCCTCTTTATTATCTACACAAATATTCTTAATTATTTCTCCTCCAACCCGAAGTACTTATTTCTTATTTATGGGTGTAAATATAAAACCAGCAGGGCTCATATTTCACAGGGAGCCATTCCAACAGCATCCAGAACCTTCCAAATTCAAGGAGCAGGAGAGCTGATTCTCTGTTTCATTATAAAGGGGTTTACCATAAATATTAGAATTTGAATTCCACCCAAGTAATGCATTAATAGGTACTAAACCATTAATAATTTCTGTACTTTTTCACAAATGGGCAAAATCCAATAAATAAACTATATCTCTTTCACAGCAGAGCAGGGTTAACAAGTACCAAGGAGATTTCAAAGACAAACTGCTGGTAGGGCCTGCCAGGAGCTAAGATTCATAATGAAACTACAAATTCTGGAGACCCATTTTTTACTGTCCACCATGGCAAGTATCTAAAATTAAATGCTAAGCAGAAATCAGTCCTGGAGTCTGACACACAGCAGTTAAGGTAAACAATCTCTGAAATTAAAAACAGATTCTAGATAATAAATAAGTCCTTGTGTGTCTCACTCTGATAACAGATACCTCTGCCTGATAAATCAAAGCCCCAAGCCCCACAGAGCCTTTCTAAATTAGGCCAGATGATTCACCTAAAATATTTCATCTTGTGTGTCCTGTCTTAATGAACGGCAGTAATGGATAATGCCTTAGCAGTGACTGTAGCAGGCCAAAGGCCTCCAGGCTAATTATACCAAAGGCCAGAAGAAGCTAGCTGCTCCATGAGATACTTGTGGGTTGGCAAGTACAGAGGCCTAGGAGCAAAGAGGGTCTAGCACCGATTCTCAGCATCCAGGTAAATAACTCTAATTGTCTGCCAGTTGTTTCTACAACCATCCTAGCACTCTAGAAATCTGAGTCAGGATGCCAGATAGCAAAAGTTAACAGTACGGGAGACCAAAGGAGTCCAAGCTTCCTTCTCTCTATCTCTTATCTGTTCAGATATGGACAAAGCCCTGGGTATCTTTGTTTCTCACTTACCACATTTATAGAGTTGGGTCAACAATACCTGCATAGCTTGCCTCTTAGGACTGGGATGAAGGATAGATGGAGTTGCACATAGATGAACTGGAGCACACAGAACCCTCTGCTGTTTCCCATAGCACTAATGTCCAGGCATCTATTCATAGGTGTTTGTTGAATGCTGTAATGACTAGAGTAGACAAAGCTGTCAGCTCTAGTGGAATGGGATTCTGGAAAAGGGAAAGGCATATGAACTACAGGTGGGTAAATATAATGGAAGATGGTGGTAAGTTTGGGGAGGAAACTAAAGCAGATGAGAAACTAAGGTGTGCAATATAATGCTATTTTTAACAGGAGGTCAGAAATTTCATGGAGGACATAGCTTTTGACTAAAGACTATAATAGGGAAAGACCTTGACCTCTCCAAACACTGTAGGAGGAAAAGAAGGAAAACTGAGAATACAGTAAAGATATGCAAACAGTTTTAAGGAGCTCCAAGGACAGGCTGGAAGCTACTGGTGTAGAGGAGCTGAGATAGGAGACTCCCCTAGGGTAGGGTGTAAAGTACCAGGAAGGCCCTTCGTCTCCAGGGACTGTGCTGAAAACAGGCCTTGGGGAAAATTTGAGCAGAGAAGTAACAGGGTCTAACTGGACACATTTCAGTAAAACGCTCTGCATCCAATCTTCTGGGAATAATAACATGCCTGTTATTTGGTCATTATGATAGCATTATTACTGTTGCTGGGTGACTCTGCTCTGAAGCAAGGTGAATCCTGACAGGAAGAAATGGAGAGATGACAGAGGCAAAGCAGAGGGCTGTAGAGAGGGCTTGCCTATGTCTGGGTAGGTCACAGAGACACCAATGGGATTTGTTTGTCCAGTGGAGATCATCAAGCAGCCTGGACACTGAGACCCACCTCTGTGTATCCTGTTTAGACTATCAGGTCACATGATCTTGGAGATGAATGGAGGAGGAACAATGGTCAGAAAAAGAAAACCAATGTCTCCCAATTCCTGTGCCTTCCTGGCAGCTTGACATAAGGGCCAGGGTTCTGTAAGCCAGGGGCCTGGATGTTCATTAAAAATGGAAGTAAAGTTTTCTTTTAAAAATGGGTAAGTTTGATTGGAAGCCCCACGTCCATATTTTATTGACATTTGGTGTCAGCACAAGTGGCAAACACATCATCCTAAAAAGAGCCATTTTACTCCATGCTTCAGAGCAGAAAATGACAAGGGGGTCATTCCATTAGTGATTGGAGCTGCTTTAAAATGAAGCACATATAACCTGATTCCAATTAATGAAAGTATCCAGCAATTCTCACTGATGGTAATGTTGAACTAATGTTTAAACCTTGCTCATTCACATTCACCAGCTCCTCAACAGCAAAGTTAATCCCTCAATGAGAAATTATGACTCCATGTTGCATTTTTTTCCTGGTGACTTGGCATTTGTCCTGGGGCTAAGTGGGATTTCTGCTACTTCTGCAAGGAGTGGCCAAGTCCACATGCATCCTAGTTGAATGTCGTTTCTTTTACCATCTATTGTCTGAGAGCACAGGTTTTCACTCAATCTCACACACATCACCACCTGGAGAGGCTTTTGAATGCAAAGAATGAGAGGGTAGGCTTAAGGTCCCTGCAGTCCTAATACAGGTCCTCTTGCTCAGAAACTATAGTACGTTACTGAAGTCTAACGATTCACACCACCTGCACAATGTCCTCTATGAACAGGAACTTCCTCCTCCCCCTCCTCCTCCTCTTCCTCCTCTTCCTCTTCCTCTTCCTCTTCCTCCTTCTTGCTTTAAGTTATGTAGTTCCCACTTCTTGGAACAATGTCTGAAAAAGGTTTGGTGGTCATATTTGGGTGTTACTTCCAGTGGGCAGAGGCCAGGAATGCTACTGAGTAACCTAAGACATACAAGCCAGTCCAGGTAACAAAGAAGTATCTAGTTCAAGATAACTGTAGCACCAAGACAAATAAGCCTGCCCTAAGCTGACTAGTTTCTCCCCATATAGATTTTTACAGAAAATCCTATGCATATATCACAAATGAAAGGCAACCACCTGACACAATAGGATGCACTCAGAAAAAAAATTAAGATTTCCTTTATAGATATAATATCCTACTAAAGGCAAATCTCTTTGCTAAAAGTAAGTCCCTTGTGTAATAGCAATGTTAAAGACATATTGGCTCTAAACAGACATGTTCTCTTCATTGTAGTAGAAGGACAGAAAGAGAATTTAAAAGAGGTTAGCTAACCTCCATGGGGTTAAATGTGTGCTGTGGACATTCGGCTTCTCTCAGAGACTTTCAGCAGAAGGTAATGTTGATAAAGGAGATGTTAATAAGTCTCCTCAGACTCCAAAGAACATTACAACCATGGCTATTCACTCCTGACAAAGTCCAAAGAGGCTAAGCAGCAAGAGGCAGGTGTTATCTGTGTTATAGACTTGGTGTTGTTACAGTGAGATGCTCAGTGGATGAGGGTTACGGTGCAGAGGTTGGGGGGAAGTCTATACAGAAACTTCCAGTGCCTGAGAGTCTGAGACCACAATGAGAGATGAAGGCCCCCCAGGTGGCTCTGTATGTGCAAATCAATGACAATCCGGTGGACCAGCAGGCATCAATTTGTGAACCCCAGCACACTCTTAACTAATTCATGGGCAAAGAACTCAGTGGCCACACAGCTGCTAGGTGTAACAATACCTCAGCATTTTCTTACAGCCAGACTTCTCAGGTCCTTCACTGGAAATGTGTGGGTGGCAAGTTCCAATTCTCCTGCTCCAAAGGAAAGGGAGACACATCTTTGCTCAAATTCATCAAGATGTGCTGTTTTCCATTTTTATGCAACAAATAGTAGATTCTGGAATTACCAGAGAACAGCATGAAAAACAGAGTCCTAGAAGGAGAAAACGTGTCCTTTCTATCAGAGAAGACAAGTGTTTGGAGAGCTCACGGTGGTGAGACCACCTATACTCAGGCAGAAGGAAGAAACCATATCTCAGTGATCCTTTAATCCTGCTGTACCTATCACTCAAAAACGAAATGTTTATTCCTTGTCAGCCAAGCACAAATAAAAGAGAAAGTGAATTTGGACTCCCATACCTAACCAAAATCTATCTGCCATTGACACCCTCTTGCAAAGGAAAAAAATAGTTTTCTCCAATGGAGTCTTATGGGTTATGTAACCACACTTAAGTATAAACCCACTGCCCAATCATATTTCTTTTGAAATCAGTTGAAAAGGTATCCTCTACTACCTAACACCTATCTTATGAATTTCATGGCATCAACTCTGTGTAAAACTGTAGAGTAGTTGTATAACTGACCGGCTCTCCTGGGCATTAGAACTTACCCAATGTTAATATCAGCTAGGTATTGGGCCCATAAGGCCCAACTGGGGATTTTACAAAACATCTAATAATGGGAAGACTCCTTTACTGAAAAGAGAAAGCTTAGACCTTATTGAGTGGGCATCATCTTGTATCCAAGAAAGAAGCTTGCCTGTCTGCTGTTTAATCAGGAAGTATCTGAGGAAAGCCTGAGGTCACAGCAACTGCACATTTGAGTTCACGGCTCAGTGATGCCTGGAGTCTTATTTAACCTCTGGACCTCATACATGTACATTCATACACCTTAGTTTGCTTATGTTAATTTAACCTAAGATTTGAATTAATCCATATAATCACAGAAGTTAGATATAGAGTAAGGGGCTAGAGATGAGGGGAGGATCACACAAGGAAGGGGAAATAGAACGTATAGCTATGGACAGATGGGAGGAAACCAGGGTGGGAGGGTTAAGTGGAGACAGGGGTGGAAGAGAGGAGTAATGGAGAAAAAACTATAGGGAAGAACAACTGATGGAGAAAAAGTATAAGGAAGAACAACAGATACTAAGGGCCATTTTAGAGGCCATATAGAAGTCTACTACTACAGAAGCTTCCTAACACTCTACATTAATGAAACACAGAGAGAAGAAAGTGAATACAGGCTCCCCTACCTAATCAAAAATCTATCTGCAATTGAAACCCTCTTGCAAAGGAAAAAAGTTTTCTCAATGAAATCTCACTGGTTATACTAGCCACACCAATGTGTAAGCCCCATGCCCAACAATAGATGACCAACATCAAAGAAACTCAATAGTATTTGTGTAGACTGTTGGTCTAATAATCCTTTGTTTGGGCAATGTTTGTTTTACTGGCCTTTTGCATGTATGTTATGCTTTCTAGTTTTCTGGCTTTGGGGGGTCCTGTGTGTGTGTGTGTGTGGAGGGGTGTGTGTGTGGAGGTGTGTATGTGAGTGTGTTGTATTTTCTCTCTTTGATTTTTCTTGAACAAAGGAGACAAATATAGACCACTCCTACCCAGACTGCATGAAGGAGGCATCCTTTATGGTCTAGGACCTGTGTATGGGGCATGGTAACCTCGGACTACAGGCAGACATGGCTGGCTGCCTCTGTCAGCAGGCTTGACAAGTCTTCTCAACCCCAGCTGGGAGGACAAAATGCTGAGATGCCAGAAGATCTGTGGCCTTGACTGCTCTTTCCTGCTCTTTCCTGCTCTGCAGATCAGGTCTCATGAAAGCAGTTCTGCCTAGGCCTTAGCTCCTGTCTTTCTCATCTTCACTTGCTGGCTTGGGGCTTCTGCACGCAAGGCACAGATTCCCCAGGAATCCCAGGCAGTTTCTTCTTGACAGGTCTGGGTAGCTTTTCCAGCCACACACCTAGCATATACTGTCTTCTTGCCACACAAAGATGAGCTCAGCAAGGAGCCAGCTCTAGCCACCAAGTTGCAGCACTGTGAAAAAGAAGACCACTGTGAATGTACTCTGACACTGATGGACTAGAATGATTTCAGGATGTATATAGTGACCAGCAAATGTTCTGCCCTCCACTGGCTCCCCTTGTGCTAGAACTTCCTGGCCAGTACCTTACAGGGAGAATAGCACAGTGAAGATGAGAAGAAACTTAGAAAACCTTAAAAGTGTATGCATAAACACTGCACACACATGCATCCACACAATAGACAAATGTGTGTGTGTATGACATGCACATATATTATATTTTAAAATGTATAGCTTCTAGATAGAAATAAAAGCTAATATATGGAAAATAAATATGACTTATGGATCTGTATGCATGTATGGGTATATGTGTGTATGTACTCATCTATATACAGTATATGGTCATGCACCTCCTAACCACAGGTCTATTCTTCAAAATAAATTGTTAGATAATTTTGTCACTGTGCAAACGGAGCATATTCCTACAAACTAGGCCACTGATAGCAATGACAGCCAACATAATCTCCCAGGAATATTCATAGTCTCATATGTAATCTGTTGTTGATCAAAATGTGGTCTTTTATGATGGCTCAATGGATAAAGGTGCTTGCAGTCAAATCTGGTGATGTGAGTTTCATTCCTAAGACCCTCATGATAGAAGGAGAAAGTTGATTTCTACAAGTTTTCCCCCAACCTCCAAACACATGCCATGGCAGATGTATGCTCACTGCCTCACACCAGATAGATAGATAGATAGATAGATAGATAGATAGATAGATAGATAGATAGATGAATACAGTCACATATACATTTATGGATACACACACACACACACACACACACACACACACACACACACACACATCACTGATATAGATGATTTAGGCATAAACTGGTGGAATCACTCTATGATCAGCCATGGACTCAAGATAGGTAAGAAAAGCCTACAGACTGGAGAAAGAAAAGAAGAGCAGATTTCTTTCTAGAAAGGTAAAGTTCAGAGTTTCTGAAACCTATGTTAGCTGAGCAATGGAGGCGAGAGTGAGGTACCATGAGTGTAACTGCAGCCCTTCCCCTATGCCCACCTACAACAGGCAGATATGACCACCTTTCCAGCTGAGCATGGAGGGGAAGGCCTATCAATTTCCTGCTATTCCTGAGACCATTCCTCTTTCTCCATATTGGGTCCTTAGGCAAGACCCAAACATCCTCATCTTCTGCCAGCTTTGAGCCTAGGCAGCCTTTGTGAGTGGCTACTCAAGGCTGCGTTGTCTGTGTCTCCAATGAGTAAGGTACGAACAGGAAGAAAGTCACCTCTCAACAGATTTACTCTCTTGCTGCTGACACTGTATGGCAGGCTATGTGAAGACGTGGGAAGGGCATCGTCTGCAATAGGACACTTATCCGTGGAATATGCAAAATCTGTATGATGAGTTCTTCTCATCTCTCTTCAGGGGTAGTTCATGCAGCACATGTGTGTTCCAGCTTCATGTCCATATCCTAACAATATGCTTTAATGTAATCATAAGCCAGAACATGAATGTCCCTTACTGCGACCCAATTCCCAACCTTTAATCCTTCCACTGAGGATCCAACCATTCCTACCCTATGGAACTTCCAACCTGATACTCCTCTATTTTCATAACTGCTTGTGAACGAAAATTTAGAACTGTATTCCCTGGTGAAGAAAACACAAACCAAAATGAAAGCACACAGAGATCCAATTAACTGACCATGGCCTACAACATGACTTGGCCACTATCTCATGTGATTGGCAAAGTACAACCTATGAAGTAGGCACCCAATAGGGAAGCCATGGAGCGCTTACGTGCATGATCTACTATTGCCCAGAATATTTTTTAAAAGTCCAATGTGGACTGAAGACAAAGCTACACTGTCTATGAGGGGGACTGGCTGATAGCATTCTCTGCTATAGCTCCTTAGGACCCAAGATCTTCCCATCACCAGCAGTTCGGAAACAGTTGAACAGCTGCTCAGAAAAGCAAAGGAAATCAGTGGCTTAAATGCTGCATACCTCCAACTAGTCTATCAATACACTAGTCATGAAGAAAGGAAGGCACAGTGCCTGCCTGCCATAGCTTTATACCTTAAATGGCTAAATCAATGCTGAAAGTGTAACACGAAGAAGATCAAAGTTCCAGCACATAGCACAGACCCAGATCCACTCTGGCATCCAGAAGACAGAGACCAACAAGCTTTCATATCAATGGAGTGTAATGGTTAAGCAGAGCTTTGACAGTAAGTATGGTGGCAACTCTCATATAGTATCAGCTCTTGGGTGCTTGAGACACAAGGATCAGGATCAGGATTTCCAGGCCAGATGAGGCTACGTGGTGAATTTTGTGACAGTCTTGGCTACAGAGTTAAGACCATGTCTCAAAAAGTCAAAATGAAAACAACAACAACAACAACAACAACAACAACAATAATAATAAGAGAATCTCTTTGAAATCAGAAAAGAGTTTAGCTTCACTGTAACATCATTGCTTTAAGTGAAGGTATTGACCTCTCTGGGTTTCTGTCTTCCACAAGGTCACTAGTGTGGAAAGTCTCCCACTGTCTCTCATTTACTGCCTCATCCCTGCCAGAGCAAGAGTTTAACCTATCTCTAGTTTTCTTATCTACAAAAGAAGATCAATACCTTCCTTGAAAACCTGCTAAGAAGACTGGAAGTATCGTAAGCAAGGAACCCATCTGCCACATAGTTTGTGTATAATAATGGAAGTTGCTAGAATCATGCCTGTATCCAGTCATGCATCAGAGTATTTCTTCTCCATTTTTGTTCTAAATGAAGACAAGAATTTGAATATCAAATGATAAATATTTCAGGAGCTTTCTGCATATGATCACCTTTGGAGATAACTACCAAACTCCATTTATAAACATGCTCTAGATGAGGGATGTGTGGCTCCACATGACCTTGTGGAAAACCAGTGAGTTCCTAGCGTCATTAAAACTGCCATAGCCTTTGGCTTGCCTTACAGAATCCATGTACCACAGACGCTTATCTACATCATTGAGAACAACCGATGACAGGGATCCAGTATGAGGACTGTGAAATATTAGACAATGAACATAATCCATCAATGACTAACCTTATAGGCACCCTGGCATCTCAGGAAATTTGGTAAGCTCAACAGTAGTCACATTTTAAGGCTATAGAGGGCCCAAGGATAGCTCATTCTAAGACTTGCTGGTTGTTCCAGAAGGTACAGTGTGAAAGAGTTGCTGCTCACTTACAAGAGAGAAAAGGAGGCAACTTAAAAAGCCCACTGCTCAAGACTACTCAGTGTATATTCAGGGGAATCACAGACACTGTCTACTTGTGAGATGCTCTGTAGAGAGCTTTCAGAAATTCAGTGGCATGCTAGAGAGAAGATGACATCAGCACACTGTCCTATCTACTGGTGGCACTTACTGCCTTAGGGATGCTAAGGGTAAGAACTGGGATTTGACTTGTCAAACTGTAGCATAAATATAGTGGGACACAGAAGTAAGAAGAGGCATGCTGAAAAACAACTTCACAAACATAATTTTGTGCAGGGCAAAATAAGACTTACAAGTGCCTATATTCGAGAGAGGGACAGGTCAAGTTTATCATCCAGTTGCTAACTTGCTAAGAGGTTTAATGACCTCAGGAGGACCATATAAAGTCAGAGTGGGAAATAAAAACATAAACAAAAATGTGTCAGCGGAAGAACAACTGGGGCATCTGAAAACCTGGCACCTCAACATGCCACTTAACGGGGAAAGGTTCAGGTGGAAAAAAATAAGTAAAGAAAATAAATGTATGCAAGAACCAAGTCTGCTAGT